>JAQPPZ010002499.1:10000000-11200000 GCA_028583015.1 Wollemia nobilis
GCAGGTCTTTATGATTAAGTTTGAGCAGGATCTATGAGAATATTTGAGCAGGTTTGAGTAGGATCTATGAGTATATTTGAGCAGGTTTTTATGAGCATGTTATGGAGTTGGTTGTTGTGAGCATACTTGAAGATAGAGTTTGAGCAGAGTTTAAGATAGAGTTTAAACAAAGTGGTGGTGTTCCCATAGAAATTTAGATGGGATTGGTGTCTCCTGTGGATAAAGGCCCATGAACTAGAGTAGAAAGGATTGGTGTCTCTTGTGGATAGAGGTCCATGAACTAGAGTAGAGGGGATTGGTGTCCCATGTGGATAGGGGTCCATAAACTAGAGTAGAAGGGATTGGTGTCTCCTATGGATAGAGGTCCATGAACCAGAGCAGAGGGGATTGGTGTCTCCTGTGGATTGGGTCCACAAACATTGCAATAAGGAATTGATTTCCAAGAAATTTGTTAAGAAAAATTATAAGAAATATTTTCTCCGTGGATGTAGCCCACATTGGGTGAACCACATTAAATTTGTGTCTCGCATGTGTGTGATGATTTATACATTATTTCATTTACTATATTGATATTATTGTTGTTATAATTTGGATTGAAAAGTGAAATTTTTATCTTATACTGTTCACCCCCCCTTCTCAGTATAATCTTGTGTTCTTCAATTGGTATCAGAGCATGTTCCTTCATGAAAGCCTAATATCATGAAGGTAGATCTTACAAGAACACAAATGGCACATTAGGAAGTTTTTTCATCAAATAGATCTTCATTATTTTATGGGACTAACTATACTTTTTGTAGAATAATGATGAAGACATTTTTGATGGCATAGGGATATGATACATGGCAATCAATTTAGAATGGGTTCACACCACCTGTAACTTCTCCCACAAATGCAAATGGTAAGAAACCATATGAAAGTAATGCCAAGGCAATGAATGCAATTTTAAGTGGGTTATGTGAATAAGAATTTGTGAAAGTCATGCACTGCACTTCAACAAAATAAATGTGGGATAAGTTACAAAATACATATGAAGGAGATGACAAGGTTAAAAAGTTAAAGCTTCAAAAACATAGGAGGAATTTTGAAGAATTGAAGATGAAATATGAGGAAAATATTGCTAGGTATCTACTTCGTGTTGATGAGGTGGTCAACACTATTCGTGGACTTGGAGAAAATATTGAGGACTCTACTATTGTTTAGAAAATATTAAGGTCACTTCCTATGAGGTATGATGCAAAGGTTTCAGCAATTGAAGAAATGAAGGATCTCAAAACTTTGAGCATGGATGAGCTACATAGAATACTCACAACCTATGAGATAAGGACATAAAAAGAACAAACATCCAAATGAGAGGCAACATTCAAAGCTTCAAAGAAGGCTAAGGATAAATAACCAGAATCAATTTATGAATCAAGGAGTGAATAAGAGGCTAACTTTGTGATAAGAAATAAGAAGGGTCCAATAAAACACAAAAATATGCATATTGTGAAATGCTTTAGCTATGGTAATATTCGTCACTATGCAACTAATTATCCATAAGTTGGGAACAGTAGCAGTGAAGAAGAAAAGGAATACAAGAAAAAGAAAGAAAATAAATTTATCATGAAAAGAAAAATAGGTAGGGTCAAGGCAAGCATGAGAAGAAGATCTTTCAAAGGCACAAGAATTTTTTTTATGTTGAAGAAACAAGCAGTGCTTCAGTGATAGTGATGAAAGTCTCTCTGATAGTGAAATAGAAGAAATTCTATTTTTAGCCATAGAAGGGAAAGAAGATGCATCTGTTGTCAAAGACCAAGAAAAAGAAGATGCCCTTATTATTGAAGACCAAGAAGAAGAGAAAGTTTCATAATATGAAAGGAATCCACAATTGATATGGAAGAGGAACTTGTTGTTGATCTTGAATAGTTGAAAAGGGAGAACTTAATATTGAAGGCTCAAACACAAGAGGATAAGAAAACAAAGGCAAAACTTCTACAGGATCTCACTGACTTAAAAGTTAAGCTT
Organism: Wollemia nobilis; assembly: GCA_028583015.1. Lineage (NCBI taxonomy): Eukaryota > Viridiplantae > Streptophyta > Pinopsida > Araucariales > Araucariaceae > Wollemia > Wollemia nobilis. The sequence goes on from JAQPPZ010002499.1 coordinate 10,002,005, forward strand.
GAAGAGGCAAGGAAAGTTGAAAAAGGTATAGCTGAAATAGTTAAAAGCAAAAGATCTAGAATGTGAAAGACTAGAACATGAAGCTAACATTCTAAGGAAGGGACTTGAAAATTTTAATAATAAGTTATATCATTTTAGGAAAAGCTCAAAATATTTGAATGATATTATCAAAACACACAGATCTCCATTTATGAAGACCGAACTTGGCTTTGAGGAAGGTCAAGAAGTACAAAAAGAGGATTCAAGCTCAAAATAAATAGAAGCATCAAAGAAGGTATTTGAAGAAGAGCCTAAGACCTATGTTAATGTGTTAAGAAATGGAAACATCAAAGAGGAAGAAAACAATGCACAATCAAGGAACAAGGACCATCACAGAAAAAGTAAAGAAAGAACCATGAGATCATATCCTCCAAGGCAAGATGAATATTTCTTCCAGGGTTATTGTTAATCAAGTAATCATATTGGTCATAAATCTATACATTGCAGGGGTCATGGTAAGAATTATTATAGCTTCACAAAGAGAAATTTCAAGTCATTTGCACCTTCCAAGGACCACAACATCATGTGATTCAATTGCAATAATTTTAGGCATATAGCTAAATGGTGTAGAACAAAGTTTCTGGAACTTCCAGAGACAAGCAATAAAAAGGATGCTCAAAGTGTTCAAAGAGCTATGACTTCAAAATTTTGGAGAAAAAAATTTGAAAAGAAGAAGAGCATTATAAATTGGGAGCATTATAAATTCGATTTTCCAAGAATGCAAGGCTCTGGTTGGCAATTACCCAGAATTAGTCATTAAGCATCAATACCGGGAAGGAAACAAAGCTGCAGACTGGCTTGCTAACAAGGGATTTGGCAAATCTGACATTCAAGTTTGGAGAGACTCCTTCCCCATTGGCCTAAGGAACGATTCTATAAGTGACAATGTCTGCACAATGTGAGGTGTTGGCAGGGGATTGGTCTGGTTTGCTCATGGAACTGGTCGCGTTTTCGTGTCATTCCTTCCTCCTTCTCTTTCGGTAGTAGAATTACAACTTGTCGTGATATCACGACACCTTTCACCTTTGGCAGCGAAAAAGCAACATGTCATGATATCGCGACACTTTTCACCTCTGGCAACGAAAATGCAATATGTCGTGATATCACGACATTTCTTTCCCCTCTAGCTGCGAGTTTGCAACTTGTCACGATTTCCTGACTTTTCTTCCTTCTTTGAACACGGCGTTACAACTTGTCGCGATATCATGACACTTTCTCTCTCCGACCATGATTTTGCAACATGTCGTGATATCGCGACACTTTTTCTCTTCGACCACGATTTTGCAACATGTCACGATTTCGCAACACTTTTTCTCTCCGACCGCATTTTTGCATCATGTCGGGATATCGTGACACCTTTTCTCTTCGGCCGCGATTTTGCAAAATGTCACAATTTTGTGACACTTCTCCGCTTCAACCGTGATGATGCAGAATGTCGTGATATCGCGACACTTTTTCCCTTCGGTCGTGTCTTTGCAACATGTCATGTTTTTGCGACACTTTTTCTCTTCAGCTGCGAAAGTGCAACTTGTCACGATATCACGACACTTACTCTCTTCGGCCGCGATCCTGCATCATGTCGCGATTTCGTGACACCTTTTCTCTCCGGCCGCGATTTTGCAAATTGTTGCGATATCGCGACACCTTTTCTCTCCGGCCACGATTTTGCAGCATGTCGCGATATCGCGACACTTTTTCCCTTCGGCTGAGTTTTTGCAACATGTCGCGATTTCGCGACACTTCTCCTCTTCGGCCTCGTTGATGCAGTTTGCCGCGATATCGCGTCACTTTTTCTCTTCGGCCGCAATTTTGCAACATGTCACGATTTCACGACACTTTTTCTCTTCGACCGTGATCCTGCATCATGGCGCAATTTCTCGACACCTTTTCTCTTTGGCAGCGATTTTGCAACATGTCGTGATATCGTGACACCTTTTCTCTCCGATCGCATTTTTGCAACATGTCGCGATATTGCGACACCTTCTCCTTTCGATCGAGATTTTGCAACAGGTCACGATTTCATGACACTTTTCCTCTTCGGCCTCGATGATGCAGTTTGTCACGATATCGCGACACCTTTTCTCTTCGGCCGCCTTGCTGCAACTTGTCGCGATATCACGACACTTTTTCTCCTCGGTCGCGAATTTGCAACATGTCGTGATATCGTGACATTTCTTCTCTTCGACCGCGATTCTACAACATGTCGTGATATCGTGACACTTCTTCTCTTCTGGCACCAACATTGCAACTTGTCACGATTTCGTGACACTTCTTCTCCTTTGGCAGCAACCTTGCAACATGTCGCGATATCGCAACACTTTCTCTCCTTCGACTGCAATGCTGCTTCTTGTCGCGATTTCGCGACATCTCTTCCTCTTTCGGCTGCAACAGCGCAACATGTCACGATATCGTGACATCCTTTCCTTCTTGGTTTTTCCATTTGCTGTGGGCCACAAAAAAGTAACTGGTCGCGATATCGCGACACCTTCCCTCGGGTGGTGTTTTGCTTTCTCTCTGATCTTTAGCTCTTGGGCCTCCTCGGTCGGCTTGAAAAACATGTAAAAACCTCTTGTACAAGGTTCAGGGACCTTTCAACACCCTTTCAACCAATCAAAAAAAAAAAAAATTAGGAGTAGGTTCACTCCCATCCCATAATTGATCACCTCAAGAAAAGGAGGTGGTGAGGGAGCTATGCTAAGTGTCTTATTTTTTTAGCCCCAAGGAGCCCTTTTGCATTGATGTCAAAGGGGGAGAGAATTCAGTGAGGGGGAGCAGCTTTTTAGGGGAGCTGATTGAGAATCCAGTTGCAGTAAAAGAAATTTTTTGTAGGGTTGCCATCAATGAAAAAGGGGGAGATTGTTGGAAATATTGAGTTTTCATTGATGTCAAAGGGTGTATGGCACTCAAGGCAATGTCAAAGGGTGCATGGTACTCAAGGCAAAAATATTCTTCAAGGGTGATGAGTTTATAAGGATGGACAAATTATTCAAGACAAGGTATAGTGCAAAGCAAGGCAACTATTTTTAAGGAAAGGTTCAAGGCAAAGGTTTAGTGCAAAGCAAGGCAAATATTTTTTAAGGAAAGGATTATAATATTTAAATATTATAAAGAAAAAGTTTAAAAGTCCTTGGGACAAAAGTTTAAAAATGAGGATAAATATTAAAAGGTTAAAATTATAATATAGGATTATAATATTTAAATATCATATTTAAATATTATAATGAGAAGGTTTAAAAGTGCTTGGGACAAAAGTTTTACAAAGGTGGACAAAGGTTTAAAGACTAAAATTATAATATTTAAATATTTATATTTAAGATATTATAATGCAAAGAGGGTTTAAAATAAAAAGCACCAAAGTCATTTGAAAAAATAAAAGTCAAAATTACAAGCACCGATGTCATTGGGAAAGAAAGGGAGACATATATATATGAAGCACCAAATCAGTTGAAAAGTGGTTTTTCGATGAGTGCAATTCACATACCTTTTTGTGCATTGAAGTTGAGAATAAAAAGAGGAAGAGAATGTGATTTGATGTGGGAAGCGAGGTGAGAACAAGTATAACATGCTGAAATTTGTATTTCAACTAGGTGGCTAGCCCATTTGGTCACTGAGCTAGCGCTAAGGCACTGGGGGCAGAAGGTCGCAGGATCAAATTCGGGTAGGTCCTGTTTTGCTTGGCAGTGAGGAGAAACATTTTGTTTGGACAAGGAAGGCTTCAAATATTTTGCACTATGTGGTGGTTACTACCTGCTAGGGTAGCCCATATGGTTACCAAGCCTTGGCTTGGGCGCTGTATTGGCAGAGATTAAGAGTTCGATTCTCAACACTTTCATGGGGGCTTGTTGGTAAAGGTATGGACAAAATTTTTATTTAAATTTCATATGAGGAGAGATAGTTCGCTGGCTTATTTGGTTAGAATAAGAGCAAAAATTTTGTTTATATTTTAAATTAGAAAAGGAGGCATAATGTGTATTAAGGATTATCTAAAATTGTAATTTGTGCATGAGGAAAATAAATAAAGGGTGATTTGGGTATTACTTGAAAGTTATAAATCTTGCATGTTAGAAAGGGAGTTATAAGGTGTAATGTGGTTTATTTTTATTGTATTTCTACTTTATAGAAAAAGGGAATTTTAAGGGTTTGGTTATTCTTAAAAGCTTTGAGTGTGAGATTAAAAAGGAGATATAAGGTATTATTTTTCAAGCTTTATTGTGCACATTTTTGGGAAGGTTTTTGTGGATGATTTTCTATCTATGCAAGAAATAGAAAATTACTAACCAGATTTTTGGAGGAACAAAAGGAAACTATTTTTGTTAAAGATAGGTTTGGGAAGCTCATCATCATTGTGGCAGATTTAGAGGTATGGTGATTTAATTCCTTTCTCAAGGGTGGTTTTTTTTGAGAAAAATATTTTTGATGTCATATGGTTGGAAATATAAGAATTGATTTGATTTGCATTAGTGTTGATTGATATTGGAAATAAAAGTGGAAGTGTTTGAGAGTGAAGTTGTGCATTGGTTTTGAGTGATATTGGAAATTAAAGTGCAAGAGTTGTAGATCAGTTTTGTGAAGAAATGTTTTTGCTTTATTCATGATTGATTTTGGGAGTAGATGAAAAGGATGGACTTGTGCATTGTGATTAATTTTTGAAGTAAAGGTGCAAATCAAAAATTACAAGGCTAATTATCAAGTGCTAGACTAGAGCTACCGTTAAAATGTAATAAATGTGATACATGTGGAAACGATGGACTTAATGAATGTGAAGACCATATTGAGCATTTGTTAGTGCATATCATTCTCTATATGTTCAAGAGGTTAAATGAATTCTAGGAAGAATATATCTAAATTGTTTTAGTTGAGAAAAGCACATTGAAGAATAGTTAAAGTACTTGATGACATCATTATGAAAGTTTTGAAAATATATGAACATGATTTGTATACAAGGTTTGGAACAGATTTGACCGGGTTTTGTGAGCAATTTTGGAGTAGATATGAGAAGGTCTGATCAGGATCTATGAGAATATTTGAGTAGGATCTGTGAGCATATTTGAGCGAGTTTTTATGAGCAATTTTGAGCAAGATCTATGAGCATATTTGAAATCTGTTACAGGTCTGAAATCACTATTCTATTATCTCCCTATTTATTTTCTATCTCCTCTATCTAATCTCATAGCTCAACATGGATGGGAGCTATATTTTATAGATGCCTAAAATCTAATTACAAACATAAAATATGATGTTCTTGATATCCTGTAGAATTTCTTGGGTTTATCCTAGAAGAGGATCAATTTAATCTTTTCCATAAATGGTGGCTTTGTATGGCAAGGACAACAAAGTTAGATGGGAGATATTTTCCCTTAAATTTATCAACCTTATTATCCTCTTTTCCATCGCAAAATTCAATCAACAAGTCAAAAAGTGCTTTCTTTTCTCATTTCAAAGAAACTATGTTCATTTCGGAGACACTGTGTTAATTTCGGATACACTGTGTTCATTTCGAAGACACTATGTTCATTTCGAAGATCTTTAGAATGACCAAATGTGTTGACTCCAAATGGTTTTCGCTGCATTTCTCAGGTGGATTAGCCCTCAGGATCAGATTGCAATAGTCTTAATTCTTCCTTGGATGTGAATTCCATGCCTTGCCATTTATTGGCAGCTGGCTGGAATTTATATGGAAAAACCAGTTTTCTGCTGCACAAAAATAAGTCTTTGTACTATTTGCTGAATTTAGAGAAACTAATGCTTAATGATCATCAAAATAAGACTAGTGAAGTGTTGTTGTCAACCTAAGCATGACAAGATAACATAAAACTATACAAGAACTATTAAAAATCATAATATAATGTCCTTAACACTTCAATCATGCAAACAATTAATACACAGCATATTAAATCAACTTAACTAGCATATAAGATAATTCACAAGAGTTTTAGGCAGTTTTAACTATTTAAAACATGCTATAAATGAGGCTTATCTAGGCCTCATCATTCCCTCCAACTTATATTAATGCATGCCCTCATGCATTGTAGTGGGCTATGGAGTCACAAATGTCCATACTCATATTCCATGTTTCATAGAACAATTTAGTGCTTGGGTAATTTCTCATGAAGGTTTCTGAGTCATTATTCAAACTGATCATCTGGTTGGGAATCCTCTTCAAAATAGGATGGAACCAGAGTAATTATGGTTGGAGGCCTGAATCTGAGACCTACCCAATGATGTTGCATAAAGGTATTTGTCTGGATTGAGAAGGCAATGCCTCAGAATGGAAGGGCACTACTTCAAAGTGGAGGGGCACTACTTCAGAATGAGCATATGTGTCTTCATATTCCCTAGATAATCCAAGCAGTAACTAAACCAAATCCTCCTCTTTATCTGATGTAGTTGATTGTTCGTCAACTTGTGACAGCCTGCTTTTTAGTTTCTCCACTTTCTGCTATAATTCTCTAATTTTATTTTCATGTTTTCAATAACATCTTTTATTTCCTCAATCCATATCATTTGTATTTTTATAACACTCTTGGCTACTCTCAGTTGTTTTGTGATTTCCACCTCCTCTTCTTCGTTCGACTCAGAACCTAATACTGACAAATCAATTGTAGTTTCCTGCTCAACAATGATCTCATCCTCTATTTCAAACCCCTACTCCTGTACAGGAGGTTCCATGAAATTATCTATGATTACATCCAAATTCTCAGTGGCTTGTTGCACTTCTATGACATCAATACTATCCTGTCTGGTCTTCTCTTCAATCATTTGTTCTTTTATCTCTTTTTTTTGGAGTCTTGCAGACCTCCTAGTCCTTAATGTATATTTTCTCTTCTTGCCCTATTTTCTTGTGGTAATAGGGGTTGTAGGGATAGCTTCAGGCTCTTCATTGGGAACTTCACTCTCCTATTCTGACAGATAAATAACATCTTTAGAAAAATGAACCCTCTTTTATTTTATTTTTTTGCTGTCAATTTCAGCCCTTCTCTTCTTAGTCTGTGAGGTTGATGGTTCTAGAGAAAAATGCTTTGTTGCTTTTGCTTGGTGTGTTTCCTTCTCAGCAATAGCATTTTTTTTAGCCTTTTCTTCTTCATCAGTAGCATATTTTTTATAGCAACATCTGTATCCTCTTCTCCTTCATCTTCTTCTTCAAAAACTACATTAGTCAAGGTAGAATAAAACCTATTAAAGCTTCTAGGGTTTCCATTAAAATGATGTTGGCACATCAGTTTAATAAGACCATGATGATGAGGGCTCCTTTTTTCCTCTTGATAATTTTTTTCCATGCTCTGTAGTTATCGGTGCAGGTATGCTGGAAAATTCACTCTAAATTTAGGCTTTTGCCTACCATGCTTGAGGTGGTTTAAAATTTTGAAATGATGCCATGACAAAATTACATACTACCCTTCACAGGTTGAGAAATCTGGTAACCCATGTGGTTACGTTATTCCAAGGTTCTTGTAGGCTGGCCCTTTTCCATTTTTCACTTCATTTCTCTATTCTGATGCTAAGAAGACTGCTCTCTTCTGCTACTATAGTCATCCGCTAGGTCACTAATTTCTGGTTTCTACAGAATTACAGGGTTTTCTCTTATTCTTCTTCAGAAGGAACTTTTAATTTTTTTTTTTTTACTTTTCCTTGTAATCATTAGTAAATATGTCTTCAGAAAGAAAATATGGCAGACTTCCTTATTTTGTGCTTTGAACACCTAGCCATCAATCATTGGACATCCTTGCCATCAAATTTTCTTTACTATTTTTAGCTCATCCATTCTGCATGAAAATTTTCCCACATGAGTGGTTATTAGCAATGAATGGTGGTGGCATGTTTATTGGTTATTTTCCCTATGATTCTCATACTTCCTCTATGGGTGCAAAATATGAGATGAATCTAATCGCAAGCCAGCTGACATGTGTCAATGATCACATGGAGTAAAAAAACATTTGCTAACTATGTCTTTTTCTCCCTCCTTGGATGCCACATGGAAACAGACTGTCAAATCTTCATTTTGAAGATTATGTTTCATTTCGAAGACTAAGTTGGGCATTTAATCCAAAGATAACCTCATTTCAAAGACAAACCTTCATTCCGAAGACACACCTTCATTTCGAAGATAAAATTTCATTCCGAAGACAAACCTTCATTTCGAAGACACACCTTCATTTCGAAGACAAAGGCTTCATTCCGAAGATACCACGGTTATTGAAGATACAACAGTCATTTTGAAGACATAGCAGAAACCAATATTTTTCTCTTTCTCCAAGCATGTTTTGTTTATGCCAACTCTTATGAACACTTTTATACTAATGGTTAATTGTCATATACTATATATCAAATATTTACAATGAGAAAAGTGCAAGAAACATATATACCTGGTTAAAACAAGTTAATGCAAGTTTTGAAATATGACTGCTTCTGTTGATATTCTGCTGAGGCTTCCTACAACACTTCAAAAACAAGTGTAGTTGGTGAATTTTTACAATGGTGACTTAGAAATTTCAAGGTTATGCATGCCAAAAAACTGGTTTTCATGCATACCAACTTAGTAGCGCCTTAGAAAAAAGTTTTCACTGCTGAGCTATTCATTTTTCCCTTTTTTTTCTTTTTTTTTTGGCTTTTTGATTCTTATTGTGCTCGTGAAGGAATTCATGACTTCCTTGAAATCATGCCCATGAAGAAATTCACAGCCAAAATTTATTCATCTTTTTGTTTTCTATTTTTTCTAAATTCTTTTCTTTTTAAGTTTCTTTTAAGATTCAAAGATATGATCATTTAGAATCTTCATCAAAATAAGAAGCCTCTTCTGTCAAATGTAACTGTGTGAAATACCAAGCAAATTCCACCTTTGTTAGTGGTTTATGGTACAACTGTAAAAGATGTCCATTCACCACTAATATCCTCCTTAAATCATCAACTAAAGAAAGTTGAACAACTTCATTCTCAAACTCCCCTGGTTCATCCTTGCTTCTCTTAATGTGATCATCATGCCACATTTTCCATTTTTGTTGAGTGAACTCTATTTGGTGAAGTGCTTCAAACCAAATTTCATCAAATGCATTCAACTACAAAATTTGTGTTTTATGTACCTGCAACAACTCAATGCCAACTACTAAAGATGCATAAAATGTTAGTAAAGCATTAGGATGTTGCACCAATATATCAAACAAATTTGCTTCTTGGTTTTTAGTCAACCAACTATTGTTGTTTAAAGGTTTTTTTGGCTGTATTTCAGTTTGTTTTATACCAAGCTGATTTGAATTGGTTCTTGGAGAATGATGCATTAATAAATTAAGAGAGTAATGATATGGTGGAAAATAATGAAATTTTTTTATATGTTTACCAAAAACAATTCTTGAAATAATTAACTTTGATAAATGATAATGAAAAGATGAGAAACAATAATGAAATCCATGTGGTAAATAAAGAAAATGGTTTTGTACTGGAATGGGTGATAAATTTTCATAATTATGTTTTTCATCAGTCTGTAGTAATTGCTGAAAAGTAATTATTTTATCTTTAAAATATGAGTTTTGAACATTTTCAGCAAAAACAAACTTTTTGGAGGAATCCAACTCTTCTACATTTTTATTTACAACAATGGAGGCCAAAACTAAAGTATTCTTTTCATTTTCCTTGTGTTCTAAGAAAGCGTGGGCTTTCTGTACAATCATACTTAGGTGTAATAGGTTTACCTGAAAGCAAGTTAACTAATTTTCCACATTTTTGTATGGTTTTAGGATATACTTTTTTTTTTTCTTGGTTTGCTAAAACACATTTCTTGAACAATCTTATTAATGATTGGTACAACTTGAGGTAAAGGGATTGTAACAGTTAAATGTTCTAATTCCTTTATCAAATATAATTGTGAAGATGTTATTTTTGATATCTCAGACTGTTCAAAATATGATACTTTATTTTATGAGGTATCTTGTTCTTCTTGATGTTGTTTTAGTGTGGATTTGTTTTCATGTTCATTCTTTTTAACTTCACTTTCTACATTGATAAGTGGAATAGGTTCAAGAAGTGGTTCACCTGAACACAACTGAGTTTTAACACAGTCACTAACATTTATTAGGGCTATATTTTTTGATTCAATCACGGAGACAGGGGTTACCTGTTTAACATGATTTGGATCGACCACAAGGTTGAGTTAAAAACAGAGGTTGTTTTAATTTTTGTTGTTGTTGTCCATGATAGAAATTATGGATATAATTAGGCAACAAATTTGATTTTTGTTTTTGACAATGTTGCTGCCCTTTGTACAGATTTTGATGTTGTACCCATTGATATCCTTGTAATTTTGGTTGCAACCATGGTGGATGTTGTTGATTCCATTGTTGTTGCATCCAACCATGTTGAGACCATGCTTGGGAGTATGCCCATGGTGGTTGACTACAACATTGTTGAAGTGGACCTGAAGACGACCATGGCATATACCAAGGATTATTTCCCTAATGTGCAAGAAATTGAGAAGCATTCTGATATGGAAATTTATGAAAATTATTCCCTTTTCCTTGTCCTACAAAATTGATTTTTTCATAGGTTGAGACTATTTTTCAAAGACACTTGTAAGTTCTGGCAATAAACTACATTGATCTATGGGGTGTCCTAATTGACAAATGCTACATGTAGCAAGTATAAATATTTTTTTCAAAGGACAATCATGAAGAGAGTTTTGCTTTTTACATTCTAAACAATAGATGGTTGAAGATTCAGCAGATTCATTTTTTTCATCTAATGTTCTATCATGTACTAAAATATCAGCCTCTTTCATGCATTCTTTCAAATCATGTTTTTCATTACCAATTCTATGTTTTCTATGTCTTGAATGAGAGTAATTTTTACAGAGTTTAATAATTTCCTGAAATTTAAGTGCATTTATATCTCCTCTTCCAAAGATATCCAATGCATCCCTAGATTCATCTTGTAGTCCCCTTAAGAATATGACTTTGCAAATTTCAGGTTCAACACTTCCACATCTCTTATGAACAAAAGAAAATTTGTCTAGATAATCTTCTAAGATTTCATTTTCCTCTTGTTTCATTGTAATAATTTCATCATTTTGATTCTTGACTTGACAATATTCTTGGTATCTCTCCAAGAATATGTTTTCCATATCATCCCAAGTTCTAATTGAGTCAGGTGCTAAGGTGATAAACCATCGTAGAGCTAACTCTTTAAGAGTGGAAGGAAATAGTTTGAGCTTTTTATTGTCATTAGTGTAATCATGAGCTTGAAATACACTTTTAAACTCAAACAAAAACATATTAGGATCTTCGGATGTAATTCCCTTGAAAGTTGGTAATACTGCAGGTGAAATGACCTTCATAGGAGCATTTTGATTAAGATCTAGTTGGATGGGATTTTGAAAAGTTCTGGCAGGTGCAGTAGTTGCACTAGGGTGGAGAACATTGTTGGCTCTACCTTGACTCTCTTGTGAGCCTTCCATTGTAGGGTCCCAAAAACAATTATAAATCTTGTCAAATTTTCTTGATTTTATGGATTTGTCAAGAGAAAATGGTTTTGAACTACTTAATTTTCCTCCTTGTAATGATTTATCAAAGGATCTTGCAGTTTTGAAAGTGGATGATTGGGATTCTTTGAAAATTTCAACAATTTTGGAAATAAAAAATTTAGATATTTTTGACATAATTTCAACCTCTTGTGAAATTTTTCTTCTTGTGGTTTCTTGCTTATTTCCTAAATGGACTGAAATAAAATTTATCAATAACAATTACTTATACCAATCATTACATTCAGATTTTACTCTAAAATTCACAACTTAGCATATTTAATAATTATTGGACTGTTTTTCACCTTCTAAAAACACCGTGTTCCCCAGCAATGGTGCCAAAATGATGGGTTGTCATTAAGCACATCATTAATTCTCAATGAATTTGTCAATCCAGGGTGGTTTCCAAGGCTATTTACGAGAGAAAGTTCAAGCAGGGTTGTAGTTCAGTTCATTTAGAAGCAACGGGTCTTATTGGTGGAATTGATTGTGTGGGGGTTTTGTGTCACTTCTACCCCTAAATTGCATAAATTGAACTTTAATCTATTTGCAAGAATGAAAACTAATTGCTAATTGCATAAATGAAACCCTAGTTACAGTTGCAAGAATGAAATCTAATTAAATTGCGGAATTGAAACCCTAGTTATAGTTGCAGAATTGAAAGTCTATTTAATCTTGCAATAATTGAAATGAAGCATAAAAACTAGATCCTATCAATGCTCTGTAACAGAAGGTCATCAATATTCTGTGCAGGGTTTTGACAGCAAAAATAAGAATGCAAGGAAATTACAAAAAACTTGTAAATTGCTAGAAATGGAAATTTGTAGTGAATTGGAAAGTTGTTGGGAATGAAAAGAATAACCAGATCTACCATTAATCATATCACAAAAACATTATGAACAAGAATTAAACAACTAGGAATGTTAGTTGTGCAAAATAATGAAAATGACAAGTTCACAACTTATTTTGTTGCAGCAAAATCAGAATAAAACCTGTTTGTCAATCCTCCTCCTAGGTCTGGAATTGGACAGCCTCCTTTCTTAGAAGAAGGTTTGAATTCTTCTTTAAGTCTTACTCACACTCAGACATAACAAAATAAATGGAATGAAACTATACTTTTATTGCTTCAGAAACATAATTACAATTATGCTGAAATCTGTTACAGGTCTGAAATCACTATTCTATTATCTCCCTATTTATTTTCTATCTCATGTATCTAATCTCACAGCTCAACCTGGATGGGAACTATATTTTATAGATGCCTAAAATCTAATTACAAACAGAAAATATGTTGTTCCTGATATCCTGCAGAATTTCCTAGGTTTATCCTAGAAGATGATCAATTTAATATTTTCCATAAATGGTGGCTTTGGATGGCAAGGACGGCAAATTTATATGGGAAATATTTTCCCTTAAATTTATCAACCTTATCATCCCCTTTTCCATCACCAAAATTCAGTCAACAAGTCAAAAAGTGCTTTCTTTTCTCATTCCGAAGAAACTGTGTTCATTCCGGAGACATTGTGTTCATTCCAGAGACACTGTGTTCATTTCGAAGATCTTTAGAATGACCAAATGTGTTGACTCCAAATGGTTTTGGCTGCATTTCTCAGGTGGATTAGCCCTCAAGATCAGATTGCAATAGTCTTAATTCTTCCTTGGATGTGAATTCCATGCCTTGCCATTTATTGGTAGCTGGCTGGAATTTATATGGAAAAACCAGTTTTCTGCTGCACAGAAATAAGTCTTTGTACTATTTGCTGAATTTAGAGAAATTAATGCTTAGTGATCATCAACATAAGACTAGTGAAGTGTTTTTGTCAACCTAAGCATGACAAGATAACATAAAACTATACAAGAACTGTTAAAAATTAGAATATAATGTCCTTAACACTTCAATCATGCAAACAATTAATACACGAAATATTAAATCAACTTAACTAGCATATAAGATAATTCACAAGAGTTTTAGGCTATTTTAACTATTTAAAACATGCTATAAATTAGGCTTATCCAGGCCTCATCACGACCTAAAAATCCTTATTAGTAAAACAAAAAAGTTTGAATTGTTAAAAAACATCATTTTGAGATATATCCTATTGTGATCATCTCAATGATCTAATAATTTTGGTATATAGCACCCATAAATGTTTTTGGGATCCTAAAGTCACTATTTTATACCCTTAAAAAAGTAACTACTAAACAAGCATTTCTATTGTTAGTAAATGTCATCTAAGACCTAAATTCAATAAATGAAGGTCAAAATGCATAATATGGAGGAATATCTTACCAAATTGGATGCCATAACTAAGATCCAGGATCAAATATCTTCCCTCACAACCTTGATAGTAGTATTCAAACATGTATAGGACACAATGATCCAGGATATTGAAGTGCTTAAAAATCCAAATTTTGATGGGTATGCTAAAAATAGCCTAGAGGGTCAAAAAGGAAATGCTCTTGAAAATTTTAATTTTTCTAGAAATCTTATTAAGGATAACTACCAACAATCAAAAAATAAGAGGGGCATGACTCTCAAAATTCAAAACTAGACTTCCCTAGGCTTAGCAATATCGAGCCATAGAGTTGGTTAATTAAGGTAGAGCAATGATATGAACTACATGAAACACCCATCAGCAAAAAAAATTATATGGTTGCATTTCATTTTGATCTGAAAGCAGTCTGTTGGCATCAATGGCTACAAAAACAAGTACCAAAAATAAGGTGGACATAGTTCAAGAATAAAATCTTTGGTTGATTTGGCCCTTTAGAGTTTTAATATTTCACTAGAGCTCTCACCAAGCTTCAATAAATAAGTTCAGTCCCTAAGTATATTACAACCTTATCAAACAATGTTTTCAAGAATATTTTCAAGAGTTTTTTCATTAGCATCCCTAAAGAAGAAATTAGAACAAAGGTCCAAATGCTCAAACAAACCACATATATAATTATTAAAGGGTTTTTTAACCTTATAGAAATAAAATGGAATATCCAACAGAAGGTATTCAAACCCCCAACATTCGTTAATATAACCTTTACACCCACAAACAACAATACCTCTTAGGCTCCAATAGTTAAGAGCCTAATACTATAGCAAATGGAAGATTGTAGAGCCAAAGGACTCTATTATAATTGTTATGAACAATGTGTTATTGGACATAAGTGTAAAACACAATGCCTCTACCTTCTAGATGAAAGCAATACTTTATATTTTTCTATATACATTAGGCATGAATTTATGAACAACTGGACTCAATGGATGAGGAATGTTCACTTGATAGAACTAGAGAAGAAGATCCTACACTTTCCCTAAATGTTGTTGTAGGAATATTGACACCCAATACATGATAGCCCAAGGTTTCCTCAATTGATGTAAGGTATTGATACAACTAGACTCGAGAAGTACATTTAACTTTATTGATCCAAGTATGTCAAAAAGGGTGGATTTTTTCATATATGGTCATGATCAAATTAACGTCAAGATTTCTAATGGGGATGTCATGACTTGTAACAAGCAACATAGAAATGTGTGTCTATTCATAGGTGACTACCAATTCCAAATTTATTTTTATACTATTCACTTAGGAGGCATGGACATTGTGTTAGGATCCCATGGCTGAGGACATTTGGACCAATATTGTGTTACTTCTCAAAAGTTTGGATGTAGTTCCATGTCAACAATAGAACACATAACATTCAAGGGATAAATTATGGAAAACCCAAGATCATCACGTCCCACCAAATATAATGGTTGATTAGGAAAGGTCATAGAGTAGTAGTTGGTAGATTTTGTAGAATATAGTTGTGTGTGATGTAGGATGAGAAGGTGCCTTTAGAATTGTTAGATACTTTAACCTATAACTAGAAGGTCTTCAATGATCCATTAAAATAATTCCTAGTCAACCAAAAGACCATATAATAAATTTGATATCAAATAGTCAATCCCAAATATATAGCCATACAAGTATCCCTATCATTAAAATAATTAAATTGAGAATATGGTGAAAGAAATACTGGATGTAGGACTTATTCACCCAAGTGTGAGGTCTTTCGCAACCCTAGTTTTATTAGTATGAAATAAGGATGTATCATGGAGGATGTGTATGGAATTCCATGAACTCAATAATATCACCATCAAGGATAGGTTCCCAATTCTAATTATTAATGAGTTATTGGATGAGTTGCATGGGAATCAATACTTCACCAAAGTTAACCTTAGGTTAGGGTACCATTAGATCCTCATCCATGAGCAAGACATAGCCAAAATATATTTTAAGACTCATGAGAGGCACTATGAGCTCTTAGTTATACCTTTTGGTCTTGCTAATGCACCATCAAATTTCCAAGGTCTGACAAATAGGGTTTTCAAACCTTATCTGCAAAAGTTTCCATTAGTCTTCTTTGATGATATTTTGGTATAGAGTAGGGTGTGGGAAGAATAACTTCAACATATAAACCAAGTATTGGAGATTTTGTAACAAAATAAATTATATGTCAAGAAAACTAAATGCAATTTTAGGAAAATAGAAGTAGAATAGTTGGGGCATATTGTGGCCAGTGATGGTGTGTGTGTAGACCCTACAAAAATTGAGGCTATGAAGGAAGGGCCAAAACCAAAAAATATTGAAGAACCTTTGGGCATTCCTTAGGCTCAAATGATACTATCACAAGTTTTTTAGGAACTATGGTAAGGTTACAACACCCTTAACATATATTCTTTGCAAGGATGCATTTGCATGAAATAATGAAACAAATACCTTCATAACTCTAAAGAATGCTATGTGACACACCATAGTTTTGGCAATACCAAATTTTTCTAGGGCCTTTGTGATTGAGAGTGATGCGTTATGGGTATGTCTAGGGGATAAATCATGCAAGTATAAAAACCTATTGCATTCATAATCAAGGCTTTATCTTGTTAGAATTTAGCAAAATAAACATATGAGAAGGAAATGATGGCCATTATCTTTGCAATCCTCCATTGATGACCATAATTGTCAAGGTAACATTTCATCATCAAGATAGACCATTGTAGCCTAAAGTATCTCTTGAAATAAAGGATCTCTTTCATTGAGTAGAAAAATGGGTCACTGAGTTCGTAGGCTATGATTATGAAATAGTATACCACAATGAAAAAAAGAATGTGGCAACAAATGTCCTTTCTAGACTATCAAAGAAAAAAAACTTTGTATGTAATATCTATTCTCTAGTATGACTAGCTAGAAGCACTCAAATTAGAAAGGCAAGGTGACATCCCACTTACAACACTCATTCAAGATCTTCAAATAGTAGTGCAAGATCATCTTTACTATAAATGGATGGAGGATATGTTGTGTTATAAATAAAGGGTTGCTATCACATCCACTTTAGAATTCAACTAGACTTAGATTTTAATAAATATTCATTCTTCTCCAATAGAGGGACACATTAGGCTCTTGCAAACCGATGAATGGGTTGAACAAAGTTTTTATTGGCCTAATTTAAAATCCAATATAAAATATTTTATGGGTACCTATGATACATGCTAGTTTCAAAAAGGGGAATAAACAACACACTAGGTCTTATTCAGACTCTACCAATTTTGGAGTCATCATGGATAGATATTTCCATGGTCTTCATTGAAGGCCTCCCTCCATCCAGTGGAAAATTTATTATCATGATGATAATGGATAAGTTGATCAAGTATGCTCAATTTTTATCCCAAGGTCATACCTATACAAAAAGGACAATGTCCCAAATTTTTATGGATCAGATATTTTAGATCCATAGAATCCCACACTCCATAGTTAGTGACTGCAACAAGGTATTCACTAGTAAATTTTGGGAAGAGCTCCATCATATTTAGGGAATAGAGTTGAAATGTAGCATGTCTTATCACCCTTATACTAATGATCACACATAAGTGGCCAATAAATACCTTGAGATATACCTTTGATGCTTTTTTTTTAATCAACCATCTAAGTAGAGTCAATGGATTTACCTAGAAACACCACTTTTCATGCAACCACAAAGACAACTTTGTATAAGGTAATATATGGCCAACCACATATGACACTCACTTATTGCCTACCTAGTAACTCAAAGGTCAAAGTAGTTGATACAATCCTTAGTTGTAGGTAGGAGATTAAATATGGAATGATAATATTTTTACCCCCACTTCGGGTGAACGTCCAGCAAAGGTAGCAAGGCACTAAGTTATAACATTGAACAACAAAGGCTCTTTCACCTCAAGAGAGGGGCGAAACTACCTTTCACCCCTCCTTGAGGTAAAAGTGTATGGAGAAGAGGAATGTTGCAGGCCCCACATTGACATGTGTTGGAAGGAGTTTTAAATCGCAGTGAGCAACGCTTTCACCCCAGGTGAGAGGTGAAAGTCCCATTCGCCACTCCCCTGGGTTAAAATGATATGAAAATGGTTCGAAGCATTGAAAATTAAAATAAAGGCATATAATTTGATGTTTCACCCAGATTTTCTCAAGGGTGATTGTTGTCACAATTACGAGGTGAACGTGACACAAGGAGTTTTAAAATGAATCAAGTTGTGAGTTGTGCATTGGGTGAAATAATATAAGAATGTAAAGGTGCAATTTAATGGTGAATAAAAGAATATTTTATTTCTCCCTTGGGAAAAATTACATGGAATGGTGTAACGCACAACTCAGAGGTGCATGTTGAATGCAACTATAAATGTTTTTTTGAGGGCACTCTCTTCACCTGGAATGTGGATAAGAAGGAATTGAAGATATTTAAATAGAGCACTTTTACCCATATTCACATGTTGTTATGTTTTGGGTGAAATTAACTTCAAGCATCAAATGAGACTTGTCAAAGGTGCTTGGACAAAACAAATGATGAAAATTTAATGATTGAGGCAAAGAGTGATTACATTTGCTAATTTCATGCTGAAAAGGTTGTAAGGTTAAAGATCACAGGATGATTTTCATGAGTTCCAATAAATTCTATACAAGGGAAAATTTCCAAGTAACAATGGAGGTACCAAGTCAAAGACCATATTTGCATTTTTCTATGCATCGATGCCCAAATTTACTGATTTCCTAGGAGTTTTCCCTTAAAATATGGATCATGCTACAAAAGGAAGATTTTCAAGGATTTCCAAGGAGAAGATCCTTAATATTTGTCTCTGCTATGTCACAAATAGTCCTCAAATATGCACCACACTATGGCCTCAAGTCTGTCCTCAAGCCTTAACACAAAGCTTGATCCAATCACAAATCAACTCTACTAGATCTGCCCCAAATCTTAACTCAAGGTTTGAAAAAATCAATCAATCAATTCTGCTCACAAGTCTTCTCAAAGACTTACCTCAAATCTATCCACAAGTCCTCTCTAGAACTTGTCCAATCTGCTTAACAAGTCTTCACCAAGACTTACTTTAAATCTGCTCTACAAGTCCTCACTAGAACTTGTCCAACCTACTCAACAAGTATTCACCAAGACTTACCTTAAATCTGCTCTAAAAGTCCTCACTAGAACTTTTTCAATATGCTCAACAAGTCTTCACCAAGACTTATCTCAAATTTGCAATGTAAGCTTTGACAAAAGCTTACTCAAATGAACTCAATATTTTACATAAAACATTTTCAATCACACAAACAAGTTTCACACAGAATTGTGTTTGAATTCATAAACATATAGATAATGGTTAGAGACTCAATATGTTTCACACTCACAAAATACTCACAAAACTCAACTTAATCTCTTCCAGAAAACCTCTTTAATAAATAAACAAATTTCACTCAAAAATTTGTTTGACCTCAGAAATATATAGAGAATGGTTAGAGACTCAATATGTTTCACACTCACAAAACTTAACTTAATCTCTTCAAGAAAACCACTTCAATCTCACAAAACAAATTCACTCAAAATTTTGTTTAACCATAGAAACATATATAGAATGGTTAGAGAATCAATATTTTTCACACTCAATCACTTTCAATATCTTTTTCAAAATAGTAAACAACAATTTGTTTCACAGAACTTAAAATACAACTCCAATTCTTTAAATAAATTATGCTCAATCAACTTCATTCAATCAATCACTCAATGAAACACAACTTTCTTACAAACCTTAAACAAGTGTTTCACAATGCTTTCAACAACTCACACTATGTAACTGAACCTTGACTCAAGATGATTCTAAATTCACATAACAATGATACTCATGATCTTTCTCAAACCCTAATCATGCACATGAAGTCTCACTCAACATTTCCAACAATGCTTATCAAACAAGGTTTCTAGCATCAAATTTCACTTAGAAAACCCTTCGTCAATCAACATTGAAGATCTCAAAAACCTAACTCAATAATGCTTATAAAACAATTATTTTCACTCTAACTTAGCATTCAAGACATTTAATCAAACTATATTTCACTCACAAGGAATATGTGCCCATACCTTTTGTTTGATGAAGAATTGACCTCAAAATCTATCTCAATCATTGTTACCCTCTTTGCCAATCTCAAAGGTTAGGTAGCAAAACCCTTCACCACTAGTGTTCCTCCACCACAAACAAATCCTCCGGTTAATATGGCTCAAAATCCACCACCAAAATAGCCTCCTAGGAAGTTCCCAACATGGAATAGTGAAGAACACAAGCTTATACTAAGAGGGGGGTGAACAGTATAAGACCATTTTTTTCTTTTCTTTTCTTAGACAATATTATCCAATATATCAATGGCAATATCAATAGAAGTAATAAAAGTAATGCACAAACCACCACACACAATAGAGACACCAATTTAACGTGGTTCAACCAATGTAGGCTACGTCCACGAAGAAAATATTTCACTAAATTTTCTCAAAAAAATATTGGGAATCCTTCCCTATTACAATGTTTATGGACCTCTATCCTAAGGAAACATAAATCCCCTAATCAATTTCATGGATGTCTATCTATAGGAGATGCCAATACCCTCAGCTAGTTCATGGATTTCTATCCATAGGTGAACTCCTTCTCCTCTACTTTGGTTGGTGATCCTCTAGAAGACTACTACCTCCACTACATTATCTTGTGGATATCTCTCCACTGAAGACTCATGTTCTCACTCAGAAGACCTCTATCCTCATTGCTCTAGCTAATGGTTCTCTATCCAATTTAGACTACTATTATCTGCTCTGTCACCTCCAAAGCTTGCTCTCAGCTCTATCTCAAATCTACACTAAACATAGTCCTTCGATCTAGCACAAATCTTCTTAATATCTATCTCAAATATGCACTAAACATAGTCCTTTTATCTAGCACAAATATTCTTAATATTTATCTCTTCTTTGGCACAATTCTATCCTCAAATATGCACCACACTCTATCGTCAAATATGTCCTCAAGTCTTAACACAAATCTTGATCCAATCACAAATCAACTCTACTAGATCTGCCCCAAATCTTAACTCAAGGTTTGAACAAATCAATCAATCAATTCTACTCACAAGTCTTCTCAAAGACTTTGCATTAAATCTATCCACAAGTCCTCTCTACAACTTGTCCAATATGCTCAATAAGTCTTCACTAAGACTTACCTTAAATCTGCTCTACAAGTCCTTACTAGAACTTGTTCAACCTGCTCAACAAGTCTTCACCAAAACTTACCTTAAATATGCTCTACAAGTCCTCACTAGAACCTTTTCAATCTACTCAAAAAGTCTTCACCAAGACATGTCTCAAATCTACATTGTAAGCTTTGACAAAAGCTTACTCAACCCAACTCAATCTTTTATACAAAACCTTTTCAATCACACAAACAAGTTTCACACAGAATCCTGTTTGACTTCAGAAACATATAGAGAATGGTTAGAGACTCAATATGTTTCACACACAAAATACTCACAAAACTCAACTTAATCTCTTCCATAAAAGCTCTTTAATCAATAAAAAAAATTCACTCAACATTTTGTTTGACCTTAGAAACATATAGATAATGGTTAGAGATTCAATATATTTCACACTCACATAACACTTACAAAAATCAACTTAATCTCTTTTAGAAAACCTCTTCAATCTCACAAAACAAATTCACTCAAAATTTTGCTTAACCATAGAAACATATAGAGAATGGTTAGAGAATCAATATGTTTCACACTCAATAACTTTCAATCTCTTTTTCAAAATAGTAAAGGGTAATTTGTTTTACATAACTTGAACTATCACTCCAATGCTTTCAATCGATTATGCTCAATCAACTTCACTCAACCAATCACTCAATGAAACACAACTTGCTTACAAACCTTAAACAAGTGTTTCACAATACTTTCAACAACTCACACTATGGAACTCAACCTTGACTCAAGATGATTCCAAATTCACATAACAATGATACTCATGATCTTTCTCAAACCCTAATCATGTGCATGAAGGCTCACTTAACATTTCCAAAAATGCTTATCAAACAAGGATTCTAGCATCAAATTTCACTTAGAAAACCCTTCATCAATCAACATTGGAGATCTAGAAAAACCTAACTCAACAATTCTTATCAAACAATCCTTTTCACTCCAACTTAGCATACACAACATCCAATCAAACAATATTTCACTCACAAGGAAGATGTGCCCATACCTTTTGTTTGATAAATAATTGACCTCAAAACCTATCTCAATCACAGTTACCCTCTTTGCCAATATCAAATGTTAGGTAGCAAAATCGTTCTCAAAATTTCATTCAAATATTTCCTCTAAATATTTCACCATACAAAACTTCTAATCTCAATTACACCTTATAATCTCCACACTAAAAATGATTAGCAAAAATTGAACAAAAATTAATTTTCTTTATTTACCTTATTACTCCTTCCAAATTCTTATCATCAAAAACATAATAACATATTTTAACTTTTATAAACCTTATATCTCCCTCTTAACACACAAAAATAATTCCACAATAAAAACCTTAGGATAAAATTTAATTTAAAAATTAAATACCTCTTTTTCCCTCAACGAGATTCGATCCCCCGTTGCGCTACCACTAGCGCCCTAGCCGCAGCTCAACTGCCACATGAGCTAGGTGCTCACCTTGGAAGGAAAAAGCATCTTGTGCGCTTTATTACCTATGCTGGGTGCCTAGACCAAAAAGGATGCCAACCAAAACACTCCCTAGGCCTACCACTGGGTTCAATTGTGGGACCTCCCACCTTTTAATGCCTCAAACACACAGTTGCTTGTCGCTAGCCCAACACTAGGTTGTCAATAAGGCTTTACGCCTTCCTCCTTTTGTTCCTTCGATGGCCATCACATAAAACAAACATATGACATCGACGCTTATAAAAACTTTACCCTATTAACCCTAAACTTAGTGTTAATTAAATTAAATTATAAATTAATTAATGATGACATTATTATAATTAATTTTTAATTTAATTTAATTAACACTAAGGTTAATTAAATTAAATTATAAATTTTAATTTATATTGAAATTATTATAATTAATTTAACAACTTTAGGTCTTAACATTAGACCTTTAATATTATAATAAAATATTATAATATTATTTTTCTTGGGCCTTCCTATTGCTCCTTTAGACCTTATCTGACCACCTTGAATATTATAATATTATTTCCCTTAGGCCTAGAAGCAATCTTTCTCTTGCACTGCTTACTGAAACTGACTCTTGACATCCTTCCTTTTGCATTGCTCACTGAAACAGACTCTTAACACCAATGACAACAAATATTTCTCATATTTCCAACAATATCCCTCTTTGTCATTGATGGCAACCCATTTACCTTTTATCATTTCCTTTACCTCTTCTTTTTCTGCTCCCCCTTACTGAATGCTCTCCCCCTAACTCAAATCTCTCCCCATTTGACATCAATGACAAAGGCTCACCTTTTGGGCTTGGGGATAGGAGTGATAATATTAGTTTAGCCCCTCTCCCAGCTCCTCTTGAGGAGATTAATTTTGGGGTGGGAGTATCTCTACTCCTAGCATACACTGATCTTTGCCTTTGTCCACTTTCTTTCTCAATTGATCCTTCTGATTCCTCTGACTATTTGTGTTCATGCTTGTCTCTAGAAGTTCTGCTCTACACCACTTGGCTATATGCCCAACATTATTGCACTTATAACACTTAATGTTGTTATTCCTTAAAGGTGCAAATGTCTTGGGATTTATCCTGGTGAAGTCATACCCAAACCTATGATATGAGAAGCATCGTCCATTGAAACTGCCTTGCCTTGACCCCATTGGTCTCTTAGTCTCTTATACCCTGTGTTGTTTCCTATTCCATTTGTTCCTCATTTGTGCATTGTCCCTTTGCTTGTTGAACTTTCTATTTTCAAATTATATTTAGAAGTCTCACTCTCTCTTACACTCTATTCTTCTAAAGCTTCTTCTTCATTAGACCTTGAGATTGACTCCTATCATTGTTCTCTTTGTTCTTGTTCAAAACCAATTCTTGTTCTCATAAATGGAGATTTATGTGATTTGATAATATCATCCAAATATTTTAAAATTTTCCTGAACTGATATATCTTGTTATTAAACTTTTCAAGTCCTTTCCTTAGAACATCACATTCTTGCTCTTTTATCTTTAACTATTCAATCATGTCCTCTTCAACTCCTTTTCTCTTTTCAAATTTATATTTCAAGTCATTGAGTTCTTGTATAAGCCTTCCTTTCTCCTTATCACATTCTTGAAAAAGCTTGAGTTTTGAATTCTACTTTCTTACCTCTCTTAATACATCAAGGGCAGAAATAAGCTCACCCTCAAGATCAACTTCTCATTTTTTGGATTCATTTCCACTAGAAGTACTTCTTTTATTACCATAAGAAGTCTTTATTCTTTTGGACCTTCACTAGCATCCTCATATTCATCATCACTGAAACTAAATCCATTCCTTGTGCAACTATCCTCAAGATGACCAAAGTTACCACATCTAAAACACTTAATCTATATTGGTGACTTGTTTCTAACCACTTCATTTTATTCTGCCAGAAATAGAATTTCATCTTCATCATTATTTGAGGAACTTTCATCACTATCACTTGAACTCTTACCTACCTTTTTTACATAGAAACTCTTCTTATGCCTTTGGAAAGACTTATTTCCTTGTTTGCCTTGTCCATACCTGCTTTTCTTTTGGTACCTGTGTTTTCTATTTCCCTGTTCTTATATACTATTTTTCTTCATCATTACTATTTCCAGCCTTTGGACAATCATATGCATAGTGACCATATTTTCCACAACTAAAACATCTAACTATTTTATACCTTTATACTTTCTCGAGTCCTTGTTCCTTCTGCCATAATTTGCTTCTTCATCATTGGATGACTCATTGCTTGAATCTAACTTCTTACCCTTTGTCTTATTAGTAGCATTAAAGGTTGCTTCCTTCTAGGGAATAAGTTCCTCTTTTATTCTCATCTCAAAAGCTATGAGAATTCCATGTAACTCATCTCTTGTCAAAATTTCAATATCTTTTAACTCTTTTATAGCTGAAATATTTTCACTGTTCCTTTTTGGGAGTGACCTTAATATTTTATCACAAACATTTGTTTCTTCAATATTAAGCCCAAGTCCTTGCATGGAGTTAACAACCTCATACAAATGAATTAGATATGTAGCAATGTTTTTCTCTTCCTTCATCTTTATATCTTCAAATGTTCTCTTGTAATTTTTCAACTTTGCCCTTTTGACCTTTTTTTCTCCCTCATATATTCCATTCAACGTATCCCAAATTTCCTTTGCCAATTTGCAATGCATAACCTTTATCAACTCTGTTTCAAGCAAACTTTTTAGAATTTCATTCATTGCCTTTGAATTATTTAGATGTAGGAGCTTACCATCTTTATATTTAGGTGGAGTAGCTGGTGGTATGTATCCATTTTCAATTGCTTCCCATATTTCATTCCCAAGTGCCATTAGGTGAATCTTCATTCTCATACTCCAAAGTACATAATTGTTCCCATTGAACAATGATGTTGAATTCCTTGAAGATCCATTTTGAGAATCCATTTATGTTCTTGTGAGATTTTTCTTCAGGTTGTTAATTATGAAGGAACCCGCTCTGATACCAATTAAAGAACACAAGCTTATACTGAGAGGGGGTGAACATTATAAGACCACATTTTTCTTTTCTTTTATTAAATAATATTATCCAATATATCAATAGCAATTATAAAATCAATTCACAAATCACCACACATAATAGAGACACAAATTTAATGTGGTTCACCCAATGTGGGCTACATCCATGGAGAAAATATTTCAGTAAAGTTTCTGAACAAATTTCTTGGGAATCCTTTCCTATTATAATATTTATGAAACTCTGTCCAAATAAGACACAAATCCCCTAATCAAGTTTGTGGACTCCTATCCATAGGAGACACCAATACCCTCAGCTAGTTCATGGATGTCTACCCATAGGATAACTCCTCTGCTCTAGTTGGTGATCCTCTAGAAGACTACTGCCTTCACTACACTAGCTTTTGGATATCTCTCCACTAAAGACTCATGTCCTCACTTAGAATACCTCTATCCTCACTACCTTGGCTAATGGATATCTATCCACTAGATACTACTATCCTCTACTCTATCACCTCCAAAGCTTTCTCTCAGCTCTATCTCAAATCTACACTAAACACAGTCCTTCGATCTAGCACAAATATTCTCAATATCTATCTCAAATATGCACTAAACACAGTCCTTCGGTCTAGCATAAATCTTCTCAATATTTGTCTCTTATATGGCACAAATATATCCTCAAATATGCACCACAATTTTTCCTCAAATCTATTCTCAATCCGTAACATAAAGCTTGATCCAATCACAAATCAACTCTACTAGATCTGCCCCATACTTTAACTCAAGGTTTGAAAAAATCAATAAATCAATTCTCCTCACAAGTCTTCTCAAAGACTTGCCTCAAATATATCTACAAGTCCTCTCTAGATCTTGTCCAATCTGCTCAATAAGTCTTCACCAAGACTTACCTTAAATCTGCTCTACAAGTCCTCACTAGAACTTGTACAACCTGCTCAACAAGTCTTCACCAAGACTTGCCTTAAATCTTCTCTACAAGTCCTCGCTAGAACTTGTCCAATCTACTCAAAAAGACTTCACCAAGACTTGTCTCAAATCTACATTGTAAGCTTCGATAAAAGCTTACTCAACTCAACTCAATATTTTATAGAAAACCTTTTCAATCACACAAACAAGTTTCACACAGAATCTTGTTTGACTTTAGAAACATATAGAGAATGGTTAGAGACTCAATATATTTCACACTCACAAAATACTCACAAAACTCAACTTAATCTCTTCCAGAAAACCTCTTTAATCAACAAACAAATTTCACTTAGAACTTTTTTTTGACCTCAGAAACATATAAAGAATGGTTAGAGACTCAATATGTTTCACACACAAAATACTCACAAAACTCAACTTAATCTCTTCTAGAAAACCTCTTCAATCTCACAAAAAAATTTCACTCAGAATTTTGTTTAACCATAGAAACATATAGAGAATGGTTAGAGACTCAATATGTTTCACACTCAATCACTTTCAATCTCTTTTTCAAAATAGTAAAGAATAATTTGATTCATAGTTTTTGAACTATCACTCTAATGCTTTCAATCAATTATGCTCAATCAACTTCACTCAACCAATCACTCAATGAAACACAACTTTCTTACAAACCTTAAACAAGTGTTTCACAACACTTTCAAAAAATCACACTATGGAACTCAACCTTGACTCAATATGATTCCAAATTCACATAACAATTATACTCATGATCTTTCTCAAACCCTAATCATGCACATGAAGGCTCACTCAATATTTCCAACAATGCTTATCAAACAAGGTTTCTAGCATCAACTTTCACTTAGAAAACTCTTCATCAATTAACATTGGATATCTCCAAATCCTAACTCAACAATGCTTATAAAACAATCCTTTTCACTCCAACTTAGCATTTACAACATCCAATCCAACAATATTTCACTCGCAAGGAAGATGTGCCCATACCTTTTTTTTGATGAAGAATTGACCTCAAAACCTATCTCAATCATAGTTACCCTCTTTTCCAATATCAAAGGTTAGGTAGAAAAATCCTTCTCAAATTTTCATTCAAATATTCCTGCAAAATATTTCACCATACAAAACTTTTAATCTCAATTACACCTTATAATCTCCACACTAAAAATGATTAGCAAAAATTGAACAACAATTAATTTTCTTTATTCACCTTATTACTCCTTTCAAATTCTTATCATAAAAAACACAATAAAATATTTTAACTTTTATAAACCTTATATCTCCCTCTTAACACAAAAAAATCATGCCACAACAAAAATCTTAGGATAAAATTTAATTTAAAAATTAAATACCTCTTTTTCCCTCAATGAGATTTGATCCCCTGCTGCGCTACCAGTAGCACCCTAGTCATGGCTCAACTACCACGTGAGATAGGCGCTCACCTTGGAATTCAAAAGTGTCTTGTGCACTTTATTGCCTATGTTGGGTGCCTAGACCAAAAAGGATGCCAGCCAAAACACTCCCTAGGCTTGCCATCGGGGTTCGATCGTGGGACCTCCCACCTTTCAATGCCTCAAACACACAGTCGCTTGTCGCTAGCCCAACCACCAGGTTGGCAATAAGGCTTTAAGCCTTCCTCCTTTTGTTCCTTCGATGGCCATCGCATAAAACAAAAAAATTATCTTTTCTTGCATGCAGATCATGAAAATCGTAGTCTTTCCCAAATGCAAATCAATCGAAGGTGATATTTTAGTCAACCAATGCACGTGGTATTTATACCATTGTGCCATCTTCCTTTGGACATCAATGGAGGGGGAAAAACGTATGACGTCGATGCTTATAATTAACCTTTTGCCCTTATAACCCTAACCTTAGTGTTAATTAAATTAAATTATAAATTAATTAATAATAAAATTATTATAATTAATTTATAATTTTATTTAATTAACACGAGAGTTAATTAAATTAAATTAATTATAAATTAATTTATAATGAAAATATTATAATTAATTTAACAAATTTAGGTCTTAACTTTAGACCTTTAATATTATAATAAAATATTATAATATTATTTTTCTTGGACCTTCCTATTGCTTCTTTAGACCTTATCTGACCACCTTGAATAATATAATAAGAGATACTATAATATTATTTCCCTTAGGCCTAGAAGCAATATTTCTCTTGCACTGCTTACTGAAACTAACTCTTGACATCCTTCTTTTTACTTTGCTCACTGAAACTGACTCTTGACATCAATGACAACAAATCTTGCTCATATTTCCAACAATCTCCCCCTTTGTCATTGATGGTAACCCATTTACCTTTTATCGTTTCCTTTACTTCTTTATGTTCTTCTCCCCCTCACTGAATGCTCTCTCCCTAACTCAAATATTTCCCCCTTTGACATCAATAGCAAAGGGTCACCTTTGGGGATCGGGGATAAGAGTGATAATATTAGATTAGCCACTCTCCCACCTCCTCTTAAGGTGATTAATTCTAGGGTGGGATTATTTCTACTCCCAGCATACACTGATCTTTGCCTTTGTCCACTTTCTTTCTCAATTGATCCTTCTAATTCCTCTGACTATTTTTGTTCTTGCTTATCTCTAGAATTTTTGCTCTACACCAATTGGCTATATGCCCAAAATTATTGCATTTATAACACTTAATATTGTTATTCCTTAAATATGAAAATTTCTTGGGATTTCTCCTAGTGAAGTCATACCCAGACCCGTGATATGAGAAGCATTGTCCATTGAAACTACCTTGCATTGACCCCATTGGTCTCTTATTCTCTTCTACCCTGTGTTGTTTCCTATTCCATATGTTCCTCATTTGTGCATTGTCCCTTTGCTTGTTGAAATTTCTATTGTTCAACTTATATTTAGAAG
Organism: Wollemia nobilis; assembly: GCA_028583015.1. Classification (NCBI taxonomy): domain Eukaryota; kingdom Viridiplantae; phylum Streptophyta; class Pinopsida; order Araucariales; family Araucariaceae; genus Wollemia; species Wollemia nobilis. The sequence goes on from JAQPPZ010002499.1 coordinate 10,031,429, forward strand.
CGTCACTCTCTCTTACACTCTCTTATTCTGAATCTTCTTCTTCTTTGGAGCTTGATATTGACTCCTATCCTTGTTCTCTTTGTTCCTGTTCAAAACCAAGTCCTGTTCTCATAAATGGAGATCTATGTGATTTGATAATATCATCCAAATATTTTGAAATTTTCTTGAACTGATATATCTTGTTATTAAACTTTTCAAGTCCTTTCCTTAGAACATCACATTCTTGCTCTTTTATCTTTAAATGTTCAATCATGTCCTCTTCAACTCCTTTTCTCTTTTCAAATTTATCTTTCAATTCATTCAGTTATTCTATTAGCCTTCCCCTCTCCTTATCATGTTCTTGAAATTGAAGCTTGAGTTTTGAATTCTACTTTCTTACCTCTCTTAATACATCAAGGGCAAAAATAAGCTCACTCTCAAGATCAACTTCTCCTTTTTCAGATTCATTTCCACTAGAAGTACTTCCTTCTTCTTTTATTGCCATAAGAAGACTTTCTTATTCTAGACCTTCACTAGAATCCTCATATTCATCATCACTGAAACTAAATCCATTCCTTGTGCAACTATCCTCAAGATGACCAAAGTTACCACATCTAAAACACTTGAGATATATTGGTGACCTGTTTCTAACCACTTCCTTTTCTTCTGCCAAAAATAGAATTTCATCTTCATCATTATTTGAGGAACTTTCATCACTACCACTTGAAATCTTACCTACCTTGTCTGCATAGAAAATCTTCTAATGCCTTTGGAAATATTTATTTTCTTGTTTGCCTTGTCCATCCCTGCTTTTCTTTTGGTACCTGTGTTTTCTTGTTTCCCTGTTCTTATGATCCTATTTTTTTTCATCATTGCTATTTCCATCATCTAGAAAATCATATGCATAGTGACCATATTTTCCATAGCTAAAACATCTAACTGATTTTGTACCTTTATACTTTCTTGAGTCCTTGTTCCTTCTGCCATAATTTACTTCTTCATCACTGGATGACTCATTGCTTGAATTTGACTTCTTACCCTTTGTCTTCTTAGTAACTTTAAAGGTTTCTTCCTTCTGGGGAATAAGTTCCTCTTTTATTCTCATCTCAAAAGCTATGATAATTCCATGTAACTCATCTCTTGTCAAAATTTCAATATCTTTTAACTCTTTTATAGCTAAAATATTTTCACCGTTCCTTTTTTGGAGTGACCTTAAAATCTTATCACAAACATTTGTTTCTTCAATCTTAAGCCCAAGTCCTTGCATGGGGTTAACAACATCATCCACATGATTTAAATATGCAGTAATTTTTTCCTCTTCCTTCATCTTTAGGTCTTCAAATGTTCTCTTGTAATTTAGCAACTTTACCCTTTTGACCTTTTTGTCTGCCTCATATATTCCTTTCAAATTATCCCAAATTTCCTTTGCTAATTTGCAATGCATAACATTTATCAATTTTGTTTCAAGCAAACTTTTTAGAATTTCATTCATTGCCTTTGAATTATTTAGATGTAAGAGCTTACCATCTTTATATTTAGGTGGAGTAGTTGGTGGTATGTATCCATTTTCAATTGCTTCCCATATTTCATTCCCAAGTGCCATTAGGTGAATCTTCATTATCATACTCCAAAGTACATAATTGTTCCCATTGAACAATGGTTTTGAATTCCTTGAAGATCCATTTTGAGAATCCATTTGTGTTCTTGTGCGATTTTTCTTCAAGTTGTTAAACTCTTATGAAGGAACCCGCTCTGATACCAATTAAATAACACAAGCTTATACTGAGAGGGGGGTGAACATTATAAGACCACTTTTTCTTTTCTTTTCTCAAATAATATTATCCAATATATCAATGGAAATATTAATAGCAATAATAAAATCAATGCACAAATCACCACACACAATAGAGACACCAATTTAATGTGGTTCACCCAATGTGGGTTACGTCCATGGAGAAAATATTTCAGTAAATTTTTTGAACAAATTTCTTGGGAATCCTTTCCTATTACAATGTTTATGAACCTCTGTCCAAAGGAGACACCAATCCCCTAATCAAGTTCATGGACTCCTATCCATAGGAGACACAAATCCCCTCAGCTAGTTCATGGATCTCTACCCACAGGAGAACTCCTTCTCCTCTGCTCTAGCTGGTGATCCTCTAGAAGACTATTGCCTTCACTACACTGGCCTGTGGATCTCTCTCCACTAAAGACTCATGTCCTCACTCGGAAGACCTTTATCCTCACTACCCTAGTTAATGGATCTCTATCCACTAGAGACTACTATCCTCTGCTCTGTCACCTCCAAAGCTTACTCTCAGCTCTATCTCAAATCTACACTAAACACAGTCCTTCGATATAGCACAAATCTTCCTAATATTTATCTGAAATCTACATTAAACATAGTCCTTCGGTATAGGATAAATCTTCTCAATATATGTCTCTTATATAGCACAAATATATCCTCAAATATACATAATATGTCCTCAAATATATCCTCAAGCCTTAACACAAATCTTGATCCAATCACAAATAAACTCTACTAGATATGCTCCAAATCTTAACTCAAGGTTTGAACAAATCAATCAATCGATTCTACTCACAAGTCTTCTCAAAGACTTACCTCAAATCTATCCACAAGTCCTCTCTAGAACTTGTCTAATATGGTCAACAAGTCTTCACCAAGACTTACCTTAAATCTTCTCTACAAGTCCTCACTAGAACTTGTCCAATATGCTCAACAAGTCTTCACCAAGACTTGCCTTAAATATTCTCTACAAGTCCTCACTAGAACTTTTCCAATCTGCTCAAAAAATCTTTACCAAGACTTGTCTAAAATCTATATTGTAAGCTTTGACAAAAGCTTACTCAACTCAAATCAATATTTTATAGAAAACATTTTCAATCACACAAACAAGTTTCACACAGAATCTTGTTTGACTTCATAAACATATAGAGAATGGTTAGAGACTCAATATATTTCACACTCACAAAATACTCACAAAACTCAACTTAATCTCTTCTAGAAAACCTCTTTAATCAACAAATAAATTTCACTCATAATTTTGTTTGACCTCATAAACATATAGAGAATGGTTAGAGACTCAATATGTTTCACACTCACAAAACTCAACTTAATTTCTTCTAGAAAACCTCTTCAATCTCACAAAAAAATTTCACTCAAAATTTTGTTTAACCATAGAAACATATAGAGAATGGTTAGAGACTCAATATGTTTCACACTCAATCACTTTCAATCTATTTTTCAAAATATTAAAGAACAATTTATTTCACAGAACTTGAACTATCACTTTAATTCTTTCAATCAATTATGCTCAATCAACTTCACTCAACCAATCACTCAATGAAACACAACTTTCTTACAAACCTTAAACAAGTGTTTCACAACACTTTCAACAACTCACACTATGGAACTCAACCTTGACTCAAGATGATTCTAAATTCACATAACAATGATACTCATGATCTTTCTCAAACCCTAATCATGCACATGAAGGCTCACTCAACATTTCTAACAATTCTTATCAAACAAGGTTTCTAGCATGAACTTTCTCTTAGAAAACCCTTCATCAATCAACATTAGAGATCTCCAAAACCTAACTCAACAATGCTTATAAAACAATCCTTTTCACTCCAACTTAGCATTCACAACATCCAATCAAACAATATTTCACTCACAAGGAAGGTGTGCCCATACCTTTTGTTTGATGAATAATTGACCTCAAAACCTGTCTCAATCACAGTTACCCTCTTTGCCAATCTCAAAGGTTAGGTAGCAAAATCCTTCTCAAAATTTCATTCAAATATTCCCTCAAAATATTTCACCATACAAAACTTTTAATCTCAATTACACATTATAATATCCACACTAAAAATGATTAGCAAAAATTGAACAACAATTAATTTTCTTTATTCACCTTATTACTCCTTCCAAATTTTTATCATCAAAAACACAATAAAATATTTTAACTTTTATAAACCTTATATCTCCCTCTTAACACAAAAAAATCATGCCACAACAAAAACCTTAGGACAAAATTTAATTTAAATATTAAATACCTATTTTTCCCTCAACGAGATTTTATCCCCCACTGCGCTACCACGAGCGCCCTAGCCGTGGATCAAATACCACGTGATCTAGGCGCTCACCTTGGAAGGCAAAAGAATCTTGTGCACTTTATTGTCTATGCTAGGTGCCTAGACCAAAAAGGATACCAGCCAAAACACTCCCTAGGCTTTCCACCGAGGTTCGATCGTGGGACCACCAACCTTTTAATGCCTCAAACACACAGTCGCATGCATCTAGTCCAACCACCAGGTTGGCAATAAGGCTTTAAGCCTTCCTCCTTTTTTTCCTTTGATGGCCACTGCATAAAACAAAATTTTTATCTTTTCTTGCACGTAGATCACAAAAATTGTAGTCCCTCCCAAATGCAAATCAATCGAAGGTGATATTTTAGTCAAACAATACACGTGGTATTTATACCATTGTGTCATCTTCCTTTGGACATCGACAGAGGGGGAAAAACGTATGACATCGACGCTTATAAAAATTTTGCCCTTATAAACCTAACCTTAGTGTTAATTAAATTAAATTATAAATTAATTAATAATTAAATTATTATAATTAATTTATAATTTAATTTAATTAACACTAAGGTTAATTAAATTAAATTATAAATTAATTTATAATGAAATTATTATAATTAATTTAACAAATTTAGGTCTTAACATTAGACCTTTAATATTATAATAAAATATTATAATATTATTTTTCTTGGACCTTCCTATTGCTCCTTTAGATCTTATCTGACCACCTTAAATATTATAATAATAGATATTATAATATTATTTCCCTTAGGCCTAGAAGCAATCTTTCTCTTGCACTGCTTACTGAAACTGACTCTTGACATCCTTGCACTGCTCACTGAAACTGACTCTTGACATCAATGACAACAAATATTGCTCATATTTTCAACAATCTCCCCCTTTGTCATTGATGGCAACCCATTTACCTTTTATCATTTCCTTTACTTCTTTATGTTCTTCTCCCCCTGACTAAATGCTCTCCCCTAACTCAAATAACTCCTCATTTGACATCAATGGTAAGGGATAACCTTTGTGGCTCGGGGATAAGAGTGAGAATCTTAGCTTATCCCCTCCCCCACATCCTCTTGAGGTGATTAATTTTGGGGTGGGAGTATTTCTACTCCTAGAATACACTGATCTTTGCCTTTGTCCACTTTCTTTCTCAACTGATCCTTCTAATTCCTCTGACTGTTTCTATTCCTATTTGTCTCTGGAAGTTCTGCTCTACACAACTTGGCTATATGCCCAACATTATTGCACTTATAACACTTAATATTATTATTCCTTAAAGGTTCAAAAATCTTGGGATTTCTCCTGGTGGAGTCATACCCAAACCCATGATATGAGAAACATCATCCATTGAAACTGCCTTGCCTTGACCCCATTGGTCTCTTAGTCTCTTCTACCCTATGTTGTTTCCTATTCCATCTGTTCCTCATTTGTGCATTTTCCCTTTGCTTGTTGAACTTTATATTGTTCAACTTATATTTATAAGTCTCACTCTCTCTTACACTCTCTTATTCTAAAGCTTCTTCTTCTTTGGAGATTGATATTGACTCCTATCCTTGTTCTCTTTGTTCCCGTTCAAAACCAAGTCCTGTTCTCATAAATAGAGATCTATGTGATTTGATAATATCATCCAAATATTTTGAAATTTTCCTGAACTTATATATCTTGTTATTAAAATTTTCAAGTCCTTTCCTTAGAACATCACATTCTTGTTCTTTTATCTTTAACTGTTCAATCATGTCCTCTTCAACTCCTTTTCTCTTTTCAAATTTATCTTTCAAGTCATTGAGTTCTTGTATTAGCCTTCCTTTCTCCTTATCACATTCTTGAAATTGAAGCTTGAGTTTTGAATTCTACTTTCTTACCTCTCTTAATACATCAAGGGCAGAAATAAGCTCACCCTCAAGATCAACTTCTACTTTTTTTGATTCATTTCCACTAGAAGTACTTCCTTATTCTTTTATTTCCATAAGAAGACTTTATTCTTTTGGACCTTTATTAGCATCCTCATATTCATCATCATTGAAACTGAATCCATTCCTTGTGCAACTATCCTCAAGATGATCAAAGTTACCAAATCTAAAACACTTAATATATATTGGTGACCTGTTTCTAACCACTTCATTTTCTTCTTCCAGAAATAGAATCTCATCTTAATCATTAATTGAGTAACTTTCATCATTATCACTTGAACTCTTACCTACCTTGTCTGCATAGAAACTCTTCTTATGCCATTGGAAAGACTTATTTCCTTGTTTACATTGTCCATCCCTACTTTTCTTTTTGTACCTATGTTTTCTTGTTTTCCTGTTCTTATGATCCTATTTTTCTTCATCATTGTTATTTCCATCCTCTCGACAATCAGATGCATAGTGACCATATTTTCCACAACTAAAACATCTAACTGATTTTCTACCTTTATAACTTCTCGAGTTATTGTTCCTTCTACCATAATTTACTTCATCACTGGATGACTCATTGCTTGAATCTGACTTCTCAGCCTTTGTCTTCTTAGTAACATTAAAGGTTGCTTCCTTCTGGGGAATAAGTTCCTATTTTATTCTCATCTCAAAAGCTATGATAATTCCATGTAACTCATCTCTTGTCAAAATTTCAATATCTTTTGACTCTTCTATAGCTAAACTATTTTCACTGTTCCTTTTTGGGAGTGACCTTAAAATCTTATCACAAACATATGTTTCTTCAATCTTAATCCCAAGTCCTTGCATGGAGTTAACAACCTCATCCACATGAAGTAGATATACATCAATGTTTTCATATTCCTTCATCTTTAGGTCTTCAAATTTTCTCTTTTAATTTTAAAACTTTGACCTTTTTGTCTCCCTCATATATTCCTTTCAACTTATCCCAAATTTCCTTTGCTTATTTGCAATGCATAACCTTTATCAACTCTGTTTCGAGTAAACCTTTTAGAATTTCATTCATTGCCTTTGAATTATTCAGATGTAGGAGCTTAACATATTTATTTGTAGGTGGATTAGCTGGTGGTATGTATCTATTTTCAATTGCTTCCCATATTTCATTCCCAAGTGCCATTAGGTGAATCTTCATTCTCATACTCCAAAGTACATAATTATTCCCATTGAACAATGGTGCTTAATTCCTTGAAGATCCATTTTGTGAATCCATCTGTGTTCTTGTGAGATTTTATTTCAAGTTGTTAAACTCTTCTGAAGGAACTCGCTCTGATACCAATTGAAGAACACAAGCTTATACTGAGAGGGGGGTGAATAGTATAAGATCACTTTTTACTTTTCTTTTCTCAAATAATATTATCCAATATATCAATGGAAATATCAATAGAAGTAATAAAAGCAATGCATAAATCACCATACACAATAGAGACACCAATTTAACGTGGTTCACCCAATGTGGTCTACGTCCATGGAGAAAATATTTCAGTAAATTTTCTTAGCAAATTTCTTGGGAATCCTTCCCTATTACAATATTTACAGATCTCTATACAAAGGAGACACCAATCTCCTAATCAAGTTTTTGGATGCCTATCCATATGAGACACCAATATCCTCAGTCGGTTCATGGATCTCTAACCATAGGAGAACTCCTTATCCTCTGCTCTGGGTGGTGATCCTCTAGAAGACTATTGCCCTCACTAAACTGGCTTGTGGATCTCTCTCCACTAAAGACTCTTCTCCTTGCTCATAAGACCTCTATCCTCACTGCCCTGGATAATGGATATCTATCCACTGGAGACTACTATCCTCTACTCTATCACCTCCAAAGCTTGATCTTAGCTCTATCTCAAATCTACACTAAACATAGTCCTTCGATCTAGCACAAATATTCTCAATCTCTGTCTCAAATATACACTAAATACAGTCCTTCGATCTCGCATAAATCTTCTTAATATCTCTCTTATATGGCACAAACCTATCCTCAAATATGCACCACACTTTGTCCTCAAATCTATCATCAAGCCTTAACACAAATCTTGATCCAATCACAAATCAGCTTTACTAGATCTTCCCCAAACCTTAACTCAAAGTTTGAACAAATAAATCAATCAATTCTTATCACAAGTCTTCTCAAATACTTGCGTTCTTCTACAATTCCTCTCTAGAACTTGTTCAATCTGCTCAAAAATTCTTCACCAAGACTTTCCTTAAATCTGCTCTACAAGTCCTCACTAGAACTTGTCCAACCTGCTCAACAAGTCTTCACCAAGACTTACCTTAAATCTTCTCTACAAGTCCTCACTAGAACCTGTCCAATATGCTCAAAAATACTTCACCAAGACTTGTCTCAAATCTACATTGTAAGCTTTGACAAAATCTTGCTCAACTCAACTCAATATTTTATAGAAAACATTTTCAATCACATAAAAAAGTTTCATATAGAATCTTGTTTGACTTCATAAATATATAGAGAATGGTTAGAGACTCAATATGTTTCACACTCACAAAATACTCACAAAACTCAACTTAATCTCTTCCATAAAACCTCTTTAATCAACAAATAAATTTTACTCCGAATTTTTTTTGACCTTAGAAACATATAGATAATGGTTAGAGACTCAATATGTTTCACACTCACAAAACACAGCTTAATCTCTTCCAAAAAACCTCTTCAATATCACAAAACAATTTCACTCTAAATTTTGTTTATCCGTAGAAACATATAGATAATGGTTAGAGAATCAATATGTTTCACACTCAATCACTTTCAATATCTTTTTTAAAATTGTAAAGAATAATTTATTTCACAGAACTTGAAGTAGCACTCCAATGCTTCCAATCAATTATTCTCAATCAACTTCACTCAACCAATCACTCAATGAAACACAAACTTGCTTACAAACGTTAAACAAGTGTTTCACAATACTTTCAACAACTCACACTATGGAGCACAACCTTGACTCAATATGTTTCTTTTAGAGCTAAAAACGTGACACTATGCAAGCAATAAAGAAATCAACTCAAAGAGACAAATAACTGCACAAAATGGAATATATTTCAATAAATGGGGGGGAGCTGAAAAACTCCTTGTTACAATTATTCTGCCTTGACAGAGTTGATTTGATACAATAGATACAATTGCTAGGGTTCTCCGAAACCCTAGCTATACAAATATGAGTGTCTTCAACTGCGCTTCGCTCCCAACAGAATGAGTGGGCTTGTGAGATATCCTATTCCAGACCACTCTAGCTTCAACGGCTATCCAATATTGAATAAGAACCTGTAGATCTGCATGCACACAAACAGACAAGGGAATTAGTAATACCTATGAGGTCTCCATAATGTGAGACCCTTAGTTATCAAATCAACCCTAACTAGAAATGAATAAAATGGCATACAAAAACCTACAAATTATGAAATGAAATAAAAATAGATGCTGATTTACCTTGCTGAACTTGATGTTGTTTTATTGCATATTTGGTGGTAGGCTGCCCTAGCGGCACCTAGTGATTATATGCAGCAAGCTCTGGTTCACACTAATGATGATGATAGGATCTAGCAGGCACTTTGCAGGCTCTAGCATGAGCTTGGCAAGATCTGGCATGCTCTTACAGGATATGGCAGGCTCTAGTGAGTGCTTGGCAGGCTCTGTAGTGAGCCTGGCAAGATCTGGGAGGTGCCTATGGGTGAGGGTTTGATCTGCAAAATCATATCACAGGGGTGCGAAGGATGCAAAAAATAAGGGGATTGTGATGGTGATGGAGGATGGATGTGGAAGTGGTTGGAATGGAGGAAGTCCTATGGAAAGCTAGGGTTTGAGTCAACTCTCACAAGTAGATTTGATCGATGGGATCTTCAGGGCTCTACAACCTTTTGCTTCACAAGGGCTTCTTCAACAATCTCTCCAAGGGTGAGAACATTCCAGGGGTTGAGCATTTGCAAATGCCCTTACTTATAATCCAACCTAGGGTTTTCTTAGGGTTTTAGCCTAACACTTTTGATCGTGTGGCTAAGATTAAATCAAATCCTAAGGCTGAGATTATACTTTAAGTGTGGCATGGATTAATGAAGATGGATGGCTGAGATTAGATTAAATCGAATGGTTGAGGTTAATTGAGTTTATAAATATATATTTTATAATAAATATATTAAAATATAATAAAATATTATATTAAATTATATAAATAATATAAAATAAATATAAATTAAGTCCAAGTGGGTCGAAAAGTGGTAGAAAAGGGCTAAAGTGGGCCTTTTGAAGGTGGGAAAGGCTTATGAATGGTTAAATGAGTGGCAAAAACTGGCTAAGGTGGACAAGTGGATGGTGGGATGGTTAGGATGAAGGATTAATGGCTAGGATTTGGTGTCTACAGATGCCCCTTTTTGTACCATGTTGCGTGAAGTGCAATATGGTGCAAAAATATGAGACACCTACTTGGGCTATGGGCGCAGAAGTAGCTTCTCTCTATTGTTGGATTTGAGCACTCAATGTTGAAGACAAAAGAATAAATAATTTTTGGAATTTTGTATAGCTTACCCCCTCAATTGGTGAATGAGAAGAATCTCACGAGCCAATTGAAAAATAATTTGTGCAAGTGATGAATGATGTGGTACTGTTTTTGCCCCAACAGTGAGAAGGGGGATGGTGCAAAATGTGATGTGATGTGGATGATATGAATGATGTAAAATGTGATACCTTTTTACCCAAACAATGGGGGGTGGGAAATACATGTGTTTGGGATATGAATGATGTAAAATGTGATACTATTTTTGCCCCAACGGTGGAGAGGGGGTTGGTGTAAAATACCATGTGATTGTGGATGATATGAATGATGTAAAATGTGATACCATTTTTGCCCCAACGGTGGAGAGGGGGTTGGTGTAAAATACCATGTGATTGTGGACGATATGAATGATGTAAAATGTGATGCTATTTTTTCCCCAACGGTTGAAAGGGGGTTTTGTCAAGTGTAGATGTCATGATCATGTAAGATGTATCCTATTGTGGGAGGATCAAGATCAATATTATGGTTGCCCCAAATTTGGGGGTGATTCGATGCTATTGAATAGTGTGCTCTCTGATGCCATTGATATGCAAGTATGATGATGCAGATAAAATAAAAATAACCATGGATGGCCTGCTAGTGACTATTCTAATCATTCCCACAATTGGAACCAATCATCCTAGCTAGTGCCTATCATTAGATTTTTGAATAAAATGATGAAATTTGAGTGTTTGTTCATGTGTTAAGCCTCACGAACTAGGCCATCAATGATAGCAGTTATGCAAATTGTTCTTGGCAAGGTTTCACTCCAAAATGTGAAGTACCCAATGTGATTGTGATCTTGGACAATGAGATAATTGATGATGATCATGGTCAAGTGTCCTTATGGTAGGCTATTCATCTTACCGAATTGCATGGATGCAAATCATTGCAATCGCCAAGGAGATAGAATAGACCACTAGATACGAGGTTCGCTTGAATTTGTAGGTGAATTTTGACAAATTTTGCATGACATGATGGATGGATTGAGAGATAGTGATGGAAGAATATTGGATGAATGAATGTTGTGATTTTGCTAAATGTAGAGTTGATTGATGTTTGATTTGTATTTTGTGCTTCTTTTACTGGTTCATGTTTCATGAAAATAGGAGATTTATCAGTCAAATCAACTCCAATTTTTACAAAATTGTGTGGGATGATGAAGAATATGATGAAGAATGGTCTAATTTTGGTTTTGTGAAAATTTGGATTTATTTGATGCATTTTGTGACTGATTTGTGCATTTTGAAGATTTGGTTTGTTCTCGAAAATTATGCATGCAAAATAATTTTTGTTTTCACAAAACCTGATTTTATGATGTGCATGATGTGTGGGTGAAATTTGGTGCAATTTGGAGGAGGTAAGCTACTATTTTGGTCAAATTTTCTTCATGCACTTTTTGCGCCTAGCTCCTAGTTGCGCTTGCGGCATCCCGTAGGAGCTCGGGTGTGCCTGGGTGTGCCAACAGACACCCAGCTGAGCGTGCGGGCTATAGGCGTAGGCCTACACCTGAATGCGCTAAGTAAAGCTATAAATAGCTTTTTGAGTGAATCATGAGGCTCACTTGTGCATTTCAAACTTTGAGAAGCTGCGTCTAAGGAGTGGAGTGGATTTTGTGAGCTAAGTGAGGGTAGCGGAAATTGGTGTGGAAGCTATGGAGGCGGAGGGATCGAATGCTGCTGGTGGGGCTGAGGCACAATTTGCTCTGGTAATGTTTAAAAACACTTTGTCTTTTGTGCAAAACTTTTTTTTTTTTAAATAGTATTAAAAATAGAAAAATATTTGTTATTGTAGTTGAGGGAGATAGAGCCTCGTCATCACTTCTCTCCTCTTGTTCTCGGGATGAGGAAGAAGCTCACAGATGGGGATTGGGAGATTTTGGGGAAGGTGGGCTTGGAGGGGGTGGCTAGGTTGGATGTTGTGAGGGTAGATGAGGGGTATCTCTCATCATTGATAGAGATATGGGATTATGATAGGGGGACATTCCAGCTATCGACTAGGGAGGCTACTATCACCCTTGAGGATGTATACCACATTCTCAAGGTGCCAGTAGAAAGGGATAAAGTGGTGGTTGGGCATGACAAGAAGGTTGAGATGGAGAAGATGTTTGGGGAGCGATGGTGGGATGCGCAGATGGGAGATGGAGGTATATGCTATCTGAGCATGTACAAGGCAAAGGAGTTGGATGTGCTCCTAGCCTTGATCATGTTCATGTTAGCGAACATAGTGCTACCTAATAGCATTGGTTGTAGGTTCCCTTGGAACCTATTGGGGTTGGTGAGTGATCTACTCACCGACCCAAGGGGATATGCATGGGCTCCTATGTTATTGGCGCAGTTATACTAGGAGCTTTATGAGGTGACACAGAGAGGGAGGAAGGGGATTGGGTGTAGCTTCCTCCTATAGTGCTAGGCTTGGGAGCATTTTAGTGTGGCTCGGCCAGAGGGGTTGTCATGCCAGGCATGGTAGATGAGGGAGCCCTATGCTAGGCGATGGGTAGTGGTAGAGGAGGTGCAGCCGAGTTGAGAGGTTCATACCAGCCAGTGGTATCGAGATATGTGGTCGGGGTTGACTCGAGTTGACGTGATATAGAGGCCATGGCGAGGATCCCGGTGGGATGGTGATGAGGAGCATATGCGTCGGGTGAGGTAGGCTCGGTGGTTGGTTGGGAGAAGGGATGAAGAGGTGTACTTCTTACAGTACTCATGGGTGTTGAGGTAGTTTGGCTTACCTCAGGATGTGTCGAATGAGCCGATGTTGTATCGACATCGACGGGATGAGGTGGGGCTTCCATGTGCAGAGCCATGGTGGGTTCATATGGATGATGATGAGTAGCTGGAGGTCCCTGATGTAGATGATGTTGGGGTGACTCCGAAGTATGTAGCTTGGTTTGGTGCCCAACCAGTATGGGTACCTAAGGTGGTGAGTGATGATGAAGCAGCTGCGAGGTCGAGGATGACTCTGAATAGGATGAGGTCTCAATGATTGGTGAATCAGAGGTGATCTAGGGAAGCATCCCAGTAGACTCTTGAGATGGAGGTGGCATATGAGGAGGAGGATGATGATGAGGAGATGGGTGAGATATCCAAGGTGGCTAGGCTAAGGGCTGAGCTGGAGCAGCTTTACGAGGAGCGAGAGACTACTCTTGAGTCTCATAGGGAGGCCTTGGCTACTATAGTTCGGATGGAGGTAGAGCGGGTAGTAGCTGGGGCTGGTGATCAAGAGACAATCATGAGGCTTTGAGCAGATATTTTGACTATAGAGCGGTGTCATCAGATTGACCTACGATCGATTATGTGCTAGCGAGGCCTATGCACACTCCTTGGAGGATGTATGTATGGCTAATCATATTCCTTTATCGGATCCTTCGTCTTCCTCTAGGACTGAGTCATCGAGGCACACAACATCTAGTTCAAGTTCTAGGGCTCCTGCTAGGTCTTAGGGGTCCACTCATAGGCATTAGCTTAGTGCTTAGATGCACTTTTGTATATGAGCCTTGGTGCTCCATTGTAGCCTTTATGGCGTTCATTGTACATATGATATTTTCGATATATATATACATGGATTTTTATGTTATATCTTGTGTTAATAATTTTATATTTTATGTAATGCATGTTGAATTAAAATATTTTATAGGTTATTAATGTAAGCTAACCATGATTTGTATGCCTAGTGTTATGGATGATTAATGTGAGCTAACCATGATGTGTATGTATAGTGCTTATGGATGATTAATGCAAGCTAAATGACATGTATGTGAATGGTGTTTATATGGATGATTAATGCAAGCTAAATGGCATGTATGTGAATGGTGTGTATATGGATGATTAATGCAAGCTAAATGGCATGTATGTGAATGTAAACTATATGAGAGGAATGCATGATGTTCTAATGATCATTTTTAGTTCAGAATTTTGTTGGCCATTTTTTTTCATTGTTTTGCAATTGGGGGTACCCAAACTTGGTGGCTTTATGCGGGTTGATTTATGATGGAGACATGGATGTTGACATGGAAGAAGATATGGATGTTGATATGGAAGAATATATGGATGTTGATATGGAAGAAGATATGGATGTTGATATGGAATACTGAAATATTTTCAAAGACTCAAACAGACTAGTGCTATCAACCAAACTCACTTGACGGTTGTCTAACTTTATTTAGGACCAATGTGTGTGCAAGTGAAGTTCATGTACCAAATCTTGAGCATGGCAATGACCCTAGGCAATCAAGCACCAATGTGTGTGCATGTGAAGTTCATTAACCCATTATGAGTAAATTGGGCGTGACCTATTATGGGATGGACCAAGAAGCTAGCTTGTCCGTATGTGCGGTCATAGGTCTCCATTTTTGGAAGAGAGACATGTCGCCCCGCATGAGCTTACTCCACTGCCAATCAAGCGTCTATAGCCCCGGTGGAGACTCACTCCATAGTCCAATGATCTGATCTTTAGGCCTTGGGGATGACTACATAACTTTATGAGGGAAATGTAGTATGATCCTTATAGCTTTAGGGATCTATGGTGTGTGCATAGAAATTGTTAACTTTGGATAGAGCTTTGGGGAATCGGATTCTCAACCGAAGTGTGATGAGAATGTGACCCTATCCTTACTACTCTATATTTTATGTTTCTATTTGGAGAGCAGTTGTGATGGTGGTTAAAACCACTATTTTGGTTTTTGACTATGTTGCATAATAGGACAAGCGAGGAAGACCCTTTTCACTTCAAGGTGCTACCCAAGTATGGTGTTATCCCTCTTTTACTCAAAATATTTTTAAGATGTGAATAAGTGTGGTTGGTGCAAGATTGTTTTTGGAATCAGTCGACAATACTCAAGATTTTCTTAATGTGAGAAAAAGTGTTTTTGGTCCTAAAGAAAATTGAACATCTTTTTGGAGGTGGCTGAGTGATTGAAAATTTTGGCTTATTGTGACTTTGGACAAATGGGTTTGTTGGAGGAGATTGCATAAATGCTCCCAAATAGGTACCCCTAGTTATGGAAACTTGACTCTTTTATTTTGGCCATATCATCACTACTATAAATTATCATTGAACATGGGATGGGATGAATGCAATATGGAAAAATAAAAGAATGTAGTGGAATGCATGTGGGATGTAAAATGCAATGGAATGTATGTGGAATGAATGCAAATGCAGTATGTATGAATGCAATTTATGTAAAAATGCCTATATGTAAATGCAATATGTATGTGATGCCTATGTGAATGATTTATTTTGTTTTGGCAATGTATATATAATAATCAAATCATGCATAGAAGAGGACCCCAGACAAGGAAGAGCTAAGACCAGTCTTGAAAATCAATGCAAATGTGTATCGCCCCATTAATCTTGTGAATGTATACCAGGCCTAAGATCCAGTCAGGGTAGTCTATGATGCCATCTAATTCTTCTGGCTTATCATCATCTATCTCTTATTGAAATACCTTGGATCTCTTGGTTGAAGATGGGGCCGAAGGTGGAAGGGAAGGAGGTATGTAATTGGCCAAATATTTTAACAATTCCTCGGATAGGATGAATTTTGAAAAGGAGGGTGGGGAAGAAATATGGTCCATATCAATAAGGCTTATGTCAATTGGAATTGGTTTAGCCGAATTGTACGGATTGTGGAGTGGGGTGAATAAGTCAATAGGATTCATATTGACTTATAGGCAGAAAGGTGTGATGGCTTGGACCAATGGATGGGTGGGATGATTGGATTTGAACCGATGTTGAGTCTTGCTAACCCTGGATAGCAACAACAAACATGAAATCAAATTCTATGTACATGTAAAGAAATTTTTTTTCTTTATTTTATTTTTTTTTTTTTTTTTTATATTACATATGTTACAAATTTTGGATTTGGTTGAATGGCTCAATGGAATTCATGTGGGAGGTGGTTCACTAGGTGGGTCAACTTGTTCTTGTGGAAGAAGCAAGTGAAATATGGGCTGATGGATGGGGAACATTCTGAGGTAAAACTCATCCTGTTGGGTAAGGGGAACAATGGGCTGAAATTCCTCTTCAGAGTCATCAGAAGCGTTTGACATTACTTCAAACTCTTCATAACTTTCCTCATCGGAATCTGGGATTGGGTAGGAAAAATTGAGGGGGTCATCCTTGTTCACTTCATCGATGCTAATCTCTTGAAGGGCTTGCTCAAGAGAGGAGGTTGAGGGAAATGGATGGGTGTTGTTATCTTCATCATTGATGCTAAGCCTTTTGAAATATTGCTCAAGAGAAGTCATGGATGAAAGTGGGGTGTAGCCTAAGCCTGAATGATCATGTGCTCCTCGATATGGAACATCTAGGATATCATGCATCCCTTGTTCATGGGAACCTAGACCTTGACCTTGCCAATTGACCATGTGAAAGTATCGGGATGGAAATCCTGCCATATTATTTATGTTGGCCTATCTTGGTTCTTTAGGTTCATCGGGTGGGTTTATCCCAATTGAGGAATCTAACCCTCCATAAACAAATTTGATACTGTTTGGAGCTGAACTCATGTCGTACACAACACCTATGGTTAAAGGACGGTCATGCGGGTGGCCAAAATCCTTGGTTGTGGGAATGGCTAGGGGTGTGATGGTGACGTCTTGGACCATGTATTCACCAATACTAGGATTAGTGATGTGGACTTCGACTTGGGCTGATGTGGCGGATGATGTGGGCACAGATGGCTCAGGATTGGATGTGGCTATGGGTGTTGGTGGTGAATTAAATATTTCACAATCCAAAAGTTTGACTTGTGAAACATCTATTTATGGAGCAGGGTTGGATGACGGTGTGGAATTAGAAGAAGGTGGATGGGGTATTGATGAAGAAGAAGAAATGGTTGTGGAAGAAGGGATGGTTGAGGTGTACGATGTGACAATGGTGGATTGATTTTGACCACATGTACAAGAAGAAATGGATGATTTAGGAGGTGTTGTGATGGGTAACTCCTCTAATATGGGAGCTTTAGAAGAAGATGTGAATGGATTAGAAGAATATGGATGAGAAGATGAAGAAGGTGGATTATATGAAGATGGGGATAAAAATAAATGAGTGGAAGGCAACATGGATTCATAAGGGTTTGAAATGAAATTGCAATACTTAAAAGTTTCTACATCTGTGGGGATGCAATGGACTTGTCCATCATGAACGTATTTCAAGCATTGATGGAGTATTGAAGGAACACATTTCATTTCCCTCATCCAGGGTCTACCAAGGAGTACATTGTATGCCATGGTTCCTTCCAAGATGTGAAACATTATGTGCAACATTTTGGCCCCTACTTCAATGGGCAAAACAACAGTGCCAATTATGGTACACAAAGCATCGTTAAATGCTTTGAGGGTGAATGATGACTTGGAAATGTGGGAAGGTGGTAGCTTGAGGTGGTGAAGGGCAGCGGTAGTGATGATGTTAATGGATGAGCCGGTATCTATTAGGACTCTTTTGAATGGCTTCTTATCTATCAAGGTCCATGATATGCAATGGAGGATCCACAGATTCTGAGGTTATCGACTTTATTTCAAAGTCATAAAAGGTGATGGATGGTTCCATGCATGTCCTAACACTCCCTACAAAACTATTGAAGGCATTAGAGTCTTGGGATTCTAACTCAATAGACTTAAGGATCTCCATCAAAGCTTCTCTATGCCTAGGGGATTGTTGGATAAGCTCATATACATATAATTTAGTTGATGTCATTTTCAAGCTAGTAGTCAACCAACTACTTAAGGTTACCGTTGGCCTTATAGGATGATGGATGGACTGATTTGGCGGATTGGATAGATGGATTGGTGGGGATGGATTTGGATATGTTTGGATGGGTGGTGGATTTGAAGGTTGTTGTACATTCTGTTGATTTTTCCTTTGCCCTCTTGTGACTACATGGACCACTCCTACAAAATTTTGGTATTATTGAACATGGTTGACTTGGTTAGGAGGTGTTTGATGGTTGTTACCTCCTACATTAGTTTGGGCCTCTCCATGGTTGGGAAGAGGTGTCTGAAAAATTCCCAAATTTTGGTTTTGCGGAGCTAAAGGATTACCCACATTGATGGCCCCCAACTCTATAAGGTCTTGGATGATGTTCTTAAAAACATGGCAAGAGTTGATGTCGTGACCATTTTGCCTATGATATGGGCAAAATAGGTGTTCTCTATAATTCTTGGGATGTTTTGTGGGGTCATCGAGCCTGACTTCAAGTAAGGCTAACTTATTTGTTTCGTACAACCTTCATAAAATGGAAGAATATGACTTCATTAAGGGAGTGTATTGACATTGAGGTCGGGTGTATTGGCGGTGGGGAGGTTGTTCCATAGTTGGCACTGTGTTTTGCACCGTTGGTGCTTGTGTGACTGATGGGACCGCATGATAAGCAATTGGTTGTTGCATAGGTTGTTGAGCCATTATGGGTTGGCTCATCACCACTTGATTAACTTGATTGGGTGTATTAGTCGTAGAGGCTTGTGATGATTTATTTTGGCCAGATTGATTATTTCGATATTGGCCCTTATTTTGCCATTCTTTCTTCTTAGGCTTGATGATGCCCTCTTGGATTTTGATTTCCTCAATGATGCTAGCCTGTGCTAAAGCTTCTTCAAATGTGTGATAAGTATTAAGCTGAAGCATCCAAGAGATGGGTTTTAAGAAACTCTTGGTGAATAATTTGATAATTTCATCCATTGGTAGGGAGAATGGTAATTTGGTTATGACTACCCTCCAAAGGTTTCCAAAATCATAGATAGGTTCATCATCCCATTGTTTTAGATAATAGATGTCTGATAATGAGACCTTATTTCTAATGTTTAGGGCAAAATGGTCCAAGAATAAATCCATCAATTGAGTAAAAGTGTAAATGTTGTGTGTTGGAAACTGATTGAACCACTCTATGGCGTCTCCCCCTAATGTTTGAGGAAAATTTTGGAGCATGAGGGCATCATCGATTTGAATTCAAAAACATGTGTGAACAAATGAGCTCACATGCTCCTTAGGGTCCTCGGTTCCCCTATATTTATCAAACTTCGGTAGTGTGAAGTCTACCGGATATGGAAGTGATGGCACCGAAGGATGAATTGGTTGGTGGATCAATTGACTTAAGGTCAGTTTCTGGCTTGACATGCCAGGGGTATTTTGCATCAACTGATCAATTTGTTTCTGCATGGCCTGTATCCTAGGATCTTCCCCAAGAATTTGGAAGCCTTGGATTACCTGATGATTGGGAGATGGACTAGAAGAAAAATGTTGTGGAGTGATTAGCCGATTTTGGTGGAATGGATTGGTTTGAACATGGGGTGAAGATTGATGAATGAAAGAAGGAGATGATTGATGAGGAGGATGTTGGAAGAATTGGTTGAGAGGTTGGCTAGAAGAAATGGTAATTGGTTGGGTTGGGGTATGAATTGGTGGAGGATTGGGGATGGAAACCATCGAAGATTGGGGAAGTTAAATTGGAACCATCGAATATTGGGGTACCCATGTTGGATTTTGGTTGGCTATGATGGGTTGGGTTGGAACCATTTGGATCATAGGGTCTACCTAAACTTGCTGCTTAGCCTTTCTAAGCTGTGAGAGCAATTTTTTTACGTAACCCGATATATCTTGTAGCTCTTGTTTGGACATGGTAGACATTGACATGGTTGTGGCTGGATTGAAATATGAAGGAAGTGAAGGATATGGATTAGAATAAATGGGCATGGCACAAGTTACACTTGATGTGGCAACTTGGGAGGTTGGGGCTTGTGAGGCAACATTCACATACTCCTCATACAAGGGATTGGAATAGGTTTGGATATGGCTAGATGAAGGGTAAGTGTTAAAAACACTTGTATTTTGGGTTGGGCTAGAAGAAGAAGGCATACCATATTCATAGGTAGAATTATGATATCCTTGGGTGGTGGTGGATGGACAGGTTGTAGCCAAGTCTGGTTGTTCAACATAGTCTTGACTAAGGGGATCAAGAACATAGTTAGAGGCCTTGTAGATAGCCTCTACCTTGTCCATGTCTATGTGGGTGGTAGGCTGCTCAATGTTATGTAGAAGGGATCCTACTTGTGGTAGGGATGGATAAGGGTTTGCCACTGAAGTAGCGGGGGGATTGGATGTGGTTTCCATTAAGTTATTTTGATTTATTACTTTCTTCTGATTTCATGTTAATACCATAAAGTAGCTAAATCAAAACTTAGAACTTGTCAAGATGAATGCAAAAACTAAAACTTGTACAAAATTTTAAAAAAATGAAAGAAACAATCAATGCTAAGTTGTTACCTTGTGTGGCTTACCTCATACATTAATTATTTTCTTCATTAATGTGTATTCTTTTTAGAGTGACAGGTTTGTGTGTTTTGATGTTCTAATCTTGCTTAATAAAAACAAAGGTAAAAACTAAGGTTGGTTAGGGCAACAAGATTCTTGTTGGTAATGACCTCCAACAAGTTTGCTCGAGGGTAATCCTATGGTGTCTAGGGCAGATATTGGTTGATGGAAATGATGACCACCATTACAAAATCTCAAGCAATGGCTGGTGATGAAATATAGCCACTACTATTTTAGAGTGAAACATGTTGTGTGATTGATTTTAAAGTTTCCTGTTCTTTATTGTGTTCAAACAATGCTAAAGATCACCAATTTTACTCATCTAAATCAGAATCCAATATCAAAATGCAAATTTCACCTAAAGAGTGTGAAGTACACCGCTCAAGACCCCCTGCCTAAATAGCAACCGGAGGGTTCATCCATATCTCTTCCAAAGGATTCACCCTAGGGTAGGATTACTTTTTGTGTCTGAATACTATTCCTATTTAGATATGTAAAATAAAGTAGTCTTTAACTCCTAAAAATGCAGATTCTAATAATGCTCTTTAGTTTCCAATGCAAACAAAATATGCAAGCAATCACTTGAATTTGCAAATTTTAAAATATGAAATTTAAACTATGTGAATGTATGCATGAAAAACCCTAAATGCAATCTACTATGAATTCTTTTCTAGATTACTTAGTTTGTATTCTTTTTATATTCAGAATCTGAAAAATCATGCAGAAAAATAGAATACGTAAGTCAAAAATTTGAAACAGGGGCTATGGGACTTACTCAAAAGCCTATGCTCTACTTCAACTTGTCGCCATGTGCACTTGGGTGCCTCTACAAGCACAATAGGGTGTTTATTATGATCAGCAGGTGTAGCAGAGCACCTATGCACCTTCTGCAAGTGCTGCAAAATTTTTCAAAAACCCTAATCAATTGGATCGATGAATTTTGTGCTTCTAAAAAACCTGTAATAGACAGAAACAAAATGAAATCAGCAAAGTAAATCATATTAATAAATGAAACCCTTGTGGGGTCCCACCATGATCACCATTTGTAGAGATAAAAAAGTGACACTATGCAAGCAATAAAGAAATAAACCCAAAGAGAAAAATAACTACACAAATTAGAATATATTTCAATAAATTGGGGGGAGCTGAAAAACTCCTTGTTACAATTATTCTGCCTTGACAGAGTTTATTTGATACAATAGATATAATTGCTAGGGTTCTTCGAAACCCTAGCTATACAAAAATGAGTGTCTTCAACTGTGCTTCACTCCCAACAGAATGAGTGGGCTTGTGAGATATCTAATGCCGGACCACTCTAGCTTCAACAACTATCCAATATTGAATGAGAACCTATAGATCTGCATGCACACAAATAGACAAGGGGATTAGTAATACCTGTGAGGGCTCCACAGGGTGAGACCCTCAGCTATTAAATAAACCCTAACTGCAAATGAATAAAATGGCATACAAAAACCTATATATTATGTAATTAAATAAAAATATATGGTGATTTACCTTGCTAAACTTGATGTTGCTTTATTATAGATTTGGTGGCAGGGTGCTCTAGCGGCACCTGGCGATTTGATGCGATAAGCTCTGGTTCGTGTTGATGATGATGACAGGCTCTGGCGGGTGCTTTGTAGGCTTTGGCATGAGTTTGGTAGGCTCTAGCATGAACCTGTGGGATATGGCAAGCTCTAGTGAGCACTTGGTAGGCTCTGCAATGAGCCTGGAAAAATATGCGAGGCACATGCAGGTTGTTGCAGGCCAACAAGGTTAACTCTTTTCCTAATTTTTGTCACATGCCCGTGCATTTAATTTATCAACCTAGGGAGCTTTGAAAACTTGCGAAGGGTTTGGAATGAGATTTCTTACAATACCACTTGAGATGAGTCTTGCTAATTCTACTATTGGGGGGTGTTTTCAAAATGGTTGTCAATCACTCATGCACTCCTCAATAATTTACGTAAGAAGAAAATAATTAAATCTACGAAAATAAAACATTTACACATTCCTGAAAATTAATCTACTACAAATACTGGAAATAGCAATGTGGTAAACGATCCTATAAAAGCAATAAACTAATCTAGAAAACACAAGAAAAGTGGGGAAGAAATACTGGCTTGGAGTGGGCCTAGGCTTCAGCAGCTTCCTCCCAGCTAAACACCCGCTTAGAACTCTTAGAACTGTAATATATTTATCAAAGTGTTACAATATCTATCTCTTCTATCTATCTCTATAACTCTATATAAATCTATATCAATCTATATATCTTAGAGCGGTCTGCGTGTGTTTATATAACACACCCATAGAACTTCTGTTACAAAGAAGTTACAACAATCGATTCATCCTAGACTAAATTAAGACAGTCTGGTGAATGCAATCGACGTCTGCTTAAAACTAGCATTTGGTTCTAACGGTGGCGTGTTCATTGATTGGTTCGTGCTTCACCTGGCATTGGTAAGACGCTTTCATATGTTGGTGTGATCTCCAATTTAGCTCTACATGACGTAGAGTTGAAATTGCACCAGTCGTTGTTGTCCATGTCGTGCAAATCTGGTCAACGGGCGAAGAATAAAGGCGCCTTCCCTATGAGGAAGGTGCCTAAGTATATCAGGCACCTTCCCTATACGAAAGGTTTCTTACTATCATTGGCACCTTCTTGGAAGAGGAAGGCGCTTACCTTCTGTTGGTGCCTTCCTGTGAGAGGAAGGCGCTTGCTTTCTGTTGGTGCCTTCCTATGGGATGAAGGTGCTTGCCTTCTAATGAAGCATTCCTTATGGGAGGAAGGCACTCGCCTTGTCTTTGGCGCCTTCCTAGAGGAGAAAGGCGTTTGTCTTTCCTCGGTGCCTTCCTGGAAGAGGAAGGCGCCTACTTACTCTTGGCGCCTTCCTGGAAGAGGAAGGCGCCTACTTTCTCTAGGTGCCTTCCCGAAAGAGGAAGGTGCCTATGTTCTCTGCATTGATCCCCAAAGAAACAAAGTGCCAGGTCCATCAAAAAGACCTCGACTGATCCAAATATAACTAAACCAACTGAAATTCCACAAAACACACTAAAAACACACAAATTAGGTAACACGCATAATTTCATAAAATGATTACATAATCATTCATAAATATATGCAATCCTTATTATATAGCCGCATAATAATCAATAAATGATGTACAAAATATGAACATTTCTGATGCTCATCATCCCCCCACGCTTAACATATGCCACGCCCTCATGGCATCAAAATTGTAGGTAGTCTTGCTGACCCCTTATCGTCGTCGTCTCTTGGTGGATCCGGTTGTACCTACGACCCGTGTCTGCCTCCTCTACATGGGTGCGGCTGTAGGCTGTCCTCTCCTTATTCTGGCCGCTATTAGTGGTGATCTAGCCAGCATCATTTTTGTTGACTGGAATGTAGCCTCTGCGGCTTGCCATAGGTCAACGTCTGGAGGTATAACTGCTATGAGATGGATATCTGAATTGTCTCTCCTAGAATGACCTACTTGGGATCTATATAACTGGGCTACTTCAGGAGTAAGCCCTGTGTTCTCCTTTGCAATGGTAGTGGCCTCCAATTTGGGGCCATATACCCCCCACCATTCAAGATACCTTCTCATCATGGAGGGTCATCTCCGAGATGAATCGTAAATATCCCAGAATTGGCTATCCTTTTTTGGATTGACACAGATGCCAGAGTCTCCTCGCATCCTCAAGGCTGCCTTCCTGGCCTCTTTGGCTACTTTCATCTCCTTGAGCATCCGTTCGAATTGTTTTCACCTTTTTGCAAATGGTTGCATATCCCACTCGTCCTCTTCTGGCTCGATGAAGGTCACCTTCACCTTATTTCAAGTTGTCCTGGGCCTTTTTCCTCTGGCATCTACAAAAAATGTAGCAACTTGAATAGGGGTCTTCTCCCTCTCCCTGGCGGTTGTCTCCTCGCTCCGAGGGGCCTGTTCTACGGTCCTTGGAGCATTTGTTTCATTCTGCACTTCTGCCCCTAGGGTATTCTCTTCATTCTGTGTTGTCATCCCTGGGGGTACTTCTTCATCCCCTTGTCTATCCTGCATCGACCCCTCAGGTTCTGTCTGTCCAGGAAACTCCTCCTTATCCTCTGGCCCTATCTACTGTTGCTGACCATCGTCCTACTCTATATCACTAAGGACGATGACAGGGGGTGTTGCAAGACTTCTCTCTCTTTCATTCTTGAAAGCAGGGGAATTCTCCCCTATTTCTAGGCTACTCTGACGGGCATCAGATCAAACTTCTCTCGAAGAAAACACTCATTTTGTAGAGGTGGGAGAATTCGTCAGAATTTTTGTTGCCCAGTTAGTTTGGGCTGATGCATCTTTCCTTTCTGTTCCTCTGGCCTAGAGTAGCTGGTTCTCCTCTCGCAACTGTCGGACCAGATCTCGAGGTGAGCGATTCGTTCTTCCTGCTCCTTCAACTCCCCTCTATGCTCGTTCTGGTAGTCTTCCAAATTTTTTTGGGCCATCCAGAAATTGCTTTGCCACTCCAGTGCCTCCTCCAAGGCCGCATCGACTTGATCGTTGCTCTCGGAGGTCCCTGCATCTTGTGGGCTCTAGTTTATCAATTCCTGGAGGGTTTGGGCTACCACGTCGATTTTTGGGTCACCCTATTCCTCTTCTATCGAGAGGAGTCACCATAGTCATTTCCTCCTAGGGACCTGGTGGTCGAAACTCGGCCTTACTGATAGTAAGCGATGCTCCCTCCTCTTCATGTTTTGGCATTAGGGAATGCCCTCTTTCCCTTGTGCAGTTGGGCACTGGAGAATGCCCTAATTATTCTATACATTTGGGCACTAGGGAATGCCCTCTTTCCTCTGTGAAACAGGGCAATGTCGATTTCTCGATACTTGCCATTTCTTCCTTAGGGATTCCCTCTACTAGCCCTGCTTCAGCAACAACATCCTGTTGCCTTACTCGGCCACCATATCCCTCTACGTCAGGGATTTGCCTACGCACTTCTGCATTAAGGACCAAAATTGATATCATCCCATGGTGGGCTAAGGCAGATGGTGCTCCTTTCTGATACCTAGCTACTTCGTCCTTGAGGGAATTTGCTAGATAGAAAGGCACGTTTAGCTTCCTTCCATGCACCAAGTGGTTCAAAAATTGCACATGGTTAGGTGTATCGTTCCAAATTTTTTGCACCCTTACCTTCAGGCTAAAGGATCCGCGCCCGGAAGGGGGATGCAGGAAGGATGGGACAATACCTCGGACTGAGAGGCCCTTTGAAGGTCCCACCTCTTGGGGGAGGGGTATTAAGGTGATTTTTTGATGGATGGTGGGGTTCACCAGAAACTTTTGAATGGTAGTCTCCACGCCTAGGTTGGGAATGTGTTTGATGTGTTCAATTTTATCTTTAATCATTCAAATCCTAGGTTTGGCCAAATGAATCTAAATTGTTCTATATGAAATGCAGATTTAAATGCATACAAAAAATAGATTTGAACAGAAAATACAAGAAATATACTAGATTAGAAAAGTCATATCTGATTCGGATGTCTGATGGAGGTTCTGATTTTTGAAGCAGTCAAGATCGCCTCTGATATGACAGGATCATCTGCGATCAGACGAGATCATCTGAGATCTGACAAATTCGTCAGACGAATTCGTCAGAGACCTGCAATCAAAGAAATAGATACAAAATACAGAAAATGCAACTATTCCAACAGAGGGTAATGATGTAGAATGACAATATAGATACCAAATTATAATTACGAATAGAAATTCAAGTAAATTATAGTATTCTAATGACAAATTATGATCTTATTATGTACTTAAGCTATATGGGTGAACTCCAAAATGCGAGTAAGAGAAAATAGTAATAAGTCTAACTAGATGCAAAGCAAAACAATAGATAATGGAGAAAGAATGCAAACTCAAGGCACTAATTGCCCCCAATGTTGACTGCAGTTGAAATCATCTCGAATTGGTGTGAGATCGTCTAAGATTGTACAGGATCATCTGCGACGATCTGAGCTTGATCCGGCTAAAAAACCATAAAGTTCCTACAAACAAACTTGGAAAATACGAAGACAAATGGTGATTTAAGATGGTCTAATGCAAATAGAACTCGTGTTACAGGAAAATTCATCCAGGGGAATGTCAAGGGGAGGGCTTAAGATTAAATAGGCATAGGAAGGAGGTTGAGAGGTTGGAGATCATCCCAATTTGGGAGATCTCCAACGGGGGAGGTCTCTAACCATGCATACACGCTTTTGCCCAGGTTAGAGACACCGTTGAAACATAAGCTAATTATGAAAAATTATTTTTGGGATGAAATCGTCTGGACGTCCTAGTCTAGACGAAATAATTTGATCTGAGGCAATATCGTATGATCGACGACGATATCATCCAACGGTCAAAAAAAATCCTAAAAATGGCATAGAAAATGAGGAAAGTGGTTAAAAGGCGGTTCGGGGTTAAAATTTTGAATTTTGAATTATTACTAAGGTGATTTTAATTATTTGCTAAGGTTTACTGCGTCAATTTTAGGGTGCTACATTTTGCCCCCTCTTTAGCGAATTTTCCGAAGAAAATGCGTTAAAGATGAGTTCTTCTCAATCTACGAGAAAGCAAAAATTATTCCCATTTTTAGGCGATGATTCTAGGTCGAATCGTACGACAACTTACTATGGTGCCCCCTTCGTGTTTTTACCCAAATCGAATGTTTGAGGTAAAAACACGAAAAAGCAAAATTTTAAAAATGTCTTTAAGTGTTTTTGAATAAAATTAAGAAAAATAGAGTAAAACCCTAATTCATTGTTACTATTCATTTTCCTTATTTCTAGAGCTCTGCAGACAAGATGGTTGAGACAGCGCACATATCGACAGAGGTCCAGCGCGGGCTATGGGTAAGGGTCTAAACTTAGTTTAGAATGCTTTAATTTTGAATTTATTGCTTTTTAGATTAATTTTGACTGATTTTTGAGCATCACGTCCATTTTTGGGCCGTCGACGTCATCGGGATGAAATCGTCTCGATTTCGTCGATTTCATCCAGGGGCGAAATCGACGATATGGGGATGATTTCGTCTAATAAGGGATGATTCCCTCTTGTGAAATCGAAGAAGAATTTGCTCAAATTTGGGATGATATCGTCCAATAGTGGACGATATCATCATTGTATGAAAGTGAACTTATTTTACTTGTATTTTTACTTAATTATTTAATAATTTTTATTGTTTTGTTGTTTATATTGCAAAGGATTACTAAAGAGCAGGGAATGAAAATACGATGGACTGAAGGATGACTTGGCCGCTCTATCTCAGATAGAGCAAGATCAGTTGGCATAGGTCAACTTGCAACATGTGGCAGATATGCCATAGGTTTCTACAAATATGGGGCTATTGACAGCCCTAGCAGAGAGGTGGTATCCGGGTTCTTCTTGTTTTCGATTACCGACAAGGGAGATGACTCCCACATTGGAGGATGTATGGAGGATTTTGAGGATCCCCATACAAGGATGGCTAATCACTCCCATGACTAATCAAGGCCATGCGATGATGTGACTGTGCGAAGATCCGAGCTTCACCCTGGAGAAGGGCGGAGTGAACATCGAGTCGCTATGCCAGATGCCTGGGGCATCTAGACTGACACAGGTTTTGGTTGGGGTGGTAGGTGGTCTGCTGCTATGCCATTAGAGTGGATGTAGAGTACCATGGCTACTAATAGATGTGGTCTACGACATGAGAGACCATAGGTCCAGGTTTTCTTGGGGGAGCTTTGTACTATGCCGATTGTATAGGATCCTGCATGGGGTCGTATACAAGGGTGGCCGATGTCTAGTCATGACATCACTACTATAGGTTTGGTGCTAGGAGCACATCGTGATGCGGAGGTCGATAGGGCTCCCACTGATAGGGATTGACGGGGAGAGGCCCCGAGTTTTCTATTGGTGGCTCCAGAGAGGATCACAGTGGTGGATAGATCTACCAATGTCCTGAAGACTACTTGATGACCTTGTCTCCGACCAAATCACCTGGAGGCCTTGGAGAGATCATCTAGGGTGGGATGAGGATGAACAGGAGCTGGCTTGCATGTTAGGAGAACCTACTGGATGAGGATGGAGAGGGGAGAGGTGGAGCTCCACCTCTACGATCGAGTTTTGAGGCAGTTCGGTCTACAGTAGGGGATCCCATCTCTCAAGGACTATGAGTTTTCTTGAACTATCTAGGATAACACTACAATTAGCGGGGCTTTAGATATGCAATGCTTCTGGAGTCAAGATGCGGATGATGCCCGCATCCAACCAGTGGATGGTGATGACATTGGGGTTATAGACGACTACAATGCCTGGTACGTAGGCATCTGCCCTCCTCGGATGATGAGGGCTCAGGGTCTGATTCACACAGTTGTGCGTCGAATGGAGAGGTGGTGCCAAGTGGCCATTGAGGCGACATAGGGTCACAGTGGGAGAGAGCAGAGGAGACCACAGGCTCAGCAGAGGCTGCGGTAGTGGGAGAGGAGGGAGGGGAGACCCCCTTCTCCATGGAGAGAGATGCCACCATCACCCGATAAGGGCAAGGGTGTCGAGGCAGGAGAGAGTAGCGAGATGGCTACTCTCTGTGTAGAGACTATTCATCTCTAGGATCAGGTGTAGTCCTTGCAGGATGAGGCTGCATGACTTAGGGCTCAAGGTGGAGGGGCGAGCACTCATGATCTAGCATAGGCTATTGCCCATATCACATTCTATCAGGTGCTATACTACCATGTGGTGCCGGCAGAGCGAGAGGGTTCCATTACCAGCCCACATTGCGGAGCCTGTCGTGATGGGGTCATCTAGGACATCATCACGATCGGCGTCCAGGACTCATGGCACCACACGGACTACGATGGGGCCACCTCCTCCACCTCAGGGCGGGAGAGGAGATGAGGCTAAGAGCTCGAGGGGTTCTCGAGGCTAGCTACTATAGACTGCACTATACACATTGATACATAGTGTTTATTATTTATGATAGAGGATTGAGTATGACAAGGTACAGATTGTTGCATACCGATCCAGTTTTGAGATGATGTATTTATTGTTGATATATATATATAGATGAGATATTTTTGATCATATGACTTGTCTTATATGTTTGTATGATGCTTTAATGTTTTGGTGTGATTGATTTGATGATTCATGTAATTATTTCATTTGGAAATATTATGGTTTGAATGTCATGCTTTTAAAATTTAAATGAAATAATTTGATGTAAACAAATTGGTTGTTTGTGGTGTGATTTGATAAAAAATAAAAAGGGACTTTTAAAAATAATTTCAAAGGACATTGTCGCTATTATAGACCATTTCATGGATTCGCCGCTCACTCGGACGTCAAGCTAATCCGAGTATAGAAATATTGTTAAAAGTAAAAGAGTGCTTAAGAGACTGTCTTAAGACTTTGTTGTGATGATGGAGATAATGGTGGTGATGGTGATTTGTTTTCAGATTTCCATGAAAATATTATGCATGAATAATATTAGAAAATGATTTTGCTAGGCATAAATTCCTAAGTGTGATAAAATGTTTGAATAATTCTCTAGGAATTATACCATGGTTGCAAAATTGAAGTTGGACATAATGACATGAAATAGAATAAGTGTTTGTTTTTTTGTAAAGCATAATTGTGTAACATAATGATTTAAGTCATATGTTTTTATGATTTTTTTTTTTTAAGATAGATGGGAAAAGAAAATTAGAATGATGGTTTGCGCTAGGCATAGAATATTTAGGTATAGACTTATACCATCATCGCGAAATCCAAAAGAAGAAAATAGATTGTTGGTTTTATTGCAAGATGCATTTTTAATTTTTGAAAATAAATAGAAAATATGAAGATGAGGTACAAAAAATTTGGGAACAACACGCATGAAAGCAAAATATATATAAAGAACTTTATTGCATGTATTTTTTTTTAAATGATTTTGGGTTTTTTTTTTTTTGTGAGAAGATGCATGTAATTGTCTTTGATACTAAATAACTGATTCTCGGAGAAGAAAGGGATGAAATTACTCCGGAAAGATTTACAAAGATATTTGAAATTATCTCAAAGAGAAATGTAGATTTATAAGGAATCCTCATGTGCAAATGTGAGTTCATTTCCAATCTTGATTTATCATAATGATACACAAAATCTCTCAAATACAAATGTGTGTGCGATTGTATTGTTCATTTACTAGTTTTGAGCAAGATAATTTGATACAAGTGATTTGAATTAACCAAATAAGTGTTCATTAACCATGATTTAGATGCATATAACCATACCAGACTACTATGTAGGTCGGGTTATCAAGAGCTAGCTAATCCATAAGCGGACATAGGTTTGTACAAAATAAGGTCGCTAATGTGACAGACATATCACCATGCTAGGAGTTACCCAAGGCCAAGCGGGTTGGGCACAAACCACCTATTATGGGGCTTACCTCACAATTTTTGAATAATTGAGAATTCCAAGGATTCAAGCTCATCAACCCTTCTTTTCTTTTCAATGGGTAGGGAAAGGGATTTTATTGCTTTTGCTTTTGCTATTTTGCTTTTTTGCTTCTTTTTTTTTTTTTTTTGTATCTTTTGTATTTTTGTGCTTTGATATTTGAGATAATGCTGAAATAACCTTTTTTTTTTTCTCTTTTTCTTGAACTTTTCTTTTTCTTCCTATGCTAGGGATACTTGCTCGGATTAGCTGTAGAGTAAGGGATTTTTATTCTAGGTAGGGGTGATCTTGTCCTTTTGTCAATTCTCAAAGATTCTAGACCATGTGCATGATAGGATAGTAGGGGAAACTTTTCGCTCAAGAAACCACTTCTACTATGTAGCATAGCATGGACATTACAAATATAATCATTTTATTGTGAAATGATATACTTGGTTTAAGTAAATAACAAGATCAATTCTCTATGCTCAAACTTTATTTAATTCAAATGTGGACTTTGATATAAGAGAGATTAGTAATCATACCAAATAACATCAAGATATTTATTTTTGTGAGTGTGAAAGTGTGGGATTCCAAATAAATTCTAATTTATCCAAAATAATTGAAAATAGAACTACAATACTTCACAATTTGAGGATGAAATAAAAGATGTTTTTTTTGAATATTTTGATAATTTTGATGTTGTTTTTATATTTTATCTTAATTTATGATTTGAAAGAAATAGAATGAGAGTGGTTTTTTGAAATTTTTATTAAAATGAGACAAGATGTACAATATATACAATTATGAAATGACAAATTTTTTATGCATAGTAACGCTTAAGATGCAAAATATTCATGGGTTCTTTAAGATCTTTACCATCTAAGGTAGCTAATTTGTATGCTCCCGATTCAAATTTAGCAGGTGATAATATATGGTCCAAGCCATTTGGGCTCAAATTTACCTTTAAGGTTTTTAGTTGCATTAGTATTTTTTTTATTTTCTTTTAAAACAAGGTCGCCGACCTCAAAGGATCGATGATGAACTTTCTTAGCATATGATCTTTTAAGCTTGTTTTGGTAGGCATGAATATGCTCCAAAGCATTGATGCGCTTTTCATCTAGGAGCTCCAGCTGACTGAGTCTACCAGCTCGATATTCATCTCCTACTTCGATATCTTGAAGTAGTAGAGCCAAAGAAGGAACTTCTAATTCAAAGGGAAAAACGACTTCAGCGCCATAAACCAAAACAAAAGGTGAAGTTCCAGTGGGGGTTCGAACACTAGTTCGATAGGCCCACAAAGAAGGATATAATTGAATGTGCCAGTCGCGGCCAGATTTATTGACCAATTTTTTGAGAATTTTGATTAAGGTTTTGTTGGATGCTTCTACTTGGCCATTACCCTGAGGATAATAGGGAGTGGACCATCGATGTTGAATCTTATATTTTTGGCATAATTTCTTAACATATTTATTTTTGAAACAAGTTCCATTGTCTGAGATGAGATTTGCAGGAATTCCAAACCTACAAATTATTTGATTAAAAATAAATTTAGAGACTTGTGTTCTAGTGCAGGAAGCTAAAGGCATAGCTTCAACCCACTTCGTAAAATACTCAGTGGCGGTTATGATGAATTTGTGTCCATCAGATGACATAGGATTAATTTTGCCAATAATGTCTAAGCCCCATTTTGAAAAGGTCCAAGGAGATGAAATAGCTTGCAGTTCTTGTGCAGGGGCATGGACAAGGTCAGCATGTTTTTGGCACTTGTCGCAATGGTACACATAATCATGTGCATCATTCTCCATGGTAGGCCAAAAGTAGCCTATCCTAAGGAGATTTTTAGCAATGACACTACCACTGAAGTGTCCTCCACAAGATCCATCATGGGCTTCACTCAAAGCTGATTTGGATTCTTCTAGATTCAAACATCTCAATAGGATACCTTCAAAAGATCTCCTATATAAAGTATTTCCAATTATTACAAATCGACTTGCTCATCTACGTAATAACCGATGTTGGTTCCTATTAGAACTGGCAGGGAAAGTTCCATTGTAAATAAAATCAAATATATCCATATACCAAGGTTCAGGAGTAGTTTCATTGATTAGAAACACATCCAAAGGTTCTAAGCATGAATTATTTGAAGTGGGTTCCTAGAGTCGACGAATAATGATGGTGGCATATTCATCATCTAACTCCAAGGGCAGAAGAGATGCAGCTATGGCCATAGCGTCAGCCGCACGATTGCTAGTTCGAGGAATAGCTTCCAAGGTAACTTTATCAAATAAATATATTAATTGTAAAACATATGCTTTATATGGGCGTAATTTATCATCTCTGGTCTGATAAACTTCATTAATTTGGTTTATAATAATTTGAGAATCACCAAAAACTAGCAGATGTTTAATTTTTAGTTCCAAGGTAGCTCGTAATCTAAGGATTAGAGCTTCATATTCAGCAGTATTATTGGTGCAAGAAAATGTTAATTTAAAGGACAAAGGTATAATGTGTTTTTGTGGAGATATTAAAATAATACCCGCACCGGCCCCACTCATGCATCGGGATCCATCAAAGTATAAGGACCATTGTTCAACATGGTCTACCTCTAATTGAAGGCATTCATCAAGAAACTCAATGATGAGGGGATGGGTAGACTCTAAGGGTGCAGCAGCTAATTGATCTGCTATGATTTGACCCTTAACGGACTTTTGACCTATAAATGTGAGTTCAAACTCGCTTAGAGCAAGAACCCACTTGGTTGTGCGACCCGATAAATAAGGTCGACTCATGAGATACCGCAAGGGATCATATTTAGAAATGACATATGTTTTCTGACTGAGCATATAGTGGCGTAATTTTTGCATAGAAAATACGATCGCTAGACATAGTTTTTCTAATGCTATGTAGCGGGTTTCATAACTGATTAAAGTTTAGCTAATATAATAGTTTTTCTAATGCTGTGTAGTGGGTTTCATAACTGATTAAATTTTGGCTAATATAATAATTAGCACCTTCTCTTTTCTAATCATCAATTTGAGCTAACATAGCTCCTAAAGCAAAATTTGAAGCTAAAATATACAAGATAAATGGGTGATCAGGTCTAAGCGATGAAAGCATAGGTGGGTTAAGGAGGTATTGTTTGAGAAGTTCAAAAGCTTCCTTACATTCATCGTCCCAATTAAAATGGACATTCTTCTTAAGGAGCTTAAGAAAGGGACCAGTTTTTTCTGCCAACTTATCGATGAAGCGATGGATAGCTTGAATCTTACCTTGTAAACTTTGTAACTCAGATATATTAGTAGGTGCGGGCATATCAGTGATAGCCGCAATCTTGAGAGGGTCGATTTCAATGCCACGTAAAGAAACTATAACCCCTAATAGTTTACTGGACTTAACTTCGAATATGCACTTAGCTGGATTTAGTCGGATAAGATATTCTCTTAATCGATCAAACATTATCCTTAAGTCATTTAAATGATCATCTTCTTTGATGGAACAAGCTATGATATCATCGACGTAGTCATGTAGGATATCATGCATCATGTCGTGAAAGATATAAGTCATATCTCATTGATAAGTTGCACCTACGTTCTTTAAGCCAAATGGCATCACTTTCCAACAAAAGGTACCCCAAGGGGTAATAAAGGTTGTTTTATCCTGATCTTCAGGAGCTATCCTGATCTGATTATAATCAGAAAATCCATCCATTAGGGACATCATTCCACTCCTAGCAGTAAATTCAATGATTTGATCCATGTTGGGAAGTGGAAAATCATATTTAGGGCATGCAGCATTAATGTCTCTAAAATCAGTGCAAACCCTAACTTTGGTGGCTTCTTTCTTGGTGACTAGAACTACATTCGATATCCATTCAGCATAATCAATAGCTTGTATAAAAATGACTTGCATGAGTTTTTCTAGCTCTCCTTTGACTAGCAAGGCCCCTTTGGGATGCATTTTTCTAAGTTTCTATTTAACAGGTTTAGCATCCGGATGGACTACTAGGTGATGCATGACTATAGAAGGGTCTAAACCTGGCATATCTTCATATGTCCAAGCGAAGACATCTTCATATTCTTTAAGGAATGCAATGTATTGCTCTTATTTTTCTTGACTTAATTCTGATCCAATATTGATTATGTGGGGATTATCCTCAGTTCCAATGTTAACCTTAATGACGTTTTCTACTTCCATGTGTAGATATCTTTCAAAATTAGGTGGGGCGGGTGAAATACCCAATTCTTGTAATTCTTTTAAGGTTAACTTGGATAATTCATCTTGAGGAGTTGTGGCCTCAAGCTAGGCTATAGTTGGTATAGGACCATCAAAATAAAAACCATTGTGTAACAACTCTTCAACGGAGACATCATGGAAAATATCTCCTTCCAACTCATCATCGGATTCAGCAATCAATTCATGGTAAGCTATGGATAGCATATTACATGTAAATGGCTGATTTTTTAGAGGCAAATCATCACGCCTATCCAAATAATCTTGATAACATATGAGTTGATCATTATCTTCAAAAGGGAAGGGTTGACCCTTACTAGGAAATAGGCCCACACCACATCGGGTGGGCCATGGCTCTACCTCAAAGGGTTCTTTCATACCATCTTGGAAAGGTCCCAAGCCTTTCCCTTTATAGCCCATTTTAAGCATTATGGGTTTAGCTTTAATATATTCATTAGCAAAATAGCATTGAGCATATCCATCACGATGCGTCTTGATATTTCCGGGTATTCTTCCCCAATCATATCCTTTATAAACAAAAGCACAACTTCCAACTTGGTAAGTACTTCCCATAGGTTGTGGGAGGCCCAAAGTATGAGGAGATGGTGGAAAATTACTTAAGATAATGGAATCTTGCATAGAAGCATTTGTTTTTTCTGATATAAGAATTTTAGATAAATCAGGTAAGAGTTCATCAGAAAGAGCATAAGATGTAGAAGGATCATTCCCTATATCTTTAGATGTGGAAGGTATGATAGATGTAGATGATGTGGAGGTGTTAATAGATGGGTCTATAGGTTTTGAAATTATTGGGATGGAACATGAAGGATTGGTTGTGGGTTTAAGATATTTTTGGGGTTCTAGTGTGGTTTGTTTAGAAGATGGTTGATTTATATTTATGGGTGAATTTTATGGAGGAGATAGATGATGTTATGGGTGTGTGTTTCATATGTTTGGATGGATGATAAGAACTGGGATGTGTGGATGACAGAGATAGGGCAAAATTGCACTCCAATAGGTTCCGCCAGAGCACACATATCAAAGGGTCTAGGATCACCATGGATAGTGACCAACTGATTTTTAAATTCAAAATTTAACACATTGGTGTAGAGTATATGGGACAGCCCGCATTGCATTGATCCAAGGACGACCCAAGAGTATATTGTATGATGCGGGGCAATGTACAATAAACATGGTCGTATCTAAGGTTCTAGGACCAACTTTAAAGGGTATAGTAATGACTCCACACGTTTCTTGTGTCTTGTCATTGAAGGCTTTGATAATCATATCCGTTCTTTTCATATCGTCGCTTCTAAACCCAAATCATTGGTAGAAGTCAAAAGTGCATATGTGTAAAGATGAACCATTATCAATCAAGACCCTTTTGATCGCTACATCTCCAATTAGGGCGGTAATATATAAGGGGTTATCCTTATGTAAACTATTTTGTGGGATATCTTTATCTCAAAAGTCAATACAATCGACTTCTCTAGTGATGATAGTATTGGTCATGGCTTCGAGTTGAATATTTTGTGGTACCATCATTTGGCTTAATGTAAGCATTAACTCATCCCTATGGGTAGGAGAAGATCTTAACAAGTCCAAAAGGGAAATTTTGCCTGTAGTATTGGATAATTGTTCATTAATATTATAAGGAGGCTTAGGTTGAACATTAGACATATGATTCCCTTTATTGGGATTTTTCAAAACAAATGGGGTTGATCCATCTTTCTAATTTGGTTCTTGTTGAGAGTTTTGAGCTTGTTGTCTGGTAATGACTTCGATGGTACCTACAATGTTATATTGAGTATGCTGAATAGGTCTCGGTCTAGCGTTTATAGCTTCTTCATTAGAAAGGAACTGATTAGAAGAGGGTAGAGTAGTAACTCTTCTAGTAAATGGTTCTTTCGAAACCATAGCATCTGTGATAGGTTGAATAGGATCTGATTCATTTTTAGAACTATTCGATTGATTTGAGGTGATGTCTACTTCACTTTTAGTATTCGATTCTACATCACTAGGATTCGGTGTTTGAATATTATGTAGGGGCCTGGACGTAATCATGGATAAAGTTGTGCCAAATATTTGAGGATCCTGAATAGGTAATTGTCCACTAATAGTCCCTACATATCGGGTAGGAGGAGGAACATTATGATGTTCGATTTGATTAGCCACCTCTTTACCATGTCTTGGTAAAGGATGTTGAAATATATCCAATGATTGATTAGCATTTTGATTTTGATTTTGGGGAATGTTCTTTTGAGTGTTATTAGGAGCATTTTTTTTAGTTTGGAAGGCTTGCACCTCCATTTCATTATTATCAATCAGATATTGTATTTTATGTTTTAATATTTTACAAGAGTTTGTAGTGTGTCCAGGTCCTCTATGAAAATCACAATGTAAATCAGCTGTATCCAGGTATGGTTGGAAGGTCCGGAATTAGGTAATTGAATCAAGCCTCGTGCTAGTAATTGGGGAAGAATGGTTGATAAAGGTTGATTCAATCTTGTAAATTCTTGAGGTGGTTTATTAGGAGGTTTTAATATAAACTTCTCCGTTGTCTTTGTAGTATTAACATTAGCAAGGTTTCTACTATCAGTGACTCCGTCACCTACAACTTGTTTGTTTTTATATTGATTTTTGGATGTTTTCTCATCATCTTTCTTCCTAAGCTAGCCTCTCCTAATGAGAGCATCTTCCACCCTTCGAGCTAAGTCTATAGCTTGATCGAAGGTGGTTAAGGTAGCAGTTGATAACTCATAAGATATTTGTTCTTGTAAATGATTTATAAAAATGTCCAACATTTCCCTATAAGGTAGCACAAAGTGTAGTTTTCTTGTCAACTGCCTCCATCTAGCTAAGAAATCAGCAAAACATTCATCTTTGTCTTGTTTTAAGTTGTATAAATCTTTAATGGTTACATGCCTTTCGATGTAGGCGCTAAATTGATGGACAAAAGATTCAGCTATTTCTTCAAAATTTCTAAAAGAATGAGTGGGTAGTTGATAATACCACTCTAATGCCATTCCTCCTAAACTTTTTGGGAACATTTTTAGTAATAGCAAGTCATCATGTGATATATCATGACATGCTATCCTAAACATATGAATATGCTCTATGGGATCTTCATTTCCTTTATATATAGGCAGGACGGGCATGGGAAAGTGTTTAGGGTATGGTTGTGCTACAACTATGGGATCCAGAGGCTGACTACACATCTCTCGATAATTGCACGTGGGATGGTAGGGATCTATCCGGTCCATGCGGGAAGCTAATCTGTTTCACCATGTCTTCCAGTACATCGGTTTGCCCACCATATTGGTTCGGTAGGGTATTAAGATGGTATTTGTGAGCATATGATGGAGGGACATGAAGATGAGATGCTATATTTCTATTGTGTAAATTGTTGGTAGGAAGGGTGTTATGAAGAAGTTTTGAAGTTGTATTATGTTGTATCCCAGATTGTTGAAAATTGGTGTTTGGCTTCATTTTGGGTTTTTGTCGATTTGAAGCATATTGATCAATAGTTTGGCAAAATAAAGCAATGAATGAAGGTCTCTTTTGTGTGGGAATTATTTTAGGCTCAATAACAGGTTCCTTAGGGGGTTGGGTAACCTGTTGTTTTTGCATATTCTGAATCATAGTGACCATATTTCTATTGGATGGTCCAACTTTATCACTTTCTTGATCAACAAAGGACAAGGGATTGGTGTGTATGTTAAACATATCTTCCATGGCTACTTGAGTGTCACTAATTTGGCCTCTATCAATACGAACTGCCATATTAAGAGCACCAATATTATTATTGAAGAATTTCCAGAAATGATCTAAGTTATCAAAAGCAATAGTTCCGTCTGGAGCCATTCTAGGGGATGAGGATCCTTCCTCTTTAACATTTTCTTCTTGTTCATTTTCTTCAACCAGGTCATCTTCTGCTGTTCTAGAGTTTCTCCTTCTAGAATTGGATCCTCAGGAAGGGCATTTGATTTTTTTTTTTTCTTTTCTAACCAATATTCTTCTTCTTCTTCTTCGGTTTGTTTACCATTCCTAAGTCTAGTCATTGTGCTTAAACTTAGATTTCAGCAAAATATATATATATATATATATATATTTTATATATATACATATGCAACAAGCTTAAGAGGTATATATTTTAATTATATACCTACTATAGTATTTAAAATAAAATGTTTTGGTTTTGTTATGTTTTTTTTTTTTTTTCTTGTTTTTTATAACAATATTATAAAGATAACAAACAGCACACAAAATGCAAGAAATAATAATAATGAAAGCAATGATCTAGTTTTCTATAAACAATTTATAAATATCATTAACGGGCTCAAGTTCTTCGGGAGTCATAAAGTGCTCCTC
Organism: Wollemia nobilis; assembly: GCA_028583015.1. Classification (NCBI taxonomy): domain Eukaryota; kingdom Viridiplantae; phylum Streptophyta; class Pinopsida; order Araucariales; family Araucariaceae; genus Wollemia; species Wollemia nobilis. The sequence continues at coordinate 10,071,326 of JAQPPZ010002499.1, forward strand.
TTCAAATTGGAAATTTTTTTTTAGGAACTTAATAAAGTGTGCTATAGTGATATTATCTGTCTCAGATTTTGGTTGGTAGAAATAAAGTTTGTGGCAATATTCTCGATATAACATAGCTCTAGGAACTCTCCTCCATATTTCCCTATCCGTAAGAATGACCTCTTGATCTTCTACACGACCTAGGAATTGGTGCACTATGGCTGCATTCTCGAGGAATTCCTCAAAGGTATACAACTTAGAAGACACAAGGGCTCTTCTATCTGCTAACCACCTATGGCAAGGAAGTTCATGATAAAAAATGAGTTGATGGGGATCTAGGATTCTATCTAGGACAAACCTCTTGATTTGCCTAAGTTCGGTTGACCTAGATGAAATGAGATCTAGTCTTCTATTAAGTTCATCCCACAAAAGTTGGTTTCTATCTGTTTCAGGCACACTAAGCACATAATTAATTTCTATGGCTACTAATTGGTTTTCAACATTTATAGTGACAACTAGTCTTTTCTTAGGAGCTACCATCTAAACATGATATGCAACTTAGTAGTTTTCTAATGATTTTAAATGCATCTATGTTTTTGTTTTTTTGTTTTTATTTTCAAAAGGTTTTAGTTTCACGTCGGGTTCACCAAAATGTATCGTTCCAAATTTTCCGCACCCTTACCTTCAGGCTAAAGGATCCACGTCCGGAAGGGGGATGCGGGAAGGATGGGACGATACCTTAGACTGAGAGGCCCTTTGAAGGTCCTGCCTCTTGGGGGAGGGTATTAAGGTGATTTTTTGACAGATAGTGGGGTTCACCAAGAAACTTTTAGTGGCGGTCTCCATGCCTAGGTTGGGAATGTGTTTAATGTGTTCAATTTTACCTTTAATCATTCAAATCCTAGGTTTGGCCAAATGAATCTAAGTTGTTCTATATGAAATGCAGATTTAAATGAAGATAGAAAATAGATTTAAACAAAAAACATAGAGAATAAATTAAGTGAAGAAATCCATACCTAATCCGGATGTCTGATGGAGGTTCTAATTTTTGAAGCAGTCAAGATCACCTTTGATATGACAGGATCATCAGTGATTAGACGAGATCGTCTGAGAACTGACGAATTCGTCAGATGAATTCGTCAGAGACCTGCAATCAAAGAAATAGATACAAAATATAGAAAATGCAACTATTCCAACAGAGGGTAAAGATGTAGAATGACAATATGATGTTAACAAGATAGTCCCAAATAGAAAAGCAAATAAATTATCATACTTTAATAGCTAATCATGATTTTATTATGTACTTAAGCTACATGGGTGAACTTCAAGATGCGAGGATAAGAGAAAATAATAATAAAGCTAACTAGATGCAAAGCAAAACAATAGATATAGGAGAAAACATGCAAACTTTGGGCACTGATTGCCCCCAATGTAGACTACAGTCGAAATCGTCTCGAATTGGTGTGAGATCGTTCGATATTGTACAGGATCGTCTACGATGATCTGAGCTTGCTCCGGCTGAAGAATAATAGAGTTCCTACAAACAAACTTCGAAAAAAGAAGACAAATGGTGATAATAATCAAGGTATTATAATGCATGCAAAGACTCATGTTACAGGAAAATTTAGCCGGGGGAATGTCAATGGGAGGTCTTAAGGTTTAAATAGGAATAGGAAGGAGGTTAGGAGGTTGGGGATCATCCCAATTTGGGAGATCTCCAACGGGGAGGATCTCTAACGATGCAGACACGCTTTTGCCTAGATTAGAGATGTCGTTGAAATAAAGGCTAATTATGAAAAATTAGTTTTGGGATGAAATCGTTTGGATGTTCTTCTCCAGATGAATTCGTTTGATCTAAGGCGATATCGTCTGATCGACGATGATATCGTCCAAAAGACAAAACGAACTCAAAAAATGGTGCAAAAAATGAGGAAAGCGTTTTAACAGGTGGTTCAAGGTTAAAATTTGAATTTTGAATTATTACTAAGGTGATTTTAATTATTTGCCAAGGTTTACTGCACCAATTTTAGGGTGCTACGGGAGATGGTATACTTCTAACCAATGTGTTTTTTCGCCTTTGGCTAAATCATATTTGATATTCCAGGACCTGGATTTCGATTCTCCCTTCAAAGGATACGCAAGCACCTTCGGCCTTGAACTACGCAACATTCCACTCTTCCCGCATGATTCTTAGACCTTCCTCCCATGGTGCCTTCCTTCCCTACTACATTTTTTTTTGTCCTTCCTTCCTCAGGAAGGTGCCTTCTTATAGGGAAGGCGCCTAACCCTAGTAGTTATGGAAGGCACCATATCATTGGCACGCGGTTCCGGCTATGGGGGGATATGATCTTTATGATGGAGGTATCTTTTTTGGTACTGCATATTTTATAAATAATTATATAAAAATTTGAATTAACATGCACGTACCTGATTCGGTGTTTCAAGCATCGTGAAGGTTGTTGATTCATCGATTTGTGACACGGGGGAGGGGTATGGTCATCTGGTGCCGCTCATTCATGTGATTCTTCATTTCGCTCGAGGCATCCGGGAGGCGTGAGTGTTGGCTATACATGGAAGGTGTTCTTTGGTACCTTCCCCACGTGGAAGGCACTTATGTGGCACCTTTCCGATGTTGTCGGTGCTTTCTAAATGGATGTGCATTTCGATGATGGAAGGTACCTCTGATTGGATGTGTCATCCGATGGTGGAAGGCTCCTTCTTGATGATGGCACCTTCTCGATGTGGAAGGCACCTCGTCTACAGTGCCTCTCGATTGAAGGGGTGCATCCTTCTCGATGTGGAAGGTGCCTCGATCTGCATGCACCTTCTCGATGTGGAAGGCGCCTCTAGATGATACGTGCCTTCCTGATGTGGAAGGTGCCTTGGACATGCACCTTCTTAGTGAAGGACCTAAGCCCTGGAAGGCGCCGAGTCGCTCTTTTTTTTTTAAATGGTGCCTTCCACCCACGGAAGGCGCCTATGTATATTTTTATATTTTTATTTTTTATTTTTATTTATTTTTGAACTTTTATTGGGTTGGGCGCCTTCTCTATAAGGAAGGCACCTTCCATTGGTGGGGTGCCTTCTTTATAAGGAAGGTGCCTTCTATTTTGGAAGGGTGCCTTCTTCTGGCGGGGTGCCTTATTTATAAGGAAGGTGCCTTTATTCTGGTGCGGCACCTTCTTTATAAGGAAAGTGTATTCTTCTGGCAGGGTGCCTTCTTGATACGGAATGTGCCTTATTCTGACGGGGCGCCTTCTTTATAAGGAAGGCACCTTTATTCTAGTGGTGCGCCTTCTTTATAAGGAAGGAGCATTTATTATGGTAGGGCACCTTATTTATAAGGAAGATGCCTTATTCTCAGCAATCATGTTGTGATTGACTAGGAAAGGGTGATCAAGCCTTCCCAGTCTTGCCTCATGTTGCCTTCACTTTTACCTACGAGCCGGTGTTGGAATGCTCGAGCCAAATCGGGCTCGGTTTCCTAGATACCTATTCCTCATCTTTGTCAGGTCCTCCACCTGTAAAAAGCAACCAAAAAAGAAAGGAAAATAAAGTTAGTTAGATGCATTCCGTGCCTTTTAGGCCTTGGGTTAGGATGCCTATAGCTTGCATGCGGGCATTGTCCCTACAAAAACACACTATATAAAAAAAAATACATTAACTAATTTTGGGTGAGCACTTCCATGCCCACCATTTCACCTATGAGAGTTCATTCTAGATCTAGCAATATGGGGTCTCCCCCACGCCTATTATGGATTCTACCTATAATGTTTCGAATGTATTATAGGGGCGTAGTTAGTGGTCATTGACTGTGAACATGATGTTGCTACCATCAATTGTCTTAATGCGCACTACCCCATTCTTGATGATCTCTACCACCTCATACGGCCCCATCCATCTCTACATTAATTTGCCTTTCCTCTCCTGGAACCGAGAATCATACAACAATACCCATTCCCCTTCTTGGAACTGCTTCAGCTTAATGTGGCTATCATGCCATCGCTTTCTTTGCTTCTGTATAATTTTTGTTCTCTGCAAAGCATCTAGTCAAATTTCATCCAACTGATCTAGCTTTCGAATCCTTTATTTTTGAGCTTCATCCAAGCTCAAGTTCAATTCTGAATCCATTCTCAGTGTCTTGATTTCAAATTCGATGGGCATCATCATATTTTTCCCATAGACCAGTTGGAAAGGTGTAAAACCTATGGTGGATTTCCATGTGGTGTTATATGCCTAGACTGCCTCCGGCAATCGTGTAGCCCAATATTTCCTGTGTTGCTGCACGATCTTCATCAGGATGTTCTCTATTTCTCTTTTTGTCACTTCCACTTGCCCGTTTGCCTGCGGATGGTAGGGCATAGTTTTATTGTGCCAAACTCTGTATTGCTCCATTAGCTCCTCAATCAAATTGGAGGTAAATTGAGGCCCTTGGTCTATTTTTATCTCCCTAGGGACCCCAAATCATGTAAAAATATGGGCAAATAAGAAATGGGTGATCGTTATTTCCTTTGAATCCCTCAATGCCTGAACTTCAACCCATTTGGTAATGTAATCTATACAGACCAAAATAAACCTCCTCCCCATCGAAGGTGGATTAAACGGTCCCACGAAGTCCATGCCCCACTTATCGAAAGGTTCCAGGTGTACCTGAGGCTGGAGGGGCATTTCATCTCGATGGTTTGGTCTGCCCATCCTTTGGCATTTGTCACACTTGCTGGCATACGCAATCACATCCTTAAATAGAGTGGGCCAAAAGTACCTAGCCTGTAGGATTTTGTAGGCAGTTCATTTCCTTGCAAAGTATCCTCTACATGGTTCTTCGTGACATGCTTTGAGTACTTCTGAGAACTCCTGTTCTGCTATGCATATTATTATAATTTGGTCACGTCCTATTTTGAATAGGAGGCCATCCATCCATAGGAATGATGCACTTTTCTCTATGACCTCCGCTTTTCTCGAAAAGAGAGAGTAGGTGAGGTCCTTTCGGTGGCCAAATAATTGGCTATATCTGCATACCATGGGGTTTGCTCACTAATACTAAACAAATGTTCATCCAAAAACTGGTCTTCCACTGCTTGATGGTCTGTTGGTATCAATCTAGACAAAAAATCTGCCATGACATTATCCTTGCCTGGTTTTTCAACTATGGTGATGTCGAATTCCTACAGTAGCAATAGCCATCTAATAATTCTTCCACCAATGGCTAGCTTGCTCATTAGGTATCTAATAGCCATGTGGTCCATATGGAAAAATACCTTATATCTGGTGATATAGTGGTAAAATTTGTTTATAGCATGGACAACTACGAGGAACTCCTTCTATATCACCGTGTAGTTGGGATCTGCTCCTGCCAAGTTTTTACTGACATAATAAATGGCATAAAATTCTTTGCCATATTTTTGTTCGAGGACTGTTCCAATCGCACCGTTAGATGCATCACAGTAGATATGGAATGGTATGGCCCAATTTGGTCCTCTTAAAACTGGTGTAGATATTAGTTTCTCCTTAAGCAATTGGAACACTTCTTCACATTCTTTCGTCCAATTGAACTTCACATCCTTAGATAATAGAGTGTGCAATGGTTTGGCAATTTTGCTAAATTCGATGATAAATCGCCAATAGTACCTGGTTGATCCAAGAAAACTCCTTACCTCTTTCTACGTTATGGGGCTAGGTAGGTCTCTGATGACCTCAATCTTCATTTTATCAACTTTTATTCCTTTTGCATAGAGGTGGTGCCCCAGTATGATGCCTTCTTGCATCATCATAAAGCATTTTTCATTACTTAGGGACAAATTATTTTTCTTGCTTCTATCGAGCACTCTTTCCAAGTTTGTCATTGCCTCCTCAAATGTTTCTCCATAGACAATGAATTCATCCATGTATACCTCAACCCTGTCTCCCATCATGTCTAAGAATATGATAAGCACCGCCATTTGAAAGGTGGCAGGTGCATTGCACAGTTCGAAAGGCAATACCCTATAGGCAAATGTTCCCCATGGGCAGGTGAACGTTGTCTTATCTTGATCTTCTTCTCCTATATGGATTTGGTTGTATCCACTGAATCCATATAGAAAGGAGAATTACTTCCTCCTCGAGAGTGTGTCCAAGACCTGATCAATGAACATGAGTGAAAAGTGGTCTTTCTTGGTTGCTTTGTTCAATTCTCTGTAGTCCACATAGATTTGCCACTTCCAATTATTTTTAGGGACCACCACTAATGGTGATACCCACTCACTATTAAAAATTAGATATATGAATTCGATAGCCAAGAGTTTGTGCAGTTCTTCCTTGATAATGTCTTTCATTGTCGGGTTCATTCTTCTCTACGATTTTCGACTTAGATTTGCATGATCATCTAGATAAATCTAATGGGTACAAATCTCTAGGCTGATGCCCTACATATCTGAGTAATCCCATTCAAATGCTTGTTGGTGCCTTACTAGGAGCTCTTCTAATTTTTTTAGTTGTGTGGGTGTCAACCTACTGCTGACATTTAATGTTCTTCCTGGCCCAACATGTATCTGTCGAATGTGGTGATCTTGGGTGCCAGTCAATGGCAATCCAGGTGTGGAGATGGAGGGCTCTCCATGGAGAAACTCCACAATAGCACCATCTTTGTCTTCTTCTATCAACTCCTCCAATGTCATCACCGGCTGGATTATGGACAGCTCTAGATTTCCATGCTCGATGAACATGGGTTCTCCTACTGAGTCGACAAACTATGTTGGGGGTGAAATGGTCAACCTTTTAACGTTTTTCCCATTGGATATGGTCATTAGCCCATCTCGACTACTGTTTCTAGCCATGGCCTCCCTAATATGAGTGGGTAACCACCCAGCCTAGTTTTGGATTGCAAAACTAAAAATTCGACTGGGTATTCCCATGCGCTGACCATTACTATCACGTCTTCCAACATCCCTTGATGGCAATACGATTGATTGATCGGCTAGCTACAACACTATCATGGTGGGTTTCAGGTTCATGAGCTTTAGCATTTGCATGGTCTCTTGAGGCATTACGTTGATGGTTGCTTCGATATCGACCAACGTATTGGACAGGGAATGTCCCTTGATTTTTATAGTTAGCATCGGGCTGCTTGGGTTTGCATACTTCGGATGGCATGTTCTACCCATCATAAAATCCACAAGTTTACCCATGACGTTGATAGTTTGGGTTGCTCTTCATCCTGGCTTCCTCAGACACATCTCTCTGATTGCCTTGGTATATATTGGAACATCTCGGATTGCTTGAAATAATGGAATTGTCATTGTGAGGTTCTTCAAGCTTGACAAGATGTTGAATTTTGGCTGCATTACTTTTCTCTGTTCTTGCAGCTGGTTGGGAAATGGAGCCTTTGCTCTCTCAAGTGTTTCTTCCTCCTCTACCAAAGGTGTTTCTTCTACCTCTTCCTCATCTTCTACCAGTGGAGGTGTTCCTACTCCTAGCTGCCTACCTAACCTAAGATGAATATTATACATAGGATACATCTCACCCTCCATGTTGTATGTTGGTTGGTTCACTTTGTTATTTAGATTTGTCATCAATTGTGCGGGTAGCTGCGTAGGTCTCACTGCTGGCAATGTCGGTAAATTCTATTGGGGGTGAGCAGGTGGTACATTCTATGGAGCCTGATTCCACGTAGTGTGGCCTCTCCATTGCTGCCCAGGATATGGATAAGGCATCTATGGCTTTTGGTTTTGGAATGCTATTGGGGGTGCGTTAGACCAGGATGATGGCCCCCACCACCCCATGTTAGGTGGTTGAGGTGGTCCTTGGTGCATGTATGGCCCTCCCCCATATGGTGAAATTTCGGTTAGCATATTCCCCATGGGGGGTTGTGGCCAACTCTTTCGATTGCCTATGAAATATGCATCTATGCTTTTAGCCTCCTCCTGATTATTGGGTAGTTGTGGGTACAATCGAGTTTTATGATTCATCTTGCAAACTGTGCATACTATGACTTTGTTCTCTAGGAAGGTATTATTTGCATGCCTCCCTCTACATTTTGGATAGAAATAAGCCAATGTTGCGTCATTCTCTTGCTTCTTTTTCTCTAACAGCAACGTATCCATCTGCAATGCTAGATATGAGAGAATTTTGCTCTTTAAATCCTCTAGCATGTTACCTATTTTTGTATTTGTGACTAAATCAGTCCCTTTCATGGTTTTGGATGTGGCCTTGCCTTGCCTTATTGAGTAGTTCTGACATAGTTGTCATATGTCTTCCATAGCATGCTGGTAGATATCACCTCCAGAGATCATGTTAAGAGCCTCCAGTGATTCATTGGTAAGTCCTCTCAAAAAGATGCTTTTGAGGGACTTATCAGATAGTCTCGCGTTAGGAGATCATTGAATATTAAAGTTGAATCTCTCCCAGTACTCCTCGAGAGACTCATCTTCTTTATGTGTCATGCTCAGGACCTCCTCCCTGGAGTCTCTTGCTCTCCCGAAATCTTGGTATTGCTCTAAAAAGAGCCTCTTCATCTGGTCCCATGTGGTAATGTGTTTGTCTCCCAGACCGATGAACCACCATAGAGTTGCATCGTCTAATGTAGAAGGAAAGAGTTTTAGCTTCTACGTATCGGATTTATAGTCCACATACTTGCATAAGACATCAAACTTAAATAAAAATAGGTCAAGGTCCTCAGTCGGGTATCCTCTGAAGGACGAAAGGTGAGCAGGGGATATGTTTTTCATTTTGGCATCTCCTACTCCTTCCTCTATCAGGAAACTAAATCCAGATGATACTTCATCTTTATCAGCCATTTTTTTAGGAAATGTGGTTTCTAATGTAGTGCTTATGGCCTTATGGTCATTTAAGACTTTCTGAGTCAAAGCTCTAAGGTTGTCTGGTGAGATCATCCGATCTTCTATAGCCTTCCACAATAGGGCTTCCTCTAAGGGAGTCCTATTAAACAGGGGATTTATGATCATTCATTCTTCCCCATGTTTATGGGATGAGGAGGCACTTTGCACAAATTGCGGTTCCTCACTCCAATGGATTGATGGTGGGTCGGGTGAGTCTAATTCAAATTCAGAATGCTCGGCTGACTCTGGTTCTGATGGATTGGTTCTTATAAACCGACCGTTCGGTCCTCTTCTTCTCGAAGAACTCATACAAGGTCAGATGGAAGGTTTCAAGGTATTGTAAATAATCTAGTTGAGATGCTTCCCCGATAATGGTGCCAAAATGTTGCGGGCCAAAAAGGTTAAATCTTTTCCTACTTTTGTCACATGCCCATGCATTTAATTTATCAACCCAGGGAGCTTCGTAAACTTGCAAAGGTTCTGGAATGAGATTTCTTACAATACCACTTGAGATGAGTCCTGCTAATTCTACTATTGGGGGGTGTTTTCAAAATGGTTGTCAATCATTCATGCACTCCTCAATAATTTACGTAAGAAGAAAATAATTAAATCTACAAAAATAAAACATTCACACATTCCTAAAAATGAATCTACTACAAATACTGGAAATAGCAATGCGGTAAATGACCCTATAAAAGCAATAAACTAATCTAGAAAATAGAAGAAAAGTGGGGAAGAAATACTAGCTTGGAGTGGGCCCAGGCTCCAACAGCTTCCTCCCAGCTGAACACGCACTTAGAACTCTTAGAACTATAATATATTTATCAAAGTGTTACAATATCTATCTATCTCTATAACTCTATATAAATCTATATCAATCTATATCTCTCAGAGTGGTCTACGTGTGTTTATATAACACACCCGTAGAACTTCTATTACAAAGAGGTTACAATAGTCGATTCATCCCAGACTAAATTAAGATAGTCTAGTGAATGCAATCGATGTTTTCTTAAAACTGGCATTTGGTTCTAACGGCGACATGTTTTCTAATTGGTTTGTGCTTCACCTGGCATTGGTAAGACATTTTCATACATTGGTGCGATCTCCAATTTAGATCTACATGACGTAGAGTTGAAACTGCACCAGCCGCTATTGTCCACGTCATGCAAATCTGGTCAACGGGCGAAGAACAGAGGTGCCTTCCCTATGAGGAATGTTCCTAAGTATATCGGGAACCTTCCCTATATGGAAGGTGTCTTACTACCATTGGCAACTTCCTGGAAGAGGAAGGCACTTACCTTCTATTGGTGCCTTCTTGTGAGAGGAAGGCACTTGCCTTCTAGTGGCACCTTCCTTATGGGAGGAAGGCGCTTGCCTTCTAGTGGCACCTTCCTTATGGGAGGAAGGCGCTTTGCAGCGTGCCTTCTCTTTGGCGCCTTCCTTATGAGATGAAGGTGCTTCCTTTCCTTTGGCGCCTTCCTGGAGGAGGAAGGCACCTTTCTTTCTCTTGGCACCTTCCTGGAAGAGGAAGGCACCTACTTTCTCTTGGCGCCTTCCTGGAAGAGGAAGGCGCCTACTTTCTCTTGGCGCCTTCCTAGAAGAGGAAGGCGCCTATGTTCTCTGCATTGACCCCCAAAGAAACAAAGTGCCAGGTCCATCAAAAAGACCTCGACTGATCCAAATCTAACTAAACCAACTGCAATTCCACAAAACACACTGAAAACACACAAATTAGATAACATGCATAATTTCATTAAATATCTATATAATCATTCATAAATATATGCAATCCTTATTATATAGCCGCATAATGATCAAGAAAATGATGTACAAAATATGAGCATTTTTTGTGCTCATCACGGGTGAGGGTTTGATCTACAAAAGTGGATCACATGGGTGCGAAGGACGCAAAAAATGAGGGTATTGCGACGGCGATGGAGGATGGATGTGGAAGCTACTTGAATGGAGGAAATTTTATGGTAAGCTAGGGTTTGAGTCAACTCTCACATGTAGATTTGATCGATGGTATTTTCAGGGCTCTGCAACCTTCTGCTTCACAAGGGCTTCTTCAAAAATCTCTCCAAGGGTGAGAACATTCCAGGGGTTGAGCACTTGTAAATGCCCTTACTTATAATCCAACCTAGGGTTTTCTTAGAGTTTTAGCTTAACACTTTTGATCGTGTGGCTAATATTAAATCAAATACTAAGGCTAAGATTATAATTTAAGTGTGACATGGATTAATGAAGATGGATGGCTGAGATTAGATTAAATCTAATAGTTATGGTTAATTGAGTTTATAAATATATATTTTATAATAAATATATTATAATATAATATAAAATATTATATTAAATTATAAAATAATATAAAATAAACCCAAGTGGGTCGAAAAGTGGTGGGAAAGGGCTAAAGTGGGCCTTTTGAAGGCGGGAAAGGCTTATGATGGTTAAATGAGTGGTGGGAAAGGGCTAAGGTGGACAAGTGGGTGGTGGGATGGTTAGGATGAAGGATTAATGGCTAGGATTTGGTGTCTACATATGCCCATTTTTGTACCATGTTGCATGAAGCACAATATGGTGCAAAAATATGAGACATCTGCTTGGGCTATGGGCATAGAAGCAACTTCTCTCTGTTGTTGGATTTGAGCACTCAATGTTGAAGACCAAATAATAAAGAATTTTTTGGAATTTTACATAGCTTACCCCCTTAATTGATGAATAAGAAGAATCTCATGAGCCAATTGAAAAATAATTTGTGCAATTGATGAATGATGTGGTACCATTTTTGCCCCAACGGTAAGTAGGAAGATGGTGTAAAATGTGATGTGATGCGAATGATATGAATTATGTAAAATGTGATACCATTTTTACTCCAACAATGGAGAGGGGGTTGGTGTAAGATACCATGTGATTGTGGATGATATGAATGATGTAAAATGTGATACCATTTTTGCCCCAATGGTGGAAATGGGATTGGTGTAAAATAGCATGTGATTGTGGACGATATGAATGATGTAAAATGTGATACCATTTTTGCCCTAACGATGGATATGGGGTTAGTGTAAGATACCATGTGATCGTGGATGATATGAATGATGTAAAATGTGATACTATTTTTCTCCAATGGTTTAAAAGGGACTTTGTCAAGTGTATATTTCATGATCATGTAAGATGTATCCCGTTGTGGGAGGATCAAGATCAAATTGTGGTTGCCCCAAATTTTGGGGTGATTCGATGTTGTTGAATAGTGTGCTCTCTGATGCCATTGATATGCAAGTATGATGATGCAGATAAAAAGTAAAAGAACCGTGGATGGCCTGCTAGTGACTATTTTTATCATTCCTATAATTGGAACCAATCATTCTATCCAATGCCTATCATTATATTTTTGAAGAAAACGATGAAATTTGAGTTTTTGTTCATGTGTTAAGCCTCACGAACTAGACCATCAATGACAACAATTATGCAAATTGTCCTTGGCAAGGTTTCACTCCAAAATTTGAAGTACCCAATGTGATTTTTATCTTGTACAATGAGATAATTAATGATGATCATGGTCAAGTGTCCTTATTTTAGTCTATTCATCTTACCGAACTGCATGGATGCAAATCATTGCAATCACCAAGGAGATAGAATAGACTACTAGATACGAGGTTTGCTTGAATTTATAGGTGAACTGGAAAAATATTGGATGAAATGATTGATGGATTAAGAGATGGTGATGGAAGAAATTTGGATGGATGAATATTGTTATTTTGCTAAATGTAGAGTTTATTGATGTTTGATTTGTATTTTGTGCTTCTTTTAGTGGTTCATTTTTCATGAAAATAAGATATTTATCAGTCAAATCAACTCCATTTTTTGTGAAATTGTGTGTGATGATGAAGAACATGATGAAGAATGGTTGAATGTTGGTTTTGTGAAAATTTGGATTTATTTGATGCATTTTGTGACTAAATTGTGCATTTTGAATACTTGGTTTATTATCAAAAATTATGCATGCAAAATAATTACTGTTTTCACAAAACTTGATTTTATGATGTGCATGATGTGTTAGTGAAATTTGGTGCAATTTGGAGGAGGTAAGCTAATTTTTGATTGATTTTATCTTCATGCCCTTTTGGTGCTAGGCACCCAGCTACGCCTGCGACATCCTGCAGGCGCCCGGGTGTGCCTGGGTGCGCCTGCAGGTGCCTACGAGAGCCTACATACTGCAGGCACAAGTCTACACTTGAATGCGCTAAGTAAAGCTATAAATAGCTTTTTGAGTGAATTGTGAGGCTCACTTGTGTATTTCAAACTTTGAGAAGCTGCGTCTAAGGATTGGAGTAAATTTGTGAGCTAAGTGAGTGTAGTGGAAATTAGCATGAAAGCTATGGCAGTGGAGGGATCGAATGCTATTGGTGGGGCGAAGGCACAATTTGCTCCAGTAATGTTTAAAAACACTTTGTATTTTATGCAAAACTTATTTTCTATTTTTTTTTCAATAGTATTAAAAATAAAAAATGTTTGTTTTTGCAGTTGAGGGAGATAGAGCCTCGTCATCGCTTCTCTCCTCTTGTTCTCAGGATGAGGAAGAATCTCACGAATGAGGATTGGGATATTTTGGGGAAGGTGGGCTTGTATGGGGTGGCTAGGTTGGATGTCGTGAGGGTGGATGAGGTGTATCTCTCATCATTGATAGAGAGATGGGATTATGAGAGGGGTACCTTCTGCCTACCAACTGGGGAGGCTACTTTCACCCTTGAGGATGTATACCGCATTCTCAAGGTGCCAGTAGAAGGGGAGAAGGTGGTGTTTGGGCATGAAAAGAAGGTTGAGATGGAGAATATGTTTGGGGATCTATGGCAGGATGCACGGATGGGAGATGGAGGTATATTCTATCTGAGCATGTATAAGCTGAAGGAGTTGGATGTGCTCCTAGCCTTAATTATGTTCATGTTAGCGAACATAGTGCTACCTAATAGCATTGGTTGTAGGTTCCCTTGGAAACTATTGGGGTTGGTGAGTGATCTACTAACTGATCCAAGGAGATATGCATGGGCCCCTACATTATTGGCTTAGCTATACTAGGAGTTGTATGAGGTGACACGGAGAGGGAGGAAGAGGATTGGGTGCAGCTTCCTCCTGTAGTGTTAAGCTTAGGAGCATTTTAGTGTGGCTCAACCAGAGGGGTTGTCATTCTAGACATGGCAGATGAGGAAGCCCTATGCTAGGCAATGGGAAGTGGTGGAGGAGGTGTAGTCGAGTCGAGAGGTGCATACCAGCTAGTGGTATCAGGATATGTGGTTAGGGTTGACTTGGACTGACATGATATGGAGGCCATGGTAGGGATCCCAATGGGATGGTTATGAGGAGTAGCTATTTAAGTGGAGGTAGGCTTAGTGGTATGTTAGGAAAATGGATAAATAGATGGAGTACTTCTAGTCCTCATGGGTGTTGAGGCAGTTCAGCTTACCTCAGGATGTGTTGGATAAGCCAGTGTTGTATCGGCATCGACAGGATGAGGTGGGACTTCCATGTGCAGAGCCATGGCAGGTTCATATGGATGATGATGAGTGGCTGGAGGTCCCCAACATAGATGATGTCAGGGTGACTCTAGAGTATGTAGCTTGGTTTGGTGCCCAACAAGTATGGGTACCTAAGGTTGTGAGTGGTAATGCAACAGCTACGAGGTTGAGGATGACTTTGAAGAGGATGAGGCCTCAGCGATCGGTGAGTTAGAGGCGGTTGAGGGGAGCAGCCCAGTAGGATCTTAAGATGGAGGTTGTATATGAGGAGGGAGAGGATGATGAGAATATGGGTGATATATCTGAGGTGGCTAGGCTATGATCTGAGGTGGAGCAGCTTCATGAGGAGTGAGAGACTACTCTTGAGTATCATAGGCAGGCCTTGGCTACTATAGCTCAGATGGAGGTAGAGTAGGCGATAGTTGGGACTGGTGATTAAGAGACAATCACGAGGCTTTGAGAAGAGATTTTGGCTAGAGAGTGGTATCATAATATTGACCTACATCAACTACATTCTAGCGAGGCCTATGCACACTCCTTGGATGATTTGTGTATGGCTAATCATATTCCCTTATCGGATACTATGTATTCCTCTAAAACCAAGTCATCGAGGCACACAACATCTAGTTATAGGTCTAGGGCTCCTGCTAGGACTTAGGGGTCCACTCATAGGTATTAGCTTAGTGCTTAGCTACACTTTTGTATATGAGCCTTGGTGCTCCATTGTAGCCTTTATGGCATTCATTGTACATATGCTATTTTCAATATATATATATACATGGTTTTTTGTGTTATCTCTTGTGTGAATGCTTTTATGTTTTATGCAATGCATGTTGAATGAAAATGTTTTATGGATGATTAATGCAAGCTAACCATGATTTGTATGCATAGTGTTATGGATGATTAATGTGAGCTAACCATGATGTGTATGTATAGTGCTTATGGATGATTAATGCAAGCTAAATGACATGTATGTGAATGGTGTTTATATGGATGATTAATGCAAGCTAAATGGCATGTATGTGAATGGTGTTTATATGGATTATTAATGCAAGTTAAATGACATGTATGTGAATGGTAACTACATGAGAGGAATGCATGATGTTCTAATGATATTTTTTAGTTCAGATATTTGTTGGCCATTTTTGTTCATTGTTTTGCAGACGAGGGTATCCAACTTGGTGGATTTATGCGGGTTGATCCATGATGGAGACATGGATGCTGACATGGAAGAAGATATGGATGTTTATATGGAATAATATATGGATGTTGATATGGAATACTGAAATATTTTCAAAGACTCAAACATACTAGTGCTATCAATCAACCTCACTTGATGGTTGTCTAACTTTCTTTAGGACCAATGTGTGTGCAAGTGAAGTTCATGTACTAAATCTTGAGCATGACAATGACCCAAGGCAATCAAGAACCAGTGTGTGTGCATGTTAATTTCATTAATCCATTATGAGTGAATTGGGTATGACCTATTATGGGATGGACCAAGAAGCTAGCTTGTCTGTATGTGCAATCAGAGGTCTCCCTTTTTGGAAGAGATACATGTCATCCCGCATGAGCTTACTCCACTACCATTCAAGCATCTATAGACCTAGTGGAGACTCACTCCATAGTCCAATGATCTTATATTTAGGCCTTGGGGATGACTACATAACTTTCTGAAGAGAATTTAGCATGATCCTTACAGATTTAGGGATCTGTGGGATTTGTGAATTTGGAATAGAGCTTTGGGGAATCGTATTCTCAACCAAAGTGTGATGAGAATGTGACATTATCCTTACTAATCTATATTTTGTGTTTGTATTTGGTGAGTAGCTATGATGGTGGTGCAAACCACTATTTTGGGTTTTGACAATGTTGCATAATAGGGCAAGCGAGGAAGGCCCTTTTCACTTGAAGGTGTTACCCAAGTATGGTGTTATCCATTTTTTTACTCAAAATGTTTTTAAGATGTGAAGAAGTGTGTTTTGTGCAAAAAAAAAATTGGAATTAGTCGAAAATACTCAAGACTTTCTTAAATGTGAGAAAAAGTGCTTTTGGTCCTAAATAAAATTGGACATGTTTTTGGAGGTTGCTAGACACACTAGTAGTGGCGGAGTGATTAGAAATTTTGGCTTATTGTGACTTTGGAAAAATGGTATTGTTGGAGGGGATTGCATAAATGTTCCCAAATAGGTACCCCCAATTGTGGAAACTTGACTCTTTTATTTGGCCATATCATCACTACTATAAAAGACCATTGAACATTGGATGGGATGAATGCAATTTGGAAAATGAATGGATGCATGTTGGATGTAAAATGCTATGGAATGTATGTGGAATGAATGCAAATGCAGTATGTATGAATGCAATTTATGTAAAAATGCCTATATGTAAATGCAATATGTATGCAATGCCTATGTGAATGATTTGTTTTTTTTTGCCATGTATATATAATAATCAAATCATGCATAGAAGAGGACCCCTAGACAAGGAAGAGCTAATACCAGTCTCAAAAATCAATGCAAATGTGTATCACCCCATTAAGCTTGTGAATGGGTACCAAGCTTGAGAGCCAGTCAGGGTAGTTTATGATGCCATCTAATTCTTCTAGCTTATCATCATCTAACTCTACCTAAAAAACCTTGGGTCTCTTGGTTGAATATGGGGGAAAATGTGGAGGGGAAGGAGGCATATAATTTTCCAAATCCTTTAACAATTCCCAACATTACATGCTCCACCAGAGCCTCTACCTTTTCCAGCACCCCTTACGCCCTCAAATCCCGATCCCTACATGAAATTATTACAGGAGATGCAATCACTCAATTCAATAGTGAGGACAATGTCAAATGAAATTACATCCATTAAGAAGAAGCAAGTTGAAGCTGACTTTTGATCAAGAAGATTTCAAACACCATCGATTACTAGAGAGCAACCAACTACTAGCAAAGGTCCTGAAAGAAATACAACTATGTTGGCAAATGAAGAAGCTAGTACATCAGAGCGGGCATATTGGTGTTCTACCTGTAATGATCCTCATGGTGAAGATACGTGCATGGTTCATTTGAACTATGTACAGACATTAGCAGAAAGTTCTACTGGTGGACAAATCAATATGATAATAGAAGTTGATCATAATTTTATGGTCCCTTCCTTGGAGCAAGTTTCAGTTCTTACGAGGGCTGGAAAGAAGTCGGTGACTGTTGATCCAGCAGAAATGGAGCCGCTGAAAGTCCCTGCTGAACAAAAGGTACAAGATGAAAAGGCACAACCACAAGCGAAAGCACCTGGTGCAACAACTAAACAATAATATTCTGTCTTGTTGAAGGATCTATTGCCCAAGCAAGCTCAAGAGAAGTTGTAGGTAAAGGCATCAACTTCACAGCCTACAACCACTCAAGTACAAACTGAGGCAAAAGAACAAGCCAAAGAGTGCCTCAAGTACCCATCATTGACCAAGCGATAAAGGGTAGAAGCTACTCAACAGTACCAAAACAAATATGAGCCAGCCAGTGAAGAAAAGGGCTCTAGTACTTTTGATTATAACATTGTTGAGGAGATGAAGAAAATTCCTGCAAAGGTGAGTTTGTATGATGCATTACAGTTACCTGGACAAGTTGACCTATTGCAGGAGTCTCTCAAGTCTATGAAGGATAAAAATAAAAGCCCCACCCAGATGGTGTTAGCATAGACATTGACGACTTCTACCACTGGTAAGAATAGACCACCTCCATTCTACCTTTCTCTCAGAATGGAAGGATGGATCATGCATAATTGTATGATCGACTTCGGTGCCACGACTACTATCATGCCAAAGGTAGTATGTGAGGTCATGGGGATGGAGTACACAAGGAGTAGTCCAGGTATCTTACAGTTGGATGGGACCCCAGTCAAAATGGTGGGTGTGATTAAAGATATTCCCATTATTCTGCACAGCATGCCATAGATCACCATCATTTAAGAAGTGGTGGTAGTCGACCTAGAACCATACTTCAACATGTGCCTTTCGAGGGAATTTATAACAAATCTAGGAGGATATCTTTCTCTGGATTATTCACATTTGGAGATTCCTTTTAAGGGAAGAAGAATCCAGATCTATAATGAAAAGCCTTCCACTTTTCACATAGAAAGACTTGAAGAAGAAGAAAAGCCCACAGGCATAGTTAATATGATGACAGAAGAAGTGCAAGAAGTGGACTTGATGGAGGAAGCTCTTGGTGAGCTCCACCTAGAAGATGAATTCTCATTGATGGATTTCAATGCAATGGTGGAGACCGATATCGGTTGTTACACCATAACCAAACCTGAACAGATTGAAGCAGAAGCTTCTGACTCCTAGGACCAGGTCTTCGATCAATTATGGAAGTTATATTTTGATGGTGCAAGATGCAAGAATGGTGTAGGAGCCAGAATTGTTCTTGTTTCTCCTTTGAGGTTACAGAAAACCTACTCATATCGGTTGACTTGGAGCTGCACGAATAATGCCACCGAATATGAAGCATTATGCCTTGGTCTGAAGAAAGCGGAGAAGTTGGGAATCAAATAGTTGCAGATTTTTGGAGATTCTGAGCTTATTGTTAATCAGACTACAAAAAAATGTGTGTCAAAGCAACACTATTTGAAGGCCTACCATAACAAGGTATGGGATTTGTTTGAGTCTTTTACAACACTAAATGTTCAAGTGATTTCATGAGAATAGAATAAGCATGCAGACATCTTGGCTTCCCTTGGTGCTAATTTCTCTCCCATAGAGCAAGTGGTCAGGAGACCAAAGACCATGAGGGTAATTTATAGACCTTCGGTCCCTGATAAAAATCTCTATTGGTAGGTGTTCGATAGTGATGAAAAGATAGTTAATTTCTTGATTAAGGAAGCTGCTAGCATAGAAGAAAGAATATTGGTCGAGGAGGAGATGGAAGGGATGATTCAATTGAAGAATAACCACATTCCTAGGGGACTGATTTCGCTTGAGAGCTTGTTTGATAAAAATGATAGGGTAGAGAAACATAAGATCAAGGTGGATGCAAAGGAGTATAAGGAAATGCAGTTGGAGCCTGATAAAGTCATCAAAGTCGAAATAGACTGTACGCCAAAGGAGCTCGAGGATATTAAGAATCTGTGTTATGAATTTCTTGATATTATCGCTTGGAGCTATCATGATCTGAAAGGATATGACAAAAATGTAATCCAACACACCATCGAGTTGCAAGAAGGGGTGAAGCCTTTTCGGTAGAAACAATGGCCTATTAATCCAAAAATTGAAGTTCTTATGAAAGCAGAGTTGCTAAAAATGCTGGAGGCAAAAATAATTTATCCTATCAAGCACTCAACATGGGTGGCAAATTTGGTTCCAGTTCGGAAGAAGAATGGAGATATTCACCTGTGCGTGGACTTTCACAATCTGAACCAAGCATCTTTGAAAGATCACTATCCCCTACCATAGATTGATCAGATTCTTCATGTAGTCATTGGAGCACAGAGATTTTCATTGCTTGATGGTTTCTCCAGCTATAACCAGATCTGGGTGAAAGATGAAGACCAACACAAAATGATATTTACTACAAAGTGGGGCACCTTCACCTATCAAAGAATGCCATTTGGTCTTTCCAATGTTGGTGCCACCTTTCAGAGAGCTATGGATGTCACTTTCGATGAGTTGTTGAATCGAGTTATTGTAATTTACCTTGATGACATGACTATTTTCTCACATCGTAGGGAGGAGCATGTCTCTCATCTGAGACAAGTGTTCGAAAAGTGTCAAGAATTTGGAATTTCCATTAACCCAAAGAAATCCATTTTTATTATCAAAGAAGGAAAACTCTTGGGACATGTGATTTCACAAGAAGGGCTAGTGATTGATCCTACAAGAGCTGAAGCTCTCTTAAAATTACCACTACCAGTCAATAAGAAGGACCTACAATCATTCTTTGGCCAGATCAACTTCATTCAAAAATTCATCACCGATTTTGCTCAGGTAGTAAAGCCAATGATTGAACTCCTGAAGAAAAATGCAGACTTCAAGTGGATAGAAAAGAGGAGACAAGCATTCCAAGAGATCAAGGAGAGAATTACCCAAGCGCCAATATTGATTAATCCAGATTATTCAAAGGATTTTATCCTTTACGTAGTGGGCGAGCAAGAAAGTTATGTCATTATCCTCACGCAAAAGCAAGATGATGGGGATGAAAAACCAATTGCTTTTCTCAGCCAAGTCATTTCACCACACCAAGAAAAGTATAACTTCATTGAGAAGCAGGTGTATGCAGTCATGAAATCCTTAAAGAAATTTTGGTAGTTTATCTCACAGAGTAAGACAATCATCTATGTTATTCATCCAGATGTCAGGAATTTCATCATTCAAGGAGAGATGGGTGATAAAAGAGTAGGTTGGGTTTCAAAGATTCAAGAATATGATGTGGAGATTTAACCGACTAAATTGGTTCATGGTCGAGCCCTCTACCAAGAATTGGCTAAAAGTATAACTTCTGAATCGCTAGCTCCATTACAGGATGAGGTTATCGATGAGAGTAATCTTGCCAATCAAGTTACAAGTGATCATGACTGGACAGAGGATCTTATTGAATTCTTCACATCTGGAAAGTGTCCATCACATCTTGATGCCTCACAAAGGTGAAGATTCATAGTTGCAGGTGCTCAGGTACATCCTATTGCCAAGTGGATTATTCCACAAAAACATAGATGGAGTACTCCTCAGATGTGTGAAAGAGTCAAAAAATAGAAGATCTTGGAGGAGTTCCACTCTAGCTTATCTAGTGGACATTATGTAGGAAGGCCTATGGCCTTGAAGATCATCTAAGCTAGATATTTTTAGCCTACCCTCTTTGTAGATACACACAAGGTGAGCCAAAGTTATGATAATTATTAGAGATACGTTGGCAAGAGTCAAAGGGCATCTCTACCTCTACATCCGATCCAGGTAGAAGCTCCATTTCAATAGTGGGGCTTAGATTTCATTGGAGTTATTGATCCTCATTCCTCCATCGAGCATAAATATATTTTGATAGTGATAGATTACTTTACTCGATGGGTAGAGGCCATTCCAACCAAGAAAGTAGACCAAGCTACAATCATCTCCTTCCTCGAAGGACTGATTACCCATTTTGGTGTACCAGATGCCATTGTAATAGATAATGAGACTCCATTTATTGGGGCAAATATCACTGAATTTGCAAGTAGGTATGGGATTTATCTGAAGACTTCCTCCAATTATTACCCATAGGGAAACGGTCTGGCAGAATCCACAAACAAAAATTTGCTTTAGATCTTGAAGAGAATGCTTGGAAGCAACAAAAGGAGTTGGCATCTATTGTTAAATCAAGCTCTATGGGTGGATCATATATCAATTAAGAAGTCTATTAAAACTTCTCCTTACTCCTTGGTGTATGGAAAGGAGGTAGTTTTACCCACTCACATCGAGCTCCTAGTTCTCCAGACCTTGCAATTGTTCAGAGATGAAGATGATGAATCTGATCCCATGAGTGCAAGGTTGGCTCAAATTCTGTAGTTAGAAGAGGAGAGAGAAAAGGCATATGTTGCTTTCACCGAACATGCTAGAATGACACAGAAGTGGTTCGGCAAGAAGATGACAGAGTGAAAGTTTTAGGTTGGAGATCTAGTCCTTAAATGGAATGAGAACAAAGCTAAGCCTGGAAAGCACCACAAGTTTGACGTGATCTGGGAGGGTCCATTTCAAGTCTCAGGGGTAAATTCGATGAATGCATATCATCTCCAAGACATGGATGGTTGGGATCTTTCGATTCTAGTTAACGACCTTCATCTGAAGGCTTATTTTTAGTGATATGATCAGAGGTGCAAGTATGTAAATATGTACAGATTTTATTTTTTGCAAGTATTTTTATTGCTTTATAAAAATATATATAAAAAAAAATGTGTTTCTTCTCTCTAAAAATAATTTCATCCCAAAAAAGTTTTTCAAGGACACATTATGAGTTTCAGGTGGAATTAATTATTTTATTATAATATTTTTAGCAGGTGTTTGAGGGCTCCGAGGTTAAAAATGATTTATTGTCAGAATCAAAGGAGTATGGGAGAGAAGGAGATATAAACTTTGCATGAAGTCTTGGGAAAAAAGCACTTTAAAAGAAAATATCCAAAGGCACAAGGCAAAATATAACAATATTTGAAAGCACGAGTGAAATGCCTTAGTTGAAAAACCATACAAAATATAAAACCCCAATTTCAAAATTGAGTACAAAACTAGAAGCACTTTCACCCCAAGGAAGGGGTAAAAATCCCATTCACCTCCCTTTGGAGTGCACACATTTTAAATAAGGAAAACAATATGAAGAGTGCCAAGCCAAAAGGGCATTCACCCCAAGTGAAGGGTGAAATTCCCTTTCACCCCTCATTGAGGCGAAAACACATGCATCCTAAAGTAAATCGTCCACATGAACAAAGTAAAGATCACCTCAAAGTGGGGAAGTTCTGCCTCTCTTGGGAACATAATTTAAAAGGGATATCAAAGAAATGTCAATAGGAGGAAACTCTTACCTCTCAAGGGAAACAACATAAAATATTTTAAAACATGAGTGCATTCAATTTCAAATTCATAAATTAAATTAAAAATAAAAAAAAAGAAAAAGCAAAATTTCATTATAACTCCAAATTAAAATTTTAAAAAAAGCAAATATTATTTTTAAATTCGCTTTTTCTAAATATGGGGCAAAAAAGAAAAGCATAAAATTATTTTAAAAGGAGGGTTTTGCCATGGAAGTTAATCAAACAGGTGGAAGGCACTTTCTAGAGCAAAAGGAAAAGAGAGAAAGTGCACCACCAAAGTGATTTCACCCCTTAGATGGCTTTTTCAGGCATATAATGATTTTTCAACGCTACTAGAATTTTCCTCACATTTTCGTTTCACCCCAAGCAGAACGTTTTTGCCTGAATTTTTCTAAAAGCTATGTTTTGGCATTTTCAAGGGGTAAAATCTCTTGGTATTATTGAAAAGGCGTTGATTGGCTTATTTGTGGTAGATTTATATTTTTGAAGTAGCCATTAGGGAGCCAGGGCATACTATTCGAGGGCATAATATAGTGAAGGCACAATTTTCAAAAAAGATATTATAGTGAATGGAGGTTAATAACCATTAAAATCATGGGGAAAAGTGTCGAGTGAGTGGACCAAGGTGCACGACCTCTCGAATTCACCAAATAAATTCATCACATTTACTATGGTAGTTGGAGGCACACTCTATAAATAGAATAGGTAAAATCATCTAAAGATTAAAATTTTAAAATTTTATCGATGCATTTTTGAGTTTTGTTTGTAGAAGTTGCAGAGCGCTCTCAAGGTTGCCAGAATTTACATGATGGGCAAGAAAAGTGTAGAAGTAAAATATGTCGTAGAACCCAAGCAGTCAAAAAAGAAAGTAGAAGGTGAGAAAAAATCCAAGAAAGCCCGAAGAAATGAGAACATCGACTTGGACCCATACTCTGACACCATGGCAGAAGTCGGAGACTGCATCATCACCAACAAGGGTATGGTTAAACTACACCAAGATGTGGAATTCACCATCAAGAAGGGGTTGACACTAGAGAGCCCTTTAACTGTGTCATATTATGCATAGTTATTTTGGTACATGTGTACGCTCGTACATGCTTGCCCGGAGCTGGTGAAGTTGATTGCTAGATTTTATAACCCAGCTACCAGGGCTATTCGAAAGGTGAATGGGGAAGTGCTTTTCTCTATCTCTTCCAACGTAGTGAGGGAAGCATTTGCTTGTGGGTTGAAGCCTCCCCTAGACATGATCTCCAAAAAATTACACCTCAATGAACAAGAGGAGAAATATGTGTCCATAGTGACAATGCACCAATTTATGGAGATGTAGTTAATTCGAGAGTCGCAGCTAGGGCAGTTGCCAAATATGTCAAAGCCACTTTCAGATTTTAAGAGCCCAGATATATTTTCAATGTTGGCATGGATTGTTGGTCTCTCTATAGATTCCATAGTTCACAAATGGTAGGTGATACTTGCGTAGTGCATATCACAGGTGGAGTTTTATGCTCCGACGATGATGAGGGTAGGTACAAACCCAATTTATTTTGACTAGGCTAATTTTATATATCAGAAAATGCACATCCAGTTGGAAAAATGAATACAGGAGAGGCAACTTCATTCAAGCATACATCATTCCTTGTCTAGTATTTCTTTTTCCATTTACATCAACATTTTTCATTTATAGTTGTTAAACAAGTTGATGAGGCAAACAAGGTTTTACCTATTTATATGTGGACTCCCACTCTATCAAGGAGGGAGTCATTCTATAATTTTAACCACTTATTTTTGGGCCCTAATATTGAGCTGATTTGTGGCAAGAGTGAAAGGGTGCCACGGGCAATGAGAGAAGTGGTTGTCATAATAGAGAAGGGTGATATCTTCTTGTTGACTCAAGGTGTAGTGCAAATTTTTGGCTTCATGGGTAAGCCATTCCTGCTTCCATATTTCACCATCGAGCATGTTTTTGCAATGGAGGTGGTGCACCAGAATGATTATGTGAATGATGTTTATGGAGCAGGGCATGGTAAGAGGACAACATGCATGATGCCTTTCAAATTTGGTAGTATAGAGGTGAACCAAGTTGGTCAGAATAGATTACTCACGAAGGCTCTCCAAGACCTAGGTCTGGTGGAACTACCTCAAAGATGGAGGTATGACCCATTGGGTCATTTTTTGGAAATAATTAAGGCCAAGTAGTTTCATTGTTGCCCACGACTAGATATCCAACAAAATCGCAATAATTTTGAAGGGCACGATTTGGAGTGGCATGTTGAAGCCATGATGTCACTTCCATCATGGCATGATTTTTATGAGCAAGAGGTTGAATATAATCCTGTAGTGCATAGAGAGCATATTCCTCCTCCGAGACTATTTAGCCAGATGAAAGATCAACTACCTACGTGGTCTGAGGAAAAAATCATAAATTGGTGGATTATGAGGGTCCACCATGGAAAAATTACATCGCCTTATGGGTTGAAGATGGATGAAGCATTTTCTGAGGCATATGATGAATTTGTCAACATCTATCAACCTATCACTTTCTCCAAGGTTGTACCTCAAAGTTTTTAAAAATTTGACAATGAAGAAAGCATGGCTGAAGAAGAGCACCGACAGCTAAAGAAGTGACACATGAGGAAGAAGAACAATAGTTTATGTTTAAAAGAAGATCTCAATGGGTGAAGCGAAGTGTAGAAGAGGCATTTCCTTTCCCTAAGGCTACAAAGAAGCCAAGAACCAATGTTGTTTCTTCATCCACTATTATAGTTTCCATAGTTGTAGTTGCTACATCTATAGTAAATCCTCCTCCACCAATATCAACTACTCAAGTTAGCATTTCCCAAGAGCTTCCATTAATTCAAGAGCAGTAGTTGGACCAGCAAATGGAGATCATAGATCTCAAGGTAGAAGTAAAAAAGCAACAAGAGGAACATATTTTACAACCACCTCCATCATCGGCTCACATGGTACCCACACCCGAAGGTACATCTCCTTTTCCCTCTTCTTCCACTCAGGAGCAAGTAGTGGTTATCACTTCATTTCCTTTAGTTCCTACATCTATTGCCCCTTCATTTGGTATACCTTCTATTTCTATTTCACTCTCTAGCTCTC
Source organism: Wollemia nobilis (assembly GCA_028583015.1). Taxonomy (NCBI): domain Eukaryota; kingdom Viridiplantae; phylum Streptophyta; class Pinopsida; order Araucariales; family Araucariaceae; genus Wollemia; species Wollemia nobilis. The sequence continues at coordinate 10,097,268 of JAQPPZ010002499.1, forward strand.
ACCCGCAAGTCACTATTGCTCCTTCTTCTCTTCCCTTCTCTTCGACCTCCCTTTATTTTAGTTCATTTGCATCAAGTCCAAATCCATTTTTGCATCCCTCACCTTCCATTCCTATCACTACTTCCACTATAGTTATAAGTACGCAAGCTCCTCCATGAGTGAGCGTAACTCGTAGCCAATCCTGGTACTTCCATCCATTCTATTATTTTGATTCCCCCTCTAATTTTTATTTCCTCTTCTTCCTTCGAGCTAGACCATTCACAGGCTCTATTCCCTTTCACCCCATTTTTGGAGATGTAGGCACTACCCAAGACCGAGGTGATGCCCAAACAACCAATTATAGAGAATATTAGTCGAGCTCATCTGAGTTCATCATAATGGCTGAAGAGTCATAGGAGAAAGGAGGCACTTGCTCTAGCTAAGCCACTCAAGAAAGTCACCTTCAATCCAGTTGCTATGGAGGCTCACACTACCAAGATGATTCCCTTAGTCTAAAAACCACAAGGAGAAATGATGCCAAGTGATTACGCTTATGAAATCATGATAGAGGACCTAACAAAGATTGATCCTACTAAGAAGATGGGGAACATCCAAGTTGATATGAGCTCAGTTTACTTGCATGGTGAGCACTACAAGCAGAGATTCTATGATGTCGAGGCAAATATTATCGAGCTTGAAGAAGCTTTGGTAGAAAGTAGAGCACAATAAGAGAAGATGACAAAGGAGATAGAATAGTGGCATCAATAGGCAGTGGCTCACTAAAAGGCAAAGGATGCAGCAGAGCAATAGGTGCAGGCAATGAAGATACAACTCGATTCCATACAGAACCAAATGGTAGAGAAGGCTACACAAGCTGTGGGCTTCTCTCAAAAGATAATTAAGGAGGCCCACCTTTGGTTGGCTCAAAGTTGTGAGAAGATGGTGGTAAAAGTAGTTCTAGTTCTGTAATACCTCTATGAGGCCCGAATATAGATTCAATTGAGTGAAAGTAGTGGATAGTAATGAGGAGATGTTTGGAGCCACATTTGGAGTTGGCAGTAAAGATCCAAGCCTTGCTCAGTCTAATATGCGCATTCACCCCATGAGTGAGATGGATCGATCCTGGTCTAGTACCAAGATTACACTACGTAATTATTTTCATAGGTTGGACCTAGTGAGAGAAGGCAAGAAACTCCTTAACGTAATTGAATGGGAGCATTCTATTTCAATGGTTCATTTTGATGCTCTTGCTGACATGGGATTCCTAGATTTTATAAATGAATGGGGTGAGCCACTACCAAAGGAATAGTTAGAAGCAACCTGGAAGAATTTTGTGCAGGACACATCAGAAATTGATAGGTGGGAAGAGCCAATTATGGAAGAACAAGTGTTGTCACTCATGAAAAGGTTCACTCGCATGGAGTCATCCTTGTTTGAATTAGCTCAGAGATCTAAGCACATTAGCTTGGAGGATATCTAGAATCTATGGTACATTTATGAATCACTTAGTGTTCCTTGCTTATTTACCATAGATGCTTGGGCTGAAGTAGTTACAGTTTATGAAGTCACCTATGAAATTTTGAAGGAATAGGAAGAGACAGCACGTAGTAGACGAGTCACGATAAGTAGGTGGAGGAGAAGACATATGAACCAGAAGTGTCGACCAAGGTAGCCCATAAGAAGGACCACTGAGAGCCCAATGGATAAAGTCCTGGGATCACTTGCATCCATGCGAGTTGGATACCCCGAGAGCCACCAAAAATATTGGTAGTTTTGACATCATGCCACATTAAAATTTTGATCAAATTTTATTGAATAGTTTTTTATTGTAAAAGTGGTAAATACAGTGAATCAATGTTGCAGTATTTTGGCTAGTATAATGTGTTGCAGTTCATTTTTATGTATTAATATTCTTTCTATTTTTCATGGGTCTCATGCTTGGAAATAATGGATGTTATAAGGAAAAATGGTTGTGGAAAATGGTGTGTTAAATCAGTTGAAATCGCTCGAAGACGTCAATGAAAATAATGACTAAGGGTAAAGTAGACATAACAACCTTTTTACCCCAAGAGAAGGGTAAAAACCCTTGTCACCCTTCCTGAGGTGAAGACATCCTTATTTTTGAAAGCATGCCTAGCAAAGAAAAGAGCAAAAATGCGTTCACCCCAAAAGTGGGGAAAAAAACCCATTCACCCCACTTCGAGGTAAACATAAATTTAAAAGAGGAAAAGATGTTAAGTCTGGTAAATATGACTTTCACCCCAAGTGAGGGGTGAAAGTCCCTTTCACCCCTCCTTGGGATGAAAACACATCTAAAGGAAAGGTTCATGGTGGGCCCAAAGTTGAGGTATGAAGGCAATGAAATGGAGTACGTTCACCCCAAAGATGGGGTGAAAGCATCATTCACCCCACCTTGGGGTGAACATCATAAAAAATAGTGATGAGTTGCCAAGTCAGCATGTGGAAAATTCAACTAGAATTTCACCCCAAGTGAGAGGTAAAACTCCCATTCACCCCTCCTTGGGGTGAAAGCACAACATCAATGAATTTAGAAATGTTGCATCATGGGTCCCACTAAGGTGTCATTCACAAAGATGGAACGATAATGTTTTTACCCTCACTTTGGGTGAACATCAAGCAAAGGCAGCAAGGCACCAAGTTATAACATTGAAAAGTCAAGGCTCTTTCACCCCAAGAGAGAGGTGAAACTACCTTTCACCCCTCCTTGAGGTGAAAGCATATGGAGAAGAGAAACGTTGCAAGCCCCATATTAACATGTGTTGGAAGGAGTTTTAAATCGCAGTGAGTAGTGCTTTCACCCCAGGTGAGAGGTGAAAGTCCCATTCACCCCTCCCTAGGGTGAAACTATATGAAGATGGTTCGAAGCATCGAAAATGAAAACAAAGGCGTATAACAAGGTGTTTCACCCAGATTTTCTCAAGGGTGATTGTTGTCACGATTATGGGGCGAACGTGATGCAAAGAGTTTTAAAATGAATCAAGTTGTGGGTTGTGCATTGGGTGAAATAATGTAAGAATGTAAAGGTGTGATTTAATGGTGAATAAAAGAATATTTTGCTTCTCCCTTGGGTGAAATTATATGGAATGGTGCAAAGCATGACTCAAAGGCGCAAGTTGAGTGAAACTATAAAGGTTGTTGTTTTATGGGTGCTCTCTCCACCTGGAAGCATGGATAAGAAGGAAGTGAAGAAATTTAAATAGAGTGCTTTCACCCATCTTCACATGTTGCTCTATTTTGGGTGAAATTGATTTCAAGCATCAAAGAAGACTTTTCAAGGGTGCTTGGATCAAACAAATGATGAGAATTTAATGATTGAGGTGAAGAGTGACTACATTTGCTGATTTCATGCTGAAAAGGGTGCAGGATTAAATATCACAGGATGATTTTCATGAGTTCCAAGACAAATTTTTGGACAAGGGTGAATTTCCAAGGAACAATGGAGGTACCAATTCAATGACCATATTTGCAGTTTTCTATGCACCGACGCCCAAACTTGTTGATTTCCCAGGAATTTCCCTTAAAAGTTGGATCATCGCTACAGAAGGAAGATTTTCGAGGATTTTCAAGGAGAAGATTCCTCTTGCTAGTTCCTGATCCAGGGACATTTTGTCTTTTGTGTATTAAATGAACAGAGGCGAAAACCTCTATAAATACTAGACATTTTCAATGTAATAAGGAGGATAGACACTCTGTAGAAAAACACTTCAAGTTTTCTGCATAAATAGAAAGAACCTGGCTTCTGATTCTGCGAATGATTTTTGTGTGTGATTTCTTTCTACTTTAAGCATTTCTATTTTATATTCATGTCTGTTATCTGCTAAGTTTAAATTCTGCATCTGGATTTGAACATTGTTGGTGAGGGAGTGAGTACTGGAATGCAACTCTGGAAGTTGTCTCCATGAAATCGTAAGTGGATTCTTTACCTTATTTCTATTCTATGCTGCTATAACGCTTGATTTGAATTCCTATTGCTAGTCTATCCCCAATCCTACATCTTCTGGCCTGTGGCTATATTTCCCATTTCTTTCCATTATTTTCATTTCTTTCCTGCAACTCTAAACTTAAAACCGGTGTAGGATTAGTAAGGGAGCCAACCCTCTCTAGAGATTGGCCCGAAGGACATTTCTTTCCTTCGACCTTTCAATGTTGGTCGTGTCTAGGGTGCACAAATGCATGTTTTGTATTTTAGGTAGATATTTGACCAACACAACCCTACAAGCAAATATTCCAAAAAAAAAATTAAACACAAGCTAGCACCTAAGTACTATGGCCCCTATAAGGTACTCCAATGGGTAGGGGAAATTGTGTACAAATTGAATTTGTTAGCATCATCCAAAATCCATCCAATATTCCACGTGTCTAGCCTAAAGAAAGTGGTGGGCAAGTAGATTCAAGTGCAAATGGTCCTTCCCAAACTAGATGAAGAAGGATTTATCCTTATTGAACCAGTAGACATTCTTTTTTTTTGTTAGATAATAAGGGGTTGTACTCGAGTCCCCCACCCTTGAAAAATTGCAGTTCTTTTCTTTAGAGCTTGAGAGTTTACAAATAGATTCACTTATCATCTAAATTGAGATGCTATAGCTAGAAACCTACATCATTTTACATAAAATGTTTGAATAATTAATTTTTATTTTTTGGATCTTTTTAATTTTTTGTATGAATAGAAATATTCCAAAATTCAACATCCTTCTTGACATTTTTCTATAGTAGCCTTCACAATACCAAAACTTCACCTCTACTATATATGCATTGCATCTTAGTAGAGTAATATTTCCAAAACATCACACTATCATAGTTTGCTTTATTTAATTTTGATTTCTAGTTTCCTTCCTGAAAAACAAGTGCAACCACAAAAATTATAATAAATAGTTTATGTGAAAACACATTATTATTATAGATTAAATCAAATATTACCAATGGAAAATATTAAAGTAAATCTTAATCATTATTTGATTCAGACAATCAACATTTTCTTGTCAGCTTCAGCTAAACTTACTACTTCCTCTAACCATAAAAAGAAGAATTTAACTTCATGATCCTCAATCAAAATTCCTCTATTGGCTAGTCTATATGCACATTTATTTCCTTCCCTTAATGTATGTGTAAACCTGATTTCTTCAAACTATCTAGCAAGATCTTTAAATTTCATAATTATCTCTTGTATGTTCCATGGAACCTTTGCTTTTCTTAAAAATACATTTATTACTACGATAGGATCACCTTCCATACATACTTTGTTCCATTTCATTTGTTTGTAAAATTTTAACCTTCTAAAGCCACCCAAGCTTCAACTTCATTATTTGTCTTAAATCCACTATTGAAATCATAATGAGATAAAATATCTCTATTATTTCTAATTATTCCTCCTCCTTTTGTTGGTCCTAGATTTCCTTTAGATGCTCCATCAAAATTCAATTTAACCAACTCCACATCTGGTGGTTTCCACTTTATATTATTTGCCTTCTTTTTTCTTCTCTTGTACCCAACATCATAATTCCATTTAATGACTTGACTCCATCTATCAAGGCTCTTTGCTTCCATATTAGGGATTGGATGAGTTGATAGGGTTGGTTTATAATCCTCTATGGCTAAACATATTTTCCTTTTAATTACCTCTAAATTATTTTCCTTTCCTTTAAATATTATTCTATTCCTTTCTAGCCATACAGTCCAAAGTATTGTATCTTTTGATATATCCCATATTTTCTATAAAGCCTTACTTTTATAAGTGTTCTTCCATTGCTTTAACCAATCTTCAATTTTTTTACTCATAACCATGCATTTATAAAATATATCAAGAATACATTCCCATAGTTGCCATACTATTGAGCGATGGCCCAAGAGATGGTCTATACTCTCCTCCTTTTTACAAAGAACACATTGAAAGGGGCCATGTAAACCTTTTTTCATAAGGTTATCCTGGGATAATATACTTCTATGACCTACTAACCAAACAAACATTTTGACTTTAGGAATGCTTGGGCTATCCCAAATATCTCTTCATATTCTAGTGATATTACTATATTTGTTGTGCTTTATATTATAATGACTTTTTTTTTGTGTTTTCTCCTGAGTTATTCAACTCCCAAGTCAATTTTTTCTTGTCTCCCCTTGGAATAATCATAGTTGTTATATTTCTAATCAATTGCCTCCTAGCATCAATGTCTTTTATCCTTGTAAAAAAATCTTCTTTCCATTTGTATCTTGTTTTTTTATCCTTGTAGAAAATGTTTGAAACCATATCACCATATTTGTCTTGAAGCAATCTCATCCAAGGTTTCAAAATTGGATCTAAATTGAGTGGTTTTTTATCACACCAAGTATCCATCCAAATAACCCAGGTGTTGTAGGTGAGTTGGAGAGGAGAGGGAAATCCTCCAAGGGAGGTCCCAGGTTCAAATCTCCACCATACCAAAAATTTTAATTGGGTATCCAAAATCCAATTGACAATGTTGGTGCTGGCAGGGTCGGGTGCGACTCCCGGGTGACTTTGATGGTGTAGAACCCCTGTTCGTGGTCTCTCAAACCAGGACGGCCCCATAAGGGGTTTTTCGCTTAAAAAAAAAAGGTATCCATCCAAATATAAAAATTTCTCCAATTTCCACCACCCATCTTAAACATTTAATTACTAGATCAATTAAGCCATTCCACATATAATTGAATGCTTGGATCATTGGGCTCAACATACTTACATAGAAGAATTATTGCCCATTGTCTTTGTATCTCTTTGTACAGTCTCCATATTACTTTTCCCTTAAGAGCTAAATTTACATCTGTAAGAACTCTTAAACCAAGACCTTCCCTAGTTTTATCATCACACACATTGCTCCACTTCATCAAAGAAAATTTCCTTTTATCATGTAAACTTGACCATAAAAAGGATCACATAATAAAGATTAAAATTCTTTCAATTTATTTTGGCATAGTATACAATGACATAATATGTTGGAATATCTTCTAAGACTGAATTAATTAACTACACTCTTCCTTATAACAATAACCATCTACCTTTCCAAGCTAGTAGTTTATTATGAACTTTACTAATAACTAGATTTCATAATTCTATCCTCATTCTCCTCTCAAATAAAGGCATCCCTAGATAAGTTGCTAGCAAATTTGCCTCCTCCATTTGAAGTAACCTGTAAATTCTTGCTTTGATATTAGATGGAGTGTTAAGGAAGTAAATTTTGGATTTTTTTCCTATTAAATCTTTGCCCTAATGCTCTTTTGTATTCCTTTAAAAAAACTATTCAAATCTCTAGCCTCATTTATTCTTGCCCTTCTAAAAAGCGTTGTATCATCTATAAAATGTTGATGAGTGATGTTGTCGATGTTATTACTAACCTTAAGTCCACTTATAAACCCATATTTGTAAATATTCTTTAAATTCCTAATCAAAACCTCAGACATAATAATGAAAAAATAAGGATATAGATTATCTTCTATTACTAACCCATTGACCAACACTGAATAAGAAACTATAGAGACACAAGCTTTAATCCATCTAACCCATTTCTTCCCAAATCTAAAATTTTCTAAAACTGCAAAAAGAAAATATCATTTAACCCTATCATAGGTTTTACTCATATCAAGTTTTTAGATCATTGCTTTCTCTTTTCTTGAAGTTGTTGAATGTATAACTTCATGAGCTACTATGATCTCATCTAGAATTTATCTTCCTTTCACAAATCTTCCTTGATATTCTAAAATAATTTGTCTAACAATGGCCTAAATGGATTTACCATCACTTTAGAGATAATCTTATATGCTATATTACATAGGCTTATGGGTCTAAAAGAATCAAACAATTCAACATCCTTCTTTTTTGGAATTAGGGTAAGATATGTTGCATTTTTTATAAAGTATGTATTGTTTTACCCTAAACTATTCCACTGCCACCAATAAAGAATCCTTTACTATATCCCAATTATGTTGGTAAAAATCTATAGAGAGCCCATCTAGACCTGGGTATTTGTCCTTATTAAAATATAAAAGAGCTAAATGAACTTCTTCTAGAGTAATAGGATCCATTAGTTTCCTATTGTCTTCATTCATTATAATTGAAGGTACATCTTGAAGAAGTTTATCATTAAGAACTTTAGTCTCCTCTAATCCTAGAATATTTTTAAGGAAAGACTTTATCTCTTTTCTAATTTAATTATGATCTTCAATCCAAACCCCTTCTATAGATTTAATTCTACTAATTTATGATGTTCATATTTGTACTGTAGTCATCCCATGAAAACACTTTGTATTTTTATCTCCTTTTAACCAAGATTGTCTTGATTTTAATCTCCAAAATTTCTCTTCCTTACTCAAAATATTATGATATTCACTAAGCAACTCTCTTTCCTCTGAGCTTGGATTATTATGATCACCTTTTTAGAATTTTAAAAGTTTATCTTTTAGTTCTTCTTTCTTCTCAAAAATATTTCCAAAAGTTTTCTTGTTCCATTCTTTTAATCTAGATGTCATAGATTTAATTTTATTTGGAAGAGCATACAAACCACCATTTCCTAAAGAATTCCATATTTGAGCTCATATTAACAAATTAAGGATGGTCTTCCTACATCTACTCATATTTAAAATATGATATTTTTTTTAATTTACTTATCACCATTTTAACTCTTATTGGCTAGTGATATGAACCAAACCTTGTTAAGGTATTAACTTTGTTAGCTTTTGATGCAACATGTAATGGGAGATAGCAAACACAAGATGCAGAATAAAATGACATAAAGTAAATCTGCAAGATGACTAAAAATAATATATATATAAAAATGATGGAGATGTTTACAAAATAGCTCTGGAGGAAATGAACACTCCATGAATAGAGCTACTTCTCAAGAATGGGCATTGAGCATATTACACCCCACCAGATTACATCACAATGCTACATCATATCACTCCGACTCTATCTATGATTTATATCACTATATCTCTATGATCTATACCTATGGCCCTTTATATAGGAAATAGGTTCCTTGGCCAACACTCTACCTAGATGTGCAAGGGACAACTTGCACATATACAACTTGCACTTTGACACTTGTGCAGTTATTACATTGCATGAAGTAACTAGATAACTTCCCCCTAAAGTAATCTAATGTCCTAAGTATGTACCAAGGTAAAGGTACATTTACATGATCCAAATGATGTAATAGACTCTATTTCTAACACCCCCTTGTATTACATTATTTGGATATTGAAGACTTCAGTCTTCAATGTGGATCTTCATAGATTCCTTGAGATTCTGAATCTTCTTCTCTGTCTTCTGCAACCTGTTCAAGCAAGTGATTGGTGTCTTCATAGTCTGTCATTCTTGCTGAGAGAGCTTTGATTTCATAATCATCTATCGATTCTTCCAGTTCTTCAATTTCATTTATCCTCTAAGCTAGATGTCCTTTTTTATTCCTTTTTTGATACTCCAATTGTGGATAATTGGTTGGACATTAAAATTGTTGTTGATGAGGATTTTGATATTGTCATGTCTGAAATTGGTTTCCATTGTTCATCTGATTTCCTTGATTCTAATTTTTGGGATTGAACCTACAATAGCTAGTGCTATGGCCTTTTTTCCTACATATCTGACAATACCTATTGTACCATGCTTTTCATCCTTTTGATGAAGTAGCAATGTTTCCCTATGGATTTTCTTTAGATGCTAGTGCATTGTTAGACATTTCATATTTACCTATATTTTCCACTTCATATTCCTATAAAATATTGACTAACTCATCAAAAGAAGTATCTTTACTTAGAACTTGTAAAGATGTTACCAACTACTTATAGTTGTCTGGAAGTGCTCTCATAGTTATTTGAGTAAGAAGTTCATATTTGATTGTTTCCCCTAAGGTAAATAATTTCCCTTTGATATTTGCTACCTTCCTTAGGAATAGTTCTATGCTTTCTCCATTATTCATTTTTAATGAATGAATTTGAGTCTGAAGATGGAGAATAGTTACCTTATTCTTTCCTTCAAATATTTTCTCTAGGCTTGTCCATGCATCTGAAGATGTTTTTGCAGAACTGATATAGGGTTGTATTTCATAAGTGATAGCAAAGGTTATTATCATTAAAGCCTTTGAATCATTTTCTATGAACTTTTGGATTTCAATATCATTTATGGTAGGTATTTGAATTTTCCCTTTGATAATATCCCATAATTTTTCATATACCAAGATAGCTTTCACCTTATTCTTCCAAGAAAAATAATTAGGACCCTTGAGTAATTGTGATTCAGCTAGGAAGAATTTATTTGAAGCCATTTAATTTCCCTAATATCAATTCTTATATTTTGTAGAATGCCTTATGACTCCCTAGTTTGCTATGGATAAGATATAGTGCTTTTTGTAAATTATAGTTCAATATATAATTGATTTTGTAAAGGTTTTGTAGATGGCAAAATCAATTCTTATTATCCCTTATTACTCCTATTGAACTAAGCATTGTTCCCAAATTTTAAAGAGGTAATAATGTTGGACCTTTTATCTCCTTTTGATAGATTTGAGATAATAATAATATGTATATCCAACCTTTGAAAAAGCTTTGATAAACCTCTCTTTATAAATAACCTATTGGGAATTAGGTTTAGTGTATCTAATTTTCCAATTAATTAATTTGAAGTAGTAGTCCTTATGACTCCCTAATATTTGGATAAATTAGATCACAATAATATTTGCAAATAATTATTATTTATTCTAGTAGAAATCCTTATTGCTCCTAGGATTTATATTGCAAATATTATTTTTATATGATAAAGTTTTCCCTTTTGATAAATTGCTTTCAATTAATTAAATTCCTTTAATCACAACCTTATAACTCCCAAGGAAAGAAAGCATATAATAATGGGAATTCAACTTTACCTTTCACCAAGCAATATACGATGTTGTTCTTGCTGAGAAGCTAGGGCTGCATGTAATTTACATAGATGTTGTGACTGCACCCTCCAATGGAATCGCTTGGAGCTATACACATTCCAAAACTAGCACTGCTTGGACTCTCGCTTTGACCTCACTTGGATTGAGCATTGAAGGCTCTAGCACCTTCTTTCCATGCTATAATTCTACACTATGCATGTAGATGAAGAGTAAATGTCGAGATGAGAATTAACTTTGCTCTCTCTTTGACCTCGAGCATTGACATCCTTAATATGGAGAAGCTTCTTGTCTAAGGTGCCAAGTGGCACGTCCATTTCACATTGAGTGCTTGAGAGGAGTTTGGTGCAAATGATGCATTCATCTTCCTTCTTGTAACATCCAGATGTTACACTTCTTTAGAAAAATGTTCAATCTTCCAAGAGACAAGTGTATCCCATACACTCAATGCACCAACCTATTTTTGTAACTCCTTTCTTGAAGATGAGCGCTCTCTTGACTTGAGTGTTAGGGTTCTCCTTTGGTGACAAGTGTCACACTCTTTCTCTGCATGGATATCCTCCCTTTCACTGGTTCAAATGGACCTTTTTGGAGATCCTTTAAGCTTCAAGAATTCCCAACTCCTCTTTCATTCACTTGCACTTGCTTTCAGCTGGGATATGGAGCAATAATATGGAGGCTTCGAGCATCGATTTTTGCCAATGATCATGGAGTGAGTAATGCTCCAATGGTGCTTTTTTTTCCTTTCTTCCTTGCTTGCATACGTCCTCCTTCCATAGATGCTATTGCTCTTTGATTAATGTTGTTCTCCCTTTGTTGTATCTTGTAGGTTCGACCATCTTGGATGCGAGGAGTATGAGCCTATTGATTGGCTCCTTGAGCTGAGCTTGATTGCTGCTAGCATACGACCACCTTTGGCTGATTTTTTCAGCAAGTGTAGTGCCTCTAGAGCACCTTTAAATCTACCTTTTTCTCCTTGTATAACCAGATTAGGATTTGTGCAATATAATGTAAAATAGGTTTACATAAAATATTCTTATTGCACCTTCATTTTGCACTCTTTTTTCACATCTAAATTTCTGGTTTTGAGGCAGAATATTTGAGTGCAATAGGGGTTTTGAGTTTATCCTTTAGAATGGACAACTTCCCCTTTTAGCTTGGACGTTTTATGAAAGGTTCCAAGCTTGTAACCACATAATGGAAGCTTTATTTTGTTGTATTTTTCTGCACTATTATTGTGCCTTGAACTTGAGACTCACCAAGTCTCATTCAATGCTTCCTTTGATGCTCTTTTTGGTGGTTACATTCTTCTCCAAAAACTTGGAGGATAGAGCTTATATTGTGGCTTCCTCAGGCCACCCAAAGTTGTAGATCTCTATGCACTAATAGTGTCTTTAGACACTTTGATTAATTCTATTTTTGTGCCCTTCTCAAGAACACAAGCAATAATATTTTTGAGAGCAATCTAATAGTGCAAATCTAATAATATTTTAATGCACTAATAATATCACCTTATTACTCCAATTAACTCTCAAAAACTAATGCACTTAATCAATCTACTACAACTTAATCAAGAATAATATGAAATGAATCTTCAAGAATTATTCTAAAATTTCTTTAACAAAAAGGTAATAGGAGATAGTCTTCATTTTCTTTTCCAAAGTAGATAATAGGTAGTTGATAGATAGTTTAAGATTTCTAAAATCTAATCAACTCCTAAAGTGCAAATGAACCTTAAAGAATCCTTTATTTTTGCACCTTTTGAAGACTCTAATTTAATTCTCCTTTTTGCAACTTCAATCTAGTTAAGGTGCTTAAACAAATCTGATAAGTAGTCCACTTAATGAATCTACTTGCACCAATAGTTGCTTACCTTTTTTTGAAAGCCCTTTTCACCACTTCTATAGAGGATGTAGATCTTGATGTCTATGATCACCAAGTTGTTATCTTAGATGAGATCTTGCAGCTCTTTCTATAGGCTACCTTGAACAACTTCTTCTTCACCAAAATATGATCTCCCTTTCATGAGCCTAGAATTTTTGGTGGCTTGTTCTCCTCTTGTAGTCTCCTCCTTTTTGTTGTAGATGTGAAGAGATATTTGATTCTGAAGTGGTGCCTTCTTGCTATGAGAGGTAATCTCTAGGTCTCCTAGATTTGGTAGGCTTCTTCTCAAGATTTTGTATGTCTTGAGGTCTTCTAAGATTTGGCACTCCTTGCCAAATTCTTCTTCTTGGGCTTGTTGTCGGATGGTGATAATTGTCCCAAATCTTTCACTATCTCCAATAGTGAATTTCTCCAATGAGTTCTCCTTGGAACTCCTTTGATGAATTCTTCAACAAGGCTCACCAAGCCTTTTACTAGATGCTCATAGAGACCTCTCCAAGGCCTTTGATTCTGTAGCTCCTTCTGGTCTTCCTTGAGACCTTATCTTCAACCTTCTACTTCTGGAAGTGTTGGTGGTGAGATCTTCTCCTGGATATCTGATTCTGTTACCTCTGTATTCAAGTAGGACTCTCCTAGTCCTTCTTCATCAATGAGATCTTCTCCTGATATCTTTTGCTTCAGGTGTTGGATTGATTCTGAAGAAGATACTCCTCCTAACCTTCTTGTAGGAAGCTTTCCCAACTCACTAAATCTTCCTATTCCTACAACAAAATATTAGTACTAAAATATGCTTCTGAGTTAGATACTTTCTTCTAAAGTCTTCTTCAGGATCAAGGCTTTTATGGCCTTTTTTAGTATCAAGGCTTTTATGGCCTTCTTTAGGATCAAGGCTTCTATGGCCTTTTTAGTACCAAGGCTTCTATGGCATTTTCAAGGCTTCTATGGCATTTTCTTCTAGATCAAGGCTACTATGGCCTTTTCTTCTTGTGAAGTTTCCAATCTAGCAATGGAGATCTCCTATCTCCCAACTTCACCACAATTCTGCTCCAAAAGTTTCTTTTGTAGTATTCTTCTCTTGTAGTAACTAATCTCTGCACTATGAAAGCACTCTGAATTTTTAGCAACGAAGTTGAAATCTCCTAGATTTCTATTGTAGGAGGTGTCCCAATCATCTGAGAATCAATTCCCTACAATAAAAGAAACTTTAGGTCAATTTTTCTAGGTCTCTTATATGAGCTTCACTAGTTGGCACATCAAACTAGTGGATCAAATGTTGAGTCCTAGTCTTCACAAGTTTTCCCTTGAAACTCTATGGAAAGACTCCAACCATATGCAATCTCAGTATTCCAGAATCTGAGATTTCTTTCAGTCCTAATCTTGTGGCTCTCCTTAATTCTACCACCTAGACTCTCTTGAGTATTTTTGACAGTGACTGGTCCAATGGCGCGTCAGGTTGACAAAAACTCAGGGTCAATGACAATGGTGGTTTTCCTATTGACCTACCATAGCTCTGATACCACTGTTAGCTTTTGATGCAACATGTAATGAGAGATGACACACAAGATGCAGAATAAAATGACATAAAGTAAATATGCAAGATGACTAAAAATAATATATATATATATAAATGATGGAGATGTTTACAAAATAGCTCTGGAGGAAATGAACACTCCATGAATAGAGCTACTACTCAAGAATGGGCATTGAGCATATTACACCCCACCAGATTACATCACAATGCTACATCATATCACTCTGACTCTATATGACTCTCTCTATGATCTATCTCACTATGATCTTATTATTGATCTATACCTATGGCCCTTTATATAGGAAATAGGTTCCTTGGCCAACACTCTACCTAGATGTGCAAGGGAACATGTACAACTTGCACTTTGACACTTGTGCAATTATTACATTGCATGAAGTAACTAGATAACTTCCCCCTAAAGTAATCTAATGTCCTAAGTATGTACCAAGGTAAAGGTACATTTACATGATCCAAATGATGTAATAGACTCTATTTCTAACAAATTTAAGTACAAGTTCCTTCATCTAGCCAATGATATGAGAGTATACATTTGACTAATTTTTTTGTTATTAGATTCTGGCCTCTCCTATGGTTGGTCCAAGTATATTTTTCTTCTTCAAACTCAACCTCCCGTAGATTATTATTTTGAATAAAAGCTAATAAATCTCTCATACTTTGAGTTAATTTCTAATTCCCCCAAATTTTTCATCTAGCTTGGTTATGGCATTAAAATCTCCTATAACCATGAATCAAGTTTCTTGGTCTTTACTTCTGATAAATACTTCAATCCCACTATAAACTTCTAATCTACCTAACTGAGTAGTAGATCCATATACATTGATAAGGATGAAATGAATATTTTCAAAGAAGCAATTGACTAAAGAGGTTGTCCAATGCCTAGTTTTATGAATGGTTACACAAGAGGTTCTAGAAGGATTCCAACAAGTTAGAATTCCCCTTGCCACTCCTTTAGAATCCATAGCATCCCATTCACATCTTGCCCATATTAATTTCATAGTTTTTGAAACTTCTTATTTTGTCATTTTATTTTCTTGGATACAAAGAATATTAGGCTTATTACTTAAACATAGGTCCCTGATACACCTCTACTTTGAGGAGACATTAGCACCCCTTATATTCCATGATATGATAATCATGTCTCATTAGGGGCTATTGGACCCACCTACATATTACCAATATTATTTTGTTGTTTGGTAAAGAGAAGTTCAACCAACTTAGTTTGTGTTCCTTTCTCTATGTTTGCTCTTGCTTCCCTGGTTCTTGCTTGATAATTTGAGGGTTTTCCTATTTTTGCCTTGCCTATATTAGGAATAGGTTTATTATTCTATTCCTCAATATTATTTCACAATTTTTTTAATCATATTTATTCTCTCTTGGCTCTACTACAGAATCTTTTGACTTGTCCTGCTTATTTTTTGGTATTTCCTTAATAATGGCAAAGGTATTAACTTCTTAAACTACATTTTCTTTACGAATTTTTTCCTCCTGAATGGTTCATTGTACTTCAAGAGAGTCTTCAAAATTTGATGATATACATTCCCTAGGTTCATCGAGAATGTTCTTCCCTAAATCAAGAGGTTCCTTGTTAATATGTTGAACTTCTTGTACTATATACTCTAAGTTTTGATCTACCTTTTCTTCATAGGCTAAAGCCTCAAAAGAGTTGGTATTTCTTCTAATATCCTTATTTATTGGTTTCCATTGTTTATTTTCTTTTAATTTTCTAGATCTATTTTTTGGAAGTTGAAAACCATCTTCATCCATAACCATTTGTAAGTTTCTCTTGCAATTTTCTACATATGATTCTACTAGGCTCTTCTTAGGTCATGATCTCTCAATATGCCCTACATCATGAAATCTTCTACATATAAAAGATATATTTTCAAAATATATGGTTTGTATCCACATCTTATCCCCATACTTAATAATGATTTATTATGGTAAAGCTTTACTTATATCAATCATGACCAATATTCAAGCATAAATAGCCAAGAATCCATCTTTTGTAGTATTTGAAATCTCAAGAAATTCTCCTAGAGTGTTGTCTATTGCCTTGAAGGTATCTATTTACTAAAATTCAATGGGTAACCCAAACATCCTAACCCAAACTGGTACTAAGGATATATTTATATTTTTAGGTGAAAAGCCTTCATACCAGTGGGTAAGTAAGAGTCCTGCTCTTCCTAAAAACTAAGCACCCCCTTTTAGGATTTTTTCTCTTTCTTCTCTAGAACAAAAAATGGCTACGAAGAAAATTTTGGGAAGAAGGAATAGAATCACTCCTAGAGACTTCCAACTCTTATCAGTCCATTTTCTCAAGGATGAAACCCCTAGCCAATACCCATTAAATTAACCAAAAACAACTCTATCTTGGAGCAACAAGGATCTCTCTAAGGTATGCTCACTAACTTCTACCACTACATAAGATTCTAAGGATTTAACTATAAATAAGTCCATGTAAATAAAACTAAAACTAAAAATCTATTGAAATTTATCAGAATGTCCTATTACACAAATAATATTTGATAAAAAAATTATAATAATTTTCATGCAAAATTTCTAAGATAAAGAAGGGAAAAAAAACTTAGCTAAAAAATTATGTCTAGATAGAATTTCTTGCCTCACTGAATTCTTAGCCCTCCATTACTCTTCCAATAATCCAAACCCTAGCTAACAAATATTTGCAATTTCGTTTTTCACGACTTGAAAATTTGTCATTGTCCTTGTTCCAAATTGTTGACTTCACAGGGTCATATTTCCCTTATATTGCTTAGATTCCTTCATATGACCACTCATTTTAAAGCTATTCAATTTTTTCACAAGTTGGTCCAAGAATCAACTAAATCAGATAATCCTTCAAAACAATATGACTCCTAAAAGATGAGATGTTTTTAAAACAAATGCTCTAATCCTTCACAAAATTCAAAATTCTAATAGATACATGAGACTCTTCACATTGTCACTATCATATTTTTCACAACCAGTAGTCATCCTTGATTGTAAGACTCTACATTATCATGCCTATGACATAACCAAATTGATGGTACAATGGTAGGGGCCTCAACTAGAAAAGTCCACATAGGAGCCATTATAGGAATTTTGATACTAGTTTTCAACTTTACACCTTTAAGGACATATTTTTTAAGGGGGGTGACATGTTATATACCCCATGAACGTAACACATATTGGCCTATACTATTCCACCATATGTATTATATAAATATGGCCACGTTTTATAGAATCGTGTATATAAGTGTCTATCATAGAATCATGGACATAACTACCTGTCATAGAATCATGTCTGTAATCACCTTGGAATTATGTATGTAACTATAATAGAATATGTAGTGAGGAATATTGTCATAGAATAATCAATAAATATTCTTGCAAATATTATGAAAAGGCAAGGATGTAACCCTCATAGGACTTGGAATATTTTGTCAATGAGGTTGCCCCCTCAAATAGGCCAATGATAGTAAGATTTCTTGTTCTAAATTTTTGTATTTACTGTTATTTTGAGTTTCCATTTTTCATTTATTTAATGCTTATATTATTAGATATGTGATATTAGCTCTGGTCTTGTTGATAATCCTTTTAATAATAGTTAGAATTATCCTTGGAACTAAATTTTTTACCTTAGTACAACTTAGAACCTAGAATTTAGAGGTGAAATATTTGCATGATAGAAAGAGTTTCATTGCATTGCTAATAAAATAGGTAGCATTAGGGTATGCAATTAATTTTGGGACATCAACAAGGCATGTCCCAAGGATGGATTCCTTTTATCTAATAATTAACATAATTGTTGATTTTATTGCATGATGTAAAATGTTATATTTAATGGATGGATTCCCAGGCTATAATCAATTTAAGATTACCCCTAAGAACCAAGCCAAAAAATATTTCAATATTCTAACTGTCAATATGCATCTAATGCTCTCAAATACTACCTTATATCCCCACTTGTCCTTGTTCCACCTAATCTTCATAGGCCCTTGTTTTTATACATAGCAGCCATTGACTATGCATTAGGATATATATTGGCATAGTACAATGACCAACATAGAGAAAATGTTATTTTCTACATCAACATGATTTTGGTCAATCATGAAGTCTAAAATACCCCTTTAGAAAAGCTTTGCCTAGACATAATATTTTCCTTTTAGAATCTTAGACACTATATGCTCATGCGTAAGACCTTAGTCATCGCAAGGGTCAATATCTTATGTTATCTCATGTCTAAACCTCATCGCTTGGGATAAACTACTAAGTGGTTCATTGTGCTTAGTAGATAGGTATTAATGTGGAACGAAATTCCAATCATGGAATATGCCATGAGTTTATCAACTAGAAGTCTATAAAATGTTAGGCCATTGTTGACCAATTTAGCGACTACATGTTAGGTACCCAAGATAGGTACTTAATAATGTAATGTTGTATTATGCCACACATAACCCAATATTAATTTTATGCACTTTGTAACTCATGGAAGGCGAATCACCACATGGGTGACCTAACTCATGAAAGGTGAACCATCATATTCTTGTATAAAAAGAGATGTACCCATGATTGTAAAGGTATTCATATCAAGTATTCTTTGTAACATTCATCGCTTATTGAGCTTGAAGATATTACGAAGTGTTTATTTTCTTAAGTATCATTGGTGTTGCCCTACCTGAAGGGTATTTTCATATCTTGTTGTGTGTGGATTATTTATTTAATATTTCCACATATTGGTGAATGATTTATGTTAATGAGAAAATAGGTTCTTGACATTTGGTATGAGAAAAAATGTTTTTGGTAGGCATCCAAGATAGGTACTTAATAATATAATATTTTATTGTATCGGTGGCATGGGTCACATATAACCCAAGGTTGGTTATATTATAATATTATGCACTTGTAACTCATGGAATCAATTACTACATGGGTGACCTTCTAGCTCATGAAAGGTGAACCATCATATTCTTGTATAAAGAGAGATGTGTCCTTGATTGTAAAGATATTTATATCAAGTTTTCTTTATAATGGTCTTGGCTCATGGATCTTGGTAATATTATGGAGTGATTTATTAGTTTAAGGGGCATAAATTAGGGAAAAAATATGAATCTATTATAGGATAATCAAAAGAACCTAAAACAAAGTCTAAGGAGGAGGCAGTAACAAAGATCCAAAAAGAAGCAAAAGCAAAATCCAAGGATGAATCAAAATATGAAAGCATCAAAAAAGAGCACAAAATAGAGGAATAGTATGTTAAAGAGTAAAATAAAAGAGAACATCAAGATAAGGTTAGAACATATCTCCATCCACACCACCATGAGAGGTAACGATCATGAATACAGGGCATAAAGCCATAGGAGATTTATGAGGGACATACATGAAACTAGAGGAGAAAAATCTATGGATATGTTATTTATATCCAATAGAAATATGTAGCCAACACATGGACAAGGGATACTTAGGTGGTAAAATGACCTACTAGCATCATCGAATAAGACCACTGATCAAAGTTTCACTAGGATGGATGGATCATCAAGGTCAATACCAATTATCAACATGGTTTGGAAGATCATGGTATTAAGTTTCTTCTTATGTTTTGAGGATGAAACATTTGTAAGGGGGGTGGAAAGTTAGGTACCCAATATAGGTACTTAATATTATACTATTGTATTGCATTGTTGGCATGGGCCACACATAACCCAAGGTTGGTTATATTATAATATTATGCACTTTGTAACTCATGGAAGGTGAATCATCACATAGGTGACTTTCTAACTCATAGAACGTGAACTATCACATTCTTGTATAAAGTGATATGTACCTCTAATTGTAAAGGTATTTCTATCATGTATTCTTTAAAATAATTTTGGCTTATGAAGCTTGAGGATATTATGGAATGATCCATTTCTTAAGGAGTATTATTGGTGTTGCCCTACCTGAAGAGTATTTTCATATCTTGTCTTGTGTGGATTAATTATTGTGGCTGATTTATTTAATATTTTTGCATATTGGTGAATGATTTTTATTAATGAGAAAATAGGTTCTTAACACTACACCTTTAGAAGGTAGTGATCGCTTAGTGATAAAATTTCTTGATGAGTCAGTCTTCAACCTAGAAGTAGATCAATATTAACTCTTAGACCTTGTACTTCAATGGTATTAGGTGTGTTAAAGAAGTGGGGATAGAAGTTATCTTGGTTACTCCTCAATAGCAACTCATCCTTTTGTCCTTTAAGCTTAAGTTTTATTATACCAATAATACTATTAAGTATGAGGTCTTTATCCTAGGACTATGTACGGTATTAGTTCTCTAGGTTAGTATCATTTCTAAATTTTGAGACTCTTAGCTTATGTCAACTAAGTCAATGATGTATATCAAACAAGAATATAATACCAAGCCATATAAGAACATTATCAATGGCCTAATAATTACTTTCGTAATCGTTGAATTTGTCCTTAGGTCTAACAATCACCATGTCAACACTATGGCCTTAGTTGCTCCCCTTGCCTCCTTAGAGCTAGATGACAAACAAGTCATGATTACCATTTATAAAATTAGGGAGATTTTAATCCTTAAATATAGGTAGCTTCCTGTAGGTATATTTTCCATAGAAACAGTTTCATCCCCTAATAATTAGTAGAAGGACATCTTTGATTACCTTAAGGATGTAAATTTACCTGATGGTTTGAATCACAAGTGTATGAACCTTAAGCAACAAGCCCATATATATGTCATAATTATAATATCCTATGTTTTTGTACCCTTGATGGTATTTTTATTAGGTTTTTAGACTCATTCAAAGGTTTAAATAGTCATCAAAGAAGCTCAGGATGGATCATGTGATGGTCACTTTAGCAGTGTCTCCATTTCCAAGAAACTCCTCTAAATGGGTTATTATTGGATCTCCATGAAAAATGACTCTTATGACTAGGTTAGGAGGTGTGATAAGTGCTAAAATATGAAAACCCTATCCACACTCCATCCCAAGCCATCCAATCATTGACCTCTTCAAGGTCTTTCTCCATTTGGATATTGGACATCATTAGGAAGATAAACTCAATGTCATCCAATGGATATAAATTTATTATAATGGCTATCAAATACTTCAAAAAATGGGTCAAAGTTATGTCTTTACCCTTATCCACTAGAGTCCAAGTCTCTAATTAAGCTCATCCTCAATCATATTCTTATCTATTACAACATCCCTTCTTTGCTAGTCTTTGACAATGGAACACCCTTCAAGAACAAGGATGTCTAGAAATCTTGTACTAAATACAAGATTCAACACAAATATTGTACAACTTATTATACTCAAGGTAATCGTCAAGTTGAATCTTTTAACAAGACTCTCATAAAAATCCTTAAGAATCTTATCAATAAAATTAATAGAGATTGGTATCTCCAGATGTATCCCACCCTATGGGTGTTAGTCTCACAATGACACTGAGAGGGGGGGTGAATCAGTGTAGCTCTTTAAAACTTAAATCTTCAACTCTTAAAGCCGAAACAATGAAAACTTAAAACCAAATAAAGCAAGTATAACAAGAGAGCATCACACAACACAAGATGTACCGAGGTTCACCGATTTGGCTACTCCTCAAAAAATGACTGTTTGGACTACCATCCAAATCCAGCCTTTGCAAAGCAACAACTTTACAATCAATTTACCAGCACCCACTGGAAGGAGCACCAACCCCTGATTTATCTGCACCAACAGAAAGGAGCACCAACCCCTGATTTATCTGCACCAACAGAAAGGAGCACCAACCCCTGATTTATCTGCACCAATAGAAAGGAGCACCAACCCATGATTTACCAACACCAACTGGAAGGAGCACCAACCCCTGATGCCAAGCACCAACTTGGACTTCAATTTTGAAACTAGAAGATTGACATATAAATGCCTTCACTTTTACAAGACCCTGATTGGTCTATTGCTTACTCAACATTGCTCACAATTCACACAACACACACCCTTCTCACTCGCCTCTCGCTCTCCTCTCGCTCTCTTCGCAAGATAAAATCCACACTAAATTCTCCAAGCAACACTCCTTTTATAACCATCCTTTCTCTTTGTAACTCCAGTTGTAACTCCTTTCATATTCTCATACGCCACTTGTCAATTGTAACGCCTTCTTTATGTAACTCCTTTTGTATATATAGAGTAGGCATTTCATCAAACACGTTACATGCAAAGAATTGACACCATATTCTCCTACCATGACTGTTCATCTTCTCGGTCATGACTGTTCATTTTCTCCTTTGTGCATGCATGCGTTTTGGTTTCTGAAAAAGCTTTTCATTTCTATTTTATCACCTTTCATTTTCTCCACATCAATTTTCTTTAATTTATTTTCTCCTTTTTTTTTCCTTTGCATGCATTTTTTTCTCCTTACTATTCTTTTTTTTCCATTTTCATTTCTATTTTGAGGCTCTTCTTGAGTCCAAATGCGACATGTCCGATATCGAACTTTTTCCCTTTTGACAAATACATGTCAGATATCTGACACTTTTGTTCTCTCCCTTTTGAGTCCAAAAATGTGACATGTCGCGATATCGTGACACTTTTTTCTCTCCTCCCTTCTTGAGTCGTGAAAATGTGACATGTCGCGATATCGCGACACTTTTTTCTCTCTACTGCCCTTTCTTGAGTCACAAAATGCGACATGTCGCGATATCCTGACACTTTTTCTTTCTCTCGCTTCCCTTTTGAGTCGCAAAATGTGACATGTCGCGATATCGTGACACTTTTTCTTTCTCTCCCTTTTTGATCAAAATACATGTCCGATATCGCGACACTTTTCTTTCTCTTCTCTTTGACCAAAATGCGACATGTCGCGATATCGCGACACTTTTTCTCCTTGCTCAAAATACAACATGTCGCGATATCGCGACACTTTTTCTCCTTGCTCTTTCTCTTTGCTTTGGCCCAGAAAATACAACATGTCGCGATATCGTGACACTTTTTCTCCTTGCTCTTTCTCTTTGCTTTGGCCCACGAAAATACAACATGTCGCGATATCATGACACTTTTTCTCCTTGCTCTTTCTCTTTCTTTGGCCCGAAAATACAACATGTCGCGATATCGCGACACTTTTTCTCCTTGCATTTTCTCTTCTCTTTTGGCCGTAAAAATGCAACATGTCGCGATATCGTGACACTTTTTCTCCTTGCATTTTCTCTTCTCTTTTGGCCACGAAAATGCAACATGTCGCGATATCGCGACACTTTTTCTCCTTGCATTTTCTCTTCTCTTTTGGCCACGAAAATGCAACATGTCGCGATATCGCGACACTTTTTTCTTTTCTTTTTCTTTTTCTTTGATCTTTAGCATATGGGCCACTTCGGTCTTCTTGGAAAACATGTAACAACTTCACCCAAACATCAAAAACATCCTCATAAGCATTTAACATCACTGTACATACTATGAATAACCTCTGAACTCCTGTCCACTGCATCAACCGATCTATCTGATTGTGTTGACAACAATGACAATATCGTCGTTGCACCTTGCTCAACAATCTCCCCCTTTGGAATTGTTGGCAACACACGTGCAATTTCTTGTAACTCTTCTCCCCCTTTGACAACAATATCAAAGGGCTGCTATAGACTCCCCCTGAGTCCATGCACAACATTCTCAGGCAAAAATTATTACACTTAGCAAAAATCACAAACATGAGCAAAAAGATAAACAAATACACAAATGCTCCCCCCGAGAATGTGGTCCCGATAGCTAGTCAATTCTTGGGAAGCGTGACCACTCCCAATTTATTGCGAAGGTACTCAAAGACTTCCTTGGGCAACGGTTTTGTGAAGATATCCGCTACTTGCTCTATTGTTGGAACAAAATCCAATTTAACCTCACCTTCCGCAACTTTCTCCTTCAAAAAGTGATACCGGATAGCAATATGTTTTGTGCGAGAATGCATAACCGGATTCTTTGAGATGTTAATGGCACTGGTGTTATCACACTTAACTGAAATTGGCTCACTGAAGTTAATACCAAGATCTTTCAGGGTTTGTTTCATCCATAATACCTGCGTACAACACGTTGTCGCTGCAATATATTCTGCCTCTGCTGTGGATAAGGAGACTGACTCTTGTTTCTTACTATGCCACGCGACCAACCTGTCTCCAAGATAGAATGCACCTCCACTGGTGCTCTTTCTGTCATCTACACATCCTGCCCAATCTGCATCTGAATACGCAATAAGGGTGAAGTCCTTACCTTTCGGATACCATAACCCATACTCCATAGTACCCTTGAGATACCGAAGAATCCTCTTCACTGCTGTCACATGAGTCTCCTTGGGACTAGCCTGAAATCGTGCTACCATGCATACTGCCTGCAAAATATCTAGTCTGGTAGCTGTCAAGTACAGTAAGCTCCCAATCATAGATCTGTACATGGTTTGATCAACATGTGGAGATTTGTCATCCTTGCTCAACTTGCAACCTGTCGTCATGGGAGTGCTAACTGGCTTACAATCCTCCATTGTGAACTTTTTTAGTATCTCTTTCACATATTTAATTTGAGAAATAAATATGCCCTTCTCATTTTGATTAACTTGCAACCCGAGGAAATACGAAAGTTCACCAATCATTGACATTTCAAATTCTTTTTTCATCTTATTTGCTAAATCTTTACACGACTCATCTTTGCTGCTGCCAAATATGATATCATCAACATATACAACAAGAACAATAAGATGGCCATTTTCTGTTTTGACATACAAATTACTATCCACCATACCTTTCTTGAACCCTTGTTGAGTAAGATAGTTGTCTAGCCTTGCATACCATGCTCGGGGTGCCTGTTTTAAGCCATATAATGCTTTCTTCAACTTGCAAACCAGGTTGGGATCATCACCAAGTTGGAAACCATCTGGCTGCTCAATATAAACCTCTTCTTCGAGTTTCCCATTCAAAAATGCTGATTTCACATCCATTTGATAAACTTTGAAATTCTTGTAAACTGCTAAAGCCAGAAACATTCTAATTGCCTCTAGTCTAGCCACAGGTGCAAAGGTTTCCTCAAAGTCAATACCTTCAACTTGTGCATAGCCTTTACATACCAATCTTGCTTTATTCCTGACTACCTGTCCGTCTTCATTCAATTTGTTTCGAAAGATCCATTTAGTACCGATTATATTTTTATTTGCAGGTCTTGGTACTAACTCCCAAGTTTTGTTTTTCTCGATCTGATCTAATTCTTCATTTATTGCCTTCATCCAACTTTCATCTTTGCTTGCGTCAGCAACATTTTTGGGCTCAATGCTGGATAATAGAGAGTAGTTGCTTACTACTCTTCTTCTTGTCTGAACACCAACTGTGGGGTCTCCAATTATTTGCTCTCTAGGATGATCTTTCTGCTAGCTGCTTGTTTTGAATTTCTTATTTTCTTCCACTTTTGAATCCCTGTTTGAATCATCTGAGTCAATTTTTTGTTTCTTTTCCGTTTCCTTTTCCTCATCTTCTTCAATAACCTCTTCATCAATTGGATAGTTCTCTTCATAGCTAATTACTCGTTCCCTGCCTTCATCAACTTTAACATCGGCACTATCCACAATTTTCCTTAGCCTCTTGTTGTAGCATTTGTAAGCTTTGCTTTTTGACGAATAGCCAAGAAAAATACCTTCATCCGCTCTATCTTCAAACTTACCAAGGTTTTCTTCAGTTCTTTTGATGTAACACTTGTTGCCAAAAACTTTAAAGTATCTTATTGTTGCCTTTTTACCGAACCACAACTCATAAGGAGTTTTGCTTTCATGCGTCCTCAACATGCACCTATTTTGGATGTATACCGTAGTATGGACTGCCTCTTTCCAAAATATGTCTGCTACTTTGCTCTCAGTCAACATAGTCCGTGCCATTTCCTGCATTGTCCTGTTCTTTCTTTCTACCACACCATTCTGTTGAGGTGTCCTGGCTGCTGACAACTGTCTTCTAATACCATATTTTTCACAGTACTCTGTAAAATCCTCTGAAATGAACTCTCCTCCTCTATCTGATCTTAAACATTTAATCCTTTTTCCTGTTTGATTCTCAACTTGGTTTTTGAAAACCTTGAACATCTCAAAAGCTTCTGATTTATAGCTTCAAAAATAGTACCCATGTCATCCTGGAATAGTCATCTATACACAACATAAAATATTTGTCACCATTTATGCTTTGCGTTCTCATGGGTCCACATAAATCGGTATGTATTAGTTCCAAAGGTTTGCTTGTGTAGTACTCTTTTGTTTTAAATGAGACTCTAGTTTGCTTCCCCTTTTGGCATGAAGCACAAATGCTATTTGATGGTTTTCCAATGGTGGGAATATCTCTCACTGCCTTTTTTGAGCTAATTTTTACTAGATTGTCAAAACTGATATGACCAAGCCTCTTGTGCCACAACCAATTTTCTTCTTCCTGTCCAATCAAGCAAGCTCCTTCTGAAGTCTCTGAGAGAGTGTACAGGTTGCCAGATGTCCTCGATCCAGTTGCTATCAACTTTCCACTAGTTTGCTTTTCTGACTTCACAACCCTGCTTCTTAAAAATCACTTCATGACCTCTATCACAAATCTGACTTACGCTCAACAAGTTATGCTTCAGACCAACCACAAACAAGACTTCTTTTGACTTGATTTTTCCATCACTAATCTTAACTGAACCTTTGCCAACTATCTTAGCTCCATCATTATTTCCAAATTTTATTGAACCACCTTCATATTGTTGTAACTTCTCAAATTTTTGTTTGTCACCTGTCATATGACTGGAGCATCCACTATCAAGTATCCATGGTGCAGATTTATTCTGTGCTTTAAATGTTGTTTGTACGATCAGGGATTCCTTTTCTTCCTTAGATCGATCTTTTTCTTTCCACTCTGGTTTGATTACAGTTTTGGGCTCTTGTTTTGACTTTTCTTTTTCAGTAGCTTGTGCATGTTTTTCGAGAAATTTTCTATTTTGTCTCATTCCATTTGGTTGAAATTTTCTTCCCTGAAATTGATTTGATGCAAATGTACTTCGACAATTTCTTGCAATGTGCCCAAACTTATGACAGTTATAACATTCTACTGCATAATCCATCAAAGGTGAAAAAACATTTCTACTTGGTAAAATTCCTTGGTCCTACGTTATACTTGCAATCTGAAATCTTATGTCCATAACCATTGCATTTAAAATAGTAACCAGAAAAGAGATGATTGAACCTGGGTGATGGTCTTTGCCATGTTGTCGTAGGAGTCATAAATCTTCTTCTTCTTTGATGTGTGACATTGGTGAATCCATCATTGTCAATTCTCCTTTCGTGCCTTGCATTATTGCTTTCTTTTGCATGAGTCAATTTTTCTTGATCAACTTGTTTCTTATCTTCATTCTTTGATCCATTTGATGATTCTCCTTCGACAAAGCCCAAACCAAATTTCATGCCTGTAGTCCTTTGGATATTTATGATCTTATCCAACTTCATAGAACTTTCTTCACGTTTGTGATGACAACTAATTTTACGATTCATCTCTTCTATCTCGCATTCTTAAACCAACGAGTCTCTTCTTCTAGTTTGCAGCAATAATCTATTTTCATGGTTATTTGTACTTCGAGATCTTCAGATATTTTCTTGGATTCTTCTATCTGTACTTTCAAACTGGTTATGATTTCATTTGCATCCTCAAGCTTTCTTGAAATTTTCTTATTCTTTTTTCTTTCTATCTTCAATACATCCAGAGTTGCAATTAGTTCCTCTTCCAAATTTACTTCTGCATCAATTTCTTCTTCATCACATTCCTATTCTTTTTCTATTTTTCTTCTTTGAGTGCCATGAAAAGAGCTTCACCTATTTCCTTTTTAGAATCCTCACTGCAGTTGTCTTTTGATGAACTGACATTCTTGGAGATGAAACTTTTCTTCTTGAAGTTGCCTTTTCTGAAATTTGTTTTTTTCTTCCAGTCACTTCTTTCTTGGTGCGATCCTTCATCACTTTTGTTCTTCTCATTAAGTGGACAATTAGCTGCAAAATTCCCAATGCCTCCATAATTGAAACATTTAAGCGGTAACTTTCCTCTGTATTTTCCTTTTCCCCTTTTTAGTTTTCGAACAAAGTTTGCTTCCATTTCATCTGATGTCTCTTCTTCCTCGGATTCTTGTTTTGCTTTCATATTTTTATGGGCTTTAAAAGTAGACTTCTCTATCTGTGGGTTTAGATTTTCCTATTCTCATCTCATATGCAGTCAAAGAACCATGCATCTCATCCATACTAAAAGTATTTAGATCTTTAGCTTCTTCTATAGCTGAAACTTTAGAATCAAATCTTTGAGGAAGAGATCTTAATACCTTTTTCACGATGATAGAATCTTTGATTTCCTCGTCGAGTCCTCTAATCGCATTAATGACTTCATTAACTCTCAACATATATGCCTCTATGTTCTCATTGTCATTCATCTTTAATACTTCGAACTGAGCTCGATGTGTTTGTAACTTGGCCTCCTTGATCTTAGCGTCTCCTTCATGAATGCTCCTCAGTTTGTCCCATATTTCTTTTGCCATTTTACAACTCATAATTTTTACCAGTTCACGGTCCACTAATCCGCACATGATAGCATTCTTTGCTTTTGAGTTATTCTCAAATAGTTTCTTACCGACAACATCGGTTGGAGAAGTGGTGGGTATTGTGTATCCACTATCTACTGAATCCCAAATGTCGTATCCCAAAGCACAAAGATATGTCTCCATCCTGAGTCTCCAAAATGCGTAATTAGTTCCATCAAACAATGGTGCTTTGTTTGATGAGAAGCCTTCACCACCTGCCATTGTGTCACTTCCAAGATCACCCTAGCCGGTTAAGCTTGTTCAAGAACCTGGCTCTGATACCAATTGTTAGTCTCACAATGACACTGAGAGGGGGGTGAATCAGTGTAGCTCTTTAAAACTTAAATCTTCAACTCTTAAAGCCAAAACAATGAAAACTTAAAACCAAATAAAGCAAATATAACAAGAGAGCATCACACAACACAAGATGTACCGAGGTTCACCGATTTGGCTACTCCTCAAAAATTACTGTTTGGACTCCCATCCAAATCCAGCCTTTGCAAAGCAACAACTTTACAATCAATTTACCAACACCCACTGGAAGGAGCACCAACCCCTAATTTATCTACACCAATAGAAAGGAGCACCAACCCATGATTTATCTACACCAATAGAAAGGAGCACCAACCCCTGATTTACCAACACCAACTAGAAGGAGCACCAACCCCTGATGCCAAGCACCAACTTGGACTTCAATTTGAAACTAGAAGATTGACATATAAATGCCTTCACTTTTACAAGACCCTGACTGGTCTATTGCTTACTCAACATCGCCCACAATTCACACAACACACACCCTTCTCGCTCCTCCTCTCGCTCTCCTCTCGCTCTCTTCGCAAGATAAAATCCACACTAAATTCTCCAAGCAACACTCCTTTTATAACCATCCTTTCTCTTTGTAACTCCAGTTGTAACTCCTTTCATATTCTCATACGCCACTTGTCAATTGTAACACCTTCTTTATGTAACTCCTTTTGTATATATAGAGTAGGCATTTCGTCAAACACGTTACATGCAAATAATTGACACCATATTCTCCTACCATGACTGTTCATCTTCTCGGTCATGACTATTCGTTTTCTCCTTTGTGCATGCATGCATTTTGGTTTTCGAAAAAGCTTTTCATTTCTATTTTGATGACTATTCATTTTCTCCTTCTTATTTTATTTTCTCCATCACTTCTTTCCATCTTCATTTTCTAATTTTTTTCTCCTCATCCTTTCATCATTTTTTCTCCTTATATATTCATTTTCTTTTCCATTTTTTCTATTTTGAGGCTCTTCTACAATAAATCTAAAAACAAAATTAAAAAAACCTAAAAAATATCAACACTTTTTTCCTCCCTTCTTGTCGTGAAAATGCGACATGTCGCGATATCCTGACACTTTTTTCTCTCTTTCCCTTTTTGAGCCGTCAAAAATGCAACATGTCGCGATATCGCGACACTTTTTCTCCTTGCTCTTTCTCTTTGCTTTGGACCGCGAAAATGCAACATGTCGCGATATCGTGACACTTTTTCTCCTTGCTCTTTCTCTTTGCTTTGGCCCGCGAAAATACAACATGTCGCGATATCGCGACACTTTTTCTCCTTGCTCTTTCTCTTTGCTTTGGCCACGAAAATACAACATGTCGCGATATCGCGACACTTTTTCTCCTTGCTCTTTCTCTTATCTTTTGGCCACGAAAATACAACATGTCGCGATATCGCGACACTTTTTCTCCTTGCATTTTCTCTTCTCTTTTGGCCGCGAAAATGCAACATGTCGCGATATCGCGACACTTTTTCTCCTTGCATTTTCTCTTCTCTTTTGGCCGTGAAAATGCAACATGTCGCGATATCGTGACACTTTTTCTCCTTGCATTTTCTCTTCTCTTTTGGCCGCGAAAATGCAACATGTCGCGATATCGTGACACTTTTTTCTTTTTTTTTGCTTTTTCTTTTATCTTTTGCATATGGGCCACTTCGGTCTTCTTGGACAACCTGTAACAACTTCACCCAAACATCAAAAACATCCTCATAAGCATTTAACATCACTGTACATACTCTGAGTAACCTCTGAACTCCTGTCCACTGCATCAACCGATCTATCTGACTGTGTTGACAACAATGACAATACTGTCGCTGCACCTTGCTCAACAATGGGCCTATTACACTAGTGTTAGAGCTCCCACTAATACGACACCCTACACTTTGGTCTATAGAATTAAAGTAATCTTTTCCCTTGAGATAGAGGTTTTGTACTTGTTCATTTTGTTGCAAGAGTCCTTTTTTGGAGATTAATATCTTCTCACCCACCTTAACCAGCTAGAACTACTTGACAAAAAGTGAATTCATGCTTTAGAAAACCTAAGGGTCTGCCAACAAAGGCTTAAACAAAAATAAACATGCCTATAGTAAAAATGTATGATCTTGATCCTTTTAAAGTTGGTGATCTTGTCCTCAAAGAGAATAAAAATCACCAGCACTAAAACCAATCTCGAAGGTAAAATTGAGCTAAACTCACTAGATCCATACATCATAAATACCATGTCTAGTTCAGGTGCTTATTGCCTCACCACACTTGATAGCAAAGAACTTAGAGAACCAATGAACATAATACACCTTAATTTAATTATATTTAAGTTTCTATTGGTTATCTATTTGCTTTTGGATACCTATCAATGCTTACTTGCATCTATCTAACTTCATATCTTCCTACATGCATGTGCATGTCTCTACTTGGATTGAGTATTGCATCTTGAGTTAGGGATCCATGATGACATGCAAACGATGATCCTAGATAAGGAAGTTTATTTTCCCTTTACTAGGTGATTGGTGTGAGTGGATCCCCCCATTCTATTTCTTGGCATGCAAAACAAAACCTATTATAATTTAATCAAATCAAATATAATTCTTCTACCAAGAAATTCTTTGTATTTGTTGGCACATTCTTCTTTACCTATTGTTATTGTCTCTCTATACACAAGTTCAAGAATGATACCCTGTAGTCATCTCCATACTAGTGAATAGGAAAGCAAGAACAATGCATTAATCATATCACATATCTTATCTCATACACTCCAACTTACCCATACATCTTAAATCATGTTCCTCTGGCATATGATAATTCTAGTCAAATTAGATTTTTTAGTCTACTATTAGTTAGGACTCCAAAGCCAATTGGACCATATCACCATCAAAAAAAGAAACATGATGTAAATCTAATCTAAAACCAATTCATTTTAGATTAGATTTTTTAGTCTACTATTAGTTAGGACTCCGAAGCCAATTGGACCATATTACCATCTCTTTAATTTTTTATATTCAACCTTTTCCATATGATGAATATTACAATATTTGTAGGTGCTCATGGCAAGGTCAATCATATCATCTTTTGCCTCCTATGTATAAAACAACATGTCGATATTGAATTCATCCCCTCAAATAGAAACACAATCTGTTATCATAACAACTAATCTCTAATTAAAAGTCCTTAATGAAATTTCTGTATAGGACCATCAATCCAAAAAAAACTCCGAAAATCTATGGAAACGAAGCTAAAAATCCTCTAACAAAAGTAAATAAAAAATCCTTAAAAAAACTAAATCAAAAATCGCATGGAAAAAACTAAACCAAAAATCCTGGAAGCAAAACTAAATCGAAAATCCTCCAAGTAAAAATAAATTAAAAATTCTTTAAATAAAATAAAATAAAAGTCCTATAAACATTTGTTTAAAAACAAATCTATTTTATATTTTTTAATAAATTATAAAATGCTTAGGCATTTTCCAAGGGAAACCATATAATATATTTATCTTTTGTATCTCAACTTAAGCCCCCTTCCGGAAATTCTTTTATCTTTATTGTACATTATTGCAGGGGAGTTGTCGCTATGGTGGCAGGCCTGGGATTTGACAAACATCGTACCCGTCAAGTAACGGCCCCTTCCATAGCCTATATTAATAACAAGTAAGCTTTTATAGCTTTTATAGGTATAGTTAGACACTTACTAAAAAGAAATCTAGGTTTAAATTTTAGCAATTTAACTTTTTTTAAAAGTAGTAGTCTGGTTGAAATCAGAAACGGACTGTCATCACCATCTTTCATCATCTTTCATCGCCATTCACACTAATTTAATGTAAACAAGATTTCCCACGAATTATAAAAACAACTCAAGATTCCAACCTACTTCGATGGTTATCAAATTTTATGACCGTTACCATAGCGACATGTCCCGTACAATAGAACAAATGTCCCCCTTAGGTCTGGAATTTAAATCATTAATTGTGTTAGTCTATTTTGCACGTTATTGACAATTGAATTTAGTATACATATGGTGTTTGGTTCAAATCAGCTTGACTTTTCAGTCTTTGAAAGTAATTGCACAGTTTGAATGGTTCTCCTTGCCGTGAGGGAAGCTTGTTGACGCAATGACTTAAATTTCGTGTGGTTGGTGTCTCCCAGACATAATTGGAAGCTGATCATGCTTAGAAAAAACTTTTGAACGCAAATTCTAGGCTGTTACCTAGCGACAGCTTTCAGAGATTCGCTTCAAGTCATTATTTGTGACTAGTCTACTGACATATTTGTCAAAATTCAATTTAGTACATCTAGAGTTTAGGTCCAGTTAGCTTGATTGAGCAATCTTATAAAGTTATTGTACAAACCGTAATCAAATAAGCTTATTGACGCGATGGCTTAAATTTTTGTGATAGCTCGTCTTACGATTAGTTATAGTTGGATGGAAATATTCAGGGTTTTTTATATTAATCACATTAAAATAAATAAATAAATAAAATGTGTTTATTATAATTAATAATAATTATGGTATAATATTTTAGATAATGAAGTTATATATAAAATATATCTAAGAAGTATTAGAAGTATTTACTAAAAAAAAAATAAAAAATTTGATTTTTTTTTAGAATTTAATAAGTGTGAGTTTTATTGTCAAAACTTTTTATTATTAATATTTTATATTTTATGGTTCTGGTAAGTTCCTGGATTTTTATCCAAGAGATTCAAGTTCAAACCTACTAGGACCTCTCATACAAAACCCGTGAGGGATAGGGACCCTTATACAAACCCATGATTTATTCTAATATTTTAACTGTGAGGGATGTCCTAATGGTAAATCCTTAGGTTTTCATTATGAGATCCAAGTTCAAACCTCAAACCTCAGTACAAGTGGACCAAGGTCCCGTGTAAACCTAACTTTTATGACCTTTGAGGGATATCATAGTAGTAAGTTTCTATGTTTTCATCTAGGAAACCCAAGTTCAAATCTTGGTACAAGGAGGACTAGGACCCCTCATAAAAACATGTGTAAATTCAATATCTTTTTAAAGGACCCCACATAAACATCTATGTAAACTCATTTTTTTTAAGTTCAACTAGAACAATGCAATGGTTAGGGCTTTGACTTCTCTTTGAAGAGGTCTAAGGTTCAAACTACAAAATGCCAAGCAAAATATAGGTTGAATGGTAGTGGAGTGTTTGCTAGTTAATTGCCCTACTAATTCTATGTATTATTTTTATGTTTTCCAATTTTTTTTTATATAGGGAGAACTTGTGTCTAATATATAGTGTCCATTATTTTTTTTCCTTGAACTCATGTTTATTGTAATTTTTCTTAGAGAATTTGCATATATTTTTTTTGTTGAAGAACTTGTGTCTAATATATAGTGTCCATTATTTTTTTTCCTTGAACTCATGTCTATTGTAATTTTTCTTAGGGATTTTGCATATATTTTTTTTAGGGTCACACTCCTTAAGGACACAATAGAGGCCTCCATCCCTTATTGGTGATTCAATATTTTCAATAAGCTAGGGTTTATAATGATAGCATCCAATAATGTTATCAACTTCTCTATGTATTAAATATATATATATATATGTTTTGTGTTGTTTTTTTTCCTTTTTTGAACTTGTATTTATTGTAATTTTTTTGTGAATATATATATATATATATATATATATATATATATATATATATATATATATATATATATATATATATATATATATATTTGTGAATATATATATATATATATATATATATATAATTAATATTTTGAAATAATGAAAAAATACAATGGGTACCACAATTAGGGCCATACTCCTTGGAGACACGATGGGGTCTCCCTCCTATGATTCAAACTCAAACTCGGGTAATTTGGATGAGCATCCAACAACATACTGATGTATATTGTCCATCCTCATACGAGATATAAATTATTTTTAATTATACATATATATTTTTATTTGATTAGTGTGAGAAACTCCTATGATCAATGCTTAGGGCTAAGCATTCTCATTCTAGCTATGACCCTGTGTAAGACTAAGAACTAAACTTATCAATAGAGGATTAATACAGAACCACACACATCACAATTTGAACCTTGGACCTTTCGAAGAACAAGATTATTTTTTATTGATTTCTCTATATTATAATTAAAATGTTTTATATTATAAAACTATAAAAATAACAAAATTTAATACAAGAAATATGTCATCATAATAATAATCATCTAAGTCTAAGGATGCAGAGGAAATAACAAAATTTAATACAAAATATATGATATCATGGTCATCTAAGTCTAAGGGTGTAGAGGAATATAAGAAAATCCTCACTAGAAAAAAAAATAGATGTCAAAACTCATTCAATCATTGGATAATTATAGCTTTATAAACAAAAACTTGATGTTGTTTTCAAATATACTTCACAACCTTTTAAATATCATTTTAAATTACAAAACTTAATATACTTCATAACCTTTTAAATGTCATTTTAAATTACAAAATTTAAAATATTAAAAATCCTTTAAGTAAAATTAAATCAAAAGTTTCATAGAAAAAGCTAAATTAAAAGTCCTCACCAAAAAATTCTATAGAAAAAGCTAAACCAAAAGTCCACAATCAACCTAAATTTGAAGTTCTTTAAACAATACTAAATTAAAAGTTCTCTAAATAAAATAAAAGTCTTCTAAAGATTTGTTTAAAGGCAAATCTATTTAAAATTTTAAATAAATCATAAAATACTCCTTAGACATTTTCATAGGAACACCAAATAATATATTTATCTTTTGTATCTCAACTCAAGTTCCCCTTGGAAATTCTTTTATCTTTATTTGTACATGTCTATTGTACATGAGTTGTCGCTATGGTGATAGGCCTTGAATTTGACAGGCTTCATACCCTTCAAACAAAAATTTATTTGTGGTTGAAATTATTTTCTAGCATACCCAAAGTTTATAACATAATTTAAAAAAGCTTAATTTATTTGGAGTGAAATTTTTTAGTAAAGTTTACAAGATAAATTTTAAAAAATCTTTTAAGAACATGAAGATTGTTAATACTTGAGACTCAAAATATTTTATATATAAATTTTTTTTTAAATGGAACGAAAGTAGCCCTAAATTTGATAAGTATCTTTACCAATTAAACAATCATTTATTATTAATTTTTTTTAAGGAAAGTCAAGTTCTTGAGAAATCTCAAGACTGCATTGAATCCAAAAGGTTCTAGTGGTTGACGGGGAATGCAAACTTCCTTGTCATTTCGTTAGACATTAACATCAAGATAGCCTATGCAAGGGGCCGTTGCTTGACAGGTATGATTGCTTGTCAAATTCCAGGCCTGCCATCATAGCGACAGCTCCCGTACAATAGAACACAAGTTGCCCTTAGGCCTGGAATTGAAGTCATTATTTGTGGTAGTCTACTTTGCAAGTTATTCACAATTGAATTCAGTATACATATACATATGGTGTTTGGTTCCACTCAAGCTTGACTTGCCAGTCTTTGAAAGTTATTATTGAAAGCACGATATTCCGGAAACAAAAAGGAAAGACTAAAATTGCAATGTAAATGAAACTAAAATAACACTTAAATCCTATGTTATTGAAAAATGCGTAAAAAGAAAGAACATGAACACAAGATATTAAAGCAATATAAAAATCGGCCCTTTTATTGATATGCTTTACAAATTCGTGTTACAATGCGTCTCCTTCCTTTTTAGGGGATAGGAACGTTAAATGTTGGTCTTTTACAACTTGTTTCAGAATTCCTTCTTCCGCGTGCCCACATGTAAGATGGGCGAACCAAAACGTTGTCGTCGCTTGCGTTGGTAAAGGTCGATTCCTCGCTGCTCCTCTAATGCTGTAAATCTGCGTTCAAAGAAACAAACAAAGAATTAGTAGCACCTGTGTATGAAAATAAACGATAAATCTAACGATGGTTAAAATGAATCTAAATGAACTGAAAACTTGACAAAAGCATAAACATGAAACTAGCTAGATACTACAAAAGAAATAGTCACCAAAAGCAATAAAGCGGGGGGTGCCCGAAGGCAAACCACCCGCGGATGAAACTTTGCTCCGACACCAATCCGCTTAGGATGGGTTTGAAACCTGATGTGATGTGTTGTCGACAAATTGGTAGGATATTGTGGTCAGAAAAATCGGTGTTGGTTCTTGATTCGTGCCTTCGAAAGTCACCCACTAACCTCTCTTTTGATTAAGAGATTATGGATGTTGAAAGCACAAATCGCAAGTAAATGAATTAGCAGCACTCCGTCACTCAAAATGCTCCTTCTCTGTATATCTTTTGGGTGAGGAAGCTCACCATTTTATAGACCCAAGGGGTCTCTTTGAATTAACATGCAAAAGTGTTTCTTTGCATGAATGCTTTTTGTGTGAAGAGAAGACTTCTTCTTGATTAAGGGCTTCTTAACTGTCTCTGTGCATGTCTTTGTATGTTTTAGAAAAGCTCACTTGCACTCCCATGCAATGAAGGGATAGCTAAGTGGCAAATCTGAGTTGTCTTAAAAAGCTCACTCCTATTCCCATACAGTGAAGGGAGAGTTAATTGGCAGATATGAGTTGTCAAAAGAACTTACTTGCACTCCTATGCCATGCAGGAAAAGCTAAGTGGCAGTTCTGAGTTGTCATGCGCCGAGGTCTGACTTTTTTCTGGTCAAACCTGATATTCGTTCCACCCAGGAGCGAGCGCGAATTGAAAATCCGTATTCGTTCCACCTAGGAGCGAGCGTGAATTGAAAATCCATATTCGTTCCACCTAGGAGCGAGCACGAATTGAAAATCCGTATTCATTCCACCCAGGAACGAGTGCGAATTAAAAATCCATATTCATCCCTGGGTGAGACGAATATGGGGCAGAGTGCCTAAAAGGTGCCAAAATGGTGTCTAATCTTCTAAAGCTGCTGTGTGAGTGGTTAGAACCACTGTTTTAACCTCTAGGGCTGCCCTAGGGGCTATTTGTGTCAATACGATCAGTGCTTGTTGTCACATAATCGGATTGGTGTTGTTTTGGTGTCTACAGATGCCCCTTTTTGGGAAGCACTGTGCAAGGCACAGCGCCGAGCAAAAATAGATAACCAAAGCACTAATGATTAAGGTTTCTTGGTAACCTAACCAAATTTTGCTGCCCAAAGTATGGAAAGGGCATGCATTCTTGAATCCTTTCTTCTGACGAGCTAAGGAACTTAAATCAAGTATTAACCTGTTTTGGTGAGGTGTGACTTGAGCTTGGACATTGATCAGTCAGAAATAGGCAAAGGGCGCAACCTTTTATCCACGGGGGAACCTTGTGTTCATGCTTCGGGAATTCCAAGTGTTTGATCAATTTGTGATTATTGCTTGTTTGCTGCCCCAAGCAAGAGCGTGATTGTCTTTGTCAATGATTCTTTGAATGCATGCCATTGCCTTGATTGGGTGTGTGTTTGTTGATTGGTGACTTAAGTGTGACTACCCCCTCAAGCGACGAATCGATGAAGGAATGATCGACATGAGAAAAGCAACGAGTCGCTTGACCCAAGATGACTTAAGTGAGGGTGCCTTTAGATGTTATCCGGTGAATGTTCGAGCAGTGTCCTGATTGTTTTGACCTATTTTTGGTGGGTGTGAACCCATTTTGGGATGCCATTTGGGGTTAACATTGGCGAAAATCCGTCTTACCGTGGAGCGGTCCAGCTATGGTAGCCTTCTTGGGGAGTAGGATAGTGACAAGGTAGACCCCGACATCAGTTTTCTTATGCCAAGAGGTTAAGTGCAAGAGCACTTGGTCCGACAATTTTTAGTGGTTTTGTGTGGCATTTGTCATTTTTATATTTTGGTTGTTTTGTTGTGTTTGTTTTTTTTTTTTTTTTTTGTGGCATGTTTTTATGTATGTGTTTGATGTATGCAGAGGCGATTATGAATGTGATGTTTCTAATTTGTATGATGTATGGATATGGAATGAATGAAATGAGTTGTTGATGATGTGTCGATGCACCATAGACTGTACAAGATTTGACTGACTTGATGACTTTGTGGAATGACTTTGCATGTGATAACTGTGTGTTTCTTTGTTTTTTTTTTGCATATGGTATGAGGATGATGTATGTAATGACATGTACCAGTTGTTTTAAAATGTAATTAAGCTTTTCTGAGATTCAGATATTTTAACTAACTAGCCAAGACTGTACATTTATCTCACAAGACTTTAGAACAAGGTTTAAATCCGACTTGAATTTAACCAAGTTATTTCACATCCCTGTGTGTGCAATTGAGTTCGTTTATGTGGTATTTTTTAGGATACCGCCAGTGCTAGATGGGCTTTCAACCGAACCTGTACTGAGGATCACCTAATTAGCTCCACTAACTCCTTTATTGTATTTAGTCAGATTAATCTACGGTGCTATCTAGGATACCATAAGCTAGCTCATCCACATGCAAACATTGATCTGTACACAAGTTAATGTGATAGATATATCGTCATGCGGGAGGTTTACCACCAGTGACCAATAGGCTGTCAACCAAACCGGTACTAAGGCTTGCCTCATGACCTGTCGAAATGCTGAGAGTTCCAGGGATTCAAGTTTGACTCCCTTCTTTTCTTCAATTGTATTGGGATACTTGCTCCTTTGTAGTGAGAAAATCACTGTTTATTTTTGTATATATATATATATATATATATTTTGAGCAAGGGATTTGAATTTAGGAGTGATAAGAATCACTGTTGTTTGTGCCTGTTGACGTATGCACTGTGGGATGTCAAATTTTGGTGTTTTGACTTTTGCAAATGTTTGATGTTTTGCAACTATTGAGAACTTTGGGATTCTTAGGGAATTGGGTAGGGAGGATTCTTGTCCTTTTGCCAACTCTCAGCATTCCTAGGGTCATTCGCACAGGGGGATAAGCAAGATAGCCGTTTCGCTTATGGTGACCTGGATTACTATGCAGGTTTCATCTTTCGTTCACACAACTTAAGAATTTTTATGTGTGTTAATTTGTGTTGGGATGTTACGTAACAAGGTGTGATCCAAGTAAAACTTTCCTAGGTAAAATCTGTTTAACTATGTACAGGTTTGGCTAGAAATTTAAAGACAGCTAAATGACAAAAACCCTATATACATTAGGAAACAACTGACTATGCTAAAAATTACGGTGGTGTTATGATGGATGTATGCATTTATGAAAATGGATTTGATGTGGAAAATGATGGACTTGTCAAGTAATGACAATCTATGGTGCTTTTAACTTGTATGACCAGTAACTATGCAATGTATGGATGCGATGCCAAATGCAACCTATATTTTTGTATTTTGAGGTTTTTATGAGAATGCATGGAATGGAAATGGAAATGTTGTTGTGATTTTGATTTTTTTATGAGTATGCATGGAATGGAAATGCAAATGTTTTTGTGATTTTGATTTTTGTATTGTTTTTGTTTATGAATATTGATTTTGACCAAGCAGTTATGGTAACGCTTGGAGCTTTTGGTGTTGACCAAAGGGTTTATGGATACCTTTGGGGCATTTAGGGTTGACCAAGCGATTATGAGAATCCTTGGAGCTTTTGGCTTGACCAAAGGGTTTATAGATACCTTTGGAGCATTTAGGGTTGACCAAGCGATTATGAGAATCCTTGGAGCTTTTGGATTGACCAAAGGGTTTATAGATACCTTTGGAGCATTTAGGGTTGACCAAGCGATTATGAGAATCCTTGGAGATTTTGGGGTTGACCAAGAGATTGCAATAAT
Organism: Wollemia nobilis; assembly: GCA_028583015.1. NCBI lineage: Eukaryota > Viridiplantae > Streptophyta > Pinopsida > Araucariales > Araucariaceae > Wollemia > Wollemia nobilis. The sequence goes on from JAQPPZ010002499.1 coordinate 10,138,175, forward strand.
CCTTGGAGCTTTTGGTTTGACCAAAAGATTATGATAATTCTTGGAGCTTTTTGGGATGACCAAGCGATTGCGATAATCCTTGGAGCTTTTGGTTTGACCAAAGGATTGTGATAATCCTTGGAGCTTTTTGGGATGACCAAGCGATTGCGATAATCCTTGGAGCTTTTTGAGATGACCAAGCGATTGCGATAATCCTTGGAGCTTTTTGGGATGACCAAGAGATTGTGATAATCCTTGGAGCTTTTGGGGTGACCAAAGGATTACGATAATCCTTGGAGCTTTTTGGGATGACCAAGCGATTGCGATAATCCTTGGAGCTTTTGGTTTGACCAAAGGGTTTATGGACACCTTTGGAGCGTTTGGTGTAACCCACTGGCTCTTCAATGAATAGAGGTACCCCCAGCTTGATGATCTTTGTGCACCAGATCTGGCTCTATAGGGATTGGCACGAATGGATCGGCCTTATGCACGGATAGGAGGACAGGGTCTACCTTCGGCACTGATGGTGCTATGATATCTCTGGGTGGAAGTTGCTCGTGATCTTCCCAAAGGAGCAAAATCAACATTTGATGCCAATGGGCTGGGTCTATGCGCCACTCATGCCCTAGTCTTATGCCTAGTTGGGCCATTAGTTCGTCATGGGTTATAGGGTGATTGTGCCATCGTGCATGATTGAGATATTCCATCTCAGTTTCATCTTCATAATCATTTTCGGTGATCCAAAGGCCCTCGTTGGCCCTGACAGCTGTCTGCGACATTCTAAGCTCATCCGGCTCGAGCAGATTGACATGGTCCCGATGGGGTTGTTCCGCGCTTTACGGGGGGACCTGATTTTCTTGTAATGGCACGGGCTCGATGGGAGCCTCCAAAGGGAATAATGTTAGGAGAATTTTGTGATGATCATCCATGGGGACCACCTACGAATTATTGCTGTCTGACTCAAACGGGTCCCATGATGCTATTGTATATGCTGACTCATCTTTGGCGAGAGAGTCAGGCTCAGCAGAATCTGGTGATGCTGAGAGATGGAAGACCTCATCATCAGGTAGCTCTACAACCAGGGGTTGATCCTCTTGGAGAGGAGTCTCGCATAGGTTGGGCTTTTGGGGCCCCAAAATCTTGGTCTCTACCGACTCTAAGTGATCGGGCAGTGCATTGCTTGTATCGGGGGATTTGAGCTCCTCCGCTTTGATTTTTTCCCATTGCAGGTTGTGGGGAACTTGGGGCCTTGGGAGGGGTGGCCGAATAGCACCCCCCATGCCTTGGTAGGGCATTTCATCCCGCTCTTCTTCTCGCTCAAGTTCCTCAGAGGCTTCTTGAAGAATTTTTAGGGGTGGCCCATGAACCTGGGTGGGCGCCTGAAGAAGGCACCTGTCATTGGTCTTAGGATTGGCCTCCCACTCAAGTCTAGGAGGCGTCGAGGGCAACGTTTGATAAGGTCGTAGAGACCTGTCTTGCACCCAGTTGTGTCTCTCATAATGTTATGTCTTATGCATGTAAGGGGTTGGAGTCTTCACCTGCATAGTGTGTTGTAACAACTCATCCTCCTGGCACTGAAGGCACTCTTGATTTAAAAGATACTGTTGCTCTAACTGTTGTTGTTCTAGCTCAAGTAGTGTGAGTTGCATCCGACGTGCAATATGGTGGGCAGATTCTAAGATAGTTGGTCCTACCATCTCATGTCTAGAAGGCCTAGATGCCTCTCCTAGATATCTATCTCGGTCTTGGTGATCCGAGATCTCTATAGGCCGCCTCCCTCTATTGGGGGTAGCGAAATTCCCTCGAGGCTTTGTCCTCATTAGGTGATCTTGATGGCTAGCAATTACGGAGGCATGTTGCTTCTGCGATGTATATTGTTCTTGAGGAAGGTAAGGGTTTTCCTCGTGCTCTCTCTCGTAAGTGAAAAAATAACGGGTAGAGTTGGCTCGCCCCGCCTGAGGAGCCTTGTGCTCTGGATTTGTCCTTGTAGTCCTGACAACTAGAGGGTGTGAAGGAGGGATAATGTAATCATGTGGTTCCTTCTGTCGAACCCTATGTTGACCTAGTGCTTCATCGCGCAGTGACCACTCATAACGAGCATCTAAGGGAGCTCTCCTATGGATGTACCCCTCATGGAAGGGTGTGTGCTGGGTGCTATGCTGAACAAGAGTGCCCCTAGAAGAGGTGCCCCTATAGTCCCTTTTCGTTAAGGTGTGGAGGGGACTGCCTTGTGTGCCAGGTCACCAAGGTGGTATGACCAAATCCTTGGGACTGTAACGAAGGTGACTTGTGCCTCCTTGGACATTCTTTGCAGCGTCTGCCCATGAGTGGGCTTGGCTACGGGTGAACACCATTGCGATGTCTCACTAAAAAACCCTAAAATTGAAAATGAGTCAGATGGGGCCCAAAATTTGTGTGTGCATCCCTCTTACAGTAGATAAGCCATAAATAAGGTTTCAAGTCCTAACTCTAAATACATTAGGAGATATTAACCTTCGAACAACTCAAAAAGCACCAAAAATTAGGTGAGTAATTTTAAAACCTAATTTCGGGGCCCTAGATGATGGAATTTGGCCCCGAAGCTCCTAAAAATCTCCCAACCAGCTCCCTATAAAATTTCATGTCAATCGAAGCTACGGTTGAGAAGTTATGGCCCCAGCAAGATGCACTAAAATTTAGGGAAAAATACAAGATTTCCCATATTTTGTTGGATGTTCCTGCATCACTTATGGGCACATTCAGGGTGCTTTTGGGTTGACCAAAGGGTTCATGGACACCTTTGGGGCATTTTGGAGTGACCAAGCGATTGCGGGAATCCTTGGAGCTTTTTTTTTTGGAGCGAGGACCAGCAGGAGGAGGAGGAATAATTAGAAATAATAGAGGAGATATTTTGTCTCATTATGCTTTCAATTGTGGATTTAGGACAAATAATGAAGTTGAAGCTTGGGCAACTTTAGAAGGGTTAAAAATATGTAAACAAATGAAATGGAATAGAGTTTGGATGGAAGGTGATTCTCTCATAGTAATAAATGCAATTTTGAGGAAAGCAAAGGCTCCATGAAACATACAAGAGATAATTGTGGAAATTCAAGATCTTGCTAAAGAGTTTGAAGAAATCAGGTTTACATATATATTAAGGGAAGGAAACAAATGTGCAGATAAGCTAGCCAATAGAGGGGTTTTGGTTGAGGATCGTGAAGTTAACATCTCCTTTCCATGGTTAGAGGAAGTAGAAAATTTAGTTGGAGCCGACAATAATTGTTGATTGCCTAAATCATTTAATGATTAAGATTTACTTTAATATTTTCATTGGTAATATCTATTTTATTTTGTAACAATAATGTGTGTTCATTTAGACTATTTATTATAATTTTTGTTGTTGCACTTGTGTTTCAGGAAGGAAACTAGCAATCCAGATTTGGTAAAGCAGACTATGTTAGTGCGATGTTCTGAAATATTACTCTACTAATATGTAAGACATATATAGTAGAGGTGAAGTTATGGCATTGTGAAGGTTGCTATAGGAAAATGTCACGACAGATGCTAAATTTTGGAGTAATTGTATTCATAGAAAGATTTGAAAAGATCCAGAAATTGAAAATCAAGAATTCAGATATTTTATGTAAAATGATGTAGGTTTCTAACTATAGCATCTCAATTGAGATGAGAAGTGTATTTATTTGTAAGCTTTCAAGCTCTAAATAAGAGAGATGTAATTTTTTAAGGGTGGGGGACCCGAGTACAACCCCTTTTATCAAGCAAAAAATATATATTAGTAAGCATTGTTATATATATTCATAACCTATATCAATGTAGTTTGGGATTATCTCCATTATATAGGATAGATTATTTTTAAATACATAGTAAATCAGTAACATCATTGGATGGTGGTATTATAAAACCTAGTTGATGAAGTCAACAAGACTCCAATCCTTTAGCACATCAAACTGGGATAGGCAATGGACAAACACACGATTGTTATCATCCAACCTATCCTCGTATGAGTATGCATCATGGTTTGAACCTTGGACCTTCCAAAAAGAAGCCAAAGCCCTAACCACTGCGGTGTCTTTGTTGAACAAATATAATAAATTATATTAATCATCTAATAATCAATGTAATGTAATATAATTAATAGATAATATGTGTTGGATATAATCTGTAATAATAATTATAATAATTATGATTGAGTTTTAGATAATAAAGTTTTTTTTTTTCTGAAAAAAGTTGTAATTTTATATTAAGCAAATATGAAATTACATTTACATTTAGATGCCTCTTTGGAATTTCTTCAAAATAGTGACTTAAAGATTGTATTATTTATACATCATAACTAGTTATCTCTATCATGTTAAGTTCTATCTTTAGAACCTTATCGAACAATATCCTTTAAATCACTAACTTCTAAGTTTTTTTAGAAGGTTACTTTGTCTGTGTTTTCTTTGGAGAGTATTAATCCTTGATTCACACATCCTTCTTTGCATATTGTTATTGTCTCTCTATACAAAAATTCAAGAATGATACCATGTAGTCATCTCCATACTTGTGAATAGGAAAGCAAAAAGAATGCATTAATCAGATCACATATCTTATCTCATACATCTTACATCATGCTCCTTTGGCATATGATAATTCTAGCTAGATTAGATTTTTTAGTCTACTATTAGTTAGGACCCCGAAGCCGATTGGACTATATCACCATCTCTCTAATTTTTTATATTCGACCTTTTTTCATATGATGAATATTACAAAATTTATAAGTGCTCATGACACGGTCAATCATATCCTCTTTTGCCTCTTATGTATAGGACAACATGTCAATATTAGATTCATCCTCCCAAATAAAAACACAATCTATTATCATAACAACTAATCTCTAATAAAAAAATCCTTAGTAAAATTTCTTTATATGGCAATCAATCCAAGCAAAACTCAAAACTCCTTTAAGCCTTCAAAGCGAAGTTAATAGTCCTCAAACAAAACTACATAAAAAAATCTTATTAAAAAACTAAATCAAAAGTCGTATGGAAAAACCTGAACCAAAAATCGTGGAAGCAAAACTAAATCCGAAATCCTCTAAGTAAAAATAAATTAAAAGTTTTCTAGATGAAATAAAAGTCCTATAAACTGTAGCCCTTGACAACGAAGTTTGCATTCCCCGTCAACCACTAAAAGCTATAGCCTTGACAGGTACGATGCTTGTCAAATCCCAGGACTGCTACCATAGCGACATGTACCGTACAATAGAACACATGTCCCCCTTATGCCTGGAATTCAAGTCATTATTTGTGGTAGTCTACTTTGCAAGTTATTCACAATTGAATTTACTATAGATATACATCTGGTGTTTGGTTCCACTCAGCTTGACTTGTCAGTCTTTCGAAATTATTGTACAGTTTGAATGATTCTCCTTGCCGTGAGGGAAGCTTGTTGACGCAATGACTTAAATTTCGTGTGGTTGATGTGTCCCAGCCATAATTGGAAGCTGATCATGCTTAGAAAAAACTTCCTATAGAAATTTCAACGCAAATTCCAGGCCTGTTACCATAGCGACAGCTTCCATTTCAGAGATTCGATTCAACTCATTATTTGTGACTAGTCTACTGACATACTTGTCAAAATCAAAATTCAATTTAGTACATCTAGAGTTTAGGTCCACTCAAGTATTAGTTAGCTTAATTGAGCACATCTAGAGTTTAGGTCCACTCAAGTATTAGTTAGCTTAACTGAGCAATCTTATAAAGTTATTGTACAGTTTGAATGGTTCTTCTTGTCGTGTCGTCTATTTAAGAGAAGGCCGTAATCAAATAAGCTTGTTGACGCAATGACTTAAATATTTTGTGGTGGCGTGTGTTCCAGAGAATTGGAAGCGCCCGACTCAAAATTGTCAATTTTATATTTATTTATTTATCAGCTTGCCATTTGTTACCTTCACAATCAAAGCTGATCGTGCCTTCTCGAAAAGGTCGTTTGGACTTTAACAGAGCTTTTATGGCCTTGGCTTTGTCATGCATAAGTTATGTTGGGTTAGATTAAATCAATTTTATCTTAATTTTTAGAAATTATGGTTAGTTGTTGAGTTAGACCAAATCAACTGAATCCCAACCTTTTAAGATATCGAATTAAGGTAGTCAATAGACAAACATTCTATTGCTATCATTCAACCTATCCCCTAATTACTAAATTATCCTTGGCAGACAAAATTGATTGATTGATTAGTAAGCATTGATATGTATTTATAACCTATATAAATGTAGTTTCCATAATCAATGTAATGTAATATAATTAATAGATAAAATGTGTTGTTTCCTTGGGACGGGTTTTGATTCTTCTTTGGAAGGTTTAAGGTTCAAACTGTGGTGTTTCTTAAAGGGGTTTCTCACACTACCACATTAAAAAATAGATAAAATAGTGTTTGATATAATTAATAATTATTATGTTATATTGTATTTTAGGTAATGAAGTTATACTTAAAATATTTAAGTAAAAAATTATTATTATTTTTTTAATAATTGTATTTTAAAAGTATATCTAAGTGAAAGGTTTGTCGAGTTGTGTGTTAATCCTTTATTGATAAGTTTAGCTCTTGACCTTACTAAGGGTCATGACTGGGATGAGATGTTCAGTTTTAACGGGGTTTTGCACACTAACTACATTAAAGAAAAAAACATAAAATGTGTTAGGTATAATTAATATTAATTATGTTATAACTATATTTTAGGTAGTAAAGTTATATGTAAAGTATATATAAGTAAAAATTTGAGTTTTTTTCTTAGAGAGATTCAAGGTTCAAACCACAACATGTTTGAGGGGGTGGGTGTGCGTATGAATGATTGTACATAACAAAAAAAAATGATTTTTTTTTAAATTTAGTAAGTGTGAGTTTTAAAGTATATCTAAGTGGAAGGTTCAAGGTTCAAATTGCTAGGTGTGGGGGGCTAGGTTAATCCTTTATTGATAAGTTTAGCTCTTGGCCTTACGACGGATCATGGTTGGGATGGGAATGGTCAGTTTTAAAGGGATTTCTCACTAATTAATATAATTAGTAATTATAATAATTAATTAATAATAATAATTATATAATTAATAATAATTATGTTATAATTGTATTTTAGATAATGAAGTTATATGTAAAGTATATGTTCAGTTTTAAAGGGGTTTTCACACTAACTACATTAAAGAAAAAAAACATAAAATGTGTAGATATAATTAATAATTATTATGTTATAACTATATTTTAGGTAGTAAAGTTATATGTAAAGTATATCTAAGTAAAAATTTGATTTTTTTCTTAGAGAGATTCAAGGTTCAAACCACACCATGGGTGAGTGTGTGAGGGGGTGAGTATGTATGAATTGTACATAACAAAAAAAAATGATTTTTTTTTTTTAATTTAGTAAGTGTGAGTTTTTTTTTTAATTTAGTAAGTGTGAGTTTTAAAGTATATCTAAGTGGAAGGTTCAAGGTTCAAACTGATAGGTGTGTGGGGCTATATGTTAATCCTCCATTGATAAGTTTAGCTCTTGGTCTTACGAGAGGTCATGGTTAGGATGAGAATGGTCAGTCTTTAAGGATTTCTCACACTAGCCACGTTTAAAAAAAAAAAAATAAGACAAAATGTATTCAATATAATTAATAATAATTATGTTATAATTGTATTTTAGATAATGAAGTTATATGTAAAGTATAGGCCAAGAAGGATCATGGTTTGGATGGGAATGGTTAGTCTTAAAAGGGATTTCTCACACTAACCACATTTAAAAAAAAAGAAGACAAAATGTATTTAATATAATTAATAATAATTATGTTATAATTGTATTTTAGATAATGAAGTTATATGTAAAGTATATTTAAGTAAAAATTTGAATTCTCTTAAATATAATAAGTGTGAGTTTTAAAGTATATCTAAGTATTGATAAGTTTAGCTCTTGCCTTAATATGGGTCATGGGTGGGATGGGAATGCTTAGTCTTAAAAGGGGTTTCTCTAACATTAACCATGTTAAAATAAAAAAATGAAATGTGTTCAGTATAATTAATAATAATTATGTTATAATTGTATTTTAGGTAATGAAGTTATATGTAAAGTATATCTAAGTAAAATTTTGACTTTTTTTTAAATTTAATAAGTGCGAGTTTTATTGTCCAAAATTTTTATTATTAATATTTTATAGTTGTGAGAGGTAATTGTGAGAGTGATATCGTAGTGGTAGGTTCCTGGGTTTTTATCCAAGAGATTCAATTTCAAACCTCATATAAGGAGACGAGGATCTCTCACGTGAGGGATAGGGATCCTTATACAAACCTGTGCTTTATAATAATATTTTAATTCGTAATGGATGTCGTACTAGTAAATCCTTGGGTTTTCATTATGGGATCCAAGTTCAAACCTCAGTACAAGTGGACCAAGGTCCCTCGCAAAAACCTGTGTAAACCCAATTTTTATGACCCTTTAGGGATACCATAAGTTCCTGGGTTTTTATCTAGGAGACCCAAGTTCAAATATTGGTATGAGGGAACTAGGACCCCTCATAAAAACTTATGTAAATCCAATTTCTTTTCACACCTCCATATGAGGGGACCAGGACCCCTCATAAAAACTCATGTAAACTCAAATTTTTCCACAAAAAAGGATAGGTTGGAAGGTAGCGATCGAGTGTTTTCATGTTAATTACCTTAATTTGATGCCTTGGAAGGTGAAGGTCCATTAACTTCATCTAATCTAATAGACTAGGTTTATAGTTGTAGCTTTATTATAGTTGTAGCATCCAATAAATTGGTTGTACTTGAGTGTGGGGGTGGGGGGCAAGTACAACCAAGTGTTGCACTTGGCTGTACTTGCTCCCCACACCCACACTCAAATGAGGGTGGGGGTGTTGAGGTTGGGGGTGGGGAGCAAGTACTGCCAAGTGCAAGACTTGGCTATACTTGCTCCCCACCCCCACCCTCAAAAATTGAGGGTGGGGAGCAAGTACAACCAAGTGTTGGGGTGGGTAGCAAGTACAACCAAGTGCTCAAATGAGAGTGGGGGTGGGGAGCAAGTACAGCCAAGTGCAAATGAGGGTGGGGGTGGGGAGCAAGTACAACCAAGTGCAAATGAGGGTGGGGGTGGGGAGCAAGTACAGCCAAGTGAGGGTGGGGGTGGGGAGAAAGTATAGCCAAGTGCAACACTTGGTTGTACTTGCTCCCCACTCCCACCCTCAATTGAGGGTGCAACACTTGGCTATACTTGCTTCCCACCCCCACCCTCAATTCACTTAGTTGTACTTGCTCCCCACCCCCACCATCAATTCACTTGGTTGTACTTGCTCCCCACCCTAGGGTGGGGAGCAAGTACAACCATGTGAATTGAGGGTGGGGTGGGGAGCAAGTACAACCAAGTGCTGCACTTGGTTGTGGGTGGTGAGAAAGTACAACCAAGTGCAACACTTGGCTATACTTTCTCCCCACCCCCACACTCAATTCACTTAGTTGTACTTGGTCCCCACCCCCACCCTCAATTCGTAGCATTTGGATGTACTTTCTCCCCACCCCACCCTCAATTCACTTGGTTGTACTTGCTCCCCACCCCACCCTCAATTGAGGGTGGACACTTGGTTGTACTTACTCCCCACCCCCACCCTCAATTCACTTGGCTGTACTTGCTCCCCACCTCCACCCTATGCACTTGGCTATACGTGCTCCCCACCCCCACCCTCAATTCACTTGGCTGTACATGCTCCCCACCCCCACCCTTAATTCACTTGGCTATACTTGCTCCCCACCCCCACCCTCAATTCACTTGGCTATACTTGCTCACCACCCCCACCCTTAATTCACTTGGTTGTACTTGCTCCACACCCCCATCCTCACCCCCCACCCTCAATTGAGGGTGGGGGTGGGGAGAAAGTATAGCCAAGTGTAGCACTTGGCTATGGGGGTGGGAAGCAAGTACAACCAAGTGCTTTTGAGGGTGGGGGTGGGGAGCAAGTACAACCAAGTGCAACACTTGGCTGTACTTGCTCCCCCACCCTCACCCTCAAAAATTGATGGTGGGTGTGGGGAGCAAGTACAACCAAGTGCTTTTGAGGGTGGAGGGGGGGGAGCAAGTACAACCAAGTGATGCACTTGGTTGTACTTTCTCCCCACACCCACCCTCACCCCACCCTCATTTAAGGGTGGGGGTGGGGAGAAAGTACAACCAAGTGCAACATTGGCTGTACTTGCTCCCCACCCCCACACTCAAATGGTTGTACTTGCTCCCCACACCCACCCTCATTTGAGGGTGGGTGTGCACTTGGTTGTACTTGCTCCCCACCCCCACCCTCAAATGGTTGTACTTGCTTCCCACCCCCACCCTTAAAAATTGAGGGTGGGGGTGGGAAGCAAGTACAACCAAGTGCTGGTGTGGGGAGAAAGTACAACCAGGTGCAAATGAGGGTGGGGTGGGGAACAAGTACAACCAAGTGCAAATGAGGGGGGGGTGGGGAGCAAGTACATCCAAGTGTAGCATTGGCTATACTTGCTCCCCAAACCCACTCTCATTTGCACTTGGTTGTACTTGCTCCCCACCCCCACCCTCAAGTACTTGCTCCCCACACCCACCCTCAAAAATTGAGGGTGGGGGTGGGGAGCAAGTACAACCAAGTGAGGTTGGGGGTGGGGAGCAAGTACTTGAGGGTGGGGGTGGGGAGCAAGTACATCCAAGTGCAACACTTGGCTGTACTTGCTCCCCACACCCACCCTAATTTACACTTGGTTGTACTTGCTCCCCACCCCCACCCTCAAGTACTTGCTCCCCACCCCCACCCTCAAAAATTGAGGGGTGGGGGTGGGGAGCAAGTACAACCAAGTGAGGGTGGGGGTGGGGAGCAAGTATAACCAAGTGCAACACTTGGTTGTACTTGCTCCCCACCCCCACCCTCAAAAATTGAGGGGTGGGTGTGGGGAGGCAAATGCACCAAGTGTCGCACTTGGCTATGGGTGGGGAGCAAGTATAGCCAAGTGCAACACTTGGTTGTACTTACTCCCCATGAGCAAGTACAGCCAAGTGCAACACTTGGCTGTACTTGCTCCCCATGAGCAAGTACAACCAAGTGCATCACTTGGCTGTACTTGCTCCCCACCCCACCCTCAAATCCCCACATCCACCCTCAATTTTTTAGGGTGGGGGTGGTGGGTGTGGGGAGCAAGTACATCTAAGTGCTACACTTGGCTATTTGTTGGGATCAAGTATAGCCAAGTGCAGCACTTGACTGTACTTGCTTCCCACCCATAGCCAAGTGGAGCACTTGGTTGTACTTGCTCACTTGGCTATACTTGCTCCCCACCCATAGCCAAGTGCAGCACTTGGTTGTACTTGCTCCCCACCCCCCACCCTCAAAATTGAGGGTGGGTGTGGGGAGCAAGTACAACCAAGTGAATTGAGGGTGGGGGTGGGGAGCAAGTACAACCAAGTGCTGCACTTGGCTGTACTTGCTCCCCACCCCCACCCTCAATTCACTTGGTTGTACTTGCTCCCCACCCCCACCCTCAATTTTTGAGGGTGGGGGTGGGGAGCAAGTACAACCAAGTGCTACACTTGGCTATGGATGGGGAGAAAGTACAGCCAAGTGCTACACTTGGATGTACTTGCTCGCCACCCCCACCCTTAATTCACTTGGCTATACTTTCTCCCCACCCCCACCCTTAGCAACACTTGGCTGTATTTGCTCTCCACCCCCACCCTCAATTCACTTGGCTGTACCTACTCCCCACCCCCACCCTAAATTGAGGGTGGGGGTGGGGGCTGGGGGTGGGGAGCAAGTACAGCCAAGTGAGCACCCCCACCCTCAATTGACATTCTATTCAAGTCATTATTAGTCTACTCGGCATACTTTTCAAAATTCAATTGATTGGATGTAAGGTTTAGGTCCACTCAACTATTAATTACCTTGACTTGGCATTCTTATGAAGTTGTTGTACCGTTTGAATGGTTCTTCTTGTCATCTATTTAAGGAAAGTCGTATCTAAATAAGGTTGTTGACGTGATGACTTATATTTCTTGTGGTGGCGTGTTCACGAGAATTGGGAGCACCACCCTTAAAATTGTCAATTTTATTTTATTTATTAGTTTGTCGTTTGTCATCCTCATAATCAAAGCTAATCGTTCCTTCTTGAATATGTCGTTTTCACTTTAACAGAGCATTGATGGCCTTGGCTTGCTCATGGAGTTTGAAGGGATACATTGATGATATAATCTATGATCACAGTTGTACCAATTTAAAAGAATAAGTGATTTATTTATATTTGGTTATTCATGAAAATCTTAGTAACATTTTCATCATTTTATTTTCATGGTCGATGTTCAAATTTGGAAAGCTACCATTATATTATTGTTCCACCTCATGTAAAATTTTATCCAAGTGAGGCGAACCTTGGAAGGCATCATGTAAAACCTTTACTCAAGTGAGGTAGACCTCGGAGGGCCTCAAACACACACTCGATGGTTACCATCCAACCTATCCTCGTTTGAGTATACGTCATGGTTTGATCTTTGGATCTTCCAAGAAGAAGCTAAAGTGAGGTGGAGCTCGAAGTGCCTCAAACACACACTCGACCGTTACCATCCAAACACTTGACAATTACCATCCAAACTATCCTCGTTTGAGTATACGTCATAGTTTGAACCTTGGACCTTCCAAAAAGAGGCCAAAGCCCTAACCAATGCGGTGTCCTTGTGGAACAAATATAATAAATAATATTAATTAGTTTAATGACCAATGTAAATATAATAAATAATATTAGTCGGTCTAATGATCAATGTATTGTAATATAATTAATAGATAATATGTGCTGGATATAATCCATAATATTAATTATGATTAAGTTTTAGATAATAAAGTTTTTTTTCTCTAAAAAAAAAAAGTTGTAATTTTATATTAAGCAAATATGAAATTACATTCTTTAGATGTCTCTTTGACATTTCTTAAAAATAGTGACCTAAATATCGGGTCATTTATATATCATAACTAGTTATCTCTATCATGCTAAGTTATATCTTTAGACACCTTAGTTTATCAGACAATATCTTTTAAATCACTAGCTTTTAAGTTTTTTTGAAAATGTTGTTTTGTCTATGTTTGCTTTGGAGAGTATTAATTCCTTCGAATAGAGATTTGGACTAGTTGTAGTGCATAGCCCTCAATCAATTCCTTTACTAAGCACGTACCTGGATCAATCTAAAGTGCCTCCTCTGAGAGTTCATTTGCTTCCCTATTCAGTTCTCTATAAATATGCCAAAAAGTAAAAGCTTCACTTCAATCCACAACTTCTTTTATTTGAGAGAATATGGGTTGTAGAATCATGTTTTCCATCCTAAAAACACAAAGAATCCTATTTATTACCACATATTAGTCGTCGTAAATTTGATTTTTTTGTATTCCTTTTGATTTTGTAAGCTGAACCAACAATTTGAGGACCATAATTTTAGCATAATTATTAAAACCTTCTCCCAATCCAACCTTGAATTTAAAATAATGAGATTCAAAATATATAGTAATCCCCTTGCCCCACAAACTCCAGGGACCTCCTATCTAACCCTATCAAAAAAACCCCAAGCCTTTGATTTATCAATATTTGGAGGAATGAATTATTGGTTTACCTTTGTTGTTACTAAAACCTTACAATTACTAAAAATTCTAATGATTTAGGAGGAGACCTGCCAAGTAGGCTTCTCTTGATCCTAAACAATTATTGCATTCCTAGACCCAAGATACAAACAATGAGAGAGTTGTAAAACCTTTGTAAGACTTACTTTCAAACCAAGATTTTAAGCACTCTCCTAATTGATGAATCTTCTTGTCATCCTATAGGAAGATTTAATTGTGCTATAACCTCCCTCCAAACCTGTCTAGTAAAGGAGCAAGCAACCAGTAAATGATCAAATGTTTCATTGTTTGACTTACATAGATGACACCTTATTGGACCATTCCAATTCTTCTTCTATAATACCTCCCATGTCAAAATATTGTCTTCAACAAGGCTTTTTTCTTTCGAAGTGTCTTCCACCACCATGTTGGATTGTCATTGTTATCTTCCAATAGAGTCTTATACCTCAAATTTGGAGTGTACTCCCTCATAGCTCCATTCTTTATCCAGACCAATTGATCAATTTATTCTTGCAACTTGATATGTGTAGCTTTAAGTCTTCCCACATATTCTTCCCATTGGTGTGCCTCTTGGTCATGAAGCCCTAACATTTTTGCTTCGTTCCATCCCTAGCTCTTGTTTGTAGAAGATTCTAATTTAGTTTCTTGGGCGAGATTTCCAATCCCTTGAGCTCATAGGGTCTGAATTACATTATTTAGCAGTTTGTACATATCACCACAATCAACACAAGGGTAAAATCCTAGTCTCATCTTTGAACCATCCCCTATTTTCCATGCAAGCCAATCATCTACAATATAAAAGGCCAAAATCATTGCCTTCCAAAAGATTGAAACATTATGGGCTGCTTCATTGGGGCCCTTATCCACTCCTAAACTGTGAGTGTCTCTAAATACTTTTCATGTATGATCTTATTCCATAAGTCTTCCTTTGATATTATCTTCCAAATGCACTTTGCTGCTAGAGCCTTACTAAATAGAAAGATGTTCTTAAGTCCCCATCATTCATTTTCCTTGGGCTTGGCTAAGGATTGTCATTTAACCAAGGGAATACCTTCCCTTTATCTTTTCTCTTTCCATAAGAACCTACAACTTAATTATCTATTTTTTTCAAAATTCCTTATAGTATATGAGCCAAATATTACCAATATACTGGTATTGCCTCCAACATATACTTGACCAAAGTCAATCTTACCCCTAAAGAGAGCCATTTGTTGCACCATTTATTAATTCTTCCTTCCACATTTATCAACCAATTCCAGTCTTATTTAGTGTAGCCATTGGATTTTAAAAATAACCCTAGATATTTAAACCCCTCTTGAAGATCAAATATCTTAAAGCGGAAAAGGTGACCTAATATTATGGTTTAATTTTGATCCACACTGTCAAAGGAGATGCTTGAATTCTATGCATTAATTTGCATACCTGTTGCCAAACAAAAAATATCTAATGAATGTTTTAACTTCTCTACAACTCTTATTGTTTCATCTGTGAAAAGGAGAACATCATCTACAAAAAGTACAAGGGTTATTTCCATTTTTTAACCTATTCTAATTCCCTTTACTACTCCTTCCATCTTGGCTTCTATAAAACACCTACTTAATCCCTCATATACCAAAATAAATAATAGTGGTGATAAGGTGAAACCTTATCTAATCCCCCAAGAAGCTTTGAAGAACTGAGAGGTTGACCCATTAACCAAAATTGTAAAAAAGAAACTGAAGAAAGACAAACCATAATCCAGTTTACCATCTACACATAGAACCCAATATGAGTAAGTATCATTCTCAAATATAGCCAATTTACTTTTTCAAAATCCTTGGAGAGATCCAACTTCATCACCATTGCTAGAAGTTTCTTTGATTTTATGGTAGGAAGAATTTCCTGAGCAACACCAATTGCTTCATGAATTTGTCTACCATGCAGAAAACTAAATTGCTCAAAGATATAGAAGTAGAGAAGAACCTTCTCATTCTTAATGCAATAATTTTTGCTATGATTTTATATACACAGTTACATAAAGGAATGGGCATGAAATAATCAAAGGAAGGTTTATCCTTTTTTATAATAAGAAAAATGAAGGTAGAGTTGAATATTGCATTTACCCTTCCTTTTAGCCTAGACGCCTTCACAACCTTGAGTAGGTCAGACTCCAAAAGGTCATAGAGCTCAAGAAAGAATTCCACAGTCCACTCGTAAGGTCCTAGACTCTTTATATTTTTGGAAGGAGGTTAAAACAACTTTGAGCTCTTCCTTTGAGATTTTCTTAATTAACTCACCATTAACTTTCTCATCTATAAATTTAGGAAAGAGAAAAGCTATTTTAACTATTTCAGCTATATTAACTTGACTAGAATTCTTGTATAGTTGACCAAAATGTCTTACATCCATGTTTGTTATTCCTTTAAAGGAGGAGACTTTACTTCCATCTTGTCCCTATAGCTCCCAAATTGTATTTTGTTGTTTTTTATGATTTGCAAAGCTATGAAAAAATTTAGTGTTCTCATCCCCACTTGCAATCCATAGTGCTCTACTTTTGAGCCTCCATCATGCTTCTCTCTTTGCCAACAATATTCTCTTCTCTTGTTCCAAAATTTTATACTTAAGCCTTATTTCCTCATCCATTTATTTTTCAAAGTCATATTCTAGAAACACTATAAGCTCCTCCTCAATCTCCCTCAGTTTTTTCTCATCCATTAGTTTTTTTATGGGTCCACTAAACCACTGTTGCCTTAACCCTTTTTAGATTTGCTACAAATTGTATACTAGCATATTCTCTCATACTAGGATCAAAATTCACCCATTCTGATTTGACTAAAGTTGCAAAGCTATTAGTTTTCTGATTGTATACTAGCATATTCTCTCATACGAGGATCATAATTGAATTTAAAAGGGCACCATGGTTTTTCTCCTCTTTTGTTATAAGAAGCATGATAGGGGAGTGATCAAAGTCTCCTCCAACATCAATTCAAAAATTCAGTCTATAAGTACCATTTACTAAACTATCTAGTGGATCAGTTCTAGTAGAAAAACCACACACTTTACTCCTAAAGAGAGTTAAGTTTAAATCACCTCCTGAAAGCATGAGGATACGAAAGAAAAAAGGAAAGCGAAGGTGTGATGCAAACCGAACCAAACTAGACGCTAAATCCTAGGAATTTGAAAGTGCATGAAAAGAGGGAAAGCATGAGCGAATCAAAATGAAACAAACGCAAATAAAAGAAGATAGCAATTTTTATTGATATGTTTCACAAATCAGTTATAATGCGCATCCTCCCATTTCAAAGGCTAGGAGCGTTTAAATAAGCGTTCTGGTTACATCCATGGATGCCCTTCCTTCTTCCGCGTGCCCACATGTAAAATGGGTGGACCAAACATCACCGTCGCTTGCGTTGATGAGTCTTGAATCCTTGATGCTCCTCCGATGTCCATACCCTACATTCAAAAGAACAAGAAACAATCAGTAGCACCTGTAGATAAAGTAAAGCATGCAATCCCCAAGCCTATGATAAGTGAATGAGAAAAATGAATTAAACTACGACTAAAATGAATCCAAATGCTCTAAAAATTTGATAGGGGCATCAAGGAATCCCAAAGAAAATACTGTAAATGAAACATTCAGGAAATTCCTTCCCGATTTGAATTCACTCCGGGGCGGGACGAATTCACCTACAACAAAATGCCAAAAAGGTACTGTCCCAAATGTCCTGCCTACGAAGCTCCAAAAAACTTTTAAACTTGGGGTTAGCTAATTTGGGGTATTTTGGGAAGACCCAGATGGTCAGATTTTCCCAATTTGACCTCCATCAATGGGAATTTGATGATGCTACCTGTAGGTTAGTAGAAGCGAGCAAAGATAAAAACATGATCAAAATTGTTCAAAACGAGACAAAATTTAAAGGGAAACTTATCTAAGAAACATAGAATTGAATGCAAAAATGAAAGAAAGCAAATCTACCATAGATTTCCAATCACTCCAAAGAGGGGTGATTAGGACTGTAGCAGTGCGGGAGGGGGCGCCCGGAGGCAGGCCGCCTGTCGTTTGGGGCCTAATTTTGGCACCAATCCACTTGGGATGGGTCCAAAATATCTTGTGGGGTATTTTTAGCAAATTGGGTGGGATATCATGACCAAATGTCAAGTTTGGTTTTAGATTTGTGCTTCCAATAACCACCCTATGACTTCCTCTCAGAAAGAGATCAAGGATGTGAAAGACACAACTCAAAAGGGGTATGGGTGTGAAAGTAAAATGACAGCACTTCGTTGCTCCAAAATGCTCCTTCTCTGTATCTTTTGGGGTGAGGAAACTCACCAATTTATAGACCTAGAGGTCTCTTGAAATGGGCATGCAGAGGTGCCACTTGGCAATCATGCCTTCCCAGGGGGGAGGAGATTCCTCCCTGAATAGGGACTTCATGACTACCCTTGTAACAACCTCTAATGCTTGAAAATGCTCACCCACACTCCCATGCGATGAAGGAAGCGTTAAGTGGTAGATCTGAGCTGCCATTTGTCAAGATTTGACTTTTTGCCCATCAAACCTGCAATTCACCCCACCCTAGAGCGAATCTGGAATTTGTCCCTCAGTGGGGCGAATCCTAGTTTGAATTCATCCTTAGGTGGAACGGATATTGAGCAAAGTTCCTAAAGGTGCCAAATTGATTTATGACCTTCCAAAACTACTGTGAGAGTGGTTAGGACCACTGTTTAACCTTTGGGGGCTGCCCTTGGGGCTGTGTGTGTCAATGCGATCAGTGTTTGCAGTCACATAATCGGATTGGTGCTATTTTTGTGTCTACAGATGCCCCTTTTTGGGATGCGCTGTGCATGGTGCAATGTCGAGCAAAAATAGATAACCAAAGCACTAATGATTAGGGTTTCTCAGTAACCTAACCAAATTTTGATGCCCCAAGTATGGAAAGGGCATGCATTCTTGAATCCTTGCTTTTGACGAGTGAAGGAACTTAATTCAAGTGTTAACCTTGTTCAATGAGGTGTTACTTGAGCTTGGATATTGATCAGTCATGAATAGGTAAAGGGTGCAACCTTTTGTCTGTGAGAACCTTGAGTTCATGATTCATGAAATGCCAAGTGATTTGATCAGCTTATGATTATTGCTTGTTAACTGCCCCAAGCAGGAGCATGATTGTCTTTGTCAATGATTCTTCGAATGCATGCCATTTTCCTTAATTGGGTGTGTACTTGTTGACTGGTGACTAAGTGTGACTACCCCCTCAAGCGATAAATCGATGAGGGAATGACCTTCATGAGAAAAGCGATGAGTTTCTTGACCTAAAATGACTTGTGCAAGTGTGCCTTCAGATGTTTAGCGTTATACGTGTATCAGTTTTTTGACATTTAGACCTATTTTTGGTGGGTGTTAACCCTTTTGGTGACGCTATTTTGGAGCTGAAATTGTCAAAAATCCATTCTCCCGTGGAGTGGTCCAGCTATGGTAGCCTTCTTAGGGAGTAGGATAGTGACAATTTGTGACCCCAACGTCTTTTTTGGATGCCAAGAATGTCAGGCACGAAAGCGCCTTCGTTTGGCAATGTTATTGCTATTTTTGGTTGGATTTTTGACCCTTTTGGCGATGCCGCTTGGGGATGAAATTCTCAAAAATTTGTCTTCTCGTGGAGTGGTCCGACTATGGTAGAATTCTTAGGGAGTAGGGTAGTGAGGATTTGTGACCCCGACGTCTGTTTTGCATGCCTAGGATGTCAAGTGCAAAAGCACTTCCATCGGGCAAGTTTATTAGCTGTTTTGGTGCATTTTTGTTCAATTTTTGTTGTTTTTGAAATTTTTGCCCTAAATTCATTTCAAGGTGGGACGAATACTAGCTTAGTATTCATCCCAAGATGGGACGAGCACTAAATAGAGTGCTCATCCCAGGGAGGAATGAATATAAGCTCAAAAAGCCTATTTAAAGGCCAAAACTAGGGTTTGGGCTCATTTGCAGTCGAATTTTCTTGTAATTTGGAGCTCTGAGGAGGAAGAGGTTAATGCTATGAAGCGAAGCGCTATAGAATTTCTCCCAAAATAATGAGTGCATAGACTGGATCAAGCGGCAGAGCCGAAGCGAGACCAGTAAGTGCTCTTGATTGTTATTGCTTTTAAAACTACAAGTTATTTGTTTATTTTTCTTTGTTATGTTGTTCTCTAAATTAGAATTGAAACCCTAAAATTGAGCTGAGCACAAACTAAGACTTAGCTTAAAACTAAATGGAAAACGTAGTTTAAACCTAGGTTGAAATTCAATTTTGCTTTTTGAATTTTGTTGTTGTTGAGCTGTATACGCATGTTATTGTTGTACAGTTTTTCATGATGTTAATGTTTTTGTGTTGTTTTCTGTTGCAGGTTGTGAAGAGCCGGTATCGTGTGCCTACTGCTTTTGTTGAAGCACGAGAGGCACTAACTATGGCTGACTGGGAGTGGATTGATGCCCTTGGGCTCAAGCAGGCGACTCGACTAGATCTTGTGGTCGAGGATTGGGCTTTTGGCTTTTTGTAGGGTCAGATGACCGGATATTGTAGCCTGCGGGCATTTTTGATGATATATATATAGATGATTTTATTTTTTTTGTTA
This sequence comes from Wollemia nobilis, assembly GCA_028583015.1. Lineage (NCBI taxonomy): Eukaryota > Viridiplantae > Streptophyta > Pinopsida > Araucariales > Araucariaceae > Wollemia > Wollemia nobilis. The sequence continues at coordinate 10,158,362 of JAQPPZ010002499.1, forward strand.
CACATGTGTCGTGATTTGATGTTATGCCTAATGATTGATGAATGTGTATGTTTGCATGTTAATTTACATTGATGGATGCATGTGTTATGATGAATGCAAATGTTGCTTAATGTTTGTGATATGCAAAATGAATATGAATGAATTGAATTTGTGATTTTTGGCGATGGCACCATAGACTGTTCAGAACTGATGGCCTTTTGTCTTAGGCGATTGCTGTGGTAAGTGAATTTTTATGTCTGGTATTTTGTATTTTCTAATGGTGAAGTAGGGCGAAAAGATAGTTACAGTTGATTTATAATGTAGTTAGGTTTTTTGAGACTCAGATGTTTTAACTAACTATCCAAAGCTGTATTTTATCTTACAAGATTTTTGAACAAGGTATGAATCCGACTTGTCTTTGACCCAGTTATTTCACATCCCTGTGTGTGCAATTGAGTTCATTTTGTGTGGTATTTGTCAGGATACCGCCAGTGCCAGATAGGCTGTCAACCAAACCTATACTGAGGATCACCTAATTAGCCCCACTAACTCCTTTATTGTATTTAGTCAAATTAATCTACGGTGCGATCTAGGATACCATAAGCTAGCTCATCCACATGCAAACATTGATCTGTACACAAGTTAATGCGACAGATATATCATCATGCGGGAGGTTTGCCACGAGTGACCAATAGGCTATCAACCAAACCGATACTAAGGTTTATCTCATGACCTTTCGAATGCTGAGAGTTCCAGGGATTCAAGTTTGACTCCCTTATTTTCTTTAATTGTATTGGGATACTTGCTCGTTTATAGTGATAAACATCACTGTTTATTTTTGTTATTTTTCTTTTGAGCAAGGGATTTGAATAATGAGTAATGGGAATCACTATTGTATGTGCCTTTGGATGTATGCACTTTGGTTATGATGTCAAATTTTTGGAGGTTTGACCTTTCACAAATTTGTATGATGTTTGCAACTTCTTTTGAGAACTTGGGATTCTTGGGGAATTGGGTAGGGAAGATTCTTGTCCTTTTGCCAACTCTCAGCATTCTTGAGGTCATTCGCACAGGGGGATGAGCAAGATAATTGTTTCGCTTATGGTGACCTGGATTGCTTTGCAGGTTTCATATTTTGTTCACACAACTTGGGAATTTTTATGTGTTTTAACTTGTGTTGGGATGCTACATAACAAGGTGTGATCCAAGTAGAACTCTACCTTCGTAAAATCTGTCTAATTTTGTATAGCATTTGGTTAAAAAGTTATTGACAGTTGAATGATGAAAACTCTTGATACATTAAATGTTAACTAACTATAGTATGGCGAAAATATGCACATGGCGTTTATTTGTGATGGACTATTTATAGAGCAGTAAAATATGGAATAAGATGGATTTGCCAAGTAATTACAGTCTATGGCGCCCTGACCTAGATGACCACAAATATGCAATGTATGGATGTGATGCTTAATGCAGCTATATCTATTTGTGTTTTTTTTTTTTTGATGGATTTATTTTTGTGAGTATGAAGATGAGATGCAAAAGAGCTTTGTATTGTTGTGATGATTTTGAGTATGCATGGAAATGAGATGCAAATTTTTTTTGATGATTTTGTTGTTTTTTTTTTCTTTTTTTGGTTTGGCTATCTCGCCATCCTGTATCTTGGATCTCTTCAATGATCTTGGATTGCACTAGAGCTTCTTCTAAGGTGGCATATTGCTATAGCTGCAATAGCACAGAGATCGATCTCAAACAGCTCTTGGAGAACATTTGAGTGAGGTCGGACATAGGGGGAAGGTAGGGCAGCTTTGAGAGCAAAGCCCTCCATCGATTCCCATAGGCTGCCATGGTTTCTTCCTCATACTGCCTGAGGTTGGCTAAGTCACTTAGTGACGCCTTCTTCTTGGTGTTGAAGGTGAAGCATTCGAGGAAAACATCCACTAACTTGTCTAAGTTGTTAATGCTATGCTTTGGTAATTGGATAAACCAATCCGAGGCAGGGCCTGTGAATGTTGTTATAAATGTTCTTAATAACAAAGCATCATTGTCTTGAATGCCAAAGCATTGGCTCAGGAATCTCGTCACATGCTCTTGGGCATCTTCCTCACCTCTAAAGACTGCCAACCGAGGCAGCTTAAAGTGTTCAGGGTAAGGGGGTGTTGGCACTGACGGATGCACGAGATGACTGCGAAGCTAGCATAAAGTGGGATTTTGGGGCCCAAAATTTTTGGTTTCCACAGACTCCAAATGCCCTAGCAGCGCTTTCTATGCATCTGAAGATTTAATATCTTCTTCTTTAGTTTGCTCCCATTGTGGGTTGTGGGAGATTTGAGGCCTATGGAGGGGTGGCCGTATAGCAACTCCCCCGCCTTGGTAGGGCATTTCGGCCTGCTCTACTTCTTGCTCATACTCCTCGTAAGCTTTTTTATGAGTCTCTAGATGAGACCTATGACCCTGAGTGGGTCCCCGTAGGGGGTACCCATCGTTTTTTCGGGGAGTGGCCTCCAACTCAGGTCTAAGAGGTCTCAGAGGCGGCACTTGGTAAGGTCGTGGAGACCTATCTCGCACCAAGGGGTTGCGCATCTCATATGGTTTCACTCTTTGGGTGCGAGGGGTTGGAACCCTCTCAGGCACCGAGTTATAGAGCAGCTCATCTATTTGGCAATGAATGTGCTCCTTGCTAAGGTGATATAGATTCTCTAGTTGTTGTTGATCTTGCTCAAGTCGCGTGATCTGCGCTTGGCGGGCAGCATGTCTGGTAACTGCCAGGTCGATTTGTTTCACCATATTGAGCCTAGGATGCCTAGATGCCTCTCCTATGCACTTACCTCGATCGTGATGATCCGAGATCTCAATAGGTCATTTCCCTCTGTCGAGGTTGGTGACATTTACCCGAGGCTCTGGCCTTAGTAAGTGATCATGGTACATAGCAGGTGCAGAAGCACATGGCTCCCATGCTGTATATTGCTCTGGAGGAATGTAATGGTCTTCCTCATGTTCCCTTTTGTATGTGTGAAAGGGGTGGGCAAAGTTGGCTCGCCCTGCTTGAAGAGCCTTGCGCTATGGATTTTGTCTATTGGTTCTAATAGTGATGAGGGGCAAAGGAGGGATGCCATAATCATGTGGCCTCTCCTCATGGACACTATGCTACTCTAGCGCTTCATTGCATGGTGGCCACTCATATTGATCTTCTAAGGGAGCCTTCTTATCTATGTTGAGCGCCACATGTAAGGAATCCTCCTAAAAGGGGCTATGATGAATGGGCGTGTCCTTCAAAGGGGTGCCTCTATAGTCCCATTATGAAATGGGACGATGCGGACTCTCTCATGGGTTAGGCCGCCAAGGTGGTATGACCAAGTCCTTGGTGCTGTAACGAAGGCGACTTGTGCCCCCTTGTACACTCTTCGCAGATTCTGCCCTTGATTGGGCTTGGCTACGGGTGTACACCATGGTGGTGTTCTTCTACAAGCTATGTAGGTTTTTATTTTTTATTTTTTATTTTTTTATTCTTTTTATAATTTTTATGCTACACTAAACAGAAAGGAGCACACACACACAAAGCAATGATTATCTCGTTTAAAGATTAAAAGTGTGTCCTAAACCTGGTTTAGTGCGTTTTGATTTTTTTTTAAAGCTTTTGTAAAGAACGTTTAAATGCAAAATGATGGCTCTTATGGCTCCCAAAATTGGTCGCCCCTTCGATATACCATTGCTAGGCCGATATACCAACCTCTCTATATACCCGCCCTTATGTGAGGGAAACTATAGGTACGTGAGAGTAGATGGTACGTGGAACGTAGGCGGTATGGAAGGGGAATTGCCCTATTTTTGACACCTACCATAGAAGACTTATCCTCGCGTGTGGGGAATCACCCCAACTACACTCGATCAGTTTTCATCAGGATTTATGTCTAGCAACAGTAGCAATCAGGGTTTATGAATGCAAAATTCAAGCCAAGGTGGTGATGAAATCCACCGTTGGTCTTGATCAAGGGCTGGGGTTTTACGACTAGCTCCTTGGTGTTTATGTTACCACGTGATGTGTGGGGTTCTTTTTATTTTGCAAAAAGGAAGCAAGAAAGCAGTAAAGGAAAAAATTCCCTAAGCAAACAAGTAACCTAAAAATAGAAAACTGAAGACAGAAACTGACAGGAAAAGTTCAAAATCCTTACCTCTTCTCTACCCAAATCTGTCGGTTCTAATTTTTGGCCCTGAAAATGCATAGACAAAAATTCGTCCCTAGGAGAAATGAATTACAGGGCTGTATTCATCATAGGGTGGGGCGAATTCCTATTTGTCCTTGGGTAGGATGAATTACAGCTCTATATCCGCCTCCTGATGGAATGAACAACAGTCAGCGTACGAAAACTCGGTACCTGCAAGCAAAAAAAACCAAGTTTGGATCAGATTTCTGATCTTAAAAGCAGAGGACAAGGTCCCACCGTGATCGCAACTAAAAGCACGAGGATACAAAAGCAAAAATGAAAGTGAAGGTGCGATGCAAACCGAACCAAACTAGACGCTAAATTCTAGGAATTTGAAAGTGCATGAAAAGAGGGAAAGCATGAGAGAATCAAAACAAAAAAAACACAAATAAAAGAAGACGAACCTTTTTATTTATATGTTTCACAACTCGGTTACAATGTGCATATTCCAATTTCAAAGGCTAGGAGCGTTTAAATAAGCGTTCTGGTTACATCCATGGATGCCCTTCCTTCTTTCGCGTGCCCACATGTAAAATGGGTGGACCAAACATCACCGCCACTCATGTTGATGAGTCTTGACTCCTTTCTGCTCCTCCGATGTCTAGACCCTGCATTCAAAGGAACAAGAAACAATCAGTAGCACCTGTAGATAAAGTAAAGCATGCAATCCCCAAGCCTACGATAAGTGAATGAGAAAAATGAATTAAACTACGACTAAAATGAATCCAAATGCTCTAAAAATTTGACAAGGGCATCAAGGCATCCCAAAGAAAATACTACAAATGAAACAATTGGGAAATTCTTACAAATGAAACAATTGGGAAATTCCTCACCGATTTGAATTCGCTCTGGGGTGGAACGAATTCACCTGCAACAAAATGCTGAAAAGGTGTTATCCCAAATGTCCTACCTAGGAAGCTCCAAAAGACCTGTAAACTTGGGGTTAGCTAATTGGGGGTATTTTGGGAAGACCCAGATGGTCAGATTTTCCCAATTTGACCTCCATCAATGGGAATTTGATGATGCTACCTGTAGGTTAGTAGAAGCGAGCAAAGATAAAAACATGATCAAAATTGTTCAAAACGAGATGAAATTTAAATGGAAACCTAAGTAGCATAGAATTGAATGCAAAAATGAAAGAAAGAAAATCTACCATAGATTTCCAATCGCTCCAAAGAGGGGTGATTAGGACTATAGCAGTGCGGGAGGGGGCGCCCGGAGGCAGGCCGCCCGTTGTTTGGGGCCTAATTTCGGCACCAATCCACTTGGGATGGGTCCAAAATATCTTATGGGGTATTGTCAAAAAATTGGGTGGGATATCATGACCAAATTTTGGGTTTGGTTTCAGATTTGTGCTTCCAATAACCACCCTATGACCTCCTCTCAAAAAGAGATCAAGGATGTGAAAGACACAACTCAAAAGGGGTATGGGTGTGAAAGTAAAATGACAACACTTCGTTGCTCCAAAATTCTCCTTCTCTGTATCTTTTGGGGTGAGGAAACTCACCAATTTATAGACTTGGAGGTCTCTTGAAATGGGCATGCAGAGGCACCACTTGGCAATCATGCCTTCCCAAGGGGGAGGAGATTCCTCCCTGAATAGGGACTTCATGACTACCCTTGTAATAGCCTCTAACGCTCGAAAATGCTCACCCACACTCCCATGCGATGAAGGAAGCATTAAGTTGTGGATCTGAGCTGCCATTTGTCAAGATTTGACTTTTTTCCCGTCAAACCTACAATTCGCCCCACCCTGGAGTGAATCCGGAATTCGTCCCTGGGTGGGGCGAATCCTAGTTTGAATTCATCCCTGGGTGGAACGAATACTGAGCAAAGTGCCTGAAGGTGCCAAATTGATTTATGACCTTCCAAAACTGCTGTGAGAGTGGTTAGGACCACTGTTTAACCTCTGGGGGCTGCCCTTGGGGCTGTGTGTGTCAATGCGATCAGTGTTTGTAGTCACATAATCGGATTGGTGCTGTTTTGGTGTCTACACCTCCTAAAATTGAATTATTAACATCTAAAAAATTTTGATCCATAAACTATTCCCAATATTGCATCCTATATTTATAGGGGCCATAAATATTCACCACTATCACTATTTCTTCGAGCTCCACTAAAAATAATTCAGTCCCTACTCCTAAGTCAAGCAATGCAAATTTGATTAGCCTAAACTAATTTGCCTTCCACCCTATGGCCACTCCTCCCGAGGCTCCTACAATATTAGGGGTCAAAAAATCTCATCCTTTAAGAAATTACTGAGATCTTTCATCACTTTCATAGCTAACCCTTTCGTCTATTTGAATTAGCAAAATCTTTGGATAAAGTTGTAAAGTATATTTAAGTAAAATCTTCTATTTTTAAAAAACTTAATAAATGTGAGTTTTATTGTCAAGAATTTGCACACACACATATATTATTTTTTTTGGATTTGGGTAGTGTGATAAACCCCTACAACTCCCAGCCATTATCCCTCATAAAGCCAAGAGCTACACTTATTAATAGGAGATTAACACACAACCCCACACACACACTACAGTTTGAACCTTGGACCTCCTAAAGAAGAGCTAAACCTTGAACCGTTGCGTTGTCCCCCTAGGACTTAAGACTTTGCATTATTAATATTCTATATTTTTTTCTTTTTTTGGGTTAGAGAACTTGTGTCTAATATATGGTGTCCATTTTTTATTTTAACTTGTATTTATTTTATTTTTTAGATAACTTGTGTATTTTTTTTTGGAAGTGAGGTAAAATACAATGGGTGGCATAACTAGGGCCACACTCTCCAAGGACACAGTGGGGGCATCCCTTGCCATGATTCAAACTTGGGTAACTTGGATGTGTCCAACAACATACCATTCAGGTGTATATTACCCATCCTCACATGAAGTATAAATGATTTTTTATTATAAATATATATTTTATTTGGTTAGTGTGAGAAACCCCTATGATTGACACTTAGGGCTGAGCATTCCCATCCCACCCATGATCCCTTGTAAGGATAAAAGATAAACTTATTAATAGATGATTAACAAAAAAACACACACGTCACAATTTGAACCTTGGACCTCTTGAAGAAGAGCCAAACCTCAAATCATTGCACTATACCCCAAGACAATTATAAATATTAATTTAATTAATATAAAAATTATTTTTTATTAGTATCCATATTATAAATAGAATGTTTTATATTATAAAACAATATGAAGTAAGAAAATTTAATACAAGATATGCCATCATAATTATGATCATCTGCATCCAAGGGTGTAAAGGAAAATGGATAAATATCCACTACATACTCATTAGAAAAGAAAAAATAAAAAGATGTCAAAACCCACTTAATAATTGGATAATTGTATTTTCATACAAAAACACTATACACATTAGAAAATAAAATAAAAAAAGATGCCAAAACCCATTCATTCATTGATAAATATCTTTTCATACACAAAAAAATGATGTTAGACAAATATAGGTGAAGTTTCTAGTCACATCTATATTGGACCAAGGACATGCAACATGTCATATTATGAGGTGAATATGACCATGATGATCACTATTGTACACACCCTTGAACCATCCATAGTTCAAAAAGCTCTTCAATCTGATCCATGAAAAAATGTTATGGACATTGAATATCAAGCATTAATAAAGAACAAGACTTGGTGGCTTGTTGATCTTCCACAACAAAGAAGGCCATTAGATGAAAATGGATCTTCAAAACCAAATATGAATAGAATGGTATTATTTACAAATACAAGTGAATTATATCCAAGTATTACGCTCAAAAGGAAGACATTGACTATGAAGAAATATTCACACCTACTACTCATATAAAGACCATCAAAATAATATTTGCTCTAGATACAAAGTTTAGCTAGAGGATTCATAAATTGGATATCAAAAGTATCTCTCTCAATGGATACCTAAAGGAAGAAGTATACATGACTCGACTAGAGGGATTTGTCACACCTAGACATAGAACAAAGATATATAAATTGATAATTCTCTCTACGGTCTCAAACAAGATCATAGAGTCTGGTATATAAAAATAGATGAACATTTTGAAAAGCATGTTTCAAGAGAAGTCTATATGATCCAAACCCGTACCATAAAGAGCAAGTGGGATATTGTGATTATCATTGTATATGTGGATTATTTAATCATCATACGTTGTTTTCAGAAATGATTCTTGCAACAAAGAATGACTTGAAAAAATTATTTGGCATGACCAATCTTGGACTATTATACCATTGTCTTGGATTGGAGATGTGACAAACACATCATTGCATATTTTTCTCACAATTAAAATATTTCAAAACACTTCTTGAGAAATATTACATGAATTATTGTAAGACCATAATGACTCCTACGGAATCATGGATAAACCTATCACAATTTAACTCATCTCCACAGGTGAATGCAACTCTCTATGGATTTTTGGAAGACTCATTTACCTAACATACACTATGCAAGATATTAACTTTGTAATAATTTACCTTTTATGATTCATGTAAAAACCAAAATAATATCATTGGAATGAAGCAAGGTGTGTATTAAGGTATGTTCATGGTACTATTGAGTATGGTCTAGAATATTAGAAAAATGATTTTCTTCTCAATTGACTACATAGATGTAGATTATTTTTCTTGGATTGTATGTGTGATAGGCACATCATTGCATATTTTTCTCACAAATAAAATATGTCAAAACACTAGATAAATATTACATGAATTATTGTAAGCCCATAATGATTCCTATGGATCGAGGATAAACCTATCGTTGTTGCAGATGACTCTTCCATGTATGTCCAAATCCTATAGCCAAGTTATTAGCACCTTTTTTTATGCAATTGAGACTTCCCATGATGAGCACCATATTTGTAGACATTCTGCAAGAGAGGCACTAATACGATTCTAAACTTGGGCATGATTTTGATATTTATTTTAAAAAAAATGTTATTCCTTTCAAGCCATAAATTCCAACAAATAATGGCAGGGCCAATCCTCCAAAGAATACATAATGCTTTAGCTTTGAAATAATTTATCCAACATTTTATCAACTCTTTCAATGTTGATGGAGCTACCCAATATAATTTCATATTTTTTAAAAAATAACCCCAAATGGTGTGAGCAAACGGACAATGAAGAAGTAAATGGTCTGACGTTTCTAAATCCTTCTCACACAAGGCACATCTGAAGGGTCCATAATATCCTCTTCTTTGTAGACTCTCTTCCATAAGAATCTTACTTTGAACTGCTAACCAAAGAAATGTTGAGGCCTTAGGGAGAGCCTCTAATGACCAAACGTTCTTCCAAGAAAAATCTTTGGGAGAAGGAAATTTTGATTGTTCTAAATCCTCATATCCCAACTTGACCGAGTATCCACCATCCTTTGATAAATTCCAAACCAACTCATCCTTTCATGTAAAAATCGATAAATAAAACTCTTGAAGCATCTTTTGAAGTTCATCTGCAATTTGTTTGAGTTCCTCTCCTTCAACCAGGTTACTAAAAGAAATCCATGATCTGGAGTTTTTGCTCATAATAATATAATCTTTGACCTTTGGACCTTTACATGCTAGGCATGCTTGAACCAATGGTTTCCATTTTGAGTCAGAGATAAGAGGATAAGGCTTCAACCAAGCATCAGACCAAAAATTTGCATAACTCCCCTCATTGACTGACCATCTAATATGTTTCTTTATCAATTGCAAACTCTTTGATATGAAGTTCCATGTTGACGATCCTTTGGGTAGAGTTATTTTCCTAAATAATTTCATTGCATCAAGAGAACCTATATATTTTTGAAGTAATATTTTTGCCCAATTCTTTCCTTGATCTCTAAATAATCTCCACCCAAGCTTTGCTCCTAATGCCAAATTCATAAGTCTACAATTCTGCAAGCCTGCTCCTCCAATATTCTTTCCTTTGCAAACCCTATCCCACTTACAAAGAGGAAACCTAAATTTTTCCTCACAACCTTTCCATAGAAAGTCTCTTTGAATTTTATCAATTTTTGATGCAATACCTATTGGTAGTCTTGAAAGTGACATCATATAAATAGGAATGGATTGCAATGTAGTCTTTATGAGTTGTAGCCTTCCTGCCATGGTTAAGAACTTACCTTTCCAACCTGCCAAGCAAGCTTTCATTCTATCCAAAAAAGAGATCCAAAGCTCCTTTTTATTTCCTTTATCAGACAAAGGAATACCCAAGTAGGTTGATGGAAAATTTTCAATTTTAAACCCTAAAATATTCACAATAATTTGTTGTAAATCTAGGGCAGTATTAATGAAAAAATCCTGGATTTTGAAGTATTTACCAACTGTCTAGTAGCCTTCTCATAGCATGATAATATTGATTTAAACTCCATGGCCTCACTGACTGAGGGATGGCCCAAAAGAAAAGTATCATCAACAAATTGGAGATGAGATTCAAAGGGACCATTTTTTGCAACTTGAATACCCTTGATTTTTCCTTCCATTTTTACCTTTGAAAAGGCTCTCCCTAATGCTTCCACTAGAATAATGAATAGATAAGGAGAAAGTGGATCACCTTGATGAAGTCCACAAGATGACTTGAAGTACCCAACAGGAGAACCATTGATCAAAATAGAAAATTTAGTGCTATAACAACATTTAATCCACTCACACCAACTATAATCAAAGCCAAACTTTTTGAGAATAACATGTAGAAAATTCTAAGAAACCCTATCATATGCTTTGTTCATATCTAATTTCAAAAGCATACCTAGTTTTTTCATGGAATGAAGAGAATGTATGGCCTCTTGTGCAATAATTATACCATCAAGAATTTGTTTACCATGAACAAAGCCACCTTGTTCCTCTGAGATAAGACACCCTAGAATGCCCTTCAACCTATTTGCCATAATTTTTGAAATGATCTTATAAATCATATTACAAAGGCTTATTGGATGAAAATTATCAAAATATTTTGTGTCACCTTTCTTGGGAACCAAGGTAATAAAAGTAGCATTGATCTCACTTATTATAGCCTTCCTTTTTTGGGCCTCTTCAACCACATCTAACATATCACTCTTCAATAAATCCCAAATTTTTGAAAGAAAATTGTAGGAAATCCATCGAGGCCAAGTGCCTTGTTAGGATGGAAAGAGAAAACTGCTTCATGGAGCTCCTCCATAGATATCTTCTTCATCAAGCTTTCATTTTGTCCCTGAGTGATAATTGATGGAATATTTTGCAGAAGTTTTTCTTGTGCCTCCTTATCTTGCCTAGAATCTGACAAAATATTTTTGAAATAATTAATTGCTTCCTTCCTTATATCTTCTTCGTCCTCAATATTTCTTCCATATAGAGTTATAATATTTTTGATATGATGAACAAAAATTGTTTTTGTTGTAGCATGAATTTTTTGTATTTCTATCTCCTTCCTTGAGCCATTTCTCTCTAGATTTTTGGAACCAATATGACTCCTTTTTCAATGCATTATGATAATCAAAAAGTAATTATTTTTCTTTCACATAAGAATCCTTGATCCATTCCATTAATTTCTACTATCTCTTGTAAATTTTTGAGCTTGGATTCAATTTCTTTCTTTTCTTTAAAAATATTACCAAAATATTTGGCATTCCATATCTTCATTTGCTCCTTTAAATATTTCAACTTTTGAACAAACTTGTACATACATGATCCTTCAAATTTTGATTCATCCCACCATAACATAACCATATGGAAAAATCAAGGTCTTGGAGCCACATAGACTAGAAGCGAAATGGCTTTGGATGACCATTATTAGGTAACTCACAAGTCAAAAGAATGGGTTTGTGATCTGATCCTACTCGCAATAAAATATCTGAAGAGATTGTATACTTTGTTTGCAACCATTTATTGGATAACAAGAATCTATCCAATATTTCTACTATATGATTTTTCCCAATGCATCTATTATCCCATGTATATTGAAAGCTTGAGGGACTAACATCCCAAAGGTCATTTGAATTGACAAATGAAGCAAAATCTTGCATTGATTTAGACCATCCTAGAATGCCACCCTTCTTTTCCAAAGGAGATAGAATAATATTAAAATCACCCCCAAGAATCCATAGATCACAATGAATCATCATTGTATTTGACAAAAATATACTAAGGTCCTTCCAACATCTTTCACGAGGAGTAACTATAGTTGGAGCATATACATTTATAACCCCAACTTTGATGTTTTCCTCTTTCCTGCAAAATAATCTAACAACCCAATTACTTTTTGCTTCTAATAGTTGTCCATCCCATTTGCATTTATCCCATATTATTGCAATACCACCTGAAGCTCCTATAGAAGAAACTACTAAACAATCACCTATCCTCCAAATCTTCTTAAAAGCATCCTTACATTCCTCACTACTTAATTTTATTTCTTGTATTAAAATAAACTCAAGGCTATAACAACCTATTAATTCCTTAATAACTCTTTTTTAGGGGTTTTATTCATACCCCTAATATTCCATGATATCATTTTCATCATCAACACTTTTTATTTTTATTAGTGGGCTTAGCCCCACTTCTTGTTAACACCTATGATATTTTTATTTGGCTTCCCAGATCAATATCCTTTTGAGTTTATTTTTCTCTTTGTTCCTACTTTGATGGCCTTCCTCTCCTTCTTCCATTCCTACCAACACTCTCATCTTCATCAATCTCTTCTATTTTTTCATATTGTTCAAAATGAGACTTATCTTCTAAATATTTATGTTGCCCTAAAGAGTCGAAAGTGCAAGGAATAGCCTCATTAGCATTTTCTTCTTTATGTTGCCCTAAAAACTCTAAACTGCATAGATGATCCTCCATAGTCATCACTTTCTTATGTTGGCCTAAAAACCCTAAATTTCCTTGGATATCCTCCATAATATTTTCTTTACTATACTGCTCTTGAAATCCTAAAGTGCAAGGAATACACTCTATACTACTTTCATTTTTATTGTAAGGAGAATATTTTAAGCTACTTGAGGATAATAAAGGTGATTTACCTAGATTAAGCTTGACCTCCTTCACCTCATTTGCTTTAAAATTTATCTCCCCATCTTCCTTTGTTTTAAAATTTGCCTTCCCCTCTTCCTTCGCACCTTTAGCTCCTTCTATATTTGAACTTGCGCATTGTACTTCCTCATCCCCCATATCATTTTTTTCTTCTAATGGCTGATTCGAGTGAACTATAATGGCCTTTGCCATCTGATGATGTAGAGGGAATTTTCTAGCCACTTTCTTAGGAGTGGAAAATCCTTGATTTGACCTAGCTTCTCCTATGATATGGTCTCCTTGTTTCAAATTGAAGCTACCCTCATGCCCAAAAATTTCCATCTCTTCCTCCATTTTCACTTTGCAGTCTCTTGCCATGTGCCCAGTTTCATGATATTTGCGACATCGAAATGCAATATTTTCATAATCCACTTGTTGATCCCATTCTCTTGATTCAGATTTAATCCTAATCGACTGTGGTAAAGGTTTAGAAATATCCATGGCAACACATATTCGAGTGTATACAACATGCCTTCTCTCCTTAGTAGTTGGTCCCTCCTGGATGAATTCACCTAGAGTATTACCAATATTCTTCAAAACCTCCTTATTGATGAGTTGATAAGGAAGTCCAAAAAGCCTAATCCATACCGGAAGCCTTTTAATAGTTTCTGTGTCCACAAAAAATTCTCACTCCAAGGTCTTAAATATAATGCATCTTTACCCCTAAACCACGGGCCTCCATCCATTATTTTATCCCTTATTTCTGAACTGGAGAAAATAATGAGGAAAAATCCTTTTGGAAGAAAAGTCATGGAGTAATTTGAATTCAATCCCCACTTCCACTTGATCCAATTTTGAATCTCAGAAAAACCTGGCCAATATCCATGAAACTTACATATTAACCCTCTGGTTTTAAGAATCATTATATCATGCTCAATCATCTCATCCTTGATAATCACTTCTGGTGTAGAATCTGCTACCTGGACTGGGTTTGCCATAGATTCTCTCTTCCTCTTATTGCTAGCTAGGGCATCCATACTTCCAACTTGGCCATTCATACTTTCAAGAAGGACTTTCACAAATGACTTTCTTTCCATGTTACCTAGATTTTCTTCAAATGAATCCTTTAAATTCTCCTAAGATCTGGAACAAGAAGTGGCACTTGTTCCTTGATCACACTTTGCTTTCTACTTTCTTCTTTCCTTCTCACACTTCCTCCTCACTCCCAGCTCGTGCTTGCACTCGCTTTTGGCTGCACTCACTCTTGGCTCATGCTCGCACTCACTTTTAGTTGCACTCACTCCCAACTTGCACTCACACTTGCTTTTGGCTGCACTCACTCCTAGCTCATGCTCACTGCTTCCAACTGCACTCACTCCTAACTCTTCCTCGCACTCATGCTTCAAGATACACTCACTCCTAGCTCGTGCTCGCACTCGCTCCCACTTCCAGCTATACTCACTCTCAACTAAAATTACACCAAATTTTATTTTTGGACTATGTTTATTATATGTTCATTAATATCTTATTTGTTTATCTTTAGATATAATATAACCATTTTTTTCTTTTTAATTGGTTATATAAGATTAAAACGAGCCCCACCCTATTACATCATCACCATATAGAGGTATTACAACAAAGCTTGGGTATTATCCATGTATCACTTAGCAAGATTTGAACCTTGGTCTTCTCTTTAAATGTTGAGGAATCTAATCATTAAGCTAATGCCACTTGATAAATATAATATAACTATTACCTCTATATTTTATATGCTTTATAAATAAAATATATAATATACTTGAAATTAGATTTTTTTTCTTGGGTTATAACACATTCCATGTGGTTTGAACTTGGGTCTCATGGATGAGAACCCAAAGACATACCCCAATGTTGTGTCTAGATAAGGACAAAAATAATCTTGAAAATTTTATATTTAGATCATAACTTCTGAGTGGCAACAATCTTGGAGGCATGGCTTAAGACATCAATATTTTAGATCTACATTGAGTGAGAAAGACGTAAGTATGATAGTGTTTGGCAAAAAAAACATAATGTTTCTGGATTTCAAAGAGATGCAATAACATCAAGGAACAAGAAGATCAATTGTTGGAAATATCATAGCAAAATAGGAGAAGCATTAAGCGTACAAAGTAATGAATATTCAAGTGGCATAATGACAGCTTGGCATTATAAAAAACCATCACTAATTAAGATTTCACTTAGGTGATTGAATGACCAAAATTGAAAATTACAAAAAAAAAATGTTGAATATTTATATTTAAAAAAATTGAATAAAATAAAAAAAATGATTGAATAAAAAATAAAAATATTAAAATGAAAATTGAATATGTTTGTAGACTCGAGTTTAATTTATTAAAGATAGATACCGAGGACAACTTTTTATATATATAATAAGTATTTATAACAAGGTGGCAACTGTGATTATCCGCAAATTGTGACTGATGCAAAGTAAAGACTACCGGGCATTGTGACGACAGAAATCGCATTTTTCCAAACCGTCTTGCCACGGCTCTTGACTTAATATTCCATTTCACACCATTCACCCATTTCTTAGTTGGTGGACCCCACACTAACTCTGTTTCTCACTTTCAACCTGCAAATGGTTTTAGGCCGCTGTCCGTGCTCTATTTCTCCGATCAAAACGGCGATTAGACTCTCCCGACGACGATGAACGCCTACCAACAATATCTTAGCCTATTTTCTCTCATTTTTCCTCTAGCTTAAATTTGATAGTGGCTGGGACGATCTTGTGTAGAATGCTTTGTTTTCTGTTGAGTTCTAAGAATGGCAATATCGCAAAAGGTTGGAGTTGTGTGGAGGCAATTGCTGTTGTTAATGCTTTTGTTGGCCATGGCACGTCTCTCCAATCACTGCACATATGGCTGTTCATGGCCATAAAACAGACGTTGAAGCCCTTTTGTCCTTCAGAGACGCCATCACATCCGACCCTACAAAATCTCTCTCCACTTGGAGAGCTAACAACTCAGACAATGTGTGCTCTTGGAATGGTATTCGCTGCAGAAAGAACACTAAGAGGGTGGTTTCCGTTATCCTTCCACAAATGAAATTGGAAGGTACGATTTCTCCATCCTTATAAAACGTTTATTTACTGCACACTTTGAATCTTTCTAGTAATTATTTCACGGGAAGGATTCCTTCACAACTTGGCCATCTCAGAGCTTTGAAACTTCTCGACCTCAACACTAATTTCTTGTCGGGGTCTATCCCCAAATCGCTGGCCAATTGTTCAAGCATTCAATGGATTCGACTTTCATGGAACAACTTGACAGGGAGCATACCACCAGAATTTGGTCTTCTGGGGAAGTTAGAGCACCTCCGCTTAGTGGATAATAGTCTAGTGGGACGCATTCGAAATAGTTTGGGAAACTGCTCGTCTCTCCAGGATTTGAATTTGCACCAAAACTGGTTGTCAGGTGGCATTCCATTTGAGCAAGCTTGAAGAACTTGTCCTCTGGGCTAACAATATAACAGGCAGGATTCTGGAGGGCATAGGAAGACTTCAGAGACTGCAGTCGCTTGATCTGAGCCATAACGAGTTGGAGGGGAGCATTCCTCCAGCTCTAGGTAATTGTTCTTTGCTTCAGGAATTATATTTAGAACATAACTTGTTGTCAGGTGTCATTCCCGAAGCAATTACCCATTTGAGCAAGCTTGAAACACTTTTTCTCTGGGCTAACAATTTGACAGGCAGGATTCCAAAGGTCATGGGAAGACTTCACAGACTGCAGTTGCTTAATCTGGCTTATAACGAGTTGGAGGGGACCATTCCTCCAGCTCTGGGTAATTGTTCTTCACTTGATAAATTATATCTAGGCGAAAACTTTTTGTCACGTGGCATTCCTGAAGGAATTACTAATCTGAGCAAGCTTGAAGTGCTTTCACTCTGGGCTAACAATTTGACAGGCAGGATCCAAGAGGGCATAGGCAAACTCCAAGACTTGCAAATTATTTCTGCCTATTCTAATAACTTTTTTGGGAAGCTGCCTGTATCCTTGTCCAACTGTACTCGCCTTCAACTTTTGGATCTCAAGAAGAACCAATTTACACGTGGGCTTCCTTCATATCTTGCGAAATTCAAAACCTTGAGTGTTCTAAGTTTGAGCTATAATGGGCTTCATGGGAGCATTCCTCCCTGGATCATAAACCTTACCAGCTTGCACGTGCTGGATTTATCCAATAACGAAATTACTGGAGCAATTCCCTCTGATCTTCACAGTCTGGAAGGATTTGGAATCAAAGAATCTCCGAAACTGAGCCGTCAGTCAATCTACGAGGATTGGATGATCACAGTTAAGGGACACGAGTACGTGTTTCACTATGTGATAACTTCAAACAACATTTTCGACTTATCAAGCAGCAATCTGAGAGGGAAAATACCAGCAAGCATAGGAAGTCTGAGTAGCCTGCGTTTGTTAAATTTATCCGGAAACCAATTGGAAGGCAAAATTCCAGCATCTCTGGGACAAATATCAACAACTCTGGAGCAAATAGATTTGTCTGGAAATAAGCTGAGTGGGCAGATTCCTGAAGAGCTATCTAATTTGTCTATGTTGGACGTCTTCAATGTTTCTTCTAGCAAACTCTGCGGACCAATTCCACAAGGAACCCAGTTTTTCACTTTCAACGACAAGAGTTCATTCCAAGGAAATCTGCCGTGTTTATGTGGGGACCCCTTGCAGAGTTGCACACAAAATCAACGGCGAAAGAAATCGACCCTGCCTTCATCTCCAGGGAAGTCAGTGTGGAGCAGAGTGGAAGAACACGTGTCATTAGCAGGATTGGGTCTGGGATTCGGGATTGGATTTGGAGGAACGATATCTGTGATCAGCGGATGGAGCAAAGCAAGGCGTTTAGTTTTGGGGTCGGAGTCCAACAGACGACGTCCGTATTATGGAGTTTATTGATTTCCCAAATAGAAGCAGTTAAGGACAAAATAAGTATTAGAAGAATGGGGAACAGTCGTTTGCTTTCATATGCAAAGGGTTTAGGGGATAGATATTAGTTGTTTTGAAAATGTTTTTTAGGGTAAGATTGTGTTAGGAATGGAGCCTAATTATGAGGAGGCTAAACAGAGAAAGTTTCTGGATTTACTGCAGGATGGGCAGTGAAAGTTTCCAGATTTACAGTCTGTTAGTCTACCGGAGAAAGTTTTCGGATTTACAACGGGACAGCCGGGGAAAGTTTTTTTTGTTTTTATCCCAAAATTAGATGTTGGGAACTCAATGTTAATCTTGGAATGTATTAAGAAAAGCGGTTTGTTTTTTCTGTTTTTTCTTATATATAGTTGTGAGGAAAAACGAGAGATGACTATGACAAAGAAAATTACTTGTGTTGATTCCTTGGAAATATAGAGAGGAAATTACAGCAGATGTTTGTTGTAGGTTGTAACCCTCTATTGCTTGGATTGAGAAAAAGAAGGACTGAAAATTCTCGGTGGATGTAACCCACATTGGGTGAACCACGTTAAAATCATTGTCTCTTCTTATGTGTGTGTTTGTCTTATTTTTCTTTAATTATGCTGTTAAAGTTTGAAACACTATAATTGCTTTTCTATATAAATATATTTTATATAGTGATTTACTCTAACAAGTGGTATCAGAGCGGTTGTTTTGTTGGGTGCACTTGACAGAAGGAGAATTTCTGGATCAAGTGGGAGCAATGGCGGAAGAAGGGAGGTTTAGAGTTCAAAAATTCAATGGCCAGAATTTTCAATTCGGAAGATGCAAATGGAAGATTACTTGTACCAGAAGGATCTTTACTTACCTCTTGAGGGGGAAAGCAGAGAGACCTTCATCTATGTCCGATGAGGAGTGGAGTCTCCTTGATAGAAAGGCATTGGGTGCTTGTGAGGTTGTGCTTGGGAGCCACTCGTAGCCTTCAACATCTATGATGAAAAGACTACCAAGGGAGTCATGGATAAGTTGGCCAAGATGTATGAGAAACCATCGACATCAAATAAGGTATTCTTAATGAAAAGGTTATTTAACATGAAAATGAGTGAAGGAGGATCTGTGCATGATCATTTAAATGAATTTAATATTGTCACTAATCAATTGCATTCGGTAGGATTGGATTTTGATGATGAGCTTAGGGCCTTATTAATCTTATGCTCTCTTCCAAAAAGTTGGAACAGTTTGGTAATGGCGGTAAGTAACTCTGCTTCGAGTTCAAATAAATTAGAATTTGATGATGTGGTTGGTGTGATACTCAGTGAGGACATGAGAAGAAAAACCACGGGAGAATCATCTAGCACCGCCTTAACTGTTGAGAATAGAGGAAGAGGAAGAGAAAGAGGCAAGAGTTCACATCGTGGCAAATCCAAAGGCAGATCCAAATCACGTGGAAAAGGAAAGCTACGGTGTTGGCACTGTGGCAAAAAGGGTCATCTCAAGAAGGATTTGTTGGCAAAGAAAGGGTGATGGAAATGAAGGTAATGATAATAATGGTAACACTTCAGAAGCCAATATTATTGGACAAATTCTACAAGATGCTTTAATCTTATCTCTTGATAGAAATAGTGATTATTGGGTAATTGATAGTGGTGCTTCATTCCATGCTACCTCACATAAGGAATACTTCATAGATTATGTTTCTGGAGATTATGGACAGAGTTCTATTGGGAAATGACCAACCATGTAAAATCGTGGGTATTGGAAAGATTTTGATTAAATCCCCAAATGGATGTCAATGGGCTCTTAAAGAGGTGAGACACATACCAGATTTAAAGAGAAATCTTATATCGGCAAGTAAGCTTGATGGTGAAGGATACACGGTTGCATTCGGAGAAAATGCTTGGAAAGTTACTAAAGGTTCATTGATAGTAGCTAGAGGTAAATTGGTGGGTACTCTTTATTTACTTACTGATTTTTCTCACTTCTCCATGAATTTAGTTTCTACGGGTGAGAGTGCATCTTTGTGGCACCAAAGACTTGGCCATATGAGTGGAAAAGGTATGGAAATTTTACATTCAAGAAAGTTATTGCCTAAGTTAAAAGAGATTGATTTGGAATTACTGTGAGGATTGTGTTTATGGTAAAGCAAAGAGAGTTAGATTTCTCAAGGATGGCAAGGAAAGGAAGAAAGAGAAATTGGAGCTTGTGCACTCGGATGTTTGGGGCCCGGCTCAGGTAACTTCTCTTGGAGGTTCCTCTTACTATGTACTTTTTATTGATGATGCAACAAGGAAAACATGGATATATTGCATTAAGAATAAAAGTGATGTTTTTAATACCTTTAAGAATTGGAAAGCATTAGTTGAAAATGAAAGCTGGAAAAAGGTTAAAGTGTCTAAAGTCGGATAATGGTGGAGAATATTGCGGTAGAGAATTTGATGTGTTTTGTTCTAAAAATGGAATTAGAAGAATCAAGGTAGTTCCAAGAACACCTCAAGAAAATGGGGTTGCGAAAGAATGAATAGAACCATCATGGAGCGTGCTAGGAGCATGAGAATACATGCGAGGCTTACCATTATTTTTATGGGCTCATGCTTGTTGATACTTGCAGGTATATCGATTAATAGAGGACCGTCTAGTGCCTTGGATGGAGGAATTCCGGAAGAGCTTTGGACGAGTAAACCGATGAAATTATTCTTTCCTTAAGGTATTTGGATGTGAGGCTTTTATGCATATAGACAAAGAGAACAGAAATAAGTTAGATGCTAAGGCCCAAAAGTGCTATTTTATTGGTTACGGTATTGATGGCTTGGGTTACAGATTATGGGATTGTGATAACCGAAAAGTCATTAGAAGTAGGGATGTCATATTTAATGAAAAAAACTTGTATAAAGATCGGTTGCAGGGAAAGAAACGAGAAGAGGAAATTGTTGAATACATAGACCTTGATGGACACATAGAAAAGGTAACTCCAAAAGTGGTAGAAGATCAAAATGTAGAGCAGCAACAACAAGCACCTCAATCTCCAGAAAGTGTTGTTAGACGATCTACGAGGATAAGTAAAATTCCTCAACGTTTCTCCGATTATGTTTTGTATATCGATCTTTGGTGAGCGAGAATGTTTTCGGGAAGCATTACGGATGGATACCGGGAATAAGTGGGAGCTTGCAATGAATGAAGAAATGGACTCTTTATTCCACAACCAAACTTGGGATTTGGTTGAGCTACCCAAAGGTAAAAGAGCTTTGACCAATAAATGGGTGTACGGGATTAAAGAGGAGAATGAAGGGCATAAGAGATACAAAGCAAGACTAGTGGTCAAGGGATTCGCTCGGAAAAAAGGTATTGATTTTGATGAGATTTTTTCTCCAATTGTAAAAATGACCTCTATTAGAGCTATTTTGAGTCTTGTAGCTATAGAAAATTTGTTTCTGGAGCAATTGGATGTGAAGACAACATTTCTTCATGGTGATTTGGAGGAGGAAATTTATATGCACCAACCGGAAGGCTTTCAGGTGAAAGGTAAAGAGGATTGGGTATGTAAGGCGAAAAAGAGCTTGTATGGGTTAAAACAAGCTCCTAGACAGTGGTATTTAAAATTTGATAAGTTCATGGCTAATCAAAGGTTTGAAAGATGTCAAAGTGATCACTTTGTATATTTTAAGCAAACTGGAAATGGTAACTATGTTATTTTGCTATTGTATGTGGATGACATGTTAGTTGCGGGAACAAATATGCAAGATATAAACATGCTCAAGAAGAAGTTGGCTAAATCCTTTGCCATGAAGGATTTGGGAGAAGCCAAACAAATCCTTGGTATGAGGATAACAAGAGACAAGGAGAGTCACACTCTGAAATTATCACAAGCAAAATACATTGAAAAAGTGCTTAAGAGATTCAACATGAACAATGCAAAGTCTGTTGCTACTCCATTGGCAAAGCATTTCAAACTCACCAAAGATTTGTGTCCCAAGACACAAAAGGAACAAGAGCATATGGCTAAGGTTCCCTATGCATCAGCAGTTGGAAGTTTGATGTATGCAATGGTTTGTACAAGACCAGATATTGCCCATGCAGTGGGAGTAGTGAGTAGATTTATGAGTAATCCGGGAAAAGGACATTGGCAAGCGGTAAAATGGATACTCAGGTACTTGAGAGGAACTTCAAATTATTCTTTGAATTTTGGAGGCTCTAATATATGCTTGAAAGGTTTTGTAGATTCTGATATGGCGGGTGATCTTGATGGTGGAAGGAGCACTACTGGCTACATATTTACTATAGGAGGAGGAGCGGTTAGTTGGATTTCTAAACTCCAACACGTAGTTGCCCTTTCAACCACTGAAGCTGAATATGTTCTCTGCTACGAAGCAAGCAAAGAGATGGTTTGGTTGCAAAGACTAATGGAAGAAGTGGGGAAGAAGCAAGAGGATAATAGGTTGTGGAGTGATACCCAGAGTGCTATACACCTTGCGAAGAATTCGGCATTCCATTCAAAAACTAAACACATCAAACTCAGGTATCATTTCATTAGATCAATAGTGGAAGATGGATCTTTGAAATTAGGGAAGGTTCACACATCACAAAATCCTGCTGATATGCTTACAAAAGTGGTGTCAAGAGAAAAGTTGAGCTTTTGCTCAACTTCAGTTGGCCTTAAGGAATAAGAGGCCATGATGAGAATTTTTCAGTCCTTGGTTGCAGTATGGTGCAATGGAATTAGTCTCCAAGTGGGAGATTGTTAGGAATGGAGCCTAATTATGAGGAGGCTAAACGAGAGAAAGTTTTGGATTTCTTGCGGGACGGGCGGGGAAAGTTTCCAGATTTACGATCTGTTAGTCTACCGAGAGAAAGTTTTCGGATTTACAACGGAGACGACCGGGGAAAGTTTTTTTGTTTTTATCCCAAAATTAGATGTTGGGAACTCAATGTTAATCTTGGAATGTATTAAGAAAAGCGGTTTGTTTTTTCTTTTTTTTCTTATATATAGTTGTGAGGAAAAATAGAGATGACTATGACAAAGAAAATTACTGTGTTGATTCCTTGGAAATATAGAGAGGAAATTACAGGAGATGTTTGCTTGTAGGTTGTAACCCTCTATTGCTTGGATTGAGAAAAGGAAGGACTGAAAATTCTCGGTGGATGTAACCCACATTGGGTGAACCACGTTAAAATCGTTGTCTCTTCTTCTGTGTGTGTTTGTCTTATTTTTCTTTAATTCTGCCGTTAAAGTTTGAAACACTATAATTGCTTTTCTATATAAATATATTTTATATAGTGATTTACTCTAACAGATTGCTTTGCAAAAGTTATTTATATATTTTTGTTTGGTTTATGTTATATGGAATACAGAATCTAGAGTAAGAATGATTTGTAAAAATTATTTATATAATCTGCATGAGTGTGGTTTACTGTAAGGATACTTACATTATCGATAATGCAACCTGGATTCAATCCCACAACGGACGGATATGTATAAGAAGTATTATTTAAAAAATAAAAAATATTTATATATTTTTATTTGGTTTATGTTACATGAAATACAGAATTAGGTGGTTAACATGCATTCAAAGATCTGTTTATTACGAAGACTTTATATTTTCTTTTTCTTTTTCTTTCCTCTATGTATCGTGAACAATGAGAACATTCAACACAAAATCGATGCATGGCTTGAATATGCTAATAAAAAATAATAACACATTATAATATATAGCCATGACTTTAAACGATTACCCCTCATGAGCTTAGGAATAAAAATAATTTTTCATGTTGCAAAAAGAAAATTGAATACATAGCCATGTTTGAAGTTTGTTTTATTTATGATGTTATCAACATGTCCTTTGCTAGTCTTTTGTAACAAGGTTTGGTCTATGAGCATCATTGTTGTCTAACTTTAAATTGGTCTACAAGCATCAAGGTTGGAATTTAAGAGCTATTTTGATGATAGTTAAAATGATTCTACCATTGACGAAGGTTCGACTTAAACAACGACTATGAACTCACTCTAGTATGGGTGAGGCTATAGACATGATTATCTTCCACTTTTGATTGGTTTTATAATGGATATCTACATAGTCACTACCTCTTGAAGCACTCACAAGACATCACTAGAAAGAGGTTTAAGATGGAAGAATCCAACAACTATAGGAGAAAGAAAGGGATCCCAAGGTGCTTGGTCAAAATATCGATAGGATAAGCTCCTCCACATCAATATTTTTTTCAAAAGAAGCTCAACATTTCATGATTTGTGAAAGCATAAGAAAATTAGAACATTTAAAACTACAAAAACTTTGTGGACCATTCGATCCTATTGATCCATGGCAAAAGTTATTTCAAAAAGCCACTAGTAAGAAAATGAAAAAAAAATCCAAAACCAAAAAGGGAAATTACTTCTATGCACCTGTAAAATTGAAATAAGTAGCAATCACAATTTGGCACTGTTAGCCAAAACTATAAAAAAGAGCAGAAACAAAGTTGGGTGCAGAAGAACGTTAACTAGACTATGGAATGTGCAAATGAGAAAATATTAAAACTTCGATCAAATATCAAGGAAGAATTACATGCAAAATGACAATAACCTAATCCTGGGTAGGCTATCTTCACTAGCCAGACATGGTCTCCCAAGTAGGCGATCAACTCCTTAAAGAAAATAGCATGCAAGCTATCAAGAAGTAACCTCAAGCATGATGATATTAATTGTAGGAGATCCATGCATCTATTCTCCAAAGACTTTTAACATGGGCAAATGGAGTGAATCATAAATAACTTCACTTTTAGAAGAACAATATCTTGAAGCATTAATGGCTCCTAATAAAAAAACCTCAAGATTTCCTACAATTAATGTATTGAATCCCAAGCAAAATTTTGAAAAGGAAATTTTAAATTTTGGGAGGGAAAGGTTTTTTGATTTTGTTGATAAGTAGTAATCTTTTCTTCATTGTAAAAGATCGAAAGTTGCTTATTCATTCCAAGTATTTAGACTTGTATGTAATCTTTCTTTCAAGGTTATGCATAAGGAGTCAGACCCGAAATATATTTATAAAAATAAGGTAAATTAATTTCAAAACTGAGATAAATCTTGGCCAAATTCAAGTAGGAGACATGGCAAATTGTCTTTATTTTCACCAAAAATTATAAAACTATGGTAAATTTTACAATTTTCACGATTGACACCATAAATTCGATTATCGATCACTTACAAAATTAATTCGACTGTCGATCAGTTGTAAAATAAATTTAATTATTGGTTAGTTGCAAATGATTGCTAGAATATCAATCGATTACGAACAAGCATGGATATGGAGTTCAAACAAACCATCATCCCATAATCTCTAATTTTCATCTTCTAATCCTTTCATCTTAGGTACCTTAGGGTCAAACAAAATGATGCCAACTTCAACATCGTATAACCAAGTATACTAACCTCCTTATTTCAATCATCAATAAATTTCTTCTATCTCTTATCACATGCCTTTTGTTCCATTAAATCATACTTCTCTTAGATTTCAATATCTAACCACTCAATTAGAGCTATTAAAACAACAAATGACCATTATCCAAGGATGTTCATCTAGTCACAAGCACTCATATGATGACTTGTGCAACCAGTCCCTAAATTTTTTAGGATCCTAATCCTAACCATTAATATTATTATTAATTCACTTATTTTATTTATGGACCATTGTGTCTTTTCAACATCACAAGTCTAGGATAGATATTTATATTCAATTATGAGGGTGTAAATAAGGCATCCATAAAATTATAAGAACATAAATTGTTATTTAATCCATTGGCAGGTTTATCTTTAGTGAAATAGTGATTCCATTACAAAGGTGATTCAATATAATTCCATTGTCTTTGCATCCAATTCCACCTATTTTATTATTCTTTATAGCTTCTAAGA
The DNA here is from genome assembly GCA_028583015.1 of Wollemia nobilis. NCBI lineage: Eukaryota > Viridiplantae > Streptophyta > Pinopsida > Araucariales > Araucariaceae > Wollemia > Wollemia nobilis. The sequence continues at coordinate 10,184,372 of JAQPPZ010002499.1, forward strand.
ACCAGGTTCCTACCAAAATCCTTTTGTAGCTAGTCTCCCTTTTCCTCCTAACTTTGAAAACCCTTAGTTTCAAATATATAATAGGAAAGGGGATCTTTTCTGCCAACTTAGGTTGTTTAGAACATCTTGTAGCAATATCTATTATGATAATATGTTGCTACTATAAATATTCCCTAAGAGACTTAGTGGCCTTACCTTGGAATAATACTATCAAATATCAAAGAAATCCTTCAAAAGCTTTAGGGGCCTTATCAAAATGTTTGTCAAAAATTCTCTATCTACATTGAGAAAAAGGTCATCATTAGTGGCCTATATCAACTCAAACAGTCCAAGGATGAGAATTGTGCTAACTTCTTAGCAATATGGCAAGCTCTAGTGGGAAAACTATAGTATGTCCCTCCATCCAAAGACTTGCTAGAAATATTCATAGGAAACCTTAACAAAATATTGGCCTTCTACTTAGAGATGACCAATGTCTCTTCCTTCAAAGAAGCAATTGATAGGGCCCAGGGAGTAGAGATTGCCCTGGTCAAAATAGGGAAACTAAAGACTAAGTCTCATAACGAGGAAGACAAATCCTCTGCTAATAGAAAGGGATATTACAAGAACAAACACATTGTAAGCTATGGAGTTACAAAGTCATACCAGGCTAATGTTAGTATTGTTACAGAATCCCTAACAATAATTACCCAAAGGGAGGTTCTACTAATTGAATGAACCTCTTTCATACATCCTAGAGAAACTCCTAAAAGCTAAGATGATAGAGCTTCCACTATCAAAATTTTTAAACCTAGACAGGAAAAAGGCTCCTTGGTTTTATCCCAATGAACAATGTATATTCCATCACATCAATGGTCATATGACTATTTGATGCATATGTCTTATGAATGTGATATAAGGCCCAACCAATAACAACCAAGTTATTTTGAACAGATTTATCTCTTAATCTTCATCCAATCAAGATCTTGAAATCTTTCATAATCTATTGGCTAATATCAATTAGAATCTAAAAGAAAAAAATAGCATTAATTACAAGAATGTCCCACCTATAAATCAAGGGATGGTTGGGATGCTTTATTATTCTAATCATATCTCTCAAATTTGTGTTATAACTAGACAACAACACAAAAATCAACCCTCAAATAAACATTCGATACATCCCTTGTTCCTTGATACAAAAGAACTTCTACACCCAAAAGACCCCCTCTAATAATCCATCAAGAGGAAAGCCTAAGGGTGCTTTTTATTTGCTATAAAAACTTGAGAATTCCCTAACCAAAATCTCCCTTATTAAACTTCTTACGTCTTATATAGTTAACAAAGACATCTTACTAAAAAATTTGAGCAAACAAGTCATTACTAAATACATCAACCCAAATGATCCTACTTTCATAGTAGGATCCATTGGGGTTAATCATTCAACTATATGATCCCATGAGAATGATATTCCTTAATCCTCTATGGTTGGAGATCTATTAGTATACATCATAGGCCATATCAACAACAAGTTAATCAAGCAAATCTTAGTTGATAATCCATCCCACGCTCTCAATATTATTTTATTATGTCATGCTATATGATTTAACTTAAAACATCCTTCTTAGGAGGTTGTGAATCCACAATATGTAATTCATTCCTTCAACTCTTTATTAGTTCCTTAAATTCAAATAATGAGATATAACTTTTCATAGTTTAGCTAACCCCAAACCACTCACATATTATGAGGTGATTGCGATTGAGAATCCCAAAATTCATGTTTTCCCTTCTCCCAGTTCATCTCTTCGTCATCTTCTTCTTTGTTGTTTATCACTAATGCAATAAGGTCTCTCACCTAATAATTAATCCATATAACAATGAATTTAAGGGTGAAAATGCTAACCCAATCAACATTAATAATAACAATTCAAATAATAATCAACTTGCATTAGACCTGTCCAAACTCCTACCATCACCTTGAAACTTAGGATTACCCTCTAGTAATAAGGGTAAAATAATGCAAATAAAAAGTTACTCCTTCATTTATGCTCATACTTCCAATGAAAATAAAATCCATTGTACTAATCCTTACCTAATTGAATTATAGTACACTTCATGCTTCATGTTGAACTCATATCCCATCCCTAAGCATATGCTTTCCAATAATGAATATCAAGGCAAAATACTAAGACTGTGTGATGTTATGGGATAGGTTATATCTTCAATCATAGTCATCCTTTTCCAACTTTCCCTCTAATGAGCTGGAAACCATTCATCATAATTTTAGACACCTAAAATACATCATTGGATAGGATACTCCCAAAGAGGCCTCCTTTCTAACTCACACAATCAATCTTGGGCAGCCTCAAGGTTAATTTAGTGGTTTCACCAACATTAGGTAACTTTTCCTACAAGAAGCCTAATCGTATCAACCCAAGATGATCTCAGGGCCACGACCATATCAATCCAAGATAGTTGTGCAAAAACATAATTAAAAATAAATAAAATAATAACAAACAATCAAAACTAGGGTTATGCATAAGGGGTCAAACCCAAAATCTAATTATAAATAAAAGGTGAATCAATTTTGAAACCCAAGTGAATCCTAACCAAATTTGTGTAGAAGACATTGTAAATTTTATTTGATATCCACCAAAAAATATAATAATAGGGTAAATTTCTATTAATATTTGGAAAAACTATTAAACAACATAAAGACTACTAGCGAGACAATTTCATATGAGGCAAGAGGCTATTAAAGAATGAGGCTACTAGATAATGAGTCAATTTCATATGTCGGTAGCCTGTATGAGGCTACTAGTGTATGTTTGGTATTGGTAGCCTTTATAAGATACCAAATTATCAATGAAGCCAACAATAAAGGAAGGCCTATTGCTATGCCTCAGAGGTGTGTGGTCCCAGTTGTTCCAACCATTGTACTTTGCATTATTTCAAGCAAAAAAACATTTATTATAAACACTTAATTAATTTAAAAATAACGTGAATATAATTTATCAAATTAAATCAAAGAAAATTATTTCAACAAAAAAATCATTCATTATAAACACTTAATTTAATTTAAAAATATTTGTGTGTTGTAACATAAATAGAATTTATCAAATAAACTCAAATAGCAACTATGGTAGTCATCACCATAATTCATGATAGCCTCTGAAGAACACTGGAGCCATGGTGAACCAATAGCCTCTGTAGGCTACTGTTGCCATGATTCACGGTAGCCTCTGAAGGCTACTGAAGCCATGGTGAATCGGTAGCCTCTAAAGACTACCATCTCCATGAGTCATGATAGCCTACAAAGGCTACCATCCTAAGTTTAAGACACACAAAGATCAAGAACACCTATGAATGTTCTATCTTGAGTTTATTTGCGTGTCTTAAACTTAGAAGATCAAGAATACCAAACTTTGTTCAACATTTCTATCAGTTTTACTTTTGCACATATTTCAATATAAAAGAAGGTTGTTGTCATTAACATCGATTGAAATATGATATGTTATTGTAAAAAGTAATTGGATCATATATCAGGGGTTTCTCATTTTCATGGGGTTGCAGTCCAGAATAACATAAAATATGTGGAGTAGATCTACAATTAAATGTACAATCTAGAAATGAAATAGAATGATAAAAAATGGTGAGATAAAATAGAATGTACTAGTGACAAGAGCACTAGAATAAGATAAAATGAGATCAATAAACAAATAATAAAAAGCACACGATAAGAGAAAGAAAAAGAGGGATTAACCTAAGAGTGTCAAGTTGTGATATATATATATATATATATATATATATATATATATATATATATCCAGAGCAAGTATAAAAAAAAATTTAAAAAGAAAATATACAAAAGACAATCATCAGTCACTGCAACAATGTGTTCAAACTATTTACAGATGAGAGAGCTAGGGTGCAAAGTAGTATCCTCTTTGTGGTGTCACGTCAAGCATTGAAGATAAAAAATTTAGAGAAGAGTGTTAAATTGTGATACATATAAATGAGGAGCAAGTATAAACAAAGCTTTAAAATAAACCTACAAAAGGTCAATATCACTCATCTGTCACTGCAACAATGTGTTCAACCTATTTATGGATGAGAGAGCCAGGGTGCAAGGTAGTATCCTATTCGTGGTGTCACTTCAAGCATTGGTGTCACTTAAAGCAAGGGTGTTGGGGTTCTTAGGTGGGAGTAGTTAGAGAATAATGTTGTCTCACCAATCTGCAAAAAGCTCATGATGGCATGTTAGCATCAAGAGAATGTTTAACTTTAACCAAGAAATAAGGCAGACTAAGAATGTTGGTATTGATGGAGTTGTTATTGATGAAGTTGGTATTGATGGAGCTATTGCTGATGAAGTTGTAGATATTAGGGATTCATGGGAGGCTAATTTGGATTGTTAAGGGCTTGATGTTGTTCTTGAGAAAACACTTGTTGATTTATCTAAATTAAATTTTGTTGAAGATTTTGATTGGACCCCTGAACAAGAGCATGATATGAATGTTGAAGATAGTCTTGATTGACTTTTTGAATATGTTCTTGGGTTGGTGCTTGTTGATACATGGAAGACCACTCATACTGAGATGGAAGAAGACGATGAAAAGATGTTGTTGTGGGTACAGTTGAAGTTCATGTTGGTGGTGAAGTGAATAAGTCACTTTGACTTGAAGGATGCATGAAAGTGGATGTGGGATTTTGATATGAGGGGTAAGTCATGTAGACACTCACCTGAGAAGATGCGAGAATATTATGTTGAAGATGTTGAGAAGAAGTTTATGGATAAGAATAAGTAGGAGGATTTTAAAGAAATTAGGGAATTTGAGAATGGGTTGGTACATGTGTATAACCAAAAGAAGAAGGGAAATGTGTGCCAACATGATGCATATTTTGAAGAAGAACATCAAAAGAAGAGGGAATGATGTTAGTAAAATTAGCTTCAAGTGATGGGTTGGTGTAATATGAGGAAGAACGTGGTACTGAATATGGAATGATAGGGAGCTTCAAGGCATGTAGCAAAGAAGAGGTCAAAATTGATGAATGTAAATGGAGGAGATTGAGTATGTTGTTATTAAGATGAAGGTATGTTTGAAGAAGAATCCCCTTGAGTGTTAGGGGAAGTGGAAGTGGTGAAGACCATAGCTATAATTTGGATGGTAGCTTTAGTGTCTTGATGAGTATGAAAAATAGTTTATTTGCAATCCAAGAGGTTTTGTGATGGTAATTATAGAAATGGGTGTGAGGGATAATAAGAGGGTAGTGAAGGCTCTTTGTCATAGGTGATTTTAGGTTTGAATATACCCGGCACAAAGTAAACAAACCTCAAAAAAGAAACAACTTCATGAGTTTATTCCTTAGAATATTAGGCTGATGAGGTGGTAGTGGAGGGTTGAGTGATGTCTTGAGTGACACCTAATATGGTAGATGATGCTACAATAATTTGAGATTGGCCATGATTTTGGGTCATTCAATTGGGCACAATGATGGTGTCAACTTCTATGAAAGAACTAGTAGATGGAGAGGGATTTGCACGAGTAGCTTCCATCGTAAAATGAGCTTGCCCATGTGCTTGGCTATAAGTAACAACCATTGTTTGGCAGATAAAATGCCAAGAAACCAAGTTTCTATCAAATTTTGGCAAAAGAAACAGATGTGAATGTATGTCTAGGGTTATCAAACCTTTGTGTGAAACAAATGTTTAGGTCACAAGTTAACCTACAACTACTTTTACAGACTTTGATAAAAATAAATTACAAAGACAGAAGAGTTGCTTGAACTAGTTTTAGAGATGTTTAGAAACCTATTTTGGAGATTTTGTAATGGAAATCAACCTATTTAAAAATAAAAGCAATGAGCAAGAAAGTTTTATGATAAAGTGTGTTTATGATTGTGTAACAAGACCTAAAAAAAAAAGAGGTGGTAGATGTGATCTATGAAGGTATGCTTATGCACAATTTCTTGTTATACTCAAAGGTATGTGAGGGGTAACTATACACAAATAGGTGAATAACTTCTAATAAAGGAAATGGCTCAGATAACCTAGATAGGAGATATATAGAACCTCTTAAGAAAGAGGTAACACTATCTAAGACTTGGTACTAGCCTAGCTAGGCTTTCATTTCACCCTCGAACGGGCTTAGTCACAAATAATAGTTGCACACTCACTAATTCTATGAAGCTCTTTGAGTAGGTGCATCTAATCCTAACCTACCTTGAGGATCTCTCAAGAGTAGGGGATTCTCTAGTGATAAAGTCTATAAAATCATTCACAAGGCTACTATGGTGTTTAGGGGGTGAGCCAATGAAAGGAGATGAATTCCAACATCGTTGGTCTCAATTAGGGGTTGGTGATTAAATACAACTTGAAAAATATGTAAAATATGTCAAGTGTGTGTATCTTATACTTTAAAGAGATTGAAATGCTAATAGAGAAACTAAAAATACTTTTTTATTTTTGTGAAATGAAATGCCTTTTTTGAAATGAAAGGAATGTGAGAGAAGCAATGCAAATTTATTTTTGTAGAAAATGTTAGTTGAAGGGAAAAGCAAGGAAAATCACATGATTTATCAAGCTATTATAAGACTTGATTAGGCACAAATATATTTACACTAGCCAAGATATTTCTATTAAGGTTATGGCTAGATGTCTTTTAGAGCCTTATATATGAGGTAAATTGAGATTTGCTCTCATATCATGAAGATGAAGAGGTTAGAAGACCTCTTTGAACCTTATGCAAGTGCTTTAATTCTGTGATGCAAGTAGTTAACTAACTAACATCTATGGAAGCAAAGGAAAGAGATTTTAGAAATTGACCAAAGTAATTTGGAGCCTTTTTAAGCAAGTAACAAATAAAATTAAATGTGACCAAAGTGATTTGGTGCATTTTGTAAAGCTAAAAAGTAAAGGAAGTGCATTTTTTAAACTGCCCAAAATAATTTTGGGGCTTTTGTAAAAGTGAAATATGTAAAAAAATTAAAACTAAACTTTTTTTTTTGAACCAAGTACGCAAGCTTTTCAAAATTCATCTATGATCTCCAACTCCTAAAGGTCTCTGTGATTGATTTTTGGGGTCTAAACTATGTCTCAGATCCGATCGTAGGTTACCCTGTGACTCAAATGGTGACACCTTACCTTGCAACCCAATTTAAAATAGGAATTTTACCAAGTTTGGGCTTGTTGATAGTCCGTGTGGTATAGTAGTTGGTTTATGTACAAGTACTTGATGAGCACCAGAAATTCTCATTTTATATAAATTCTTAAGGGTATCATTACTAGTTTAATTAGCATGGGAGATATATTTTTATTTAACTTATGCATATAATTGATAGAAAATCTGGTATTATGCTTAACAGGTGTTTTTAGTAGAAACTGTGTATAAATGCAGGTTTTGCTACTAATATGGTGTTTCCCAGTTTACATCCCAAATGGACTTGGCATGCTTCTACTTAATTGTGTCTAAGGTATATGGAGTAGGTGCCTTACTCTGGCATATTACTCCCATACATGGGAGGTGCCTTACTCTGGCACCTTACTTCCATACATGGGGAGGTGTATTACTCTGGTGCCTTACTCCCATACATGGGAGGAACCTTACTGATGCCTTACTCCCATGCATGGAAAGGCATCTTACTAGAACCTTACTCCCATACATGGGAGGTGCCTTACTAGTGCCTTACTCCCATACATTGGAGACACCTGCATTGGAGATGCCATATGACCAAGACAACATTGACCAGGTTGACCTAGGGGCTATGAAGGTTGTTGCATATGAAGACAAATGGGGATATTTTAATCATGCATTTATTAAATAGAATAAATTCTTTTTTATTATTATCAATCAATTAGCTGGTTGACCTTGTAAAGCTCTTAAGACATTATTTTTAAGATGAATTAGTTTAGGATTTGTTTGTTATGTACACCTAAGGATTTTTATATTTATCCTTCTGGTGAAAGGACATGCTTTAAAATAGAAGAATAAAATTTGTGTAGAAACCAATTGTAACTAATCACGTCATGTGATTAAAATATATTGATTTGTTATTGTAATGAGATCTGGCTACGCTTTAGATAAATATACATGCCAAATGAATGAGGGATGAATGATTAGTTTTACACGGATTATTTTGTTTCATTCTTTGTCTAAATTATTAAGAGTGAAAATCCTCTTATTTTGGAAAGCTCTACATAGCTAGTTGAGCAGACTATCTACGGGAGCTTGGGCCCACTCCCTGTAGTAGTTCTCCCATGTTTCAATTATGTTCTTTATTTTTAGTAGATTAGATTTTTTTAATTTGTGGAAAACATCCCAAGAGGGATGCCACTTTTGGATAAGACCCAAGGAGGCAGGGGTATCCATTCTGCCAAAAATGTCGAGGACTCAAACTTGGCCTACCATCTTTGACATACTCAAGGAGCAAACAAACACACAAAACCAATTAAAAAAAAAAAAAAAAAAAATAACAATAAAAATAAAATAAAATAAAAAACATGCTCCTTGAGTGTGTAAAAAAGAAAAGCACAACCAAACACACACACAATAAGATAAAAAAAAACCACAACACAAACCACATAGAAAAAACACAAGAACAACATAACAAAACACAAACATGAAGAAAACACACTACAAAGACATCACCAAAAAAAACATGAAAAAAAACACAACAAAAACCTAAAAAATAAAAATAAAAAACAACCAACAATAGACAATAAACAAAAACAAAAAACATAGAAAACACTCACACAAAAAACACGAATTAACACAAAAAAATAGAAACACAAGAACAAGAACGATAAAAACATAAAAAACATAAAACAACAAAAGCATAAGAACAACAAAAAACAACACAAAGAACACAAAAACAAAACAAAACAAAAGAACACACACACCTTAAAAAACTAAACAAAAAAAACAAAAAAGAAAAAAGAAAAAAAATTGAACATAACAATGACCTTACTAGACCAAAAGACTATTAAGGCAAGAATCAACAGAGAAAACAAAAGAAATAATAGAATGCGCTAAGGAACTAAAATAACCTGATCGAACCAAAGAGAAGCAAAAATAAAGCAATAAGAAACTAGGTACCTTCAAAATTGGAGTCATCCAAAAACATTATAGAAAAAAGAGTTTCCATTATTTGCGAAGCCCACCATCTAGGAGGGTGGCCATAACAAGTAAGATCACCTTTTTCCAAAGCCTAATTAGCTAAAGCATCAACATTCTTGTTTTGATCTTTGACCACATGATTGTAATCAACTTTCAAAAATCCCATCTGGATTAATTGAATCTTCTCAATAATTATTTTTATTCTCGAATCAACCTTATGATTTTTAGGAGTCTTCAAAATATTAATCATGATTTGAGAGTCAGATTCAACTAACACATTTTATCATTTAACATTTGTAGCACCCTAAAGGACTTTGAGGATACCATACCCCTCAGCAAGGTATTGGAAATAATACCCAAATTCTCAGCATAAGTAAAAACCAGGGACCCATATGAAAGTCTACCAATTTCTCCTGCACTAGCTTTTCCAGCGTTCCCTCTAGAGGCTCCATCAGTATTGACTTTTCCAAAATCCTTAGGATGAGGTTACCAATTTCTTGTCCTATCCATCTTACAAATAATCATATTCCCTTTAAGTTGGTTGCCCTTAGAAGATTCAATCTTCAATATTTGCATCACTTGATCCCATATTTGGTGGGAGTTTTGGGGGTGATTAAGGAGTTGATGGACTAATTCAACTAAGTTGGCTATGGTCTTTTGCCAAATATAGTTAATATCCTTCCTATTTTTATTAAAAAATTAGTTGCTCCTTTCGTTCCAGATATTCCAAAGAAGAATGGTATAACCCATCCATACTAACTACCTAATGAAATGATCAACACCCTCTTGATTAGGCCAATCCCTCCAATTATGTTCAAAAGTAAAAACATTGGACCACCGTAAGCCAAGTAAAGTGGCCATTCTCCTCCATAGCTCAAAGGCTAAAGAACACTCAATAAAAATATGGCTGAGATTTTTGACATTCTCTTCACACATTTCACATCTAAAAGGGCCATGAAAACCATGATTTATAAGTTGCTCACTAGTAAGCACCCTACAATGCAATAAAAGCTAAGTAAATAACCTCACCTTAGGCTAGAGATTTTGTGCCCACAACTAAGAAAAGATGTCAGAATTGGTATTATTATGGCATAAGGTCAAATAACCTTGAGCAACCGAATACTCACCCTTAGTAGTGTTGTTCCATTCAAAACAATATTTTTCATGGGACCAAAAGAGAGATATCATATGAAGGATGCCTTGGATATCTTGTCTTTGCCTTTCTAGGATTTGAATAGGCCAGTCCTCAATAGGGATCCAATATCTACCAACCTTTGAATTACCAGTATGGTACCGACAGTAATTAGCCACCTTTATCTAGTTATCTCGGTGAAGCTCCTCCATCCAAGGCCTCCAATCGGGAAACTGAGTTATCAAAGGCTTGTGACCATCCCAAGAATCTATCCAAAAAATTTCTTATTGACCATTATGAATGATCCAAAATAAATTTTTCTTTATCAAATCCTCACCAGTATTAAGAAATTCTAAAATGGGAGAACCTTTGGTAGGAAGTTGATAGCGAACAAGGCCTTCAGGACTTTTGTTCTCAGCATATTTAGCACAAAGATTATTGGCCCAAAGAGCATTGGGGTTATGCAACATCCTCCAATATAATTTAGCATCTAAAGCTTTGTTTTTATTAATAGAAGAACAAAATACTAATCCCCTTCATTCTTAGGAAGACATAAAGTGTCCCATTTCACCAAGGCCCATTTTCTTTTCTCCTTAGTACCACTCCAAAGGAAACGATGACTGATTTGATCCAGTTCTCGAATAACAGCCTTTGGAATATTCAACACAGAAGATACATAAATAGGAATAACTTGAAGGACTGATTTTACCAAGGTGGTTCTACCCCTAGAAGAAAGCCACCTGTTGGTCCACTTTCTAATTTTCTTCTTGACTTTGTCCAACAACCAATTCCAATATTTATTTTTCTACCTTTGAATATTGATGGGAATACCTAAATAAGTGATTGTAAGGGAGGTATTCTTATATATTAATTTATCCAAGACCATGGATTCCTCGTCCAGCGGAAGCGGTGAAAGAAAATAACTTTAGATTTATCTTCATTGATCAACTGCCTAGTAGCCTTAGAAAAATATTTGCTTAATATTAGAAGCTTCCTTAACTGTAGCTTTAACTAAAAGTGTAGAGTCATCCACAAATTGAAGATGAGAGATAGGTCTATCTCCATGAGCAATGGTAACTCCCTCAAGGGTTTTTTTTCCCTTTTTTTGGTTATAGTCCTACCCAAGCATTCAACAAGAATGATGAATAGATAAGGGGATAGAGGGTCACCTTGTCTAATACCTCTGGAAGTTGAGAATGATTGAGAAGGCCTGCCATCGATAAAAACTAAGTAGGAAACTAAAGAGATACATCCCATATTCCAATCCATCCAATCCTTAGAGAAGGATAAAGTCAATCAAAGTGATTGCCCTTTCGATTTCATACCCATGTGGGCGGTTGGCCTATTGGTGGCTCTTCAAGTGTTTGTGCGTTAGCTAGCGAGAGGGGCTGGGATCAATTCTTCTCAGCAGTTCTGGTCGTAAGTGCCCGATATTATTTTTGTTGAAGCCTAAGGCTTGGTGCTAGGTTCATAATGTTTGTTTGATGCCTAAGGTGATGTTTAGGTAGTAGTGGTGCTTTCATGGGTAGTTAGTACCATGGACCTTGGGAGACATAAGGGCTTGTTTTATTAGTTATATTTAATGTTGGGAATGCTTACCTTTTGGAAATGCGATCTATGACAATGCGGAAGACATAAGGGTTTAGAGGAAGTTTTTATTTACATAAAGTTTTATAATCTTAATTGTGAGAGGAGTAAAAATGTTTTAAAATAATAATGTGGAATGTTTATGAATGATATAAAATATTTTATTTTACTTTTATGGTATAAGTGGTTTTGGGAGTTATAAGGTTATGCAATGTTGTGATTTATTTTATTTTATGGTACAAGTGGTTTTAGGAGAGATAAGGAAGTTGTGCAATTAAAGGCTTTGGTGATGATTATTGAAAAGTGGAGTAATGTTGATTATTTTGTGATCTCTAATCCTTGTGAAGATTGGCAAAAGAATTTTGTGATGGTGGCAGATTTCCAAAGGGGTTTCTTCACTTCAATAAGGTATAGGCACATTCTTCTTATGAGTATGATTGGTGTATGTTTTCCTGAAATAAGATTGGAGTGAAAAGGTATTCAACTAGGTTTCCTTTGGTTGGGTGTAAATCCTATTTTCCGGTTTGTTGAAGACTACTTATGCATTGTTATCATTGATGAGAGTTTTGGTGAATGCATAATTATGGTTTGAGGTAGTGCAAGCATTGTGCACTAAGGTTTATGTTTGTAAGTCTTGTTACTTACATTGAGATGGTGAAACCCTTAGTTGTATTGATATTGATGGATGAGTTGTTTCCATAGTGGTTGTGTTGATGAAGTTAGTGCTTTACTTGATACATGATATTGGGCTTACTCCATTGAGTTGATTTGAACAAGTTATTCTTTGCATTTGGTGATATTGTGTGGGTGGCTGTTTTGTTCAAATATATTTGGAGGGAAAAGGTTTTCTACTTGTTGCCTTTTCTTGTGATGATTGTGTTGTAATCACAGTGACACTGAGAGGGGGGGTGAATTAGTGTGACCTTTTTAAATTTCAAATATGCAGTTCTAAAACCAGCAACAGTTTAACACTTATAAAAGATATATCAACTACAGTAAGAAAGCATCACACATAACACAGCAATTTAACGAGGTTCACCAATGTGGCTACTCCTCAAAAAGGGCTGCTTGGACTACCATCCAAATCCAGCCTATGCAAAGCAACAACTTTACAACTTTTTACCAGCACCAACTGGAAAGAGCATCAACCCTTCAATTTTTTTGCACCAACAGAAGGGAGCACCAACCCCCAAGACACCAGATACTACTGGAAGAAGCACCAACTTCTTATGCCAAGCTACAACTTGGACATTACAAGAAATAATAAAAAATTATAGCAACAATACTTTCACCTTATTACCCAGTCTGTAGTTTACAAGCACTCTGCTTCTGCTGTGCAAAAGCTTTGCACAACCAGTCTGCTACTTCGCAAATACTCTGCACTCTCTGCTATAGGACAGTTGATCGAAATGATTCGCTTTCTATGCACAGCAGTCATAAATCACACCTTCTACAGCTCTCTATGCGCTATCACTTCGCACTTAGATCAGTGCGTCTTCAACCTCTACACCCTATGCACATCACTCGCGAAGATTCGATACACCCTCTTTACTTCGACTCCAAAGAACTATCACTTCGCACACAGTTTGAATCGAAACGACTCGCTCTTTGCTCGACGTGAACTTCTTTCATGCTTCTCATTTCACTTCAACCTCGAAACAACCCTCCTTTTATAGAAGAAAATTCAAGATCAATTCGTAAATCATAGTCGGCTGTAACCCTAAGGACGTTGGCTGCAAACCCTAAGAATGTCGATTGCAAAACCCTAGAATTTGTCGACTGCTAAAACCTAGAGATTGTCGGCTGCAAACCCTAAGAACTTCCACTGCAAAACCCTAGAAATTATCGATTGCAAAACCCTAAAATCCGTCGACCCCGATTCAACTTTGTCGGCCTCAACCGCTATTGTCACCTCTGTCACCTTTCTATAACTGTTGCCATGAAATAATAACATGTCATGATATCACGACAATTTTTGTGGCCATACGCCTTCTTGTCCTTGCTGTCGTGAAATCATGACCCTTTTGGCCTTTGATAGCTTTGCTACCATTCTTGTCACGAAATCGTGACACTTCGAACTTTTGCTGACGTCATTCTCATTCTTGTCACGAAATCGTGATGCTTTCGGCTTCCAGCAGCTTTTCTTGCACCCTGTCGTGAAATCGTGACACTTTCAGCTTTCGCTGACGTCATCCTCAGCTTTGTTGCAAAATCGCGACGCTTTCGGCTTCTAGAGGCTTTTCTTGCAACCCGTCACGAAATCGTGACACTTTCAGCTTCTGCTGACGTCATCCTCATCTTTGTCGCGAAATCACGATGCTTTCGACTTTCGTACATTCTTGCTTCATGCAGTAGCGAAATCGCTACACCTTCGTGTTGTGCAATTTTGACTTGTAGCAAAATCGCTACACCTTCGTGTTGAGCACTTTTGACTCGTAGCAAAATTGCTACACCTTCGAGTTGTGCACTTTTGACTCATAGCGAAATCGCTACACCTTTGAGTTATGCACTTTTGACTTGTAGCGAAATCGCTACACCTTCATGTCTTGCAGTTTCGACTTGTAGCGAAATCGCTACAATTTTTCACTTAACACTTTCTCCCTGCTTCGACCAGCGAAATTTCAACATGTAGCGAAATCGCTACAACTTTTCCACTTAACGCTTTTTCCTTGCTTCGGCCAGCGAAAATCCAACATGTAGCGAAATCGCTACAACTTTTCAACTTAGCTTCTTGGCCTCCAACATGTCACGAAATCGCGACAGTTTGCCTTGCGCCTTCTCTCTCCTCATTTTTGTCTTGAAATCATGACATTTTCAGCTGCGCCTTCTCTCTCCTTATTTTTGTCGCGAAATCGTGACATTTTCGACTGCGCCTTCTCTCTCCTCATTTTTGTCATGAAATCATGACATTTTCGGTTGCGCTTTCTCTCTCCTCCGACATGTCGCGAAATCGCGACAGAAAACATGTCGCGATATCGCGACAATTTTCTTACTTGTCTTTTTCCTTGAATTTTTGAAACTGGGCCACTTCTTTCTTCTTGAAAACTTGTTGTACATGATCTGACTAACTTTTGAACTTCTATCCTCTGCATCTGAATGACTTCTGAACTGCCTGTCCATTGCATCATTAGATCTAACTGACTGTGTTGACAACAATGACAAACTTCTTGTAGCACCTTGCTCAACAATCTCCCCCTTTGGAATTGTTGGCAACACCTGTGTACATTCCTGTAACTCTTCTCCCCCTTTGTCAATAATACCAAAGGGTTGCTGCAGACTCCCCCTGAGTCCATCCTCACACTTCTCAGGCACAATTTGTTTCATCTGGCACAAATTATGATCATGAGCAAAAGAATAGTCAAATACTCAAATGCTCCCCCTGAGAAAGTGATCCCTGTAGCTAGTCACTTCTTAGGAAGTGTGACTACTCCTAATTTACTTCGAAGGTACTCAAATACTTCCTTGGGCAAAGGTTTTGTAAAAATATCTGCTACTTGTTATGTAGTTGGGAAAAAATCCAATTTAACTTCTCCTTCTGGAACTTTTTCCTTCAAGAAATGATACCTTATAGCAATGTGTTTTGTCCATGAGTGCATTACGGGATTCTTAGAGATGTTAATTGCACTGGTGCTATCACACTTAACTGATATTGGTTCACTAAAATTAATACCTAGATCTTTCAAAGTTTGTTTCATCCACAAGACTTGTGTGCAACATGTTGCTGCTGCAATATATTCTGCCTCAACTGTAGATAAAGAAACTGACTCTTGCTTCTTACTGTGCCATGCAACCAATCTGTCTCCCAAATAGAATGCACCTCCATTGGTACTCTTTCTGTCATCAACACATCCAGCCCAATCTGCATCTGAATATGATATAAGAGTGAAGTCTTTGCCTTTTGGATACCACAACCCATACTCAATGGTGCCCTTGAGATACCAAAAAATCCTTTTAACTGCTGTCACATGAGTCTCTTTGGGACTGGCTCGAAATCTAGCTACCATGCAAACTCGCCTGTAGAATATCAGGTCTGGTAGCTGTTAAATATAGTAAACTTCCAATCATAGATCTATATGTGGTTTGGTCTACAGGTGGAGATTTGTCTTCTTTACTCAATTTGCATCCTGTTGTCATGGGAGTGCTTACTGGCTTACGAGTCCTCCATAGTGAACCTCTTTAGCATTTCTTTCACATACTTGATTTGGGAAATGAATATGCCTTTCTCATTTTGATTAACTTGTAGCCCAAGAAAGTAAGACAATTCACCAATCATAGACATTTCAAATTCATTATGCATCTTATTTGCTAAGTCTTTACAAGATTCATCTTTGCTGCTGCCAAATATGATGTCATCTACATAGACAACAAGAACAATGAGATGTCCACATTCTGTTTTCACATACGATTACTGTCCACTAAACCTTTCTTGAATCCCTGTTGGGAGAGATAGTTGTCTAGCCTTGCATACCATGCCCGTGGTGCTTGTTTTAATCCATATAATGCTTTCTTTAATTTGCAGACAAGGTTAGGATCTTCACTAATTTGAAAGCCATCTGGTTGTTCAATATAGACCTCTTCTTCAAGTTTCCCATTTAAAAAAGTAGATTTTACATCCATCTGATAAACCCTAAAGTTCTTGTGGACTGCTAAGGCCAGAAACATTCTAATTGCTTCTAATCTTGCCACTGGTGCAAAAGTCTCTTCAAAATCAATGCCTTCGACCTATGCATACCCTTTACAAACCAGTCTTGCTTTGTTCCTAATGACCTGTCCGTCTTCATTTAATTTGTTTCGAAATATCCATTTGGTGCCGATTACATTCTTATTTGTAGGTCTAGGTACTAATTCCCAAGTTCTATTCTTTTCAATCTGATCCAACTCTTCATTTATTGCCTTCATCTAGCTATCATCTTTGCTTGCTTCATCTATGTTTTTGGGCTCAATGCTGGATAAAAGAGAGTAATTACTTATTACTTTCCTTCTTGTCTGAATGCCAGCTATGGGATCTCCAATTATTTGGTCTCTAGGATGATTTTTTTGCTAGCTCTATTTTGAATTTTTTGTTTTCTTGCACCTCCGAGTCATCGGATAAGTTATCTGCATCAACCGTAGACGTATTTTCTGTTTCATGCACCTCATCTCCTTCAATGACTTCTTCGTAGATTGGGTAGTTTTCTTCAAAGTTAACTATTTGTTTCTTCCCTTCATCGAATTTAACATCTACATTGTCCACAATTTTATTGAGTCTCTTGTTGTAGCATTTGTAAGCTTTGCTATTTGGAGAATACCCAAAAAAAATACCTTCATCTGCTCTATTTTCAAACTTCCCAAGGTTGTCATCAGTTTTTCTAATGTAACACTTACAACCAAATACTTTGAGATGTTTTGCTGTTGCTTTTCTACCAAACCATAATTCATAAGGTGTTTTGCTTTCATGAATTCTTAACATGTATCTGTTTTGGAGGTATACTGTTGTGTGAACTGCTTCTTTCTAGAATATTTTTGCTATTTTATTTTCTGCCAGCATAGTGTGTGCCATTTCCTATACAGTTCTATTCTTTCTTTCTACTACACCATTTTGCCGGGGAGTTCTAGCTGCTGAATATTGTCTCCTGATACCATGTTTTTCATAGTATTCTGTAAATTCATTCAAAATGAATTCTCCTCCTCTGTCTGATCGTAAACATTTGATCCTTTTTCCTGTTTCATTCTCAACTAGATGTTTGAACGATCTGAACATTTCAAAAGCTTCTGTTTTATCTTTTAAGAAAAATATCCATGTCATTTTGGAATAATCATCGATACACAGCATAAAGTATTTATCGCCATTTATGCTTTGAGTTCTCATGGGTCCACATAAGTCTGTATGAATAAGTTCCAAAGGCCTGCTAGTGTGGTACTCTTTTGTTTTGAATGAGACTCTGGTTTGCTTTCCCTTCTGACATGAAGCACAAACACTGTTTGAAGGTTTCTTAATGATTGGAATATCTCTCACTTCTTGTTTAGAGCTGATTTTCACCAAATTATCAAAACTTATGTGTCCAAGCATCTTGTGCCAAAGCCAGTTCTCTTATTCTTGTCCAATAAAACATGTACCTTCTGAAGTTTCTGAGAGTGTGTACAGATTACCAGACGTCCTTGAACCGGTTGCTATCAATTTCCCACTGTTTATTTTTTTGACTTCACAACCCTGCTTCTTGAAGACTACTTCATGACCTTTATCACAGATTTGACTAACACTTAATAGGTTATGTTTCAAACCATCCACAAATAAAACTTCTTCTGACTTGATTTTCCCTTCACTAATTTTGATAGATCCTTTTCCTATTATTTTGGCTCCATCATTATTTCCAAACTTCACAGAGCCACCCTCATATTTCTGTAGTTTTTCAAATTTTTGTTTATCACCTATCATATGACTTGAGCAACCACTGTCAAGGATCCACGATACACATTTATTCTGAGCTCTAAAAGTTGTCTGCACTATTAAAGATTCCTTTTCTTCCTTGAGTTGTTCTTTCTGTTTCCATTCTATTTTAACTGTGGTATTGGGTTCTAGCTTGGATTTCCCCTTTTCAAAATCTTGCACATATCCTTCAGAAGGAATTCTATTTTGTTTTGCCCTATATGGTTGAATTCTTCTTTTCTGAGATTGATTTGAAACATAAGTACTATGATAGTAGCAATATGCCCAAAGTTGTGGCAATTAAAGCATTCTAGTGCATAACTCATTAGAGGAGCAAAAGCATTTCTACTAGTGAAACTTCTTGGACCTATATTATACTTGCAGTCAGCAATTTTATGCCCATAACCATTACATTTAAAATAGAAACCATAGAAATAATGATTGAACCTAAGGGATGGTCTTTGCCAAGTTGTTGTAGGAGCCTTAGATCTTCTTTTCTTTTGATGTGTGACCTTGGTAAAGCCATCATTGTCAGTTCCTATTTTAGGACTGGCATTACTGCTTTCTTTTGCCTGATTTGTTTTTCTTTCAACAGCCTGTTTCTTGTCTTTACCTTTTTCACATTCAACATTGCTTGCATTTTTCCTGTTTGATGATTCTCCTTCAGTAAAGCCCAGACCGAATTTGATACCTGCGGGTCTTTGATCGCTTAAGATTTTGTCCAGCTTCATCGAAATTTCTTCACGTTTGAAATGACAGCTAATTTTTCGTTCCAGCTCTTGTATCTGTATTCGAAGACCAACATTTTCTTCTTCCAGTTTACAATAGTAATCTATCTTCAAAGTTACCTGAACTTCAAGATCTTCGAACATTTTCTTGAATTCTTCTGCCTGTATTTTTAAGCAAGTTATAATGTCATTTGCATCCTCAAGCTTTCTTGAAAGTTTTTTATTCTTTCTTTTCTCAGATTTCCATTCTTCAAGAGTAGAAACCAGTTCACCTTCTAAATCAACTTCAGCCTCAGCATTTTCAATAGACACTATAGGGTTCATACCTTCTCTCATTTTTGGGTTTTCTGCCTCTTCTGATTTTTCTACTTCAAACGCCATAAAGAGAGCTTCACCTGTTCCTTCTTCAGAGTCTTCACTAGAACTGTCCTCTGAAGATTCTGCATTTCGGGAGATAAAACTTTTCTTTTTGAAATTACCTTTTTTGAAGTTTGTTTTCTTCCTCCATTCACCTCTTTCTTGATGCGGAGTTTCTTCACCTTTGTTCTTGTCATTGAGAGGACATTTGGTAGCAAAGTGTCCAATGCCTCCATAATTGAAACATTTAAAAGGTAGCTTTCCTTTGTATTTTCCTTTTCCTTTTCTTATTTTTCTGACAAAGTTTGCTTCCATTTCATCTGAAACATCCTCTTCTTTAGACTCTTGTTTTGTGTTTTTGCCTTTTAGGGCATTGAAAGCTGCTTCTCTATCTGTGGGATTAGACCTTCCTATTCTCATTTCAAACGCAGTCAAAGAGCCATGCATCTCATCCATACTAAAGCGATTTAGATCTTTAGCTTCTTCTATAGCTGAAACTTTAGAATCAAACCTTGGAGGTAGAGATCTTGATACCTTTTTCACAATCGTAGCATCATCCATATCTTCGCCGAGACCTCTCATTGAATTTGTGATTTCGTTGACTCTTTGCATGAAACCCTCTATGTTCTCATAATTATTCATCTGTAAGGATTCGAATTGATCTCGGTGTGTTTTAAGCTTGGCCTCCTTGATCCTATCGTCTCCTTCATGAATGTTCTCAAGTTTGTCCCATACATCTTTTACGGATTCATAGTTTATGATTTTGACTAGCTCACTGTCCACTAATCCACACATGATGGCATTTTTCACTTTTGAATCATTTTCAAATGCCTTCTTACCAGCAGTGTCTGTTGGAGCAGTGGTGGGAGCTTTGTAACCATTGAATACTGCACCCCAGATGTCAAAACCCAATGCACAGAGATAATTCTGCATCCTTACCTTCCAGAAAGCATAGTTAGATCCATCAAACAATGGTGCTTTGTTTGAGGAGAAGCCTTCACCACTTGCCATTGTGTCACTTCCAAGATCACCCTAGCTGATTGAGCCTATTCAGGAACCTTGCTCTGATACCAATTGTTGTAATCACAGTGACACTGAGAGGGGGGGTGAATCAGTGTGACCTTTTAAATTTCAAATATGCAGTTCTAAAACCAACAACAGTTTAACACTTATAAAAGATATATCAACTATAGTAAGAAAGCATAACACATAACACAATAATTTAATGAGGTTCACCAATGTGGCTACTCCTCAAAAAGGGCTGCTTGGACTACCATCCAAATCCAGCCTATGCAAAGCAACAACTTTACAAATTTTTACCAACACCAATTGGAAAGAGCATCAACCCTTCAATTTTTCTGCACCAACAGAAAGGAGCACCAACCCCCAAGACACCAACTACTACTGGAAGAAGCACCAAATTCTTATGCCAAGCTGCAACTTGGACATTCCAAGAAATAATAAAAAATTATAGCAACAATACTTTCACCTTATTACCTAGTTTGCAGTTTACAAGCACTCTACTTCTGCCATGCAAAAGCTTTGCACAACCAATCTGCTACTTTGCAAATACTCTACACTCTCTACTATAGGACAGTTGATCGAAACAATTCAATTTCTGTGCACAGCAGTCATAAATCACACCTTCTGCAGCTCTTTACATGCTATCACTTCGCACTTAGATCAGTGCGTCTTCAACCTCTGCACCCTGCGCACATCACTCGTGAAGATTCGATATGCCCTCTTTACTTCGACTCCAAAGAACTATCACTTCGCACACAGTTTGAATCAAAACGACTCACTCTCTACTCGATGCAAACTTCTTTCATGCTTCTCACTTCACTTCAACCTCGAAACAACCCTCCTTTTATAGAAGAAAATTCAAGATCAATTCGTAAATCATAGTCAACTGTAACCCTAAGGACGTCGGCTGCAAACCCTAAGAATGTCAGCTGCAAAACCCTAGAATTTGTCAGCTGCTAAAACCTAGAGATTGTCAGCTGTAAACCCTAAGAACTTTCGCTACAAAACCTTAGAAATTTTCGACTGTAAAACCCTAAAATCTGTCGGCCCCAATTCAACTTTGTCGACCTCAACAACTATTGTCACCTTTGTCACCTTTCTGTAACTGTTGTCGTGAAATAATAACATGTCGCTATATCGCGACAATTTTTGTGGTCGTACGCCTTCTTGTCCTTGCTATCGTGAAATCGTGACCCTTTTGGCCTTTGATAGCTTTGCTATCATTCTTGTCATGAAATCGCGACACTTCAAACTTTTGCTGACGTCTTTCTCATTCTTGTCACGAAATCACGACGCTTTCAGCTTCCAGCAGCTTTTCTTGCACCCTGTCGTGAAATCGTGACACTTTTAGCTTTCACTGATGTCATCCTTAGCTTTGTCGCGAAATCGCGACGCTTTCGGCTTCCAGAGGCTTTTCTTGTAGCTTGTCATGAAATTGCGACACTTTCAGCTTTTGCTGACGTCATCCTCATCTTTGTCGTAAAATCGTGACGCTTTTGACTTCTGTACATTCTTGCTTCATGTAATAGCGAAATCGCTACACCTTCGTGTTGTGCAATTTTGACTTGTAGCGAAATCGCTACACCTTCGTGTTGAGCACTTTTGACTCGTAGCGAAATCGCTACACCTTCGAGTTGTGCACTTTTGACTTGTAGCAAAATCGCTACACCTTCGAGTTGTGCACTTTTGACTTGTAGCGAAATCGCTACACCTTCGTGTCTTGCAGTTTTGACTTGTAGCGAAATCGCTACAATTTTTCACTTAACACTTTCTCCCTGCTTCGACCAGTGAAATTTCAACATGTAGCGAAATCGCTACAACTTTTTCACTTAACACTTTTTCCTTGCTTCGGCCAGCAAAAATCCAACATGTAGTGAAATCATTACAACTTTTCAACTTAGCTTCTTGACCTCCAACATGTCACGAA
Organism: Wollemia nobilis; assembly: GCA_028583015.1. Taxonomy (NCBI): domain Eukaryota; kingdom Viridiplantae; phylum Streptophyta; class Pinopsida; order Araucariales; family Araucariaceae; genus Wollemia; species Wollemia nobilis. The sequence goes on from JAQPPZ010002499.1 coordinate 10,206,624, forward strand.
ATCGTGACAGTTTGCCTTGTGCCTTCTCTCTCCTCATTTTTGTCATGAAATTGTGACATTTTCAGCTACGCCTTATCTCTCCTTATTTTTGTCACAAAATCATGACATTTTCGACTGCGCCTTCTCTCTCCTCATTTTTGTCACGAAATCACGACATTTCTGGCTATGCTTTCTCTCTCCTCCGACCTGTTGCGAAATCGCGACAGAAAACATGTCGCGATATCGTGACAATTTTCTTACTTTTCTTTTTCCTCAAATTTTTGAAACTGGGCCACTTCTTTCTTCCTAAAAACTTGTTGTACATGATCTGACTAACTTTTGAACTTCTATCCTCTACATCTGAATGACTTCTGAACTGCCTGTCCATTGCATCATTAGATCTAACTGACTATGTTGACAACAATGAAAAAGTTCTTGCAGCACCTTGCTCAACAGATTGGTTGAATGCTTCAAGGTTAATGTTGAGTTGAATGATGTTGGTTAAACCTTGTCTTTGAGCATTGTTGTGGAAGCCCTATTTGGTTGAGAAAAGATATTGGTTGTTGGAAAGAACATGAGTATCATTGTTATATGAGATATTGCTTGGTTGGCAATTGTTGGGTTGTGTTTCATGTTCTTGAGAAAAGCATATTACATCTATCTTATTCTTATGAGATTTGAGATTGAGTTAAGATTGAGATTGGGAGTTAAGTATAGAACATATTGAGTCTCTAAAAATTCTCTTTATGCTTCTATGAGGTTTATGAATCACGTTGGGTCTCTAACAATTCTCTTTGTGGGTTCATGCCAAGCAAGTTTTCTTGATGAACTTGTGAGCAGGTTTTGGACAGGTTCCATTGGGGACTTGTGAGCAGGTTTTGGACAGGTTTCGTTGGGGACTTGTGAGTAGGTTTTGGACAGGTTCGTTGAGGACTTGTGAGCAGAATTGGACAGGTCCTAGCAGAGGACTTGAGAAGCTGAGTATGATAGTTCTATCAGAGAACTTGAGGACAGAGGTGCATTGGTTCTATGAGAAGAACTTGAGGACAGATTTGTACCAGAACGAAGGACTATGTTTGGTGTAGATCAAAGATAGAGGATGAGGACATTTGTGCTATATCTAAGGACTGTGTTTAGTGAAAATTCAAGGACCAGCTTTAAGGTGATAAAGTTGAGGACAGAGGTCTCCAGCCAGAGTAGGGAAGACAGGTGTCTTCTGTGGATAGAGTTCCATTTGCTAAGGGCAGCGGAGGCAGAGGTCTTCTAGAGGATCACCAACCAGAGTAGAGCTAGGGGAAGGTATCTCCTTTGAGCAGAGGCTCATAAATTCAGATTGGGGGAAGGTATCTCCTTTGGGCCAAGGCTCATAAACATTGTAATTGGGAAGGATTCCCAGAGGACTTTGATATAACTTTTAGAGAAAAGTTTTATCCGTGGAGTAGCCCACCTTGGGTGAACCACGTAAATTGTTGTGTCACTTTGTGGATGATTTTGTGCATTGCTTTGATATTGCTTTAGATATATTGCTTTATTGTTTTGAAGAATAAAGGAAAAAGTAAAAAGTGGTCTTATACTGTTCACCCCCCCTCTCAGTATAAGCTTGTGTTCTTCAATAATCTTATGCAAAATAGGCTTCAACCTTTCTGCCATGATATTAGTAATGATTTTAAGAAGAAAATTACATAAAGAAATAGGTCCAAAAGCTTAGATATGATCAACCTCTTGAGCTTTTGGAACAAGAGTAATATAAGTTTTATTGATAACCTTCAAAATTTCTTTGGATTTCTTGGCTTCTTCCACCACCTCTAATAAATTAGCATGAAGGATATCCTAGAACTCTTGGTAGAACTCAATGGGAAAACCATCAGGACCTGGGGTTTTCCCTTTTTGCATTTTAAAAATTACCTGTTGAAGCTCATTGATAGTAACAAGAGCAGTCAAAATAGAGTTCTCCTCAGAATTTATAAGAGAAGATATTGCTTGAAGAACATTTTATTGAGAAGCTAAGTCAAGAGGAGTAGCAACAAAAATATTGGAAAAGTAATCAACAACAATAGAGTTCATGCCATCCCAAGTATAGACAACATCTCCAGAATCTAATTTTAGGGAAGAAATAAAGTTGTGAGATCTTTGAGCTAGAAGAGATTTGTGGAAGAAATTTGTGTTTTGATCTCCTTCTTTGAGCCATTAAATTCTAGATTTTTGCTTCCATAATATTTCTTCTCTTTTTTCCCATTCCTCTAACTAAGTTGTGAGTTTAATTTCATCTGCACTTCTATTCTCTGTGAGACCATATAAATGAATTTTCTTATTCAAATTTTCAAGTTGAGCAATAACTTCATGTTTTTTATGAACATCCCCAGACTCTTTCCAGTTCCAAGTCTTGATTTTGGATTTAATGTATTGTAGTCTTTTGGTAAAATAAAAAATCTTAGTCCCATGCCTAGGCTTACCTTCCTTCCACCATTGTTGCACATGAGGTCTAAAGGAACTGTCTCTGAGCCAAATTAATTGAAAACAAAAAGGAGATAAACTCACATTGGTTTTCCACATTTCCACCCTGATTGGCCAGTAATCTGAACCAGCATTATTAAGAGTCTTCACTTTAGGAATGTGACCATGGATTAAGAAATTTTTAGAGAGAAAAAACCTATCCAATATATCCATTATACAAGCTAAGCCTTACCTTATGTTAGACCAAGTCATAAGGCCATTATATGGTTGGATGTCCACAAGATGGAGGTTTGCAATATATTCACTCATGAGGTCAGTGCTTTTGTCCAAATTTCTATTTCCCCTCATTTTCTCATCTAGAGAGAGGATGGTATTGAAATCTCCCCCGATAAAGATCCAAGCTTCAGGAAAATGAGAGATAATATGAGTTATATCCTTCTACTGTCTTCTTTTTTCCTCCAAATAAGTTGGAGCATAAACAGTAATACAGAGCATAATTTGGTTGGAAAGTCTATTTTGAATAGCTATAGCCAACAAATCCCAACTTCCCACTATATGGTGAATAACTACCTCTTTTGGGATCCAAATACAAGCAATACCACCAGAAGTCTCTTGGAACTAAGGAAAACCACTTTTCCAGCTGGCCAAATTTTATTGGCAATTGAGTCCATATCCTCCATTGACATCTTAGTTTCTTGAAGGAAAACAATATGTGGATTATTTATCTGAATCATTCTTCTAATTTCATTTTTTTTGAAAGACTCCCTTTGAGTCCTCTAATATTCCAAGTGATGATCTTCATTAATACCAGGGCTAAAAAATTAGGAAAGGGCATTAATATTACCTTCCTTTACAAGCTTTTCGCCTTCTTTTACCATATGATATTAATTTGTCTTGCGACCTACTTTTTGATTAGAATCCATATTCAATTTTTTTTTTCGTGTTTCTTGACTTACTCCAATTGAATCGAAGATGGATTCTAACCTTGCTTGTACACAGCAAAAATTTTACTAGAAGATTCAATAGAGTCTATATTGGGACCTATATTATTTGAAGTTTTAACATTTAAAATATTGTTTTTCTTGTGTACATTTTCTCCCTTTTTTTTGTTGAAAACATTTTATTTGTTGGTTTGTCTCTAAGTTCTTCCCTTCATATTTAAATTGTGTTTATAATATTTTTGTTTCCATTATTTCATCTTGCTCGCTTGGGACATCATTTGTGGAAAGGATTTCAAACATATTAACAAATGAATGTGATTGATCCTTCATAACTAGTTTTTTTTTGAGTATTTTTCTTCTTAGACATTTGGAAACTTGTTGAGTTTATATCTTCTTTCTTTTGATCAGGATTTTTATTTGGGCAAGCACTAGCTAAATGACCATATTCATGGCAAATTCTACAACGAAAATAAATGTTCTCATAGTCCACTACTTGCTTCCAAGTGTCTTCTCCAAATTGTAATGTGATTTTTTTAGGTTCGGGTTTGTCAAAATCCATTAAAACACAAATCCGAGCATAAATAATATGTTCAAAATTTTGAGTACAATCAACATTCATCATAAAAGTTCCTAAAGAGTTTCCAATTGAAGAAAAAATAGTAGGATTTCAAAATTCAATAGGGAGGCCAAAGAGTCTAACCCATACGAGAGCTATAGAAGGCATCTCTTCTTTGGATTTAAATTTAGTATATCAAGGCTTCATGAAAAGCCTTGCCCTTCCAAAAAACCAAGGACCCCCTTGAATTTTTTTCTCTCTATCTTTATTATTAACAAATAAAACAAGAAAATAACCATTTGGATAAATAGAGATTTGTAAGTCACCTTTAGTTTTCCAACTTTTTGCAGCCTAGACTTTGAAAGCATATAGGCTTGGACGAAAACCCATGAATCAATAAATTAGTCATTTTTTTTCCAAATCTTCAATGCCAGTTTGAATGTTACCCATATCAAGCTTAACAATAGGAATTCCATCAGTTGCTTTAAGACATCCCAACTTCATTTTCCTAGGATCAATCTTAGGTATTATTAGAGGTTTATGGGAAGCATTAAGATTAATATTAGCATTGGGTTGAGGTTGTCCACCATGGAGGGCATCCCTAAAATTTATTTTTGGGGCTGAGTCTTCGAAATTAACACCCTTGACAAGGGTTTTCATAGTAGAATTATTTTGTGGGTGCACCTTAGCACCAGATTCACTTGAGATTTGATCCATTTTTTGATTAACTGCTTGAAACTTGTTTCCTTATATCTTTAATCCTTGCCCTATATGTCATGGAAAGGTATGGTTTTCACTTTTCTTTTGTGCAAAAAATTGGAAGTCGTTGTCATTCAAGTTCATAGCATGATCTATTGAAAGACATATTTCTAACCCATATTGGATCTCCTGCAATATATCTTGCTAAAATATTAAGCATAAAACACAAAAATATTGGCCACTATGGCCTAAAGGTCCTAAAAACCAACCTCTATAGCTGCTTGCACTCAACCCAGATGAAACCTTCACATAGTCGCTTGCCAAAAATCTCATTCACAAATATGGTTGTGCTAGGCTCTATGTTACTCCAAATGATCTAAATTTTTTTGGAGATGTTCTAGGGTTTTTCAATCATCTACCCTCAAACTTTCAACTCAATCTGAGTTTGGATGAGTGAGATATGGCTAAAACAAGTTCAAAATTTTGGGCAGTCCTACGAAAAACGTTCCTCCTCAATCCAACTTCCTTTAGTAGATTAGATTTTTTTTTATTTCTTGTTTTAATTAATTTAACTGTGTTTTATTTTCTTGCATTTTATTTTCAGCACTTTAATTTTAGTTTTTAATTAATTTTACATACTTAGTTTTATTTAGTTTTGATGAAATAAAAATGTTTGAACATCCCCCACCAAACTAAATTAGGTACAGAAAAATTCATTCCCCTGCACTAAAGGCATATACTAGACATGACACTTGTAAGTTTACGGACTTACCAGATTGATAATTTATGGAAGAGAAATATTTTTTTTTTCGAGACATAATTTCTACTCACCATTTTGGCACTGTTTTTGGGGAGTGTCAAAACTATAGTGTTATGATTTGTAGGTCAGATAAAAAGCCCATTTAAAAATACCTATAGATATTCTACCTGAGAAGTGTGAGTCCACCAAGGGCCTTTTTACAAGGCCAAAATAGTTGTCGATACAATCAGAGCCAAATCCCATAGGCAACAATTTAAATTTACCAGCTTCTTAGGTAAATATGGGAATGAACCTGATGTACCATATTAAGTGTAGAAGTAGGAATAAATTGTGTTGTTGAAAAATTTAGAAAATTAGGCAATGAAGGATTTCCATCATATTCCAAATGGTTTTAAGAGATCAAAGAAATAGCACAACCTAGGTTTGATATAGTTGAAAATATTTAGGGATGTGTTTTTATACAAAAACTATTAGGGAATTATTGGAACCGATTCTTGCATCCATAGGAAATCAATTGTCATGCTACAAGAACCCGTTTGAAACCAACGAGCTATTACAGGCTCTGGTCGACCTGCCTCATGTTCTGTTAAACCCGAATATTGCTATAAAAGATGGCAGAACGGGTAAGGAAACCCCAATGACAATTCTACGATTAAACTTCTAATTTGCATGCTCTAGATTTATATTAAACTATAGTATTCTTATTAAAATGACCAAGCATGAAAACAACCAACTGTTATGCCTTATGTAGACCGGTGCCTAGATTCATTGGGTTGTTATAGCAATTTAACAACTACTTTAATCATGAACAGAAAGAAGGGGAGAAGGAAATTAGCGTTCTTGCTTTCATTCAAATATCGTAACAAAATCAAGAGTTAACTAACGAAAGAAACGTGTATAATGCATTCAAATAATGTAACCCATTATACAGATACACACAATACTGAGACAAAGAAATGACAAGAATAAAACCCAGAATTGTATTGATTTCATGAAAATATTACATGCAGAGTGGGCGGGATGCCTTTTAACTCTATTTTTCTTAAAGAAATACATCAATACAATGAAGAGGACTCTATTCAAATAATGTAACAGGTCTCTCCAACTCTCCTTGTTCCAATATGGTAACAGAAGAATCTCTGAATCCTAGGCTCAATAAGACTGGAAATATTCTCAGCTTCTTGAACGCTTTCCTATCATACAATCCTGCACAACAAGGGGAGGAAGAAAGAATGAATAAAAGAAAATAGACACAAAGAAAATACAACAACACAACTAACAGGGCACTCAAGTATACCTCTTAGAAAAAATGCTATTCTCTAATTGCTTGATGCAGAATCTGGACCTGCCTACTTCCTTTTATAGTTGCTGGTTCTTGATTATATTATTTTTGGTTGAATTCTGGTTGTACACTTGGCAGCATCTGATTGAATCCATTCTGCATGTTGTCCAGCTGGTGTAGCTCTGAACTGACTGTTAAGGTTCTTCTCTGGACTGAAGGGAGCTCTTTGTTATTTTAATTTGGCCTTTTTGCTCTCTTTGGTTGGCCCTAGAAACTAAGGATTCAACATTATATTTTTCCTTTTTGTTCTGCTTGTCCTGGCCATTATGCTTGGCTGTTAGGGACCGGCTAGGCTGTCATCATGAATATTAGATGAAGGATGGAGGGGAGCTCGACGTAATGGTGAAGACAAGGGGTGGCGTGCCAGTGGCAAACAAATGGAGTTGCACTGATCATGAGATAGAGTGAAGAAGTAAGGATGGTGAGGGTCTGATGGATGGAATGATGGGGGGTAAATGATAAGAAGCGGTAGTGGGCGAGGGTGACATACTAGGAAAAATGTCAGGATGGTCAAGGAGGAATACCCAGGAGGAGGAGGGTAGTGGTAAGTAGGAAGAATATGGGAATGGACAACAAGATCTGGAAACATCTATAATTTGCTTCCATAACTATACTCCGTCGAAGTGCTCCCCTGGTAACTATATTTCGTCGAAGCATGGATTGAATGGTTTTTCTAAAAATTGAAACCATGCTTTTTCTTCACGTGCATCCTTCACCTTAAGTATTTGTAGAACAAAAATTTAATACATTTGTATTCCTTGTATTCCATTGTTTCTCTTTATTGATGCTCTTAGCTCTTCCCTACTATCTCTTATTTATAAGTCAGTGACTATGCTTTGTAGTCTTATCTTGTGGTACGCCATTATTCCTATGAGATATACATGATCTGGTGGCATGCTTGAGCGTCAAGATTTGTCTTTTATTTGGTTTACTTTGTTCTTAACAAGGTACTGTACATGGGATTTTCTTTGATTTCTTTGAATCTTTCCTCCCATGAGTATTCTTCTGGATTCATAGCTTCTATGCATACTATTTTGACTCCGTCTTGGCTATTGATTTTCATAATGTCTTTCAGTGTACCTTGCTGTGAATGAGTCACTTCTTTGATTCCTACCTTGACATATGTTGATGGTGTTTCTATGAAGTGATCACCCTTTTTTTGTTGCTTGGTCCATTTAATCCTTCTCATAGGTGATTTTGTGCAGTGATCGTCCTTCTCAGATTATTGAATCTTTTTATAGATGAGTACGTGGACTTTGCTAGTTTTGCATCCTTCTCGAGTTCTAACATGGCTGCTTTTGATATTCTTAATCCTGCAAGAGTGTTAGTTTCTAAAACTTCAAACACATTGGTCAATGGTGATTTTATTTTTATTTGTATCTTTATATCTATTGGTTTAGAGTTTTGACCACATTCAGTTGCTCGACCAACCCTCATTGTATCACTTTATGGGAAAAAACCTGTAGGTTAGATAGCCGAAAGATGTATGTTTTGAATTTTGTTTGATCAAGAGGAAGATGTTTGATTACTAATGCATTAAGGCCTTTGTTAAGAATGCTCAAATATTTGATTAATCAGGCATATTTTTTAAACTTACCTTTGGTTTTACCTTTGAATCGGGTGCTACTGTTGGATTAAGATCGAGGTGAAAGCGCGACCATTGATATCCCGAGATTCTTTGATTAATTAATAATCATGTGTTGACTAAACTTTGACCATCTCTATTCATGCAAACCATTGGATCTCGGGATAGATGAATGTCGTCATCGGATCTCCTTGTCCTCATTCGATATCTTACCGTTCGTGATCCGAGGATGATCCTCATGTGTCTCGGCTCGTCGTGATTGGATGAGAGTTCTGCCATTGAGATTTGCTCTTCGTGGATGCCTTGTTATTCTTACTTATTTCGAGACCACCTTGGCTAATGGTGTGGCTATGACCTTTTTGGCATGGAGGCCAGCTGGCACCCAAATTTTGGCATGTATAGTCGTTTATCGCTCTCGACCAATTATTTTGGCTTCTCTCTGATTCGTGCTAGCCGATGGCAGCAAATCCTCGATCGATCGGCCTCATAAAGTTGCCTGTACAAGAAATCATTAATTAGTAAGACCAAATTAATTTGGTGGGATGGTTAGGCATACCTCATGCTTGGTTTGCATGCCAAGCTAATTTTTTGCATGATGGATCCGCTTATCGAGGCATCGGTTGTCAAAATTCTTCGATCGATCGACTGCTTTCTTTCTCGAGCCGATCGGTCGCCAGTCTGGGAAGCTCGACCGAGAGATGTATCGAAGGAGCCGATCAACTTTTCTTTGTAATGCGTTAGCCGATGGTATTTCCTATGAGCTTTTAGAATTTTGGCCCATCCTTGTTACTCAGGAGCCGATCGGCTACTCTCTTGTATTTGTGGACCGATCGATCAGTCTTTCTTCATCTTCGATCGGACAAGGCATTCGTCGGCTTGACTCTCCTTCATCTGTTGGGAGCCAATCGACTAGGTATGGCTTCTTGAAAGCTGATCGACTTTTGTTTGAGAAGTGGGGGTCGATCGGTCTCTGTCTTGTTTTTGCCAGTCGAGGAGGCTTCCTCCTTCGTTTAGCTTATCCTTTAAAGTCGAGAGTCGATCGGTTGGCTAGTTAGTCGAACGAGCCGATCGATCGATGTTTCTTTCTTGGGAGCTGATCGATCGGTGGACCCAAACCATTGCTTATCTTTTCATCATCGATGGATCGGTCGATTAGTTGTAATCGATAGCCGATCAACTGGCTAGTACTGGTCGGGAGCCGATCGATCGATCAGTGTAGCCTAGGAGCCGATCGGTTGGCTAGTGTAGTCCGAGAGCCGATCGGCTAACTTTCTTTAGCAGGGTGCATGCCCTTAGGTTTTAATTAATTTATCATTTTCTTTAACCTTAGGCTTTTGGACTTTGAGACCATGGTAAATGCTTAACCGTCTTATGATTTAAGGACTTTATTAATCGGCTTTTAGGCCCAAGGAAAGATTTATGAAGGTCGGACTTTGGCTTTAGGTTTTTAATTTGAAAATTTCTTCCCTAACCATTTGAGGTACTTTGATTAATACAATGAAGCCCACATTAAAAAAAGGTTAAGGTTAGACTTAATCAAACCAACTAATGAAAAATTGAATTACCCACAACAACTATAAGCAATGACCAATAGTATAAGCAGTTTGATTGAAACCAAAAATTTAAATTTGGGGGTTTCAAAGTTGAGTCAAATTTGGCTCCAACATAGGCTCTGACTGGGACAATGTGTTGAAAACATGAAGCACTTGAGAACCACAGAATCTCCTGGTTTTATTTTGCAAAAATTTAACAAAAAACAACAAAATTTTGATTGCTAAACAAAACTTGAAATGCATAACGAAAAAAACTTCCTTCCTCTTTTTCTTTCTTTTCTTCATCATTTTTTCATTTTTTTTTATATATATACTGAAAACATGATATCAAAGCAAGTAGAGTATGAAAAACTGTAGATCCCTTTTCATTCAATTTGGAAACAAAGGTTAGAAATTTTTAGAAATCGATGAGTTTTATTTTGAAATATTGTAATGCTTGTTTTAGCTAAGTCATAAGATATGATTACACAGATTTTGTCACAACCATTTGTCTCATCATATTTTTTCCCATGTGTGTGTTTGTGCATTCTTTTTTGGGATTTCTAAATCTTTCAGAACTTTACCATATCTGAGCAAAATAGCCAAGCCTAATATGTGATTTCACTCTTTAAAAATTTTCACCATTCTACAGGGCTCCACTGCCAATCAGGCGTCTATAGCCTCGGTGGAGTTGCTTCTAATCCCATATTAGTTTTACCCTACTGTCAATCAAGCGTCTATAGCCCCGGTAGAGGTTTTCCAAGATATCTCAAGTAGTGACTCAATTTTACTTTATTTTTTATTTTTCTTTCTCGTGAGAGAAGTGTTTGGATATATAAGCAAATTGTGCAATAAGTATGCCTGAGTTGAGGATTAGTTTCTAGCTATAAAATATGAGTGTAATAATTTTTGGCTCAACTACCCTCTCAAAGATAACTCAGTTCTTTGGACCTTTGAAGTCACTTTAAGTATCATTTGTAATGTGAGGCTTGACATGATGTTTCAATCAACTTTGTTTTCTATCTGTTTTATCTCATATCAAACAACTATTGCATAAACACTCATTTTTGACAGAATTGTAAAGCTCATCAATATCTAAAATAAATTCCCTTTTTCCTTTTATTGTTTTTGGTGGAATCAATAGTTAGATATACTCATCAAACTAAGATATCATGTATACAGTAAACTCAGAATTATTCAAGAACAAAAGGGAAGCTATAACTAATAAACAAAATACACCACTCTATTTTTGGATTTTTGTTTTTCTATTTTTATTTTATTTTTTTGTAAAGTACACCTTCAACAGGGATTGTACATTTTGAGGTGTTGGCCATTAATAGGGATAGCCATTATTTCTCCCTGCAAAGTCTGTAGCTTGTAAGTATTCTGACTGATAACATGGGCAATTTGGTATGGGCCAATCCATTTAGGTTCAAACTTACCCTTTTCACCATGCTTATCATTTTTAGGATCCCAATAGATGACTATATCTCCTTGAGAAAAAGGAGTACCCTTGGCTTTCTTATTAAACAATTTAATAGTTTTCTGGGTTTGTTCCATCATTCTATTGAGGGTCTCTCTTCTTTGTTCTTCTAACAAGACAATTTGGTCAAGCCTTCTCCGAATGGGATCAGGGTTTTCATGATCTTGCAATAAAAGGGAAAGTGCCATTTTTTTCCATTTTTGGGGGTAGTAGGGCTTTTTCTCCATAAACCATCTCATAGGGGGTTCTTCCTGTATTTCTTTTAATAGACAGCCTATCAGCCCATAAAGCAAATTTAAGTTCACTATCCCATCCCCTTTTTTTTTTTTTACCTTTTTATTTATTTTTTATTTTCTCTTACCATTTCTTATTTATACTCCACCTCCAAACAGACACAAAATATTGAGCATTATCAGTTACAAGATTTTTAGGAACTCCATACCTGGTCAAGATATTTTCTTCTATGAATCTGATGACTGTAGCCGATGTAGATGTTCTCAAAGGTGCAGCTTCCACCCACTTGGTGAAGTAATCTATTGCAGTTATGATCCACTTATGTTGGCCAGATGAATTAGGCTTGATCTCTCCAATCAAGTCAATACCCCATTGAGAAAAAGGTGCTTCAATGATTACTGGCCTGAGGGGCATGGCTGGTAGATGCTTTTTCCCTATAAAAACTTGGCAGTTATGACAATTCCTTACATATTTATATACATCCTTAAAAAGGGATGGCCAATAATATCCTGCTCTCATGATTTTATTGGTTGTAGCTCTTGGAGCAAAATGTCCCCCACAGAAACCATTATGAAATTCATTAATTATTTTTGGGACTTCTTTTTCATATAAATAGACTAATAAAATTCCATCAGGGTGTTTCCAATATAGCACACCATCCTGTATATAGTATTTTTGAGCTTGCAGCTTGACTGACCTCATTCTGTTTATTGACATGTTTATGGGAAATGACAGAGTTTGTAGATAGGACAAAATTTCTTCATACCATTTACATTCTTCATTTTTTATTCTTCTATCATCATATGTCTGATCTATGGTAAGAATATTTTTAGATCTTGCTTCTTCTTTGTTAGCCAATAGTTTAGCTAAACCCTGCCCTTTGATTGTTTTAACTATTTTGAATTCAACATCATATTGCAAAAGTTTTACCATCCATCTTGTTGGTCTTCCCAATGGCTCTGATTGAGAAAAGATATCTTTTATTGCTATAAAGGGAATACAACAGTAAACTTTGTTTGAGCCAAATATACCTTTAAAGTGTTCCAAATATTGGATGACTTCATAGGCATGTTTTTCTAGCAGGGTGTATTTAAGACTTGCTCCTTTTAGTCCTGAGCTCATAAAGGCTATTGGCCTTTCATTATTTTCATTATCTTTTTGTGAAAGGACTGCAGCAATAGAATGTTCAGATGCATACGAATAGATATTAAAATCCTTTGCATAATCAGGGCAACTTAAAGCTGGAGTGGTTGATATGGCTTCTTTGATCTTGTTAAATGTTTCCATATTTTCTAATGTCCATTTAATTTCTCCAGTTTTCTTTACCATATCATTTATGGGTTTGGTCATTTCTGCAAAATTTGGGACAAATATTCTGATAAAATTTATTTTGCCAAAGAATGACCTTACTCCTTTTAGATTCTTGGGTGGGGGAATTTTAGAAATGGCTTCTATCCTTTCTGGATCAATGCTTATTCCTTTTTCTGAAACTATATGACCTAGCAATTTTCCTTGTGTAGTTCCAAATATGCATTTTTTTGGATTTAGAGAAATTCCAAATTCCTTGCACCGAGCAAAAACTACAGTCAAATGTTCTAGATGATCTTCTGGATTTTTAGAAAAAACTGTAATATCATCTAAGTACACTACTACAATTTTGAACATTAGTCCTTTGAAAGCAAAGTCCATCGCTCTTTGGAAAGTAGCACCTGCATTCATCAATCCAAAAGGTATTCTTAAATATTCAAATGTGCCCTAGGGTGTGGTGAATGTTGCCTTGTGTCTATCTTCTAGATTTATCAGAATTTGATTGTACCCTAAAAATCCATCTAACAAGGACAATCTAGTTGAACCTACTACTGCTTGTAGCAGTTGTTCCATGTTAGGCAATGGGTAATTGTCTTTTAGAGAGCTCTTGTTTAAATTTCTAAAATCCACGCATAGTCTAATGTCCCCATTCTTTTTCCTAACTGGTACTAAGTTGGATATCCAGGAGGAAAATCTGACTTTTCTTATTATCTTGGAGTCCAACAATTTTTGAACTTCTTTTTGCATTACTTGGGTGCAGAGTTGGATTGTACTTTCTCTATTTTTGTCTAAAAGGCTTGGCCTCTTCTTTCAAGGGTATTATATGTGTCATCACATCCATTTTGAAAGTTTTGAGATCTTCATAGGTCCAAGCAAAATGTTCTTTGTTCTTTTTTAGGAAACTGATATATCCAACTTTTTCTTTAGCAGGTAATGCCATGTCTACTTTCACTATTCTGGGTTCTTTCATAGAGCCAATATTAATATCCTCAGATATCACTTCTCTACATATAGGTTTATAGGCTTTGTCAAAATCATCAAATAGGCTTTCAAGAGACACCAATCCTTTGGGTATTCTATTAGTTTTCAACTGGATTACTTCTACTGGTTCTCCTATTTGATATTTTAGCTTTTCTTCATATTTTTCATCACAGATGACATCTGCATATTGATTTTGCAAAGTCATAAAATCCTTAATATCTATATCATCTTGAAAAACCTGAAGATAGACTATGTTATCTGGCACAGAAGGTTTATAGACTGAGATAGTTGGAAATCTATCCATATACTCTGTAGTTATTTCTGGGTGATCTAGACCTGAGGCATTCATAACTAAGAGATCTGCAACATGATTTTGTTCTCTAGGAATATATGAAATATTGAAAGCCAAAAATTTATCAATTTCTTCCAATATTGCATTTCTATATTGCTTAAGTCTAGGATGCTTGGTCTGATATTTGCCTTTTATTTGTAGTATAATAAGTTTTGCATCCCCTATTATAGTTAAGTAGTTAATACCTAACTCTTTTGCTTTCCTTAGCCCTAATAGTAAAGCTTCGTACTCAGCTACATTGTTTGTGCAAGGAAATTGCAATCTGTAAGGTATACCAAGGTAATTTCCTTTAATATCAATCAAATTTACACCTGCACCTGCTCTAGATTAGGATTTAGCCCCATCAAATGACATGGTCCACATTTCTTGGGTTAATACTCGATTTGATTCAACATCAGTTATTCTCATATCCTCTGGATCCATGTTCTTTGCATCTGGTACTTCCATCAGGAATGGGTTGTGCCATATTGAATAGACTCCCATCCCTTTTTCTTCCATAGAGTTAACTAAGTTAATCATGGTTTCATCTATTTGAATTAACTCTATGGAGTGTTTATTGAATGGTTCCCTTCTTAAAATTATATTCTCCTTATCTGATATGGGGATGGTAGCATAAGACCAGTCTAGTTGTATTGATCCCCCTAGTTGTTCTGCCCAATGCCTACTGAGTAATAGTGAGAAGAATGGGTCAACATCAACTACTGCTACATCCATGACAATGCCCTTTTTGGGGTGTTGGTCTAGGAAAACTAATAATCCAGTTATCACCCCTACACAGGGAATTTGTCTGTTGTCCATTACAAAAATAGGGGCAGAATCTCTAGTACAGATTAATCCCATTTGGTCAGCTATTAACTTAGGCATGATATTATGTGAAGCTCCACTGTCAAGCATGCAATTATGAATCACATATCTTTCCCCTTCATCTGAATTATATCTTAATGACACGTAGAAGGGTCTGACAGAAGATGGTGATCTTGTATCATGTTGATTTTGTCTAGCAACATGACAAGTAGGGTCTTCTTTCTGCTCTACTAATCCAAAAGCTCTGCATACTTGTTCTCTGTATGTTTGAACTTTCATAAGTTCACCAAATGTGATATTAACTTTTTGCTTACTGAGTTCTGACCCAACATCAAATTCTATCTTCTTTATATCCAATGGTTTATTACTTTCTTCTTTGGGAACTTCTTCTGTTGATTCTATTACCTCAGGAGTAATTTTGTTAGGGTTCCTATCAGTTTTCTCTTTACTGATATTTTTATTGGTGAAAGTTTATCTTCTTGGTTCATTTGTAGATAATTTCTCTGTTCTTTCAGGGACTGTTCTATTCCTTAAATTTAAAACATGGGTTGCCTCTAATTCTTCAACCTCTTGAGCAGTGGGAATCAATTTCCCTTGCTTCATCTTATCATATCTTGACTCATGTGATTTCTGTAAGATTTTAGTTCCTTCAGTCACTAAGATCTGAGGATGATGATTTGAAGCATATTTATCCATGTCTTCTTCAAACAACCTTTCTCTGGATTCATCTTCAATGGACCAACATGCATTGATTCTTATATCCTCTTCTGATTCTGCATGCATATCTACATTACGTTGATCACTCAGGTGTATTCCACATGCATCAGGGTTATGGGGTGCATCACAAGTAGAGCAAAAATAGGGAAAACCTTCAGCTACATTGGCAGATGGCATTGGGTTAGGGACATTGTTCTGATCCCTGTCAGAATCTCTATTTTTCCAGTTGTTATTCCCATTACCCCTATTCCTATTCCCTTCTTCAAAACCATTGTTGTTTCCCCAATTCTTGTTGTAATTTTTCTTAAATGGGGGATGGTTGTCAACATGTGGTCGCTCTATCTATGAAGATTCACCACTATTTCCATTTCTTTCAATTCTTGCTAACCTGTTACTCATGTTGTTGAACATTTCTATCATTTGACTGGTCAACTTCTCCATAGGATCAATTTCAGTTCTTCTTTGTATATCAAAAGCCACTCTCTTAGGTTTTCTCTCGGGCATGTTAACCTCTAAATAATAAGGCTTCATCTTACCACTATCAAGCATATTTCTTTCTATATCCATTACTTTTTCCATACAACCATCAATGGTAGTGGCTTGTTCTTGCCTTAATTCATAGTTAAACTCTCCTTGAAAAGCATTCTTATAAAAACAAATAGATTGAATATCACTAGGCCTGAGGTTGGCAGGGATTTTGTTTCTTGTTTTTGAAAATCTTCTATTAAAATCACTAACAACCTCATTTTATTTCTTCTTCATAGTGGCTAGCTCAGTTAACAATGATTGTTCATTTTTCCTTTCACCATACTTCTTTAGGAACACCTCTTCCATTTTGGTGAAGTCTGGGATATCATTGTTAGGAAGGGAATTAAACCATTCTCTAGCATCTTTTTCTAAAGTCTGCAGAAATAGTCTTAATACTACATCTTCATGTTCAACTTCCAGATTGTCCATTGCATATAAGAAACTTTTGATATGATCCTCTCCAATTACTGCACTATTTCCTAAAAACTTAGGGAGGTATTTGTGAGCTTTATTGGGTAAGGCATTTAAATTTACTGGTAATACAAAAGGTCTATATCTGTTAGTTCTCCACAAATGAACATTACCCTGAGCCATAGCTACTGTTGTATTTAATTTCATAGATGTAGTACCTACAGTGGTATGGGTCTGGGCAGTTTGAACGTAGATTGATGAATTATCTACCTTTAAATGAGAATAATCACATATATCTTCTACTACTGATTTTAAACGTTCATCTACAATAATATCAATAATAATAGTATTCTAGATTTTCTTCACATACCTTTTACCACTAGAATTTAATCTACTATTATAAATGGTATTCTTAAAAAGTGGAGTTTTTTGGGTATGTATAAATACCTCTGGATTCTCGAGTTCTGGAAACAGCTCCTTACCACTTCTCCTGGTGTTCGCCAACACGTTATGTTCTCTTCTTTTTTATATTTTTCTTCTAGGTTCATCCAATAGAGTCACCAACACTAGGGTGTAGAAATAACAACGTATACTCTTATCAAGAATGCTTGATATTATCTCTCATCCTCACAGGAGTGGGTTCTTGGGGAAAATCAAGAAAATCAAGAAACCAAAAATTCAAGAAAATCAAGAAAGAGAAAATTTTCAAGAAAATCAAGAACGTAAAGAACTTACTTCAAAACATAAACTACGGACATAATGAAAAATAAAGAACTTCTAACAAAGTGAAAATTAAAACATTGGTTCTTTACTTTAACTGGTCATCCATTGATTAAAAATAATCATTGAAGAAAAATTTAAGAAGATAATTGAATCTTTCTAAGAAGTCCTCCCCGACAATGGCGCCAAAAAACTATTGGAACCGATTCTTGCATCCGTAGGAAATCAATTGTCATGCTACAAGAACCCGTTTGAAACCAATGAGCTATTACAGGCTCTGGTCGACCTGCCTCATGTTCTGTTAAACCCGAATATTGCTATAAAAGATGGTAGAACGGGTAAGGAAACCCCAATGACAATTCTACGATTAAACTTCTAATTTGCATGCTCCATATTTATATTAAACTATAGTATTCTTATTAAAATGACCAAGCATGAAAATAACCAACTGTTATGCCTTATGTAGACCGGTGCCTAGATTCATTGGGCTGTTATAGCAATTTAACAACTATTTTAATCATGAACAGAAAGAAGGGGAGAAGGAAATTAGCGTTCTTGCTTTCATTCGAATATCGTAACAAAATCAAGAGTTAACTAACGAAAGAAACGTGTATAATGCATTCAAATAATGTAACCCATTATACAGATACACACAATACTGAGACAAAGAAATGACAGGAATAAAACCCAGAATTGTATTGATTTCATAAAATATTACATGCAGAGTGGGCGGGATGCCTTTTAACTCTATTTTTCTTAAAGAAATACATCAATACAATGAAGAGGACTCTGTTCAAATAATGTAACAGGTCTCTCCAACTCTCCTTGTTCCAATATGGTAACAGAAGAATCTCTGAATCCTAGGCTCAATAAGACTGGAAATATTCTCAGCTTCTTGAACGCTTTCCTATCATACAATCCTGCACAACAAGGGGAGGAAGAAAGAATGAATAAAAGAAAATAGACACAAAGAAAATACAACAACACAACTAACAGGGCACTCAAGTATACCTCTTAGCAAAAATGCTATTCTCTAATTGCTTGATGCAGAATCCAGACATGCTTGCTTCCTTTTATAGCTGTTGGTTCTTGATTCTGTTATTTTTGGTTGAATTTCGGCTGTACACTTGGCAGCATCTGATTGAATCCATTCTGTGTGTTGTCCAGTTGGCGTGGCTCTGAACTGACTGTTAAGGTTCTTCTCTGGACTGAAGGGAGCTCTTTGTTATTTTAATTTGGCCTTTTTGCTCTCTTTGGTTGGCCCTAGAAACTAAGGATTCAACATTATATTTTTCCTTTTTGTTCTGCTTGTCCTGGCCACTATGCTTGGCTGTTAGGGACCGGCCAGGTTGTCATCATGAATATTAGATGAAGGACGGAGGGGAGCTCGACGTAATGGTGAAGACAAGGGGTGGCATGCCAGTGGAAAACAAATGGAGTTGCACTGATCATGAGATAGAGTGAAGAAGTAAGGATGGTGAGGGTCTGATGGATGGAATGATGGGGGGTAAATGATAAGAAGTGGTAGTGGGCGAGGGTGACATACTAGGAAAAATGTCAGGATGGTCAAGGAGGAATACCCAGGAGGAGGAGGGTAGTGGTAAGTAGGAAGAATATGGGAATGGACAACAAGATCTGGAAACATCTATAATTTTCTTCCATAACTATACTCCGTCGAAGTGCTCCCCTGGTAACTATATTCCGTCAAAGCATGGATTGAATGGTTTTTTGAAAATTGAAACCATGCTTTTTCTTCACGTGCATCCTTCACCTTAAGTATTTGTAGAACAAAAATTTAATACATTTGTATTCCTTGTATTCCATTGTTTCTCTTTACTGATGCTCTTAGCTCTTCCCTACTATCTCTTATTTATAAGTCAGTGACTATGCTTTGTAGTCTTATCTTGTGGTACACCATTATTCCTGTGAGATATACACGATCTGGTGGCATGCTTGAGCGTCAGGATTTATCTTTTATTTGGTTTGCTTTGTTCTTAACAAGGTACTATACATGGGATTTTCTTTGATTTCTTCGAATCTTTCCTCCCATGAGTATTCTTCTAGATTCATAGCTTCTGTGCGTACTATTTTGACTCCATCTTGGCTATTGATTTTCATAATGTCTTTCAGTGTACCTTGCTGTGAATGAGTCACTTCTTTGATTCCTACCTTGACATATGTTGATGGCATTTCTATGAAGTGATCACCCTTTTTTTGTTGCTTGGTCCATTTAATCCTTCTCATAGGTGATTTTGTGCAGCGATCATCCTTCTCAGATTATTGAATCTTTTTACAGATGAGTACGTGAACTTTACCGATTTTGCATCCTTCTCGAGTTCTAACATGGTTGCTTTTGATATTCTTAATCCTGCAAGAGTGTTAGTTTCTAAAACTCTGAACACGTTGGTCAATGGTGATTTTATTTTTATTTATATCTTCGTATCTATTGGTTTAGAGTTTTGACCACATTCAGTTGCTCGACCAGCCCTCATTGTATCGCTTTATGGGAAAAAACCTGTAGGTTAGATAGCCGAAAGACGTATGTTTTGAATATTGTTTAATCAAGAGGAAGATGTTTGATTACTAATGCGTTAAGGCCTTTGTTAAGAATGCTCAAATATTTGATTAATCAGACATATTTTTTAAACTTACCTTTGGTTTTACCTTTGAATCGGGTGCTACTATTGGATTAAGATCGAGGTGAAAGCGTGACCGTTGATATCCCGAGATTCTTTGATTAATTAATAATCATGTGTTGACTAAACTTTGACCATATCTATTCATGCAAACCGTTGGATCTCGGGATAGATGAACATCATCATCGGATCTCCTTGTCCTCATTCGATATCTTACCATTCATGATCCGAGGATGATCCTCATGTGTCTTGGCTCGTCGTGATTGGATGAGAGTTCTGCCATCGAGATTTGCTCTTCGTAGATGCCTTATCATTCTTACTCATTTTGAGACCACCTTGGCTAATGGTGTGGCTACGACCTTTTTGGCGTGGAGGCCACTTGGCGCCCAAATTTTGGTATGTATAGTCATTTATCGCTCTCGACCAATTATTTTGGCTTCTCTATGATTCGTGCTAGCCGATGGCAGCAAATCCTCGATCGATCGGCCTCATAAAGTTGCCTGTACAAGAAACCATTAATTAGTAAGATCAAATTAATTTGATGGGATGGTTAGGCATACCTCATGCTTGGTTCGCATGCCAAGCTAATTTTTTGCATGATGGATCCACTTATCGAGGCATCGATTGTCAGAATTCTTCGATCGATCGACTGCTTTCTTTCTCGAGCTGATCGATCGCCAGTCTAGGAAGCTCGACTGAGAGATGTATCGAAGGAGTCGATCGAATTTTCTTTGTAATGTGTCAATCGATGGTCTTTCTAATGAGCTTTCAAAATTTTAGCCCATCCTTGTTACTCGAGAGCCGATCGGCTACTCTCTTGTATTTGTGGACCGATCGGTCAGTCTTTCTTCATCTTCGATCGAACAAGGCATTCATCGACTTAACTCTCCTTCATCCATTGGGAGCCGATCGACTGGGTATGGCTTCTTGAAAGTTGATCAACTTTTGTTTGAGAAGCGAGGGTCGATCGGTCTCTATCTTGTTTTTGCTAGCCGAGGAGGCTTCCTCCTTCATTCGGCTTATCCTTTAAAGTCGAGAGCCGATCGGTTGGCTAGTTAGTCGAATCGAGCGGATCGATCGTCTTTCTCGATCGTCGATGGACCCAAACCATTGCTTATCTTTTCATCGTCGATGGATCGATCGATTAGTTGTAATCGATAGTCGATCAGCTAGCCGATGCTAGTTGGGAGTCGATCGATCGATCAATGTAGCCTGGGAGCCGATCGGTCGACTAGTGTAGTCCGAGAGTCGATCGGCTAACTTTCTTTGGTGGGGTGCGTGCCCTTAGGTTTTAATTAATTTATCATTTTATTTAACCTTAGGCTTTCGAACTTTGAGACCATGGTAAATGCTTAACCGTCTTATGATTTAAGGACTTTATTAATCGACTTTTAGGCCCAAGGAAATATTTATGAAGGTCGGACTTTGGCTTTAGGTTTTTAATTTGAAAATTTCTTCCCTAACCATTTGAGGTACTTTGATTAATACAATGAAGCCCACATTAAAAAAGGTTAAGGTTAGACTTAATCAAACCAACTAATGAAAAATTGAATTACCCACAACAACTATAAGCAATGACCAATAGTATAAGCAGTTTGATTGAAACCAAAAATTTAAATTTGGGGGTTTCAAAGTTGAGTCAAATTTGGCTCCAACAGGAATTATGCCTCCAAAAGCTTAGTTTTAATGATTGAATTTTTTTTTATAGGCTTAAATGCTTTACAATATATTGGTAAAATATTTTAATGATGTAGCAAAAATGATAGATTTAAATTTAAATAAAACACCTTGTTATGGAGTATGCTCTTCACTTGCGCTTAATGTGACCTGGTGAATCAGAAAATAGCATGTGTTTTTAATAGACTATTATGCCATATTTTCTTCAGGTTGCTAGCCCACAGATAGTCATTTGTTGGCTTGCACATTTTGCCATAACATTGAAAGAGTTTTTTTGTGAGGCCATGAAGAAAAATACTCTTCTCATGCTACAGCGTATCAAACTAGTTGATCAAGAAGGAGATGATTTTTAGAAGACTAGTTCAGATGTAGGCATGGGGGGAGATCCCACCTTCATCAATACCACTAAAAACATAATGAAAACTGATTGCGGTGTTCATGAAAAAATAAATCATCTACTGAAAAGACTCCAAAGTTAAGAGCAAATAAAAAATAGAGTTTTATTTTGCTACTTGTTGGAAGAGAGTATCCTATTTCCCAAGGACCAGCTTGGTCTAGAAGGGAAATGAGAAATCTCCAACCTATAGCTAAAAAAATAGAGGAGGAGCCTAGAAGAAATCAGATGTCAAATATCTGCAAGAAGGCCACATGGTGCTTGAGCACGATAAATAACATGAATGGAGCTCATAGTGGCCAGAAATAACAACACATAAATCTCAACAAGGCGTCTCATGAAAGCGTCACACTTGAACACCCGACACATACCATGGATGATGATGGAAATATTTTTTTTATCCTCACTCTAGGAAATGAATTAGAGGATCACACTGTTGCTCTAATTCTTCCTACAAAGGAAATAATTTAGAGTGGGAGATCAGTTTGATTGAGATGCATGTGTGTCATGGCTACTCAATTGAAAAAAAATAACGCGTTTAGGAGCACACGGTGAGAAAATAATAATGCATAAATATTGATCTCTGCAATACATTTGAAGAGTTTGATACTCTTAATACACAACAGAGTAGGATCAAAATATTTTTTATGTACTGAGGAGCTTGGTGTTTCAAAGTTTGGGGCTATTGGTTGTCATAAATCCTTTAATAGTGGCATAAGGGATGCAAATTTTGCACACCAGGATGCATAGTTACCTAGCTTGCATGACCTCTACTTCTTAATGCACCATGCCAATATTATAGTTTTTACGATAACATTTCAGTCTATGGAGAAAAGAAAAAAATCATTGACTCACATTATTGCAGTTGACATTCTGTTCTCTGATGTAGATGTAAAAAAAAAGAAGTGATAAGCCAAGATCTATTCTAGTCATGGCAGAACAAATGAAAAAAAGAGAGCTAAGATCTGTTTTGGTCATGGTAGAACAAATGAAAAAAATAGTTAGAATTTTATTTTAATGCCTTTAGTTTATTTTTTTTATGTTTTGTAGGACAACATGAAGTGGGATATAGATAAATAAGGAGATGTCAGATTTGGTGAAGTGAAATTTTTACGTGACGTGACATCAAAATGGGGGAGACCCCAAATTATACCAATAGTTTTCAAGAGTGCCTTACTCAAGCAAGCACCAAGCAGACATCTTACTCAAGCAGATTCCAAGCAAGTGCCTTACTCTGGCGTCTTATTGAGGTAGGCATCCTACTAAGGTAGGCACCTTAATAAGGTATGCACCTTACTGAAGTAGGCACCTTACTCAAGTATGCGCCTTGATCAAGTAGGCACCTTACTAAGGTAGGCGCCTTACTGAGGTAGCCACCTTACTGAAGTAGGCATCTTATTGAGGTAGGTGCCTTACTATGGTAGACACCTTACTCAAGTAGACACCTTACTCAAGTGGGCATATTACTTAGGTAGGTGTCTTACTAATGTAGGTGCCTTACTAAGGTAGGCACCTTACTCAAGTAGGCTCCTTATTGAGGTAGGCACCTTACTAAAGTAGGTGCCTTACTAAAGTAGGTGTCTTACTAAAGTAGGCACATTACTCCCAAAGTAGGCACCTTACTCTCGAGGTAGGTGCCTTACTCTTGAGGTAGGTACCTTACTCGTAAGGTAGGCACCTTAATATTGAGGTAGATGCCTTACTCTCGAGGCATATGGCTTACTCTCGAGGCAAACACCTTACTCCTGAGGTAGGCACCTTACTCCCGAAGCATGTGCCTTACTCACAAACTAGACACCTTACTCCTGAGGTAGGTGCATTACTCCCGTGGTAGGAGCCTTACTCAAGCAGGTGCCTTACTCTAGTGGGCACCAAGCAGGTGCCTTACTCAAGCAGGTGCCAAGCAGGCGCCTTACTCAAGTAGGTTCCAAGTAGGCGCCTTACTCAAGAAGGTGCCTTGCTCCTCAAGTGACACCTCAATGTCCATCAATAGAGGCACTTGATCATAGTTGAAAAAAAAAGCACCTTGATGTCATGCGTCAAGGGTGCATTTATTATTAAAAAAAAGACAAAAAAATCACACAGATTTTGTCTTGCTTAACATAAAATTTCTTTTGCTTTATAGGAAATCGTTAACTGCATGCAATTTGTAGGCTTCCTAAGATCCAGGGCCTAACAAGCACGAATGTCACTATTCCTATTTTACTTGCTTTAGTATGTTGCAGTTATTTTTCTTTCATAGGGGAAGTGGCTTGATTGTATAAAAAATAGGCTTCTTGGGAGACAAGGCCTAAATTGGCTCAGCATCCATGAACTTGCACCTATTTTAGGAGGTAGAAACTCGACTATTTCTATTTGGAGGAGATAGTCCCTATTTGAGCATGGACATGGGCATTAATTTCCCGTAAAGGAAAATATACCCACCTCTGTGCTTGGATGAAGAAAAAACTGATGTAGTATGAGAAAATTTTTGGAGAGCCTGATCAACTCTGCAATAGTAGACACATCAGTAACTTTTGACTTCTCAACAGTAATAAGGTGCCTCGATGCTCAAGAAGGTGTCATGATCTAACATATTTTTAGGTGCCTTGATGCTTATCGATAGAGACATGTAACTTCTGTGAGAAGTCATTTAAAAAAAAAGTAGCCTTGTGGAGAATCGGATGGCTAGGAAAGAAAAGAGTACTTAAAAAAATTGTAGCTCTTCTTGGAGAAGAGAACTACAGATCCACTTTATACCTAGTTAGTGCTTAAACTTCTTCTCCCTATATTAGGGGTACCTGTTGCTCAGTGTGGGACCTAATTTTCAGAGCACTATAGGCATGTTTCATAGAGGGACCTGTTACTGGTGACGAGGGTGTCACCAATTTAAGTGGGGGAGGATTTGGAAAAATTGAATCTCCTGCAAATGAAAAAAATCCCCTATTTTGTAAAATTCATTTCCACTAAAAGGTGCTGCATGAACCATGTAGAATAATTGGGCCCCGTCATTATTTACTTGAGGAGAACACTAGAAAATTTTCATGCTTAGGGAAAATGACATCTTCATTGACTGTTGAGGGTCATTGAGGGTTGATCATGATGTGTTTAAATTACTGGTTTCACTATTGGAGTAGCAACACTCAAAGGAAGAACAACGATGGCTGGTGGTGTGGATGAAGAAGGCAGCCAAAAAAAGAAATTAAAAAAAATTATAAGAATTATCAAGGAGCACCAACGTCACCAAAAATATCATTTTTTGGTACACCATGATTATAGGCAACACACAAACATTTTACACCATCGTCATCATACACCTTAGGTTTTATGAAATTCACCTAGGTATGTACTAAGTTTTCTATTAATTATGTGTATATTTATTTTAAAAATAATTTCTCTACTAATATTAGTAGATGCCCCCTTAAATTCTATGTCAAAATCTCCCAACCACGTGATATGCCTTGGATATGAAAATTTTATTACCCTAGAACAATTGAAAAAAAAATAAGCTATAGAATTCATGTGAATGGATTTGGCATTGTTTCATTTCTGCATTGTAATAAATCTGTAATATGGAGTTCCAAAGAAGACAACAGACTGGGAAAATGATTTTCTCATGTCACTTCGGGTTCAATTATGGAGTGGAATAGAAATATGCTGCCTAAAACAAAGAAGTGAGAGCAAAATAAAATATATTGGTGGAAACAAAAGAGTGCCCAATGAAATAGTAGTGCTCAAGGAAAAACAACAGTGCTCAATGAAACAATAGTGCTGAAAGGAAGACAAACAACAATGCTCAATGAAAAAAAAAACAACAGTGCTTAATGAAGAAAAATAGAGATGTTGAAGGCCACTTAAAAAAAAAAAGTTATTATTATTATTCCGGGGTTGTTGTCATGAGGACGTGACAATATTTAGGCATGGGGGGATGATGAGCACCATAAATGCTCATTTTATATACATTCTTAAGGGACATCATTACTGGTTTAATTAGCATGGGAGATATATTTTTATTTAACTTATGCATATAATTGATAGAAAATCTAGTATTATGCTTAACGGGTGTTTTTAGTGGAAACTGTGTATAAATGCATGTTTTGCTACTAATATGGTGTTTCCCAGTTTACATCCCAAATGGACCTGGCATGCTTCTGCTTAATTGCATCTAAGGTATATGGAGTAGGCACCTTACTCTGGCACCTTACTCCCATACATGGGAGGCGCCTTACTCTGGCGCCTTACTCCCATACATGGGGAGGCACCTTACTCTAGCGCCTTACTCCAATACATGGGAGGCACCTTACTAGCACCTTACTCCCATGCATGGGAAGGTGCCTTACTAGCGCCTTACTCCCATACATGGGAGGCACCTTACTGGTGCCTTACTCCCATATGTTGGAGACACCCGCATTGGAGATGCCATATGACCAAGTCAACATTGACCAGGTTGACCAAGGGGCTACGAAGGTTGTTGCACATGAAGACAAAGGGGGATATTTTAATCATGCATTTATTAAATAGAATACTTTTTTATTTTTTATTTATTTTTGGAAAACATCCCAAAAGGGATGCCACTTTTGGGTAAGACCCAAGGAGGTAGGGGTATCCATTCCACCAAAAATGTCCAGAACTCAGACCTGGCCTACCACCTTTGACATCCTCAAGGAGCAAAAAAACACACAAAACCAAATTAAAAATAAGTAAATAAATAAATAAATAATAAAATAAAATAAAATAAAATAAAAATCATGCTCCTTGAGTGTGTAAAAAACAAAAGCACAACCAAACACACACACAAAAAGATAAAAGAAACCACAACATGAACCACATAGAAAAACACAAGAACCACATAACAAAACACAAACAAGACAAAAACAATAGAACACTACAAAGACATAACCCAAAAAAAACATGAAAAATAAACACAACCAAAACCTAAAATATTAAATAAAAATAAAATAAAAAACAACCAACAACAGACAATAAACAAAAAAAAAACATAGAAAAAACTCACACATAAAAACACGAATTAACACAAACAAAGAGAAACACAAGAACAAGAACGACAAAAACACAAGAACAATAAAAAACAACACAAAAAACACAAAAATAAAACAAAAAAAAAGAACACATACACCTTAAAAAACTAAACAAAAAAGAAAAAAAATTGAACATAACAATGACCTATCTAGACCAGAAGAATATTAAGGCAAGAATAAACAGAGGAAACAAAAGAAAGAAAATTTTGAGCTAGGGAACTAAAATAACCCGAATGAACCAAAGAGAAGGAAAAAAAAGCAAGAAGAGACTAGGTACCTTCAGAACTAGAGCCATCCAAAGAAATGATAGAAAGAACAACTTCCCTAATTTGTGAAGCCCACCATCTAGGAGGGTAAGCCCCCCATCTAGGAGGGTGGCCATAACAAGTAAGATCACATTTGTCCAAAGACCAATTAGCTAAAGCATCAACACTCTTGTTTTGATCTCTGACCACATGATTATAATCAACTTTCAAAAATCCCATCTGGATTAATTGAATCTTCTCAATAATTTTTTTATTCTCCAATCAACCTTATGATTCTTAGAAGGAGTCTTCAAAAGATTAATCATAATTTGAGAGCCAGACTCAACTAAAACCTTTTACCATCCAACCTTAGTAGCCTCTTGAAGGCCTCTGAGGATACCATACCCCTCAGCAAGGTTATTGGAAAGAATACCCAAATTCTTAGCAAAAGTAAAAACTAGGGAGCCATATGAAAGTCTACCAATTCCTCCCACACTGGGTTTTCCAGGGTTTGCTCTAGAGGCTCCATCAGTATTGACTTTTCCAAAATTATTAGGATAAGGTTGCCAATTTATTGTCCTATCCGTATTAAAAATACTCACATTCCCTTTAATTTGGTTTCCCTTAGAAGATTTAATCTTCAATATTTGCATCACTTGATCCCATATTTGGTGGGAGTTTTGGGGGTGATTAAAGAGTTGATGGACTGATTCAACTAAGTTGGCTATGGTATTTTGCCAAATATAGTGAATATCCTTCCTATATTGATTAAAAATTTGGCTATTCCTTTCATTACAAATATTCCAAAGAAGAATGGTAGAACCCATCCAAACTAATTGCCTAATAAAATGATCAACACCCTCTTGATTAGGCCAATCCCTCCAAAGTTGTTCAAAAGTAAAAAAATTGGACCACTGTAAGCCAAGTAAAGTGGCCATTCTCCTCCATAGCTCAAAGTCTAAAGTACACTCAATAAAAATATGATTGAGTTTGTACATTCTCTTGACACATTTCACATCTAAAAGGGCCATGAAAACCATGCTTCATAAGTTGCTCACTAGTAAGCACCCTATGATGCAATAAAAGCCAATTAAAGAACCTCACCTTAGGCCAAAGATTTTGAGCCCACAATTGAGAAAATATATCATAAGAATGGTTGGGATTATTATGGCATAAGGTTAAATAACCTTGAGCAACTGAATACTCACCCTTAGTAGTGTTGTTCCATCCAAAACAATATTTTTCATGGGACCAAGAGAGATCTCATATGAAGAATGACTTGGATATCTTGTATTTACCTTTCTGGGATTTGAATAGGCTAGTCCTCAATAGGGATCCAATATCTACCAACCTTTGAATTACCAGTATGGTACTGATAGTAATTAGCCACCTTTATCCAGTTAGCTCGATGAAGCTCCTCCATCCAAGGCCTCCAATCGAGAAACTGAGATATCAAAGGCTTGTGACCTGTAGACACCAAAACATCACCAATCCAATTATGTGACTGCAAACACTGGTCGCATTGACACACATAGCCCCCAGGGCAGCCCCCAGAGGTTAAACAATGGTCCTAACCACTCTTACAGTAGTTTTTGAAGGTCAAAAGTCAATTTGGCACCCTTAGGTATTTTTCTCCATACTCATTTCACCCAGGAACGAATACGGTTTGGTATTCGCCCTGCCCAGGGATGAATAGCAGTATTTGCTTCGGGGTGGAGCGAATAGCGGGTTTGACGAGAAAAAATTCAAATATTGACAAATGGCAGCTTGGATTCACTACTTAACACCCCCTTCATTTCATGGGAGCATGGGTGAGCGTTTTTGAGCATTAGAGGCTGTTACAGGGGCAGTCATGAAGCCCCTAATCAGGGAGGAATCTTCCCTCCCCTGGAAGGGCATGGCTGCCAAGTGGTGCCTCTGCATGCTCATCCCAAGAGACCTCCAGGTCTATAAATTGGTGGGTTTTCTCACCCCAAAAAAGGACAGAGTAGGAGCATTTTGAGCAACGAAGTGCTACCGTTTTACTTCCCCACACATCCTTTTGTGATTTGTGCCTTTCACATCCTTGATCTCTTTTAGAGAGGAGGTCATTGGGTGACTATTAGAAGGATGAATCTTGAGCCCAAAACCCAAAACTTGACCATAGTATACCACCCAATTTTCCAAAAACACCTTGTAAGGGATTTTGGACCCATCCCAAGTGGATTGGTGCTGAAATCAGGCCCCAAACGGTGGGCGGCCTGCCCGAGCCCCGCAATGCTGCAGGTCTAATCATCCCTTTAAGGAGCGATTAGGAATCTGTGGTAGATCTTTCTTTCTGTCATTTCCATTTTTTTTATTCAATCGTTATGCTGCTTAGATAGTTTACAATTTTGATTTCATCTCATTTTTATTAATTGCTATTATGTTTTATCATTTTTTTGCCTTCACTAACTTGCAGAGGGCGCCATCGAAATTTGGGTGTTAGAGGCAGAATTGGGGAAATATGACCATCTGGGTCATCCCAAAATGCCCCCAATTAGCTAACCACCACTTTTGCAAGAAATTTGGAGCCGTCTGGAGGTGACATTTGGGACAGTTCCATTTGGCATTTTGTTGCAGGTATATTCGTTTCGCCCTAAAACGAATACGAATCCACGATGAATTTGCAGATTTTTCTTTTTGCAATGCCTTCCCGATGATATTCCCATGCATTTATGAAAATTTCAATCGATTTGGAGTTGTTTTGATCATCATTTTATTTATTTCTTCGCATGCATTAATTTTTGGGTTTTGGGATTGCATGTTCGATCTTCTTTGCAGGTGCTATTGACTATATTTTTGTTTCTTTGAACGCAGGATCAGAACATCGAAGGAGCAGCAAGGAATCGACGCTCGTATACACAAGAGGTGGTGATTTTTTAGTCCACCCATCTTACATGTGGGCATGCGGAAGAAGGATGGCTATCCATGGATGTAACCAAGAAACGAATTTAACACTCCTCACCCTTGAAAAGGGAGGAGGCAAACTGTAACCGAATTGTACACAAACTGTCATGACATTCCTTGATGAAGTCATCAATAAAAGAAAGGGATTTTTATTTCATTTGAGTTTCAATTCGTTTATGCTTTCTCCATTTTATGCATTTTTAATTTGTAGGATTTAGCATTAAGTTTAGTTCTATTTTTGCATCGTGCTTGGAGTTTTTCCTTTTTGTTTCCGTATCCTCGTGCTTTCAGTGGTGATCACGGTGGGACTCTGTCCTCTGCTTTTTTTTAGATCAAAAATCTGATCAAAATTGCTTTGCTTGTAGGTGTATTTTTTTTGGGAATGCGGGACTTCTGTTCGTTCCAGTCTGTGGCAAACACAGAGCTGTAATTTGTCTCATCCAGGGACGAATGGACATGCGCTCCACCCTGTGATGAATACAGTTCTGTTATTCGTCCGATCCAGGGACGAATAGCTCTCTGTGCATTTTTAGGATAGAAACTCAGAGTCAGAAGATTTGGGCAGAGAAGAGGTAAGGGTTCTGAACTTTCCCTGTCATTTTTTGCTTTCAATTTTTTTGTTTTTGGATTACTTGTTTGCTTAGGGAAAGTTTTATTTTTGCTGCTTGCTTGTTTCATTTTGCAAAATAAAAAGAACCCCACACACCACGTGGAAAATTAAAAACCAAGGCGTTGGTCGTAAAACCCCACCCCTTGATCAAGACCAACGATGGATTTCATCACCACCTTGGCTTGAATTTTGCATCCATTACACTGATCGCTACTATTGCTAGACGTAAATACTGACGAAATATGACTGAGTGTAGCTGGGGTGATTCCCAACGCATGAGGATAAGTCTTCTATGGTAGGTGTCATAAATAGGGTGATTCCCATTCTATACCGCCTACGTTCCACGTACCATCTACTCTCACATACCTATAGTTTCCCTCATGTAAGGGCGGGTATATAGAGAGGTTGGCATATCAGCCTGGCAATGGTATATCAAAGGGGCGACCAATTTTGGGAGTCATAAGAGCCATCATTTTGTATTTAAATGTTCTTTAAAACCTTCAAAACAAAAAAAAAAAAACAAAAAAACAAAAACACAAATAAAAATACACTAAACCAGGTCTAGGACACACTTTCAATCTTTAAACGAGATAATCACTGCTTGTGTGTGTGTCTAATATTTTCTATTTAGTGTAGCATAAAAAAAAAAAAATCATAAAAGAGATAAAAACCTACATAGATTATAGAGAGACACCACCATGGTATGCACCCGTAGCCAAGCCCAATCATGGGCGGAGGCTGCAGAGAGTGTACAAGGAGGCACAAGCCACCTCCACTATAGCCACAAGGACTTGGTCATTCAACCTTGGCGGCTTGACCCACGAGATAGTCCACATAGGGACATTTCAGAACAAGACTATAGAGACACCCCTTTAAGGGGCGCACCCAGTCAACATGAACCCTTTCAGGAAGAGTCTGTACACGTACCATTTGACTTAGGTAGGAGGGCTCCTTTGGATGCCCATTACGAGTGGCCACCATGTGATGAAGTGCTAGAGCTGTATAGGGACCATAAAGAGGGCCCACATGATTATGTCATCCCTCCTTTACCCATTTTAACTGTTATAACCAATAGACAAAATCCAGAGTGCAAGGCTCTTCAAACAGGGCGAGCTAAATCTACCCACCCCTTTCACACATATGAAAGGGAGCATGAGGAAAATGATTACATTCCTCAAGAGCAATATACAACATGGGGGCCATGCGCCTCCGCACCAGCTAGATACCATGATCACCCACTGAGGCCAGAGCCTCGGGTAAATGTCGCCAACCTCGATAGAGGGAAGTGACCTATTGAGATATTAGATCATCGTGATCAAGGTAAATGCATAGGAGAGGCATCTAGGCCTCATAGGCTCAATATGGCAAAAAAAATCGACTTGGCAATTGCCAGACATACCACCCGCCAAGCACCGATCATGCGGCTTGAGCAAGACCAACAATAGCTAGAGCATTTATATCGCCTTAGCAAAGAGAACATTAGGCACAAAATAAACGAGCTGCTCCACAACCCGATGCCTGAAAGGGTTCCAACCCCACACACCCAAAGAGCAGAACCATATGAGAGGTGTAACCTCTTGGTGTGAGATAGGTCTCCACAAACTTACCAAGTGCTACCTCCGAGACCTCCTAGACCTTAACGGGAGGCCACTCCCCGAAACAATGATGGGTGCCCTCTGCGGGGACCCACCCAAGGTCATAGGTCTCACCCAGAGACTCCTCAGGAAGCTTACGAGGAGTATGATCAAGAAGATGAGTGGGCCAAAACACCCTACCTAGGTGGAGGAGTTGCCATCCGGCCACCCCTTCATAGGCCTCAAGTCTCCCACAACCCACAACGAGAGCAAACCAAAGAGGAAGAAATTAAATCCTCAGATGCATATAAAGTGCTGCTAGAGCGTCTGGAGTCTGTGGAGACCAAAAATTTTGGGCCCTGAAAGCCCACTTTGCACCAGCTCCACAGTCATCCTGTGCATCCGTCAGTGCCAGCACCTCCTTACCATGAAAAATTTAAGCTGCCTCAGTTGGCAACCTTTAGAGGTGAGGAAGATCCTCAAGAGCATGTGACGAGATTCCTGAGCCAATGCTTTGGCATTCAGGACAATGATGCTTTGTTATTAATAAAATTTATAACCACATTCGTAGGCCCTGTCTCAGATTGGTTCACCCAATTACCAAAGCATAGCATCAAAAACTTAGATTAGTTAGTGGATGTGTTCCTCGAACGCTTCACCTTCAACACCAAGAAGGCGTCACTAAGTGACTTAGCCAGCATCAGGCAGTATGAGGAAGAGACCATGGTGTCCTACAAGAATCGATGGAGGACTTTGCTTTCAAAGTTTCCCTACCTCCCTCCTATGTCTGACCTCACTCAAATGTTCTCAAAGAGATGTTTGAGATCGATCTCTGTGCTATTGCAGCTGTAGCAATATGCCACCTTAGAAGAAGCTCTGATGCAAGCCAAAATTATTGAAGAGATCAAAATACAGGATGGAAAGATAGCCAAACCTAAGAAAAAAGAGTGGACTAAGAACACTAAAACCAAGACCACGCAATAGAAACCTGCTGCGGTCAACCAAGTTGCAATCAACGTCCCTAAGCCTGCACAAGCAACTCATCCTCAAAAGGCTAATTATCAGGTAGTGCCTCCCAACAGCTATGACAGAGAAAATCAGAAGCAAGAACAGAATCAGCAGTGTCGCCCTAGGCAACAATACACAACCTACACAGAGTCTAGGGACTCCTTGTTTGAGTGCTTGTTAGTGGAAAACCTGATCAACCTGCTAGAGATTTAGACCATAGATCCCAATGCACCCAAGCATAAGGGGTATAAGGAGGACTTATACTGTAGGTTCCATAGGCAGAAGGGACATGACCTAAATGCCTGTTGGAAATTTAAGGGCTTGGTGCAAGACTTTATTGATAACAAGACCCTAGCGATGGATAATACCGTCACACCAAGAAATCAACAAATGGAGGTCTTCAAAGAACCCTTGCCTGCTCATGCTCCGTAGGCAAAGACCCTACAAGTTAATGAGGTCACACTATAGGGGTATGTAGGGATGATCAGTATGATGACTCGTAACAGGAGGTATCTGAGCATGAATGCTCCTGCGACAGCTGCAGGAGAGGTGCCAACAACATCGCAACCACAATAGCACCTTGCACAACCTCCTCCACCTAGACTAGTGGACACACTTTGGACCAAACTCACTCAGAGTTTGAGGACCACATCGGCTAGGCTCTCAATATATGAGCTTATACAACAATCTACGCCCCATCGAGAAGCTCTAATGGAGATATTGAAAGCCATCGAGTTGCAGCCCCATGAGACAAATCCTTTCAACAACTTTGTGGGCCATGTAAAATGATGCACTGAGCCAGTCATCACATTTTGGGAAGACGAATTGAGATCAGTGACTGATGACATGGCATATCCACCCCTGCATATTATCGCACGGGTCAACAGGATCCCATATAAGAGGGTGTTGATAGACACTGGATTGTCTAGTAACATCATCACAACCACGACCCTAAAACATCTGAAGTTGCTCGCGTCTCACATCATAGCTTCCACTTACACTCTGCAAGCATTCAATGATGCAATCTGCTCGATAGTTGGCACAATAGTCCTATCAATCCAAGTGGGACAAAATACCATACCTACATTGTGCCACATATTGGAGGGTGAGATGGCTTACAACATCTTGTTGGGTCGGCCATGGATCAGGGACATGAAGTGTGTCCCTTCGATAGCTCACCAATGCTTAAAGTATACATTTGAAGGGGAGGTGCATGTAGTCCCAGCAGACTTAGAACCCTTCAAGTATTGTAATGTGGTGCAGCTGATGCCGCAATTGACCTTGACATCAATGCATCTGGATTTCCAGTTAATCCATCTAAACAGGGTCCGATTCCGTAGGCATCCCCATTAGCAAGTTCTTCAAAACCCTAGCTGGGTTCATCTTCATCGTCTGGTCCTCCACCAATGACACCATCTCTGGGGGCCAAACAGAAGGACAAAGGTAAGAAACCCTTGGAAGAGGTGAAACCTCTAGAAGAGACACTACCATCAGTATCAACTATCTCTATTGAGGAAATGCCTAGCCGAATGGAAGTCGAGGCTCCTAGTTCACCCGACATGGAGTGGACTCAGGGAGAACTTCCATTCCCTCCCCCTCAACGGCCAATGGTCACTGTTGAAATGGCCAATACGTGTCTGGGGGAGTATCTGGTGCAAAATATTGTAGCAACACCCGCACTGGAGTCCATGCAGGACATGGGGAGACCTCGCCTCCCCATTGACACTATTGTTCCCCTAGGCTACCCGTCAAACTAGACAAACTTTGTGTATGGGGGCCTTGATCATGGCGTTGCACCATGCACACAAGAGGATGAAGATGAAGAGCCTTTTGCTGAAAATGTCAACTATTTGTCTAACCCAGACTTTGCTTTGAGATACCTTGGCCAATGTAATTGGCACGAATATGGGTTAGGCAGATATGAGCAAGGGATATGTGTTCTTTTCCAACCAAGATACCAAATGCAATACGACAAGTCAGGGGTAGGGTTCAACCACCCCATCCCATTGGACATCTTGGTGGAGAACATGCAAGGCCTAGGGATAGGCAACAAGGGGGGATTGGCATCAGATCCATATGCCAACCCTAACACCACATATACATTGAGGGATTATCTCCCATTAATGGCAATCAACCTTGTTGGCCCTCACAATCCCTTCCCTTCACTCGAGAGAGGAGAAAGCTCAAAATCTCATTTTTAGGGAGGGTCTAGACAATGTCAAGAAGGGTCCTCGGAGGACGAGTCGGAGTATGAACCAGCATCATATGACCCCTTTGAATTAGATAGCGATCACTCACAGGTGATCCCCATGGATGATTATCAAGAAAGCCTCTTGACAATGTTCCCCTTGGATGCTCCCATCAAGCAAGCGCCACTCCAAGGACATCAAGTCCCCCTGTAGAGAGCGGAACAACCTATATGGGACCACATCAATTTGCTTGAGCAAGACGAGCCTGCAATGTCGCAAGCAACTGTCGAAGCCAACGAAGGCTTTTGGATCTCTGATAGTGGATCTCAACCACATGCAGTAGATGCAATAAAATGTGTAGGAACAGGTAAACATAAGTCTAGGGCATGAGTGGCACGTAAACCTCGTGTAGTAGGACCAAATGTTGAATTTGCCAGTTCAGGTGTACGAAAGATACCTCCCACCCAGATACCCTAGAGTGATACCAATGTCGAGGACAGATCCCATCCTCCTATATGCACATAGGGCTGACCCATTCATGCCCATCCCTCTAGAACCAGATCTCGAGCATAGAGAGCATCCAGAATGTCCAAGTAACCACACCCATGGTAATGGAGACCAAAATCATTTCATCAACACGATCTCCATTGACTTAACCACCCCCATCTGCAATCTGGCCGATCCAGTATAGTCATTGTCTCTAGACATAGATGCCATAGACTGGGATCACGTCAATTCACCTCCATCCCCATCCGAGTACTGGAATTTTTGTGAAATGCTTCATTTTACCCCCAGGCCGACTCAGGATATCTTCCATGCTGAAGAGGAGCCTGAGGTTCCTAATGATGATCTAAACTCAGCAAATGATATCCACTTAATCCCAACTCCACATCAGTTGGAGGACGGATCCCACATGTCAGTCGAGGAGACGACTAACGTAGACATCGACTCAGACCCAATGAATCCACAGATCATCAAGCTAGGGGAAGTCTATCCCCCCAAGAGCGAGCTAACTACATTGCCCTTCTCAAAGAGAAGAAGGAGGTTTTTGCATGGTCCTACAAAGACATGCCGGGCCTAGACCCGCAGCTAGTCACGCATAATCTAATGCTTGACCTGACAATCAAGCCAGTTAAGCAAAAATTATGCAAGATGCACCCAAAAGTGGCCTTAATGGTCAA
Source organism: Wollemia nobilis (assembly GCA_028583015.1). NCBI lineage: Eukaryota > Viridiplantae > Streptophyta > Pinopsida > Araucariales > Araucariaceae > Wollemia > Wollemia nobilis. Next base: position 10,243,470 of record JAQPPZ010002499.1, read on the forward strand.
AGAGGAATTGCAAAATTTGTTGGATGCATAGTTTGTCATCTGCGTGGATTATCCGCCATGGCTGTCCAACATGGTGCCCGTCAAGAAGCCTGATGGGAGGATTTGCATATGCACTAATTTTTGAGATCTAAACAAAGCGAGTCCTAAGGATGATTTCCCCTTGTCGAGCATCGATGCCTTGGTAGACGCTACAACAGGTCACGAAATGATTTCCCTCATGGATGGTTTCTTGGGATACAATCAGATTTGTATTAATCCTGAGGACTAGCTAAAAATGGCATTCACAACGCCTTGGGGAACATTTTGTTATAAGGTCATGCCCTTTGGCCTTAAAAACACTGGCACCACCTACCAACTTGCCATGACATTCATCTTCGATGATTACATGCACAAAACTTTGGAAGATTACATGGATGATTTGTTGGCCAAATCTCTTTTGCGCCCATATCATCTTGGTGACTTAAGCAAGATCCTCAATCACCTCATGGAGCATAAAGTCATACTGAATACCAAGAAGTGCATTTTTGGTGTCACATATGGAAAACTCTTGGGTTTCATAGTCTCAAAAAGAGGCATCGAGGTGGACCCAAAAAAAGTCAAGGCAATCCTTGAAATGCTTCCCCCAACTACCATTAAGCAGCTCAGAAGCCTACAAGGAAAGTTCACATCGATCAAGCGCTTCATAGCGCAGCTATCTGACAAGTGCCGACCAATGAACAAATTATTGCACAAGGGGGTAGCATTTCACTGGGATGACGAGTGCCAGTCAGCCTTCGATGACATTAAACAATACTTGGCTTTGTTGCCAGTATTGGCACCCCCTAGACCAGGAGTGCCATTCTACTTATACATCTCAGCTACTGAGGTGGCATTGGGTGCCATGTTAGCCCAAAAGAATGAAATTCATAGAGAACAGGCTACTTACTATCTTAGCTGCACCCTGGTCAGCTATGAACTTAACTATGCATACATTGAGAAACTCTGCTTGGCAGTGGTGTTTTCTACCAAAAAGTTGCACCATTACATGCTGAGCAATAAAACGTATGTTGTGTCTAAGGAGAATCCATTACGGCACATGATGAGTCGTACTTATCATAGTAGTCGCACGACAAAATGGATCATGTTGTTGACGAAATTTGACATAGAGTTTATCGGATAGAAATCCATAAAAGGTCAGGTCATAGCCGATCAACTAGCAGAGGCTCTTCTTGAAGACAATTAGCCTCTGACTATAGAACTACCCAATGATGGGGTCTTCCATGTCTTAGAGTCACCATATTCTGATGAGCCTGAGTCACAGGCTGACATAACCCTATTTTTTGATGGTTCTAAATGTGAGCAAGGTGGTGGTGCGAGAATCATATTCTTCACACCGTAGGGCGCTCCAATGCCCCTGTCATTTAAATTAAATTTCCCATGCACCAACAACAATGCAGAGTATGAAGCCTTGCTCATAGGTCTTTAGACAACAATCACCATGAACATTAAATGATTGAACATCTTTGGTGATTCGTTGTTAATCGTCAACCAAGTCAAAGGGGTATTCCAATGTAAATGCCTAGTTTTGTAGGCCTACAAAGCCCTTATGGACAAATTCCTGGCAAAGCTTGAATGGTACGACATCGAGGCACTCCCTCGATCATCGAATTGTTTTGCGGACACTATGGCCTCCTTAGGGTCACTAATATCGCAAGAAATTTTTGGTGATATGATAACCATTCAAGTCCAAAAATTATCGCAATCAGTGATGGAGCGAGCAAGCTCTGATTTAATGCCAAGAATCCACTTGATCCAGATTGAGCCGTCCATGAACAAGTTCTCTTGAATCCACGATCGTCTGAATCACGCTAACTGGGGGTCCTTGTTCTCCCACACTCCTATTAATAACAACACAACACTATTCTTACAAGTTCTTTCCCGCTCAGTGTTTTCTAGGGATAAACTTCAAGAGGGATTGGTCGTTCAGACTGTCAAGGTTTCTGATCAGCAGGATTGGTATACACCCATCATGGACTACCTCAAGTTAGGTAACCTCCCACTTGGATTGACGCATGCCGCAAAATGATCATTCAAACAAAAAGTGGCAAAGCATGTCTTGTTAGGAGACATTTTGTACCATCGGAGCTACGAAGGGATTCTCCTCCGTTTCTTGGACCAGTAGGAGTCCGCTTGGGCAATCACCCAAGCGCATGATGGTACATGCGATGGCCACTTCAATGGTATGGCCATCGCAAAGTGCATTCTTTGCATGGGCTATTATTGGCCATCTTTAGAGCGATATTGTTGCGCATATGTGAGGAAGTGCATGAAGTGTCAACATCATGCCAATTTGACACACGTACCTTCTCAGGCCTTGTAGCCGATCTAGTCGACTTGGCCGTTTTCACAGTGGGGCTTAGATCTAATCGAAAAGATCTCCCCTACGTCATCCGGTCATCACATGTTTATCATAACGGCCATAAAGTACTTCACCAAGTGGGTGGAAGCGGTTCCGCTAACCTCTACGACTGGACCCCGCATTATGGAGTTCATTTTACATAACATCATATGTCATTTTAGTATTCCATCCAAGATAATCTCGAATAATGGGACGCGATTTAAAAACAAAGATGTGCGTGCTTTGACTACAAAGTACAAAATTCAGCACAATTTTTCGACACCCTATTATCCGCAGGAAAATCAGCAAGCAGAGGCATCAAACAAAATGCTAGTCTCCATCCTCAAAAAGACAGTCACAGATAATCATAAGCATTTAGAAACCCACTAGGGTGACTCTATTTTTGTTGGTGTATGGCTTCGATGCAGTTATGCCTCTCGAGTTGGAAATTCCTTCCCTGTGCATATCAATGCACGAGTTCATCGATGATGACACTACGCGGTAGGCCTAATTAGACCAGCTTACGTTGCTTGATGAATGATGCATTAATGCTCTCGAGCATTTACGTATCTACCAAGAGCGACTTAAGAAAGCATCCAACATGAAAGTTCACCTGAGGGACTTTCAGGTTGGTGACTTAGTCTTGAAAGAGAACCAGCAGAACTCTAATTTGCCACCCCATTTAAGGGACAAGTTCACGGCAAACTGGTTAGGTCCTTATGTCATTGACAGTAAAATAGAACCTAGAACATACCGGCTAGCCTATCTTGATGGAATCAAGGAATTAGAACCCTTGAACATCAGTCATTTGAAGCCATTCCATATTTAAAAGAGCCATAGCCCACACCAAAAAGCTCCAAGGATTCCCGTAATCGCTTGGTCAAACCAAAAGCTCCAAGGATTCCCGCAATCGCTTGGTCAAACCAAAAGCTCCAAGGATTCCCACAATCGCTTGGTCAAACCAAAATCTCCAAGGATTCCCATAATCACTTGGTCAAACCAAAAGCTCCAAGGATTCCCATAATCACTTGGTCAAACCAAAAGCTCCAAGGATTCCCGTAATCGCTTGGTCAAACCAAAAGCTCCAAGGATTCCCATAATCGCTTGGTCAAACCAAAAGCTCCAAGGATTCCCGTAATCGCTTGGTCAAACCAAAATGCTCCAAGGATTTCCATAATCGCTTAGTCAACCCAAAAATGCCCCAAAGGTGTGCATTACCCCTTTGGTCAAACCAAAATCTCCAAGGATTCCCTTAATCGCTTGGTCAAAAACAAGAAAATTCAAAAACAATAAAATCATCAAAAATAACAACAATTTGCATCTCATTTCCATGCATACTCAAAATCATAATAACAGTACAACGTTATTTTTGCATTTCATCTTCATACTCACAAAAATCAATCCATCAAAAACACAAAATATATAGCTGCATTAAGCATCCCATCCATACATTGCATATTTGTGGTCATAAAGGTAAAAGCACCATAGACTATCATTACTTGGCAAAACCATCATCTTTCACATTTTTCCACTTTATCAATAACTCATCACCCATAACCGCCATTCATGTTATTCTCCTACATCATAGTTAGTTGTTTTCTAATGTATCGAGAGTTTTTCGTCATTCAGTTTTCATTAGCTTTCTAGCCACGTACTGTACCAAGTTAGATAGATTTTACGCAAGTAGAATTCTACTTGGATCACACCTTGTTACGTAGCATCCCGACACAAGTTAAAACATATAATAGAATTCCCAAGTTGTGTGAAAAAAAGATGAAACCTGCAAAGCAATCTAGGTCACCATAAGCGAAACGGTTATCTTGCTCATCCCCCTGTGCGAACGACCCCAAGAATGCTGAGAGTTGGCAAAAGGACAAGCATCCTCCCTACCCAATTCCCCAAGAATCCCAAGTTCTCAAAAAAGTTGCAAAACATCAAAAAAATTTGCAAAAATCAAAAACTTCAAAAATTTGACATCACAACCAAAGTGCATACATAAAAAAAAGCACATACAATAGTGATTCTCATCACTCACTATCCAAAATCCCTTGCTCAAAAGAAACAAACAAACAAAATAAACAGTGATTTTTATCACTACAAAAGAGCAAGTATCCCATACAATTGAAGAAAAGAAGGGATTTGAACTTGAATCCCTAGAACTCTCAGCATTCAGACGGGTCATGAGGCAAACCTCAGTATTGGTTTGGTTGATAGCCTATCGATCACTGGTGGTAAACCTCCCGCATGATGATATATCTATCACATTAACTTATGTGCAGATCAATATTTGCATGTGGATGAGCTAGCTTATGGTATCCTACGATAGCATCGCTGATTAATCTGACTAAATACAACAAAGGAGTTAGTGGAGCTAATCAGGTGATCCTCAGTACAGGTTTGGTTGACAACCTATTTGGCACTGGAGGTATCCTGATAAACACCACATAAATTTTCTCAATTGCACACACAGGGATGTGAAATAACTTGGTCAAACAACAAGTCTGATTCATACCTTGTTCAAAAGTCTTGTAAGATAAAAATACAGTCTTGGCTCGATAGTTAAAACATCCGAGTTTTGAAAAGCCCTACATACATTCTAAACCAACTTGCTATCTTTCATCCTCACATTGCCATCAAAAAAATCCAAAAATAACCCATCTGCATAAAGAAAGTCATGTCACCCAATAATCGCCTCAGACAAAAAGCCAAAAATTTTCAACAGTCTATGGTGCGACCACCAAACATCACAAATTTAATTCATCCATTCCATTTGCATATCATATAAATTAGACATATTTGCATTCATCAACACATATGCATCCATCAATATAAATCAACATGCATACATCCATATTCATCCATCATCGTGCATAACATATAAACATGACATGTGCATAAATAAAATAAAGTCATCTATATATATATCATCAAAACTGCCCGCGGGCTACAATAACTGGTCCTCCGACCCCGCAAAATCCAAAAACTCAAAAACCCCCAAGCCTAGGGCATCGAACACCATGATCATGTAGGATTGGTGCGATGGGAACTACCCCCCGTGTGGTGGATCCTATGGGACCCCTCAGGGTGACTACTGCTGGCCGCCACATCATGCCTACTCCTACCTCCCTCATCCAATCACCTACGACGAGATGATGCTGTCTGCTCAGTATCACTGTCCCACATACAACACGAAGAGCCACCTCTAGGGGACTCAGGTAACTGCCTACCAAGGCAGATAATCTCTCCCTCCATATCCATATGATGCTAAGACCAATTTTTCTCCCACCGCAACCACTCTGTCTCCCATCAAAGGTAGTAAGCTACTGCATCGTCATGTTGTGCCACTGTCTTCTCCTTCTCCACCAGCTGCGCTCATAGGAGATCCCTCTCCTGTGCAGCACTGGTATCCCCATCCCCTCGATGATATGTGGCAAATGCATTCTCCTACTCTGCCAGTTGAGTCCACAGGAGATCCCTATCCTGCAAAGCCTCCCCCAGCTCCTCATCTCACCTCTACAACATCTCTGCTAATCACGCATTCTTAGTGTGCACCCCTATCTCTGTGTCCTCCACCATGGCCTGATGCATAGGCACCTTTGGAATAGCAGCCTACTCTGGCTCCCATTTCTCTGGGATGTCCTACATCTCTGGTTGATTTGGAACCCCAAAGTCCATACCCAAGTCATCTACCTCCACCATGTCCGCATCCTCTAGCAGAGCTCCCCAACCCTCACCTGGTGCCTCCGCACCCTCATCCCCTGTTGCTGCTGCCTCTATCCCTCCCAGTGGTCCCTCTCCTCACCATCACCATAGAGTCCACCACTAATCATACTCTATGATAGTCCCAATGTCATCCACATTCAGGACGTCAATCATCGCATTCAAATCCTCACCTAGTGGCGCAATAATTGGCCAGACTAAAGTCTTCTTGGCCCCTCGATGTCGATAGATCACGGGCTCACCAGGTAACCCTTGGTGCACCCCAAACTATCGTGTGACCGACCATATGGGAAGAACTCTTTCTTAGTCCCATGGTGCCCAATCAGCCACTACCCCCTCCGTACCCACTGGAGCCACTCTCCAGCCTCAGGCCAGGTTGGACAGTCCTGATAGGGGAACCAGAACACCTCCCCTGGAGTCAGATGAGCGAAGGCGTCCGCATAGTGCCCTACGACACCTGCCCATCGTTGAATCTATCCCTACTCCTTAGACCACTACCACAGAGCCACATACCCTACATTTTGATCCACCATCTTCGCCCAAGTTGTCCATGGTAACCTCGTTGGCCTCTCCACTGCTATGTGCTACCACACCCAGCACTGCAACAAGAAGCTGCACCCAATACCCTTCCACCTCTGGTAGCGGACCTCGTACAGCTCATCATAGAGCTATGCCAGCAATGTCTGCCTCCACCTCATGATCATTGGTGCCTCCGTCGAACACTCCACCAACCAAAACACCACCTCTAGTAGGTTCCATGGGAACCTCGCGCCCGAAGAGTCGAGCAGTAGCATGTTGGAAATGAGGCCCATAAGCAATGCATGCCTCACTCCTAACACCCCCATCTCAAGCCACCATCAAACCATAATGCCACCAATATGGAAGTCGAGCTCTGTCCTCTCCACTGGGCTATCCACACCCACCTCCGCCCCATGCCCAAAGCAGCGTGTCAACACTATTATCCGCTGGTCTCGTGGCGTCGTCCTGATCGGCAAGCCCTCTATCAGGATCCGAAGAATATGATAGACATCCTCTAACGTAACTATCATCTTCCCTATTGGGAGATGGAAGGTGTTAGTTCGAGGATCCTACAAGTTGATCAGGGCTGTCAGGTAGGCCCGATCCCTGACTACCAGCTCCAACCGAGTCACCTTCTTGAGCCCAAGGGCATCAAGCCACTCCCAGTCCGCCAAGGTCAGCGCCTCCCGCACTTCAGTAAACACCGTAGGAACCCAATACCGACTCTTCACAATCTGCAAAAGAAAACACACAAAAACATTAAAACATAAAAAAAAAAACTATGTAGCAAAAACATGGATATACAGCAATTGAACAAAAACAACAAAAAAAATTTAACAACAATGGTTTGTCAGTTCTAAGTTTAACTTTTTAACTGATAAATTCAATAAAACAAAAAAAACAAAAAAAAACAATCAACAACAATGGTTTGTCAGTTCTAAGTTTAACTTTTTAACTGATAAATTCAATAAAACAAAAAAAAGCAAGAAAAACACAAAATGACCAAAAACAAAGCCATAAACTTGCCCAATAAGAGTGCTTTTGCACTTGATATTTTGGGCATGCAAAACAGACATCGAGATTGCAAATCCTCACTATCCTACTCCCCAAGACGGCTACCATAGTCGGACCACTCCACGGGAGCACGGATTGCCGAGAATTTCATCCCTAACATGACGTCACCAAAAGGGTTAACACCCACCAAAAATAGGTCTACATGTCGGGAAAACTGCACACACATTCAAAGATCAAACATCTGAAGGCACCCTTACCTAAGTCATCTTGGGTCAAGTGACTCATCACTTTTCTCATGCAGGTCATTCCCTCATCGATTCGTCACTTGAGGGGGTAGTCACACTTAGTCATCAATCAACAAAAACACACCCAATCATGGAAATAACATGCATTCAAAGAATCATTGACAAAGACAATTACGCTCCTGCTTGGGGCAGCAAACAAGCAATAATCACAAGCTGATCAAACACTTGTCATTCATGAATCATGAACTCAAGGTTCCCATAGACAAAAGGTTGCGCCCTTTGCCTATTCATGACTGATCAATGTCCAAGCTCAAGTAACACCTCACCAAAAAAGGTTAACACTTGAATTGAGTTCCTTCGCTCGTCAAAAGCAAGGATTCAAGAATGCATGCCATTTCCACACTTGGGGCATCAAAAGTTGGTTAGGTTACTGAGAAACCCTAATAATTAGTGCTTTGGTTATCTATTTTTGCTCAGCATTGCGCCATGTGCAGCGCTTCCCAAAAAAGGGGCATCTGTAGACACCAAAACAACACCAATCCAATTATGTGACTGCAAACACTGATTGCATTGACACACACAGCCCCTAGGGCAGCCCCCAGAGGTTAAACAGTGGTCCTAACCACTCTTACAATAGTTTTTGAAGGTCAGAAGTCAATTTGGCACCCTCAGGTACTTTGCTCCATACTCGTTTCACCTAGGAATGAATATAGTTTGGTATTCACCCCACCCAAGGACGAATAGCAGTATTTGCTTTGGGGTGGAGCGAATAGCGGGTTTGATGAGCAAAAAGTCAAATCTCAACAAATGGCAGCTCAGATTCACCACTTAACACCTCCTTCATTTCTTGGGAGCATGGGTGAGCGTTTTTTAGCGTTAGAGGCTGTTACAGGGGTAGTCATGAAGCCCCTAATTAGGGAGGAATATTCCCTCTCCTAGAATGGCATGGCTACCAAGTGGTGCCTCTGCATGCTCATCCCAAGAGACCTCCAGGTCTATAAATTGGTGGGTTTTCTCACCCCAAAAAAGGACAGAGTAGGAGAATTTTGAGCAACGAAGTGCTACCGTTTTACTTCCCCATACATCCTTTTGTGATTTGTGCCTTTCACATCCTTGATCTCTTTTAGAGAGGAGGTCATTGGGTGACTATTGGAAGGACAAATATTGAGCCCAAAACCCGACACTTGACCATAGTATACCACCCAATTTGCCGAAAACACCTTGTAAGGGATTTTGGACCCATCCCAAGTGGATTGGTGCCAAAATCAGGCCCCAAATGGTGGGCGGCCTGCTCGGGTGCCCCCACACTGTTGCAGGTCTAATCGTCCCTTTAAGGAGCGATTAGGAATCTATGGCAGATCTTTCTTTCTATCATTTCCATTTTTTTATGCAATCGTTATGCTACTTAGATAGTTTACAATTTTGATTTCATCTCATTTTGATTAATTGCTATTATATTTTATCATGTTTTTGCCTTCACTAACTTGCAGAGGGCACCATCAAAATCTGGGTTTTAGAGGTTGAATTGGGGAAATTTGACCATCTAGGTCATCCCAAAATGCCCCCAATTAGCTAACCCCCACTTTTGCAGGAAATTTGGAGCCGTCTGGAGGTGACATTTGGGACGGTTCCATTTGGCATTTTGTTGCAGGTATATTCGTCCGGCCCCGAAACGAATATGAATCCATGGTGAATTTGCAGACTGTTCTTTTTTCAATGCCTTCCCAATGATGTTCCCATGCCTCTATAAAAATTTCAATCGATTTGGAGTTGTTTTGATGATCGTTTTATTTATTTCTTCGCATGCATTAATTTTTGGGTTTTGGGATTGCATGTTCGATCTTCTTTGCAGGTGCTATTGACTATCTTTTTGTTTCTTTGAATGCAAGATTGAAACATTGGAGGAGCAACAAGGAATCGACACTCGTATACACAAGCGGTGGTGATGTTTTGGTCTACCTATCTTACATGTGGGCACGCAGAAGAAGTATGGCTATCCATGGATGTAACCAAGAAACGAATTGAACGCTCCTCGCTCCTGAAAAGGGAGGAGGCGAATTGTAACCGAATTGTGAAATACATCAATAAAAGAAAGGGATGTTTATTTCATTTGAGTTTCAATTCGTTTATGCTTTATCCATTTTATGCATTTTTAATCCGGAGGATTTAGCGTTAAGTTTAGTTCCGTTTTTGCATCGTGCTTGGAGTTTTTCCTTTTTTGTTTCCATATCCTCGTGCTTTCATGACCATCCCATGAATCTGTCTAAAAATTTTCCTGGTGACCATTATGAATGATCCAAAATAAAATTTTATTTATAAAATCCTCACCAGTCTTAAGAACTGCTAAAATGGGAGAACCTTTGGTAGGAAGTTGATAGTGAACAAGGTCTTCAAGACTTTTTTTCTTAGCATATTTAACACGAAGATTATTGGCCCAAAGAGCATTGGGGTTATGCAATATCCTCCAATATAATTTAGTAGCTAAAGCTTTGTTGTTATTAATAGAAGACTAGAATCCTAACCTCCCTTCATTCTGGGGAAGACACAAAGTGTCCCATTTCACCAAGGTCTATTTTCTTTTCTCCTTAGTACCACTCCAAAGGAAACAATGACTGATTTGATCCAGTTCTCAAAGAACAACCTTTGGGATATTCAACACGGAAGATAAATAGATAGGAATAGCTTGAAGGACTGATTTTACCAAGGTGATTCTACCCCTAGAAGAAAGCCACCTGTTGGTCCACTTTCCAATTTTCTTCTTGACTTTGTCCAACAACAAATTCCAATATTTATTTTTTTGCCTTTGAATATTTATGAGAATACCTAAATAAGTGATTGGAAGGGAGGTCTTCTTATATCTTAATTTATCCAAGACCATGGATTCCTGTCTAGTAAAGAAGTGAAAGAAAATAACTTTAGATTTATCTTCATTGATTAACTACCTAATAGCCTTAGAAAAATAGCTAATGATTTGCTTAATATTAGAAGCTTCCTTAACTGTAGCTTTATCAAAAAGAGTAGAGTCATCCACAAATTGAAGATGAGATATAGGTATAGCTCCATGAGCAATGGTAACTCCCTCAAGGGTTTTTTTTTCCATCTTTTTGGTTATAGTCCTACCCAAGCATTCAACAAGAATTATGAATAAATAAGGGGATAGCGGGTCACCTTGCATAATACCTCTAGAAGCTGGGAATGACTGAGAAGGCCTACCATTGATAAGAACTAAGTAGGAAACTGAAGAGATACATCCCATAATCCAATCCATCCAATCCTTAGAGAAACCAAAGTGCCTCAAAACTTTTATTATGAAGTGCCAATCCACTCTATCATAAGCTTTGGATAAGTCTAACCGAGTGAACATGGAAGGAGATTTTTGCATATCCATGGAATGGATGGCTTCCTAAGCAAGAACTATCTCATCTACTATTTGACATGCCCTTCCACATAATCCCTTGCTCTGGGGAAATAATATTATGTAAAAGATACTTCAACCTTTCTGCCACGATTTTAGTAATGTTTTGAGAAGAACATTACATAAAGCAATAGGTATAAAAGTTGAGATATGATCAACCTCTTGAGCTTTTGGAAAAAGAGTAATATAAGTTTTATTGATAATCGTCAAAATTTCTTTGGCTTTCCTAGCTTCTTCCACAACCTCTATTAAATCAACAATAAGGATATCCCTAAAATCTTGGTAGAACTCAATGGGAAAACCATAAGAACCTGGGGTTTTCCCTTTTTGTATTTTAAAAACTACCTGTTGAAGCTTATTGATAGTAATAGGAACTTCCAAAATAGATTTCTCCTCAGACGTAATAAGAGAAGGGATTGCTTGAAGAAAATTTTGTTGAGAATTTGAGTCAAGAGTAGTAGCAGCAAAAATATTGGAAAAGTAATCAATAACAATAGAGTTCATACCATCCCAAGTATAAACAACATCTCCAGAATCTTATTTCAGGGAAGAAATAAAGTTGTGAGATCTTCGAGCTAGAAGAGATTTGTGGAAGAAATTTGTGTTTTGATCTCCTTCTTTGAGCCATTGAATTCTAGATTTTTGCTTCCATAATATTTCTTATCCTTTTTCCCATTACTTTAACTGAGTTGTGAGTTTAATTTCATTTGCACTTCTCTTCTCTGTGAGGCCATCTAAATAGATTTTCTTATTCAAATTTTCAAGATGAGCAATAACTTCACATTTTTTTTTTATGAACATCCCCAAACTCTTTCCGGTTCCAAGTCTTAATTTTGGATTTAATGTATTGTAGTATTTTTGCAAAATAGAACATCTTAGTCCCATGCCTAGGTTTACCTTCCTTCCACCATTTTTGCACATGAGGTCTAAAGGAAATGTCTCTAAGCCACATTAATTGAAAATGAAAATGAGAGAAACTCACATTGGTTTTCCACATTTCCACCATGACTGGCCAATGATCCGAACTAGCATTGTTAAGAGTCTTCACTTTAGGAATGTGACCATGGATTAAGAAATTTTTAGAGAGAAAAAACCTATCCAATCTCTCCATTATACAAGCTAAGCCTTACCTTCTGTTAGACCAAGTCATAAGGCCATTATATGGTTGGATGTCCACAAGATAGAGGTTTGAAATATATTCACTCATGAGGTCAGTGCTTTTGTCCAAATTTCTATTTCCCCCCATTTTATCATCCAGAGAGGGGATGGTATTGAAATATCCTCTGATCAAGATCCAATATTCAAGAAAATGAGAGATAATATGAGTTATATCCTTCCACTATCTTCTTTTTTCCTCCAAAGCAGTCATAGCATAAATAGTAATGCAAAGCATAATTTGGTTGGAATGTCTACTTGAATAGCTATAGCCAAAAAACCCCAACTTCCAACCATATGGTGAATAACTACCTCTTTTGGGTCCCAAAGACAAGCAATACCACTAGAAGTCCCTCAGGAACTGAGTCCATATCCTCCATTGACATCTTTGTTTCTTGAAGTAAAAAAAGATGTGGATTATTTATATGAATCATTCTTCTAATTTTATTTTGTTTTGAAGGATTCCTTTTGAGTCCTCTAATATTCCAAGTGATTATCTTCATTAATACCAAGGCTAAAAAAGTTGCGAAGGGCATTAATATTACCTTCCTCTACAAGCTTTTCACCTTCTTTTACCATATGATATTGATTGGTCTCGCATCCTGTTTTTTATTAGAATCCATTTTCAATTTTTTTTCCCTATTTATTGACTTATTCCAATTGAATCTGATATGGCTTCTAACCTTGAAGAATGCTCATACATAGCCAAAATTTTACTAGAGGGTTCAACAGAGTCTATATTGGGACCTATATTATTTGAAGTTTTGATATTTAAAAGATTGTTTTTCTTGTGTAAATTTTCTCCCTTTTGTTTTGTTGAAAACCTTTGATTTGCGGTTGGTCTCTGAGTTCTTCCCTTCATATTTAAATTATGTTTCTAAGATTTTAGTTTCCATTATTTCCTCTTCCTTACTTGGGACATCATTTGTGGAAAGGATTTCAACATATTAGCAAATGACTTTGATTGATTCTTCATAACTGGTTTTTTCTGAGTGTTATTCTTCTTAGGAATTTGGAAACCTTTTGAGTTTATATCTTCTTTCTTTTGGTCAAAAAATTTATTTGGGTAAGCATTGGCCAAATGGCCATAATCATGGTAAATTCTACAACAAAAATAAATGTTCTCATAGTCCACTACTTGCTCCCAAGTGTCTTCCCCAAATTGTAATGTGATATTTTTAGGTAGGGGTTTTTCAAAATCCATTAAAACACAAATCCAAGCATAAATAATATGTTCAAAAATTTGAGTACAATCAGTAGTCATCATAAAAGTTCCTAAAGAGTTTCCAATTGAAGAAAAAACTGTAGGATTCCAAAATTTAATAGGGAGACCAAAGAGTCTAATCCACACGGGAGCTATAGAAGGCATCTCTTCTTCAACTTTAAATTTAGTATGCCAGGGCTTCATGAAAAGACCTGACCTTCCAAAAAACTAAGGACCCCTTTGAAAATTTTTCTCTCTATCTTCATTATTAGCAAATAAAACAAGAAAATAACCATTTGGATAAATAGACACTTGTAACTCACCTTTAGTTTTCCAGCTTTTTGCAGCCCAAAATTTGAAAGCAGATAGGCTCGAACGAAAACCCATGAACCGACAAATTAGTCATTTTTTCCAAATCTTCAATGCCAGTCTGAATGTTACCCATATCAAGCTTAACAATAGGAATTCCATTAGCTGCTTTAAGACATCCTAACTCCATTTTCTTGGGATCAATCCTAGGCATTCTTAGAGGTTTATGGGAAGCCCTAATATTGATATTAGAATTGGGTTGAGGCTATCCACCACAAAGGGCATCCCTAAAATTCATTTTTTGGGTTGAGTCATCAACATTCTTATCCTTGACAAGGGTTTTCACAATAGAATTATTTTGTTGGTGCACCTTAGCATCAAATTCACTTGAGCTATGAGCCACTTTTTGATCAACTGCTTGAAACTTATTTCGTGATATCTTTAATCCTTTACCTAGACGTCATGGAAAGGTATGATTTTTACTTTTCTTTTGTGCAGCAAATTGGAAGTCATTGTCACTCAAGTTCACAGTATGATCCATTGAAAGATAAATTTCTAACCCATATTGGATCCCTTGCAACATTTCCTACTAAAATATTGAGCATAAACCATAAAAATATTGGCTGCTAGGGCCCGAAGGCCCTAAAAACCAACCTCGAGAGCTGCTTGCACTCAACCTAGATGAAACCCTCGCATAGTTGCTTACCAAAAATACCGTTCAAACATAGGGATGCACTAGGATTTGTGTTACTTCAAATGATATGAAAATTAGTAGAGATGTTCTAGGGTTTTTCAACCATCTACTCTCAAACTCTTAGCTCAATCCGAGTTCGGATGAGTGAGATATGGCCGAAACAAGTTTGATAGTTTGGGTAGTCCTGCGAAAAACATCCCTACTCTAAAACAATTTTTTTCCCTTCTAAGATTTTATATTTTCGAAAAAAAAAAAAATCAAATAGAATAATATTTTATTATTATTATTAACCAATTGGTCGGTTGACCTTGTAAAGATCTTACGGAATTATTTTTAGGATGCATTAGTTTAGGATTTGTTTGTTGTGTACACCTAAGGATTTTTATATTTATCCTTCCAGTGAACGAACATGCTTTAAAATAGAAGAATAAAATCTGTGTAGAAACCAATTGTAACTAATCACGTCATGTGCTTAAATTTTATTGATTTATTATTGTAATGAGATCTGGTTGAGCTTTATATAAAGATGCAGACCAGATGAACAGGGGATGAATGATTAATTTTACATAGAGATTATTTCATTTCATTCTTTGTCTAAATTATTAAGAGTGCAAATCCTCTTATTTGGGCAAGCTCTACATAGCTAGCCGGGTGAACTATCTACAGGAGCTTGGGCCCACTCCCTACAATAGTCCTCCCTTGTTTCATTTTTGTTCTTTATTTTCATTAGATTAGATTTATTATTTTATTTATTGCTTTAATTAATTTAGCTATGTGTTTTATTTTCTTGCATTTTATTTTTGCACTTTTATTTCTAGCACTTTAATTTTAGTTTGTAATTTATTTATTTAATTTTCTGCACTTAGTTTTATTTAGTTTGGATAAAATAAAAAAATTTAAACATCCCCCACCAAACTAAATAAGGTACAGAAAGATTAATTCCCCCACACTATAGGCATATACTATGCATGACACTCGCAAGTTTACGAACTTACTGAATTTATAATTTATGGAAGATAAATGACTATTTTTGAGACATAATTTTTTCTTACCAGTACCTACAACAATAGAAGATAAAATATTAATTTTATTGATTAAAAAATTTCTACACAAAATAAAATTTGCAAGATGGTACGGTATCAAGTTTTACAAAAACTAAAAGCCAAAGAAAAGGTGATCGATTACACATACTGGGACATAATTGTCATTAGGCAGTTTGGACTAAGATGGCATGGTGGAAAGGGAGATATCAATATTTTATGAGGGTAAATAAATCCTCTAAACTTACCTACTGTAGACACCTAAAACATGCCATGGTTAAGAAGACTACTTACATGGGTACACCCATAGGTCATGTGACTAGACCTTGGGACCTTCCAAGTGTCAAAAGTGATTTTTACCACTCATTTGGGGCATTTACAACCCATCCAAACCTGGTCATTGTAGAAAAAAGTGGCCAAAATCTAGCTGCTATAGCTCAGAGTAGCCAAACCCTAGTTGCTGCAGACGACAACAAATAAGCTTTAAATGCATTTTGTTGCCCATCCAGCCTAATCTTGGGTGGAAGTAGCAGTCTGCATGTAAAAATGATGAGTGGTGACAAATTTGCATTCCTCCTCATAGCCAGTCTACATGGAAGACTCAGAGTCTAGATTTAGACTTTAGTTAAACATAGAAAAACAAAGAGCTTCTCATGCTAACGCCTAGTGTGCATGAGGGATTCAGTCCTAGAGTTGAACATTGACCTAGGGCTTCAAAACACTTTATAAGGAATAAACCTAAAATCATTAGGGGATCTTCTTTAGGACTTCTAGGACCTTTTTGGAGACACTTCTAGATTTTCAGGTGGACATTTCTTAAAACTTATTTCAATCAGAGAGAGAGGGAGAGCATTAAACATCAGAATATTGAATAGGTTAGATCATCGAGGGGAGCTTCCTTTGGAGATCAATTCTTGTAGCGAAGCCCTATCCAATTGGAGGGAAAATTTGAACACATAAGGTAATAATTTTAATATTGTTAGTGGACCTGAGCCTATAACCTTTGGGTTAGGAGAGAGAGATTTCATCTTAGCAGCTGCTGTCCTAGATAGTGGCCTGCAACCTAGTCTATGGTTTAGGTGTTAGTTTCTTCTATTCTGTTTTATTTCTCATTTTCAATTATATAAGCTTTATTTTAGTTATTTTCTTACATAGTATTAGTTTCATTACATTTATTGAGATTATTCATTGCTAAAAACCTCATCCAAGGAGGCAATCTCAGACATCTAAGTGTGTGTTGTTTTTTTAGTGATTTCAGGGCTACAGGTTCAATCAGGAAAATCCACAATATATGAATACGAAAGGATCCCTCTAGCAATCAAACCTAGAGAAGGAGGCATCTGTAATCCCTCATACATTTCCATGTGCATCATTGAGAAGCCTTATAAAGTGTGCCCCCCTATGCAAGGGGGATATTTCATACACCTTTTGTCCTCTTTTGTGTGTAAAATCATGTATCAAACGAAAGGTATCCTTCAAAGGGATTCATATGTAACCTGATCTAAAGAATATCAATAATAAAAGCATTCATTAATTTACTTATTTGCATTCTGGTTATATCTTATTTGTGCCTTTTATTTATTGCATGTTTAATATCAAAGAATTCAATCAAATCGCAAGTAGAGTAGTTGGTGGACGACGCACCGCTTACCTGGGATCACTACAGATGGTGATCACGGTGGGACTCCTATGCATTTGTTTAGCTTATTTGCATTTTCTACCTTGTTATTAACTCTGGTTTTGTATACAAGTGCAACCGCTCTGATCTACAATGGCCATAATTTAGCTGCTCTTGTCTACAGAGACCAGAGGTCAGTCACTCGAGTCTACAACGACTAGAAGTTAGCCGCTCTAGTCAAAAATGGCTAGAGATGGAGTGCAGCAGAGGTGAAAACACCAACTCTTTGAGCTGGATCAAAGGTTGGTACAACTTATCTAACACTTTATAACTCTATTTCTATTTATGTTCCATTAAAATCAGTCATCATTAAGAAATATTTCAATTTAGAAAACTAAAAGAATGAAATAGAAAGAACGTATAGCTTGCACATCTTAGGCTTCTTTTTTTATTAGATTTTCCACTAGGTGTTGCTAGGAACAATGACTTCTATTTGTAAATTTTGCCCTAGAATCTAACGTGCTAGACATTGTATGGTTGGTTTGCTTGTTTTGAGGTCTTTCTAAAGGCCATACTTGCACTCGATAGAGTGCACTCATTAAATTTCATAGTAGCTATGCACCATTACGAAATTGAAATGCATCTTGCATTAGGAATATAGAAAAGTTTATTGCTACTACATGATGCATTATTATTCATGAAAAAACTTAAAATGAACCACACACATTTATTTTAAAAATTGGGGAGTTGGATTTCATCACCAACCCTCAATTCAGTTTGGTGACGTTGGCATTCATCTCCTTCCATCGGTTTACCCCCTAGAGCTTCATATAAATGGATTGAGGAACTTACTTATAGTGACACTAAGGTACTTGTGTTCAAAATTTATCCCACTATTGGAACAATTATTGGTTTAGAGTGGAAGAGCTAGACGAACCCCCCATTGGGATTTAAGTAGTGTACCCTAGTCTATTTTGAGAAATCATGTTTGGCATAAGTGCTCTTGATTATCACTATGGATAAGTCTCCTCATTCTAAATCCAAAGCAACAACAAGAAACAAGAAACAACCAAACATCAAAAATACATCAAACAGTTAGGGCACCCTTAAATTTGTAATCAAGATAAACATTTGTGTGATATTGTTTGATCATTTTTAAGTGCAACACAAAAGCTAAATTCCAAAAATGATGGTTAAAAAATGAAGTAGACATCCCCAATATGACACTGAGAGAGGGTTCAAAACAACACATACCCTTAGACAAAGTCGTAGTAACATTGAAAGACCTACTCGAAAGATCGTAAGACGCAATTTTGCAAGTCTAAGGGGTGATAACTCAACCCTTGGGGGATCTCCTCAAGAAACCCCAAATAAGGAACCAAATCAGGAAATTACATCACATCAACACAAAGAGGCCTCACGGCCATCATCATCAAGGAGACATGAGGAAACATCAAGGGATTCCTCTAAACACACAAAAACTTCTCAAAGACATGAGGAAGCTTCAAGGGCTTCCTCCTCACATAGACATAAAGAAGGGTCTATACCCCGTTATTCACACAAGGATGATAAATTTTCCCCTTCTCCATCCTCATGGAGGGTAGAGAGGGCCACGAAACCTTCATCACCAAAATGACACACAAGAGTCCTGATATCCCAACATTCACATGAGACACTTAGAACGAATCAGCCCACTTAGAGGCAAGAAACTATAAACACCTCTAGTCATAGACATCAAACAGAAGATATCCTTCGCACAAGAGGAAGGATTCCAATAGACTATGACCTTATTCGAGTAAATGGCACCCCATGAGATCAGCCATGGAGAACAAGTGTAGTAGGGTAAAATTGACATATTTAATTTACCTAAAAATTATAAAAACTATTAAAGTTATTCGAATTTTACCCAAAACTAGGCTAAAATGGTAAAACAACAATATCCTCGGTTTTTGTGCTAAAAAACAAAAAATTGTTGGACCGTTGGGCAAAATTGCCTAGCGGTCAAAAAAATCTCCTTATGATCAACAAAATCGCCAGGCGATTCTGTCCAAAATGGAATTTTAATGAATTTTCTAAAAAGATAAAATTTATTTCAAAACATCTTACCTGGTTTAGTCGTCATTCGGATCAGGGAGGTTGGTGAACAGTTTAGATGTGGCAAACATAGGAGGAATAAAAACCTCCTCCATGTTTAGTCTAACCTCCTAACTTCCTAGAATCTCTCCTTAACCTATTTAATCTAGCCCTTTTTCCCTTCTTTCCCCTGGCAAGTTGAATTCAGATCTCTTGACATTGCTACTAAAATTCTCTTAAGAATCCCTCGTATCAATTTGCCATAGAATTCCATTTCCTAGCACCCCTATTGTTTAATTTTTTTATTGCAGGTATCAGTTATAATCGCCCGAAATACCATCATAATCGCTTGGCGATCGACAAAAACAACAGGAAATTTTGACATAAGTGACAGGCAATTTCGTCAAAGAGTAGGCGATCATGTCTTCAGATTAGCTGGGGGTAAGGATTTAAATCATTGTTTGCATTTCTTTTCCAATCTTCTATTTTTCTATGCATTGCATCATGTCCATATAATTTATTATTCAGATTTAGATATTGTATCTTGGTGTTCACCATAATTCCAATTAATTGCATCATGAAATTAGAATCATAATCGCACAAATCCATTACATATTAGGTTGAATTGTCATCATAGTATTATCATGTCATTTCATATCCATTTGCATATAGAAATTAAAATATATCTGTGACTTGGAGTACGAGAAACTATTATAATTTGCAAGAAACATTATTTTTTGTCCTCTATTTGTTGTCAACTATTTTGTTGCAGGATTGTGACATAATCACCTACAATTTTGTTAAATCGAAGGTGATTCTATCTAAAAATAGGTGATTCTATCTAGAACAGAGGTGATTATGTTGAAACAGAGGTGATTTTGTTCTGCTACAACCCTCAAAATCTTTGTCGAACATCCGACTCAAATAAGGCTTATAATTTCTTATAATTCCAATATTATGCATTGTATTTCATTATGTATTCACTGTTTTAGTTGTCTTCATTTAATCAAAATTACATATAGATAGTTTAGTTTCATAAAGGCCAAACTTAGGTGTATAAGAAATATTTATAAAAAGAACACATCAAACATCTTCCAAGCCTAGGTATGGAAACTACCATTAAAAGTTTCCTGGTGAACCCTTAATTCATCAAAAAATCACCATAAGAAGGTACAACTAAGTGCCTCTCTTTCGAGGTGTAGCTCTACTATTTTCCATTCCCCTCTGAGGCACGGATACATTAGCCTAAAGGAAAGGAGTGTGAAATTTTTAGGCCTACATTTTTTAGTGAACCCAACGTGAAATACATAGGTATTTCTTTTGATTTCGAAACAAAACAAAACAAAAAATCAAACAAAAATATTAGTTAAAACACATAACTTTACATTCCATAGATGGTAGATTACAATTGTAGAAGAGTTGTGCTTATAGATGTTGAACTATTATTAGCAAAACAAGAAATTTCTCAAATACTTGGACCTGACGACACTTTCTCCTTACAACAGTGGAATGAACTTTGGGAAAGATTAGATATCATAGAAGCTAGAAAAACTGAACTTAAGAAAATTCTAAGGTTTGACCTATCCAGAATCTTGGATCCTTATAACGCACCCACTTACTTCGACCTCCAGAGAGCATGTGATAGGTGGTTAGCCAAAAAAAGAGCCTCGATTTCTATAGAACTTTATCCTTTTGAGGAATATCTTGAAAATGCCATAGTAGTACATAAGTTCTTATCACAAGTAGAAAATCAGGAAGTTGTTTTAGATGATAGAAGAAGATTTAACAGTATCCCTAAAGCTATGATTTATAGAGAATATTCTCACGAATTATACTTTTACATGTCAAACTTAGAATTTGATTGTATTATGTTAGCACACTTTGTAATATTTCTAAAAGAATATTTCCAATTCGAAGAAGAAAATTACATGACACCAGATCAACTTGAACCTATTAACAACATATATAGACTTTTTGAAGAAAATTAAGGCGTAATATTATATAAGTGTGTTTGCTTTGTTGTCGCAATATAAAAATCATAAAAAAAAATCAAAAACTCAAAAATAAAAATCAATATAAAAAAAAAATCAAGTATAGTACTTTATTTATTTAGTTAGGTATATATATAACATATATACCACAAAACTTAGCACATATATATATATATCTGCAAAAACAATTATTTTAAAACAAAATGCCTAGAATCTTAAGAAGTGGTAAACAAGTAGATACCGATAATATGGGAGAACAAGAACAAGGTGATTTTGAAGATAGAACACTCATTGAAGATGATGTATCTTCAGAATATGAAGGTGATAATGAGGAAGGTGAAATAAAAGATCCTAATGAACCCACTTTAGATGAAAAAGGAAATGTAAAATTTGGATCTCTTGCAAGTTTTACTCAATTCATCAAAGATCATATAGGGGAATTTACTCAAGCAGTACAAATGGATAATTCAGGAGAAGGTGATATGGAATCAGCTTTGGCAACTACATTTTAGATTCATACAAATCCATTATCTTATATGCCTTAAAAAGACAAATATTATGATCAAGCAGGACCATCTACTCAAAACATGGTACCTTTAAATCATAATGTTTCAAATCCAAAAACACAGTCATCTAGTATGGTTGTTAGCATCACTAAAGTAAGTTTTAAACAACAAAAGAAACCATTTGCTTCCATATTTTCTCAAGCTCTTAATCAACAAATGCCAAGTCAATAACAAAAATCTAAATAGATATAAGTACCAACTATCAATAAAAAATTCAACCAAACATAGTTCCCACAAATACTCTACATAATAATGTTTCAATTGGAAATCTTCATACAACAACACCAACTTACTATCAAAGGCATAACAGTATGGTACAGCCAAATCAATTTGGTGGACAACAACAACAAGGGCTTGAAGCTATAGTCAAACAACTAGCCTCTCGCCTAGACCAAATTGATCCCTACCGTCCCTCGTACAGTTACCAAGAGATGTGTAGCCAACCCTTGGATCCTATAGTTGTAGCCCAACCTTATCCTAAGCATTTCTCCATGCCTGTCCTCCCGATATATAAAGGGACTGAAGATCCTATAGAGCATCTTCGTATGTTTAGAATGACATGTCATGATGTTTCTCATGATGATTTGTTGTTATTAAAGATGTTTCCTAAAATTTTAGGAGGTATGGCCCTAGAATGGTACTACCAATTTATTTGAAAGTAGAGAATTTTGATTGCTCTAAATTCCTATGTATCACTTAACTGAGTATCCACCATCTTTTTTTTTTGGTAGATAAGATACTATAGCATTAATATCGGGTTTTACAGGTTGACCCAAAACCTTTTACAAAAATTAGCCCAGGGTTGTTGATGAACATGTCCTTACTAAGGATCCTATATATGTAAAATCTACATGCCGCCAAAGCCATTACATCCGGTAAGGCACATAGTCTGTTATCAAAAAGAAACTTTCCATACAACATTTTGGGTATACCCCGAGAAAACACACCTGCATCATAATTACAAAAA
Source organism: Wollemia nobilis (assembly GCA_028583015.1). Classification (NCBI taxonomy): domain Eukaryota; kingdom Viridiplantae; phylum Streptophyta; class Pinopsida; order Araucariales; family Araucariaceae; genus Wollemia; species Wollemia nobilis. Next base: position 10,266,377 of record JAQPPZ010002499.1, read on the forward strand.
AATAAACAGACACAGATCCCTTCCTTGAAACAGTGGAGAAACAAAAAGCTATAGACACACATAGCAGAGTACTGAAAAAAATCCCACAAGCTTTGTATTGACAGTTACTCTTAATAATTCTTTGGTAATTACTTTCTTTCGTATATGACATGCTTTGGGACCACATCCCATCTTGGCCAATCAACCTTGGAGAAGTGAACCTGTTGGCTAGATTTATGGTGGTGGCTATCTGGTGGTCCACGTGGCTTTGGTTCGAAGTCTTATATTCTCATTTCTTTCCTACCCTATGATTATCAACCAAACTTAAATTACTAAGACAAATACGAGCCATGTTATCTGACATGTGACTGTCCCCATTAGTCTTTGTGGTATTTCCAAGCAACATCCACCAAGACTGACAACTTGGATAATTTTTATTGTGAGTCCATTTCAAAAAAGAGACAAGAATACTCATAGCCTTCGAACTTACAGTGCCTTCCCTGTTGGTAAATTTGACTATCATTCTTGGCATTCTTGTTGAATAAGCTCCTCTACTTTGCTCGAGACACCGTGTTCCCATTTGAAAAGTCCATCACCATCGACACCCAAATTGGCTAGCTTATCAACAACTTTGTTAGCTTCCCGAAAGACATGTTGGGATTTTCTGTCTTATCTTCCCTGGAAAAGGATCCTAGCCTCTTCAACAATTGTTTTAATCCTCCAAGAAGGTGTTTTCCAATTATTGAGGATATTTATAACATGCATAGAGTCTCCTTCTATGATAAAATTGCCTTCTAAGTCTTGAGTCATTTGAAGGCCTCTCCACATAGCTTTAGCTTCAGCTTCATTGTTTGTCCTTGTTCCCAAATATTTAGAAAATGCAAGCATCATATTACCATTATGATCTTGCACAATGTCGCCAGTGCCTGCTTTTCCAGGATTATCCTTAGTCACTCCATCAATATTAAGCTTAAACCAACTCGTAGGAGGTGGGGACCACTTAACATTGGCTCTGGGGTTGACTACCCTAGACACAGACTCATATAACAAGGTTAAGCTTAAATATTGAGCAATCGTGGTCTCCTGTAGATGAGGTTTATGACTATCAAAAGGGATAAGGTTCACATTCTCGTTGGCAAAGGATAGAATCCTGGCAATGATAGTTTGATGATCATGGATAGACTCATTAAAGACTCTATGGTTCCTTTCTAACCACACCTACCAAAGATAGTGATTGAGACAAATTTTCCACATGTATCTAAGTCTTTGGCTTGAAAAGGGGTAAGGCCACTAGACGAACAAATCAAGTACGATGGTTGGTTTAACCCAAGAAATATTGAAGGCCTGAAAAACCCCACTTAGGACAGTCAAGGAAAAAGGGCACTCAAGGAAAATGTGATAAATGGTCTCCCAATTAGCCCTGCACAGATAACAATTATTAGTGATACAAATACCTTTACACATCATAGTATCAATGGTTATAATTCTTCGTTGGATAACCAACCATAAAAAGACTGCAATATTTGGAATTAAATTTTTTATCCAAACTAAGTCCTTTTGGAGGACAAAATCCTCTTCATCAAGCAGAAGCTTGTAAGTTGATTTAATAGTGAACTGCCCATTTTCTGTAAGAGCCCAGGTCACTTGATATTCCTTAGGTTTCATGGGGATAAACTATTACCCAAGAATGTTACAAATATCATTTGATTCCGCTTGAAATCCCTGAATCCTTATTTGTTTCCACTTCATTCTGCCTCTGTCCTCAACCATATAATCGAAGACTTTTTTGCCAATGAGTTCTTCCATGATATCTCTGATTCGGGCTAAGTTAGGATATTGCGTCAGTGGTTTGTCCTTAGCTCACCTGTCATTCCAGCAATTTATCCTCTCACCATTGCCTAAAACCCATCTCAAACCTTCTTTGATGATTTCCTTACAATTGAGAATTGCTTTCCAAAAAGCAGAACCTCTGATTAGAACTGAGTCACTTAGAAATTTCATATTTTGAAGATATTTTCGTTTGATGATAGCTGTCCATTCATTTTCTTCACCAAAAATGAGGTGCCACACCTGCTTAGCTAGTAAAGCTAAATTCATATGAGCAATTCTCCTCAGACCTAAACCCCCATTTTCCTTGGGTCTGCACACTTTGGTCCATCCTACAAGGTGTATCATTTTTTTCTCCTCTGATCTAGTCCATAAAAATTCTTTTTGGAGTTTCTCAAATTTCTGGAAAACCTTCACAAGGGCTTTAAAAATGGAGAGGAAATAGACTGGAATGCTCTGAAGAGAGGCCTTAGTGAGGGTCAGCTTTCTTGATTGAGATAGAAGATGACCTTTCCATCCAACAAGTTTTTTTTGAATTTTTTCAATAACCCTGTCCCACATTGACTCTCTCGAAGAACCAATGAAAAGAGGAAGACCAAGATAGGAAGTGGGGAGGTTTGCTATATCACACCCTAAAATTTATGCAATCCTTCCTTACCTCTGAATGGGGGTGTTCAAGAAATATAACTTGCTTTTACTGAAATTAAATTTTTGACCAGCAGCGTCCTCATAGAGTTGCAGGATGTATTTAATTCTTTTGACCTCAACCTGTAGCACCCAAAAATTGGCGCAGTAAAATTGGAATAATTACATTCACCTTAGTAAATAAATTTAAATTCAAATTTAACCTCCCAAACCGCCCGTTAACCGTCGAGAAACCCGTTTCCCCTTTTTTCGTGCCATTTTTAGAGGTTGTTTTGACCGTTGGACGATATCGTCGCCGATCAGACGATATCGCCCCAGATTTGACGATTTCGTCTGGACTAGAACGTCCAGACGATTTTGTCGCAAAACTGAATTTGCATAGTTAGAATCCGTTCCAACGGGTCTCCAATCCGGGCAGAAGCGTGTCTGCGCCGTTGGGACCCTCCCCCGTTGGAGATCTCCCAAATTGGGATGATCTCCAACCTCCCAACAACTCTCCCTAAGCCTATTTAAACTCTAAGATTTTCCCTCCCCAACCCCTGGCTGAATTTTATCTGCAAGTTGAATCCCTCTGCACTAAAACACCTTAATCTTATTTTTGCACTAGTCCTATAGCAGTTTTTATGCAGGTACACCACTGATTTTCAACCGGAGCCAGCACCCATCGTCGCCGACGAACCTGTCAAGATCGGAGGCGATCCTGTCAAATTCGAGACGATTTCGTACTGATGCGAGACGATCTCGACTGCAGTCCACATCGAGGCAATCAGTGCCTGGAGTTTGCTTTTCTTAACTTTGCCTCAGTTATTTTGTTTTACAAATTAGATAATCTATTTAGTTTTTATCCTATTTTGCATCTGGAGTTCACCCATCTAGTCTAGATTGCATGTTAAGCTCATAATCTGCCATTAAAGTACAACAATTTACTTTTATTTCTGTTTTTAAACTTTGTTCAGTATTCAGTTTATTATTTGGCATATTTTGCCTCTGTTTGCATAGTAGGAATTCTTGCATTTTGCATCTATTCTCTGTTTTGCAGGTTTTTGACGAATTCGTCGACAATTCGTCTGACGAATTCGTCGATCTCGGACGATCTAGTCGATTGCGAGCGATTCTGTAGAATTCCAGACGATCCAGACTGCATCAACCGCCAGAATCTTCTTCAGACATCCGGATCAGGTAATCTCCATTGGCCTCCTGCAAATTCTCTATTTTTTGCTTTCAAAATCTATTTTCTGTATTCATTTAAAGTTGCATTTTCATATAGATTAAGTTAGATTCATTCGGCCAAACCTAGGATGAATGCTTAAAGGATAAAACGAACTCATCTAAACACATTCCAAAACCTAGGCGTGGAAACTGCCGCCAAATGTTTCCTGGTGAACCCACCATCCGTCGAAAAATCACCAAAATACACCTCCCTTGAGAGGCGGGACCTTCGTGAAGTCCTCTCGTCCGAGGTACCGCACCATCCTTTTCCCATCCTCCTTCCGGGCGCGGATCCAATAGCCTGAAGGTAGGGATGCGAAAAATTTGGAGCGATACATTTTGGTGAACCCGACGTGAATGCATCATAAACCTTTTGAAAACAAAAACAAAAAAATATATATGTATACAAAAAAAACAAAAACAAAATCATCATTTCAAGTTTGTATGTTTTAGATTCAATTCTAAATAGTAGATGCTAAATATTACTTTTAGAAGTACTAAAGAAACCATGAGTTTTTACTCAAATCAATATGAGCCCATCAGTAATGTTGGAAGAATTCAGCTAAATACATTTGTTGATTATGACCAACCTTATCCCTATTCAACACCACCTCCATCACACTTTTCTTATTTTTCATCCATAACCCAACAAGACAATCCCTTTGCCAATCCTCTTCATAACGATATTATCTATTCTCCCATATATCCATATTATGTCTATCAATCCACATATAATCCTCCACCACCTTTTCAATACTCTTCTTTCAATACAACACATCCATTTCAACAAGAAAATACTTATTCTTCCAATTCTACCATGCACTCACCTCCTACATCGCAATCTTCCTGTCATCATTCTACCCATAATAAAGAAAGTAGAGGTGAGAAACCATTAGGTCCTTTTATGACGAAATTCCTAAGGCATTTATCAAAAACCTCTCAAAAACCTTCATCACGTAAATTTACTAAGCTCAATCAACCAATGGATATAATTCTCAAGTATTTACTTGACACAAATAAGATTGAACTCCCTTCCATAAGACAACCTGATACCACAACAGATTGGTTTAAACCTGAGCTACATTGTGAATATCATAGAGTAGATGGACATATGACACAAAATTGTAAAGATTTAAGATGTGCAATTCAAGATTTGATTGATAAGGGTCTTTTTAATATAAAGGAATTACAATCTACAACTGATTATAAATCTCCGTTAAACAATCAAACTCCTACACAACAAATACCAATAATCAATCAAGACATGGGGATCTCCCAAGAACCCCTATTCAATTATCAACAACAAGAAACCAATCAAATATTGCATGTTAATGTGTCCCATCATGATGATATTATTAATATTGTAACAAAAACTACAAATGAGCAACCTCAAGTTCAATCAACTCAATCCGATATTCAAGATATGGATTCCTCATTTGACCAACCTTCAAAACTATCTTTGGCTCTAGAGAATGATCCAAAATGGAATGTAAGCATAGAAAGCTCATCTTTAGAATCAAAATCTCAATCTGAAATCCACTTTGATAACCAACAACAAGTGATTAATCCTCAAGCAAAGATATCCCTTTTAGAAGTATTACAAATTTATCACAAGGAAATTTTGTTCAAAATACCTAGCCAACAATTTGTTCCTCATCATATTTTCTCTAAGAACATAATTAATGGTGTAAACCCTCTTGAGGTTAACCATATTTCATTCTATGATGAGGATATTCCTTCCTCTACTCCACAAGAAGACTCCTATCTTTACATTATCGGATCTAGTAAAGAAACACCTGTTAAAACTATCATGGTAGATAATGACTCCTCTCTTAATTTATGCACTTATCAATTATTCCAAAAACTCAAATTAAAGGAAGAAGATATTAATGAATCAAATGTTATTATAAAATCTTTTAACAATGAAATTCAAGAAGCTCAAGGTACTATAATTCTTCCCCTTAATATTGGATCCAAGATCCTGGATACTTTATTCTATGTAGGATATTGTCCTTCACCTTACAACCTACTTCTCCAGAGTCCTTGGATTCATACGATGAGGGTTTTCCCTTCCACTCTTCACCAATGTTTGAAGTTTGAACTTGCAAATAAAATTGTTACCATACATGGTGACCCAACACCATTTGAAGAATATTTAACGATTGAAACATCAAGTTCTATACATTCTCTATTGTCACAATTATCTTCTATCCATCACTTTTCTTCATCCATATATGATCATCCTTGTTTACCAAATAACACCCATGCATATCTTTCACATATACTTTCTCCATCTTATCAAGACTTGGAATATAATAATAAGAATGAAGAACCTTCTTATCCTTCTGACATTTTATTTTGTAACATGATCAATTTTCCACATATAAAAGTCAAATCTTTTTCTACATTATTCTACATTATAACAAAGCTTTTGTTATCACTACCTTTTATTCATCACCTTCTATTCTTACCTTCACCTCAACCAGATTATCCTTCAAAACCTCCTTTGATTTTGAAGCAACCTTAGACATGCTATACTCAAATAAACCTTGTATAGTGTATATAGATCATCTTGTATATACCACCAATTTCAATTCATAAATTAAAATCAAAATACAAAAAAAAATCAAAATCCTCAAAATCTTCAAAAAAATACAAATGCAACTAAGGACCTTAAAGGTAAATTTGAGCCCAACTGGCTTGGACCATACATCATTACTGCTAAATTTGAATCAGGAGCATATAAATTATCTACCTTAGATGGTAAAGAACTTAAAGAACCCATGAATATTTTACATCTCAAACGTTACTATGCATAAATTTGGTCATTTCATCCATGTATATATTTGTTCAAAGTTACTCTCTTATATTTCTTTCAATTTATAAAAAAAACTTAAAAACATCAAAAACATTCATAAATCATCCAAAAATCTTCAAAAACTATCTATTGCATTTATTTAAAGCACTTATTAAAGTTCTTTTTGCTCAAAAACAAAAATCTAAATAAAAATCTAAAAACAGCTATATGCTTGACTCTTTCGAAACCAAAACAATATACAGAAGAAAGAGAGAGTCAACATTCTCCCAACTTCTAAAAAAATCATGTATATATTTTCTTACAATTATTGCAGTTATATGTTTCAACTTATTTTGGATACAATTAGCATTTATTTGGCATCCCTCACTTGCACACTCACAAAAAAATAAATATCTTGCTTTTATCTGGCATGATTACTAATCTCTCTTATATCAAAGTTCACAAAATTCAAATTAAATAAAGTTTGAGCATAGAGAATTGATCTTGTTATTTACTTAAACCAAGCACATCTTTTCACAATAAAATGATTATATTTGTAATTTCCATGTTTTGCTACATAGTAGAACTGATTTCTTGGGTGAAAAGTTTCCCCTGCTATCCTATCATGCACATGGTCTAGAATCTTTGAGAATTGGCAAAAGGACAAGCTCACCCCTACCCAGAATAAAAATCCCTTGCTCTACAACTAATCCGAGCAAGTATCCCTAGCACAGAAAAAAAAAAAAAAAAAAAAAAGTTCAAGAAAAGAGAAAAGAAAAATGTTATTTCAGCAATATTCCAAGCATTATCAAGCAAAAGAAATACAAAAGAAAAAGAAGCAAAGTTCAAAAGAAAGCAAGAAAGCAATAAAATCCCTTTCCCTACCCTTTGAAAAGAAAAGAAGGGTTGATGAGCTTGAATCCCTGGAATTCTCAATTATTCGAAAAGTGTGAGGTAAGCCCCATAACAGGTGGTTTGTGCCCAACCTGCTTGGCCTTGGGTAACTCCTAGCGTGGCGATATGTATGTCACATTAGCGACCTTCTTTTGTACAGACCTATGTCTGCTTATGGATTAGCTAGCTCTTGATAATCCGATCTACATAGTAGTCTAATATGGTTATATGCATCTACATCATGGTTAATGAACACTTATTTGGTTTCTTCAAATCACTTGTATCATAGTATCTTGCTCAAACCTGGTAAATGAACAATACAATTGCACACACATTTGTATTTGAGAGATTTTGTCTATCATTATGATAAATCAAGATTGGAAATGAATTCACATATGCACATGGGATTCCTTATAAATCTAATTTTTGTCTTCAAAATACTTTGAAATATTATTTTTGCAACTTGTTTGGAATAATCAAGTACAATTATTTTTCATAAAGACAACTATATAATAGAAAAATCACAAATTTCTTTCAAAACATATCATATATATCATATCGACTTTCGCGACGATGGTATAGTTTCAAAACCAAAATTGAAATTATATGCCTAGCGCAAGTCCTCATTTTCATATTTTCTGTTCATCAAAAATCAATCATGCAATAAAACTATCTATTTTCTTTGATTTTCGCGATGATGGTATAAGTCTATACCTACATATTCTATGCCTAGCGCAAACCATTGTAACAATTTTTATTCCCCCATTTATCAAAACTCATAAAAACCATATGACTTCATTTTATTACACAAATTTTGCTTTTCAAAAGCAAATGCACATTTTCATTATTTCATGTCATTATGTCAACCTTTAACTTTGCAATGATGGTATAATTCCTAAGGAATTATTCAACAATTTTATCACACTTAGGAATTTATGCCTAGCAAAAATCATTTTTTACAAATATTTCATGCATAATATTTTTCATGGAAATCTGAAAACAAACCATCATCATCATCATCATTTGCATCATCACAACAAAGTCTTAAGACAGTCTCTTAAGCACTCTTTTCACTTTTCACAATATTTCTATAACTGGGATTAGCTTGACGACCGAGTGAGCGGCGACTCCATGAAATGGTCTATAATAGCGACAATGTCCTTTGAAATTATTGTTAAAAGTCCCCTTTTCTTTTATCAAATCATTGCATCACAAACAACCAATTTGTTACATCAGATTATTTCATTTGTAATGTTATAGCATGACATTCAAATTATAATATTTCCAACGACATAATTACATGAATCATCAATCCAATTATCAAATCAATCAATCAAACATAAAAGCATCATAAACATACACATAACACAAGTCATATGATCAAAAATATATCATATATCAAACATAATTTCATTCAAAAATAATTCAACATTAATTTTGCTTTTCCGCGTTTTTACCTCAAACGTTCGATTTGGGTAAAAACACGGAGGGGGCACCATAGTAAGTCGTCGTACGATTCGACCAAGAATCGTCACCTAAAAATGGGAATAATTTTTTGCTTTCTCATAGATAGAGAAGAACTCATCTTTAACGCATTTTCTTCGAAAAATTCGCTAAAGAGGGGGCAAAATGTAGCACCCTAAAATTGGCGCGATAAAATTGGAATAATTACATTCACCTTAGTAAATAAATTTAAATTCAAATTTAACCTCCCAAACCGCCCGTTAACCGTCGAGAAACCCGTTTCCCCTTTTTTCGTGCCATTTTTAGAGGTTGTTTTGACCGTTGGACGATATCGTCGCCGATCAGACGATATCGCCCCAGTTTGACGATTTCGTCCGGACTAGAACGTCCGGACGATTTTGTCGCAAAACTGAATTTGCATAGATAGAATCCGTTCCAACGGGTCTCCAATCCGGGCAGAAGCGTGTATGCGCCGTTGGGACCCTTCCCCCGTTGGAGATCTCCCAAATTGGGATGATCTCCAACCTCCCAACAACTCTCCCTAAGCCTATTTAAACTCTAAGATTTTCCCTCCCCAACCCCTGGCTGAATTTTATCTGCAAGTTGAATCCCTCTGCACTAAAACACCTTAATCTTATTTTTGCACTAGTCCTATAGCAGTTTTTATGTAGGTACACCACTAATTTTCAACCGGAGCCAGCACCCATCGCCGCCGACGAACCTGTCAAGATCGGAGGCGATCCTGTCAAATTCGAGACGATTTCGTACTGATGCGAGACGATCTCGACTGCAGTCCACATCGAGGCAATCAGTGCCTGGAGTTTGCTTTTCTTAACTTTGCCTCAGTTATTTTGTTTTACAAATTAGATAATCTATTTAGTTTTTATCCTATTTTGCATCTGGAGTTCACCCATCTAGTCTAGATTGCATGTTAAGCTCATAATCTGCCATTAAAGTACAACAATTTACTTTTATTTCTATTTTTAAACTTTGTTCAGTATTCAGTTTATTATTTGGCATATTTTGCCTCTGTTTGCATAGTAGGAATTCTTGCATTTTGCATCTATTCTCTGTTTTGCGGGTTTTTGACGAATTCGTCCGACTGAATTCGTCAGATCTCGAACGATCTCATCTGATTGCAGGTGATTCTGTAGAATTCCAGACGATCTAGACTGCTTCAAGCATCAGAATCTTCTTCAGACATCCGGATCAGGTAATCTCCATTGGCCTCCTGTAAATTCTCTATTTTTTGCTTTCAAAATCTGTTTTTTGTATTCATTGAAAGTTGCATTTTCATATAGATTAAGTTAGATTCATTCGGCCAAACCTAGGATGAATGCTTAAAGGATAAAACGAACTCATCTAAACACATTCCAAAAACCTAGGCGTGGAAACTGCCGCCAAATGTTTCCTGGTGAACCCACCATCCGTCGAAAAATCACCAAAACACACCTCCCTTGAGAGGCGGGACCTTCGTAAAGTCCTCTCGTCCGAGGTACCGCACCATCCTTTTCCCATCCTCCTTCCGGGCGCGGATCCAATAGCCTGAAGGTAGGGATGCGAAAAATTTGGAGCGATACACAACCATCGACACCTTAGTCAATAGAAGGGTATCATCGACAAATTATTGGTGAGAAACAACCCTAGTGAGAGATGTTGCCTTGATTCCCGATATTAGCCTTGAACTACAAGCATTTTTTATGGTTCTACCTAAAGCTTCTGCCACAATGATGAATAACATGGGGTTGATAGGGTCCCCCTTTCGAATTCCTCTACGACTTTGAAAGTAACCAACAATTGTTCCATTAAACAAAATCTAGAACCATGCTTTAGAAATGCATTCTTTGATCAAATTAACCCATTGATGGTGAAAACCAAACTTAAGGAGGACGGTAATTAGAAAGTCCCAATTTAGCCTATCAAATTCTTTGTTCATATCAAGCTTGAGGGCAAAAACAGACTTGTTACTCTTATGAGCAGAGTGTAGAGCTTCATGAACTATGATAACTCCATACAATATTGACCTGCCCTGGACAGAGCTTCCATGGCACAAATCTATGATGCGGGACAAAACATATCTCATTCTATTTGCAATGGCTTTAGTTAGGATCTTGTAAGAAATATTGCACAGACTGATTGGCCTGAAGTCAGCTATAGATTCAGGGGTTTGCTTCTTAGGAATTAGAGAAATAAAAGTAGAGTTGAGACCTTTTGAGATATGATTGCTTGCTTGGAATTATCTGACAACAAAAATTACATCCTCACTTATGATATCCCAAAAAGTTTGATAGAAACAAGGGGGAAAGCCATCGGGTCCAAGGGCTTTGTCTGGCTCCATGCTAAACCAGGCTTCCTTAATTTCCTCATCAGAAAAGGGAGCTAGAAGCTTAAGGTTTATATCCTCATTTATTATGCTAGGAATGGATTGCAAGAGAATATCTTTGGCCTCCTTATTGCACTGCGATTCCTGACCAAGGATGGAATTAAAATAAGTTACTGCCTCCTTTCTGATTTTTGTTAAGTCCTGAGTAATAGAACCATATGCTTTTTTTAAAATTTTTATCTTGTTATTGCTTCTGTTTCTAAGCGTGGTGACGTGAAAAAACTTGGAATTTTAATATCCATATTTCAACCAAAGAGCCCTTGATTTTTGCCTCCAATAGATTTCCTCATAGGCCAAAATGTTATGAAACTCTACTAGTTTTGTCTGTTCCTCCTGCCTAGTAGTTTTATCAGCATTACCATGTTGAATCCTCTGATCAATTATCTTAAAAATTTCAACAACCTATTTTTTATTTTCAAAGAGGTTCCCAAAGACCTCTTTGTTCCAAGTTTGAAGCTTTTCCTTAACAAACTTTAATTTGCTAGCAAGTTTAAAAGTTGCACTACCCTTGATAGGTTTCTGCCACCACTGGATTAAGTTATCTCTGAAACTTGAATGTTTGATCAACATAGATTGAAATCTGAAAGGTTTATTAAAGGACAGAGAGTTAGGGATCTCCAAAAAAATGGGATTATGATCAAAGGTAATTTTAGGAAGGGCTTGCAGGGTAGAATCACCGAACATAGTAGTAGCCTCCTTTGATAGAAAAACCTGTCAAGCCTTTCTTGAATGAGATGACACCCTATCCGTTGATTGCTCCAGGTATAATTTGCTCCTCTAATTTTTACATCCATCAACATGTTGGAGTTCACAAAGTCATTGAACGCATCCATGCTCCTGATAGGTGGTCCATTTCCACCCATTTTGTCTGAAAGGTAAAGAGGAGTGTTAAAATACCCAACCAGAATCCAGGGGACATTATGGAAGTTTTCACTCAGATTGCCTAAGTACTCCCACAGTAGAGCTCTCCCTTGAATTGAAGTCGAGGCATAAATATTTGAAAGGATCCACGACCTGTTGTTGTTTATTTTATTAAATAAAACACTAATAACCCTATCATATTTTTGATTAATGGTGCCTTCTACTATTCAGGGATCCCACAAAGTCATAAGGCCTCTAGAAAGTCCTCTGGATGATTTGCAAACCATCTCCCCTTGATTCTAGATTTTTTTGGCTACTTTTTTGACTAAATCTCATCAGTTTTTGTTTCTTGCAACATGATAATAGTTGGATTCACTTGATTTATTATTGCACTAACTTCCCTGTGTTTGGGCAGGCCATTGAGGCCTCTCACGTTCCATGAGAGGAACTTCATTTAGATTGTTTGGGATTTCTTCCTCTCCCCCTCCCTTGAGGGGGTTTTCCTAATTTTTTGTCTTCAAAACTTGGAATAACCTGTTGAAACAAGGTTCTCTGTTTTCCATTGGCAATGTCATTATCAGTTTTAATTTTTTGATGCTCAACATTTGATATTCTCCATCTTCTTTTTTCACTGCAAAAATCTATAGGAGACTTCATAGTGCTCCTGGTTTATTTAGGACTAAACTGGGGGGAGGAAATTTGTTGTAGAACCAAACTGCCATATTCCTCAGTCTGAAGAGTTTCACATATCTCCACCCCTACATCCAAATATTCTTATTTTTTCCTATATTCCCCTGGTCTGCGGGATGACCCCTCAATAGGATTCACCTGGCTCCTAGTGATGATGTTAGGGAGATGAGATTTTTTATTTTCCAATGCCTCAAATTTCTTCCTAAGTTCTTCAGCATTAGGGTTTGGATTTGGGATGCCCACTAGGCTTGAAGTATTTTTAGCATTGGGGTTTAAGGATCCCGACTTGGATGGGGATTCTAGAGATTGGGCATTAGGGTTTGGCTTTGTGATGCCCATGGGGCTTACAATAATTTTAGCATTAGGGTTTGAGGATCTTGACTTGGATGGGGATTCTAGAGAGTCAGAAAGGTTAGCCTGAAGGTTCTGGGCTTCCATGTATTTCGATAATCCTCCTACTCCCATATTGGATAGAATTGAAAATTTATTTGAAACTAGAGGATTGGAACTTACCTGAGTATTTTGGTTGCCAACAACCTGTTGTTTTCTTTTGTCTTGTTGGGACCCTACACCCTCTCTTTTATTTTTTTGGTAGACATAGTTTGCTTGATTGAAATCACCTTTGCTAGGGAAACTCCTCAAATTTTCTCTGTCTAGCATTCCCTGCTTCTGCTTTTCTCTGTTCATTGTCAGGTTAGGGCACTGATTGCATAGATGTCCTTAATTTTTGTATTCTGCATAGAATGTCAGTTTGTTCTTGTATTCTACCAGCTTTTTTTGATAGTATTCTCCATACTCTAGCTACACAAACCTTGGCAATTCATTATCCAAATTAGCATTTACGTAGATTCATGCATGAGTCATCCTTGTCCTGGCCAAGGTCACATGGTCAATGGAGATCAGGTCCCCTATAGTTTTGGCTATGCCCTGCAACCAATATTCATTGAAGAACTAGGCAGGTAGACTTGGGAGACGAACCCAAATAGGGGTAATGTTAATATTTTGCTTTTTAGGGTCAAAATATTCACCCCATTGTCTAAGAAAAAGGCTCCTTTTTCCCAAAAACCAAGGATCTCCTATTAAAATGCGGTTAGCATCCTCCATATTGTTAAAATGGATAATGAAGAACCCTCGAGTTAGAGCTACCAACTCCAAGCTGCCTATCGGTCACCATTTACCCATCGCCCAAGTCTCCATGTCTGGCCTACCTCCCAAAAACTTACCTACTAGGGAGAATTCTTCCATTGAAAGAAAATGGTTCATGGAACTTGGCGAGAATGAAATTTTATTATTTACTAGAACTAGGGGCGAAAGAGAGAGAACCTCCTTTCTTTTTCCTCTAATATTCTCAGCAAAAGACATCCACTTCTTGGGCCCCACATTGTCCTTCGTATATTTTTTGTTGGGGTCTTTCTGAGGAGGGTCGGGCCCCCGCATGATGCCCGCCTCCAAATATGCCACAACCTGACCACCTTCCTCTAGATCCTTGCTTGATCCATGCTCTAGGTTCCCACCCGCCCCTTCCATACCTGCTCTACCTCTGCCGCATTAGATGAGATTCCTGCCTAGAAAATTCAAACCCTCACTCCCGCTGCACCTGCTAAACCTCAGCTCACTCATTTCTGGTCAAATATACTTTTGAATGCATAAACAAAAAATTAATAAATTACAAAAATAATATCCACCATATTTTAATACATTCTAAATCAACTCATTCTTTGGAGTAAAAATTGATAAATAAAACTTTTAAAATATCTTTTTATATATCACTTGACAATAAAAAATATACTTATAATAAATTTTAAAAATCAAAATTATTATATTTTTTTAATGAAATGTCATGACGCAGTAAGTTACTTTTTATATGAAAGTCTCCTATATTATTTGTTTCTTATAAATTGCATTTAATATAATTTTTATAAAATTGTTCTTTAGCTTAACAATCAAGAAACAATATTATACATTTTAAAAGTTTTTGTTAAATAGATAGATTTTTTAAATACCATTCAAGAGTAAGAAAAGATCTTTGTATGAAACTCACATAACATAAAATGAACCTCACCTATTTTACATCATAATTACTGTATCGCCCAAATTTTTCACACCCTTACCTTTAGGCTAAAGGATTCGTGCCCGGAAGGAGGATGCGAGAAGGATGGGACAATACCTCTGACTGAGATGCCCTTTGAAGGTCGTGCCTCTCAGGGGAGGGGTATCAGGGTGAATTTTCGACGGATGGTGGGGTTCACCAGGAAACTTTGAGTGGCAGTTTCTACACCTAGGTTGAGAATGGGTTTGATGTGTTCATTTTTTACTCAATCACTCATATTCCTAGGTTGGCCAAAATGAATCTAAATTATTCTATATGAAAATGCCGATTTATATGAATACAAAAAACATGAATGAATCCTAAATACAAAGAATATGTGAGATAGAGAAGAATGCACCTGATTTCGGATATCTAATGAAGATTCTGAAGCTCGTAGGAGTCCAAATCATCTTGAATATGACAGGATCATCTGTAATTGTACATAATCGTCCCAAATTGCAGGCGATCGTCTAAGATCAGACAAGATCGTCATCGACCTGACGAATTCATTAGAAACATGCAATCATAGAAATAGACACCAAAAACCGAAAATGCAACTGCAGGAATAATGCAAAATGATAGAAATAATAGTAAATATGCTTAAATGATAAATCTAGATAACAATTTAAAGGAAATGCATTGTTTAATAGCTTATTTTAAACTTTATCATGCATTTATACTAAATGAGGTGAACTTCAGGATGCAGAATAGAAATAAATCAACCTAATGCATAATTAAATAAGAAATAAGGAAAGAAAATGCAAACTCAGGGCTCTGATTGCCCCCAATCTAAATTGCAGTCGAAATCGCCTCCAATCGTACGAGATCGTCGTCAATCTCAACAGGATCGTCCGAAATCATGTGGAATCGCCTGTGACGATCTAAGCTTCCTCCAGCTGAAGCATAGTGAAATCCTGCAATGAAAACTTGAAACTATGAGTGCAAACAATGATAGATAGGACATTCTAATACAACAAAGCTAAATGGCAGGGAAAATCAACCAGGAAGAGAGTCAGGAGGAGAGCCAAGGGGATAAACTGAGAAAATCCTAGTTTATATAGAATTAGGGAGGGGTTAGGAGGTTGGGGATCATCCCAATCTAGGAGATCTCCAATGTAGGAATATCCAACCACGTAGACACGCTTCTGCCCAGGTTGGAGAGGCTACTGAAACAAAAGCTAATTATGAACATTTGGTTTTGGGACAAAATCGTCTAGACGTTCTGCTCTAGATGAATTTGTTCGATCTGGGACGATATCGTCTGATCGATGACAATATCGTCCAACGGTCAAAACAAATTCTAAAAATGGCACAAAAATGAGGTGAGCGGTTAACGGGTGATTTCAGGGTTAAAATTTAAATTTTTATCTTTTTATTGAGGGTTTAACTGTGCCAATTTTAGGGTGTTACATTTTGCCCCCTCTTTAGAGAATTTTCCAAAGAAAATGCGTTAAAGATGAGTTCTTCACGCTTTACAAGAAAGCAAAAATTTATTACATTTTTCAGACGACGATTCTAGGTCGAATCGTACGACTGCTTACTATGGTGCCCTCTTCCTGGGTAAACCCCTTCGTGTTTTTACCCAAATCGAAAGTTTGAGGTAAAAGCAAGAAAAAGCAAAAATTAAAAAAAAAAAAAATGTTGGTTTTAAATAAAATTAAGAAAAATAGGGTAAAAACCCTAATTCATTTTTACTGTTCACTTTTTCTATTCCAGAGCTTTACAAGCGAAATGGTTGAAACGGTGCACAGATCGACAGAGGTCCTGCGCAGGTTACGGGTAAGGATCTAAACTTAGTGTACCATGTTTTTAACTTGATTTGTTTAATTTGTTATTTGAATTTTGATTGTTTTTTGGGCATTGCGGCCATTTTTAGGCCGTCGATGACATCGGGATGAAATCGTCCCAATTTTGCTGAAATCATCCCTAGATCGCTGATTTCATCTAGGGGAAAAATCGATGATATAGGGGTGATCCCATCCAATAAGGGACGATCCCCAAATTGAGAAATCAGAGACTATTTCGTCCTACTAAGGACGATTTGACTAAATTTGGTACGATATCGTCCAATAATGGATGATATCATTTTTTTATGAGATGAAATTGATTTAATTGATTTTAATGACTATCTATTAATGATTTTTGTTGTTTGATTGTTTATTTTGCAGAGGGGATTGCTAAAGAGTCGAGAGTGGAAATACGAGGGTCTGAGAGACGATGTAGCCACGCTCGATCAGGCCGAGCGAGACAAACTAGCAGAGGTTGGATTATAGCATGTGGCAGAGATGCCACAAATTCCTACAGACATGGGGCTACTGATAGCCCTGATGGAGATATGGTATCCGGGGTCGTCGTGTTTTTGGCTACCGACAGGGGAGATGGCTCCCACTCTAGAGGATGTATGGAGAATTTTGAGGATCCCCATACACGGGCAGTTCATGACTCCTACGGCCAATCAGGGCCATGCCATGATGAGATTGTGCGATGAACCAAGCTTCACCCTAGATAAGGGCAGAGTGAACATCGAGGCATTGAGGTAGATGCCTGGGGTGTCTCGATTGACCTAGGTCTTGGTAGGGGTGGTGGGTGGCCTTCTGCTATGCCACCATAGCGGATGCAGGTTACCGTGGCTCCTCTCAGATGTGGTCTACGACATGAGAGACCACAACTACAGGTTTGGTTGGGGCAGTTTTGTACTATGCCGTTTGTATAGGATCCTGTACGAGGTCATATACAAGGGAGGTCGATGTCTAGTTTTGACATCGCTACTAAATTTTTTTTTGGTAGGCGTTCAATATTGATCGGATAAATAGAGGGCGGACAACGGCCTAAAACCATTTGTAGGTCTATTCAAAAAAGAAAAAAAAAGAAAGAAAAAAACCATTTATCTAAAGTGAGAAAAAGAGTTAGTGTGGGGTCCACCACCGACCAAGATATGGGTGAACGGTGTGAAATGCAATATTAAGTCAACAGTCGTGGCAGAGGGTTTGGAAGTACTTCTTGAGTAGAATTTGGGTCTTTCTAGGCATGGGTCAACAACATTTTGGAAAAATGCATCACAATGCCATGGTGGTCTTGTTGCTTTTCATCAGTCACAAGTTGCGGATGATAACAGTTGCCACAGTATTATATATACCTTTTCTATATTTATGATATAGAAAAATATATATATTTTAAAAATATATCTTATTGATGTTATGCAGATTGTCAAAATTTAGAATTGCAAAGTGGTGCTATAATTAATTATATGGAATGAAAATTTGACCATTTTTTTTTGCTTGAGAAAAAAAGTTTAATGATTGTGTTCGGGTTCTTTATATATATATATATATATATATATATATATAGTTTGAAAAAATATATAGAGAGCATTTTTTCTTGAGAATTTTAAATCTTGTTTATCCATTTATTCAAGTGAAATTTTGATTAGTGATGGTCTTTGATGATGCTAAGTTGTCATTATGCCACTTGAATATTCATAATTGCTCTGTTAGCTCCATGTTTTTGCTACTCTACTTTGATATTTCGAACTATTGGTCTTATTGTTCTTTGAGGTTGTTGCATCCCTTTGAAATCTAGAAACATTATGCTTTTTTGCCAAACACTATCTTATTTGATGCCTTTTTGACTCTATGTAGATATAAAATATTGATGCCTTAAGCCATGCCTCCAATATTGTTGCTGCTCAAGGTGGCGTAGATGTTACTATTCTACAACATTAACCTGACATTTTGTTTCCTTTGATTCTTCAACAATTTATTTTTTTATTATTTTAAATTCTTCTTCACAATTGTTTCTCTCATACCTTTCTTTTGGTGCATCCTTGTGTACTTTTGACAAGGCTTCCTTGGACTTTGTTGTTGCTTCTTCCATGGACTCTATTGTTGTTGCTATTGTAAATTCAACTTTTGAGTTTTCTAATGGTTCTTCAACTTGTTCCCTTACCATAACTATTTCTTGCTTCTCCTTGGATCTTTGTTTATTAAGATTTTCTTTTTGAATGCAATCATGAACTTACACATTATCATATGTGTTTTTTTCTTCTATATCTTCTTTATTCATTTCTTTTAGTTCCCTCTAAAGCCTTTTTATTTCTTCTTCATATCTTTTGATGGTGACCTTCAAACTAGCTATTTTTTTAATAAGGGTTCCACTGACTCAAGAATACATGCTCCGTTTCATCCCATGTCAAAATTATTTCCTTAGTAAGCATATCCCAATCGTTGAATTAGTCTATGGTACTCCCATGCCTACTAACATACATTTCAGCCCTATCATCTTGTAGATAGTTCCTCCTATAGCGCAATATTTCACTTCTATGGATGATTGGTCAACTATTTATTGTTTCTTTCTTCCCCATGATATAGGTCCATATCCTAGAAATAATATATATCAAGAAGTAGGTCTTCTATCATCAATGAGTCATGCATAATCTGCATCTATGTAGTTGGTTAAGAAGAAAATTATTTTTATATTCTAGACTATACTAATAGTACCCCAAACATACCTTAATATCTACTTTGCTTCCTTCCAATGGCATTCTTTTGGTTTTTGCATGAATCATGAGATAACTTATTGCAAAGCTAATATCCAACCTAATGTATGTCAGGTAAATGAGGCTTACAATCAACTATCGATAGAGAATTGCATTCACTTGTGGAGATGCTTTAAATCATGATAGTTGTATGCTTGGATTCAAAGGAACCATCATGGGCTTACAATAATTCATGCAATATTTCTCAAGAAGTGTTTCGACATATTTTAATTTTAAGACAAATATGTAGTGATGTTTCTACCACACCTCCAATCTAAGACAATAGTGTAAAAAACCAAGATTGGTCATGTCAAATAATTTTTTCAAGTCATCATTTGTTGCATGAATTTTTTTCTTAAAATTACCTATGATGATCAAATTATTTACATAAACAATGATAATCACAATGTTCTCTTACTCTTCATGGAATGGGTTTGAATAATATAGAGTTCTCTTAAAACCATGCTTTTCAAAAATATTATCTATTTTTATATACCAGGTTCTAAGATCTTGTTTGAGGCTATAGAGAGAGTTAATCAGTTTATATACCTTTGTGTTTTGTCTAGGTGTTACAAATCCCTCTAGTTGATTCATGTAGACTTCTTCCTTCAAGTCTCCATTGTGAAAGGTGCTTTTTATGTTTGTCTAATGAATCCTCCAACTAAACTATTTTATTAGAGCAAATATTATTTCAATGGTCTTTATCTTAGCAATAGGTGCAAATATTTCTTCATAGTCAATTCCTTCCTTTTGAGCATAGCCCTTGGTTACAAGTCATACCTTTATTTATAAATACTATTGTTATAGTCATATTTAGACTCGAAGATCCATTTGCATCTAATTACCTTCTTCCCTGGTGGAAGATCAACAACCTACCAAGTCTTATTCTTCATTAATGCTTGATATTCAATGTCCATAGCATCTTTTCATGGCTTAGATTGAAGAGCTTTTTGAACTATGGATGTTTCAAAGGTTTGTATGATAGTGCTCATCATGGTCATATTCACCTCATGGTCTAAGCAACCACTCAAGCATTCATGGCTCTCAAGGAAGCAATGTGTACTACTTCATTTTTAATAACCCTAGATTTTTACAAACCATTTGTGATTAAATGTGACACTTCAAGAACAAGTATTGAGGTATTAATAATGTAATAAGGGCATCCCTTGGCATTTGAGAGTAAACAACTTTTAGGTAATAATTTGGGAAGGTCCACATATGAGAAAGAAATTTTGGCTATTCTACATGTAGTTGAGAAATGGCGACACTACTTAATTAGTAGTTGCTTTATCATAAAAATGATCATCGTAGTCTCAAGCACTTTATATAACAATTATTTTCTTATCCAGAACAAAACAAGTGGTTAACAAAATTATCAGGATATGATTTTGTTATCGAATATAATAAATGGAAATAAAATATGGTAGCAGATGCATTATCTCATAAATTTGAAGATGAAGTGGTTATTAACGCCATTTCAGGCCCTTGTTCCCAATGGGTTTCTTAGCTCCAAGAGAAATAAGTGTCAAATATAGAAACTGCTAAAATAATTAAAGATTTGATGCTAGGATCATCCAAGCATCCTCATTTTTCATATGATGACAAGGTATTAAGAAAAAAATTGCATTTACATTCCACACAATTCTACCATAAAATCTAGGGTTCTTGAAGAATCACATGCTTATCCATCAGTAGGACATTCCAGGTTTTTGAAGACATATATGTGGGTAAAAAAATATTTTTATTGGAAAGGATTAAAACCCAAGGTCAAAAATTGGGTGGCTAAATGTGAAGTATGTCAGTGCAATAAGGGTGAAACAGTCAAATATCTAGGATTGCTTCAACCACTACCTATCCCAAATCATCAATAGGAATATATTTCAATGGATTTTATTGAAGGTCTTCCTAAATTAGAAGGTAAAACAATAATTTTTGTGGTAGTGGATCACCTCTCCAAATATGCTCACTTCAATGCTCTACAACATCCATTTTTAGCAAGCAAAGTGGCTAAGGTATTTATGGACTCAATTTTCAAGTTGCATGGAATACCCAAAAATATTGTAAGTGATCGTGATCCCATTTTTACTAGAAATTTTTAGAAAGAATTATTTTTTCTTAGTGGTACCAAGTTAAATATGTCTTTTGCATACCATCCTCAAATAGATGGCTAAACTAAAATAGTTAACAAATGTTTAGGTATGTATCTAAGATGTTTTGCTCAAGATAAACAGTATCAATGGAGTCATTGGCTTTCTTTAGCAGAATGGTGGTACAACACTTTGTACCATTATTCCATCAATATATCTCCATTCAAAGCATTGTATGGAGTAAAACCACCAATAATAGTAGATTATGTTCTAGGTTCTTCCAAAGTTGTCCAAGTAGATGATTGGTTCCATAATTTATAGTCAATTCTCAACATTCTCAAAGATAATTTGGTCCAAGCACAAAATCACATGAAGTAGAAACAAGACTTGCACATTTAAAAAAAAAAATAATACGGGTGATATGGTATTTTCGCATCTACAACCCTACAAAAAAATATCATTGAAGATCAAGACCAGTCATAAATTGATTCCAATATTTTATGGTCCTTACAAGATAGTGCGTTGCATAGACGAGGTGGCATATCAACTAGAGCTTCCTCCCTCATCCTGTATACATCCAATATTTCATGTTTCCTATCTCAATAAGGTGATCAAACAAAAAGTACACTCTCAATCAGAACTACTAGTACTTGATGAAGAAGAATGTATATATCTCCAACTAGAAGAAATTTTGCAAAGAAGATCATGTATTCTTCGATCCCGTCACATAAAAGAATTTCTAATCAAATTGCAGGACCTACCAGTCGAAGATGCTACATGGGAAACAAAAAGTATCTTTGAAATATTTTCAACTTTGAGGATAAAGCTTTTCGAGGAGGGAAGCCATGTTACAATACCAATATAGCCAAGTCGGCTATATTTCCAAGTGATAATTAATTCATTGATTTATCATTATATATAGTGTAGGTTGATTTATTATTGATCATATTTCATAATTCATAATAATTTAAGTATTACAAAGGACTAAAATCTCCTTAGTGGTGAAGGACTTAGCCCTCCTAAAGTGGAAAATATAATTAATTTTCTTTTAGATGTACTTTGTGTATTTGTTCATGCAATTGTTATGCTTCAACTATCAACCTCTTACATAATCATTTTCCTCAAATCACCAGTTTTGGGTATGACAACACCATCCTTAAAACATAAAATACCATATTTTATGTTAAAATCCTTGTTTTCTTCAGGATTTCCCTCAATTTTAGCATGGATTTCAATATAGTACTAATCTTGGAGTTACATTTCCTTGAATTTGTCCATCAAGTCTATATGACTCTAGGTTAATGTTGTTATGTGCCTTATCCTACTCAAGGCATATCCAAATATTTGAAATTTGAGGTAATATGAGGTATTTTATGTTGTCATTGATGTCACATGGATCATTGATGTCATAGGGATCACATTTGGTTTTGGTGGCTGAAATATTTCATAAATAAGCATTTATGATATTTCAAAAAATAGGGTTTTTGTGAAAACCATGGTAGGTAAAATAAAAGGTTTTATTTAAAACCACGGATGGCAGATTTGATATGGGTTTTTTTAAAAAACTAGGTTGGCTTTTCGTTTCATTGAAAAATGTGCCTTGGAGATGAAGATATTCAACCTTGAATAATCAGTGCAAATTTTAATATTTAAATTTTAAAATTAAAATTTAATGACATCACCGTTGACATCATCATAAAAATTGAATTATTCAAAATCTACCGATGGAAAAATAATTAAGGGTGCATATATATACATCGAGGATTTTGTTTAAAAACCTTGGAATCGAAGTGGAGAGAAGACAACGAGCGCAGAAGATAATTCGTGTGGCAAGCATGGCCTAACGACGAGCGAGGGGAGACAAAGATATTTTGCTAGGCAGAAGACTGAGGTTTGATTCCTGCCAATTGATATTTTCAAGGAAAACAAAAGTCCCACATTTGGTTGTGTTTTTGAGGCAAGAAAGGCCCATGTTTTATTTTGTGAAGAGAGAGGAGAAGACAAAAGCGCCTTTTGCGCTTATTGTCTCATGTGAGCGCTGTGCTCACGTGGTCATTGATGTTGTGGTTAAGGAAGTGCATCAGCAGATGAAGAGGGTTTGATTCCCTCTAGAGGTAAGTAATTTTTTATTATTAAAATTAATTTTTGCCTAATGTTGTAGGTATAAGGTGATAAGGGTTGAGTTGTTTTGGAAGGCAAGATATATGTGCTCTTAGTAGAAAATATATTTTTGGTATGTTTCTTTTATGAAAGTATATCATATTATATATCATTGGAAATCTTATTTTGAGGGCTATTTGACTAACTCATTTAGAAGGAGAAATAAGGAGTGTATAGAGAGATATTTATGTTTTTGTAAGAAAGAGTTGTCCCTTGTGGTGATTTGGGTTGAGAGTGAGATTAGAACATAATTGAGTCTCTAAAAATTCTCTTTATGCTTCTATGAGTTGAGTTGAGATTGATTTGAGTTGAGAGTAAGATTAGAACATATTGAGTCTCTAACAATTCTCTTTATGCTTCTATGAGATTGACTTGAGTTGAGTTGAGATTTATTTGAGTTGAGTTGAGTTGAGATTGAGATTAGAACATATTGAGTCTCTAACAATTCTCTTTATTCTTCTATGAGTTGAGTTGAGTTGAGATCATTGTGGATCATTGTTGTCATCCATTGAAGAGTACATTGCCATTCTGTGTGAAATTGTTATTCAACATTGGACAGGTTCTATGTGAGCTTGTTATTCAATTTTTGACAAGCTTTGTGTGAGCTTGTTAAGTAGGTTCTATGTGAACCTATTGAGCAGGTTCTTAGTGAGCCTGTTGATAGGGCTTTGGAGGTGATAGAGTACAGAGGATAGAGTCTTAGTGGATAGATATCTAGCAACCAACACCGTTGAAGATATATCGAGCATGGAGTCTTCAAGTAGAGAGAGGTCCACCAGTCAA
This sequence comes from Wollemia nobilis, assembly GCA_028583015.1. Lineage (NCBI taxonomy): Eukaryota > Viridiplantae > Streptophyta > Pinopsida > Araucariales > Araucariaceae > Wollemia > Wollemia nobilis. Next base: position 10,290,779 of record JAQPPZ010002499.1, read on the forward strand.
TGCAACAGAGAGACAGAGTCTTATAGAAGATAACATAGCCAGAGTAGAAGGAGAAAGAGTTATCCTATGGAAGAGATCCACAAAATTTATATTAGGGGATCAACATCTCCTTTGTACAAAGATCCATAAACATTGTAATTGGGAGTGATTCCCAAAGATATTTATTGAGAAAGTTTTAGTAAAATATTTTCTCCGTGGAGTAGCCCATATTGGGTGAACCACATAAATTGTGGTGTCTCTATTGTGTATGGTTTATGTGCATTACTTTGATTACTGCTATTGATACTGCTATATTTACACAACATAATATTTAATTGGAAGAAAAAGTAAAAAGTGGTCTTATACTGTTCACCTCCCCCTCTCAGTATAATCTTGTGTTCTTCAATTGGTATAAGAGCGGGTTCTTTGAAAATGCTAATAGCTTGAGGGAAAATTCTACAAGAACACAGATGGCTTCACAGAATGGATTATCTATAAATAAGGCTCCATTATTTGATGGTAACAATTATGCTTTCTGAAGCATGAGGATGAATAAATACTTGATATCACAAGGATATGAGGTATGGTAGATGGTTGAAAAAGATTATAAGGTTGAAGGTGATCTTGAGGAAGATAAGACTACCAAGAAATTGGTTGAGATAAATGCAAGAGCAATGAATTGTATTTTGAGTAGGCTACGTGAGACATATTTTGCAAAGGTCATGGTATGTACTTTAGCTAATGAGACGTGGACCAAGTTGAGGAATACTTATGAAGGAGATTCCAAGGTAAATTTGGAAAAAAAATCTTACTACATTGTAGAAGCAAGTGATAATTCAAATTACAATGATAAAGATTAGTCAGATGAAGAAGAATGTACATTATTTGGAATAAATAAAGAGAAAAAATAAAATTTATTCCTAGGTATTTAAGTTAAATAAGAGGATAAATTTATTGAAGAAAGACATGAAGAGCTTTCCACAACCATTGAGCAAGCAAATAGGTACAAGAAAGGTCTAAGAATACTAAAATGCTTCATATGCGGAGATTTTGGGCATATAGATGATGATTGCACATACTACAACAATTGCAACAAGGAAAGTTTATTTGAAGAAGAAAGCAACAATTCTAGTGACAATTCCAGTAGTAGTGATGATGAAGAAGAGAATTCCACAAAACAAGAAAATAAAATCAGGAGGTTGAAAAAAAAAATCAAGAGGCTTGAAAATAAGGTTCAATAAAATGAAAAAGTCAATATGATGCTTAATCAACACATTCAAGATTTTCAAAAAGACCTTCAGGAATCAAAAGAGTTTGGCATCACTATTTCTGAGAAACTAAAGGAGAGGAAATAAATATGTGATCAGTTAGAAGAATAATATAAAAAAAGTTTTGGGACCTACATAAATGAGTTAGCACGATTTCAAAGAAATTCAAAAACACTGGATAATTTTTTGGATTTACAACGAGATCCATTTATAAAGACAGGGCTTGGTTATGAAGAAGGGAAATAAAAAATAAGTACACAAGGTCCTATATTTGTATCAGGAGGTTTCATTTCAGAAATCTATAAGGAATAACCAATTCCCAAAGAAAAAGAAGCAACAAAAATGGATACTTGCATTTCAGAGGCTATAGAGATGTGTGCCAATTTGCTACTTAACACAAATGAAGAAAAATAAGAGGGAGATTCCAAAGCACCAAAGGTTTAATATTTCAGGTTTGGGGAATCACACTCAAAAGGAGAGGAAGTTCTAAAATATGAAAGCAAAGAAGCACCTATGATTTGTGAGGAAAGTTTCAAAGTTCCTATGGCTCCAAATATTCAGTTTGGTTCTTGTTTTGAGATAGGTGAATCAAGTTCGAAAGGAAAATAAATTCTTGAAGAGAAAGGCAAGGAAGAGGTTTTAGATGCTACAAAGAAGGTTCAAGAATGCAATGCACAACTTGAAGATGATCATAAGGATAATGGTCAAGAAAGGTATGAGTAACCAAGGCATGAACAAAGGGCTTTTCAAGGATATTGTTTTTCTTGTAATGGATTTGGACACAGGGCTATACATTATAAGATTCATGGATCAAAGAAGTTTGATTTTGCTAGAAGAAACTTCAAGGGAAGAAGGTATGGTTTTCAGGAACATTGCTTCTCATGCAATAGGATTGGTCATAGATATTTTCAGTGCAAAGAAAATGAGAAACATGGTTTTGGTTTTAGAACTACACAATTCAGAAGTCATGGTTATAATGGTCATGAAAACAAAGCTTCATAATACAGGGTTCAAGAAAGGAATGGATATGGAAATTATTTTAAGAATAATTTTAGGACATGGGCACTAACCAAAGGCTACAATATCAAGTGTTTTAATTACAATAAATTTGGGCATATTGCAAGATGGTGTAGGACTCAATTCCAAATAAGTTCAAGGAAAGAAGGTAAAAAAGGTTCAAGACAAGAAGATCAAGTAATTCATCAAGAGAAACATGGAAGGAAGTTGATATAGGAAAGAACCAATGTAAGATGGGAGTAAAAATACTCCCAAACCAAAATTGATCACCTCAAGAGAGAAGGTGGTGAGGGGGCTAAGGTTAAGAGTCATATCTTTTAGCCCCATAGGTGTCCCTTTTACCATTGATGTCAAAGGGGGAGATATTTGAGTAAAGGGGAGAGAATTGAGTTAGGGGGAGCATCCTCCAAAGAGAGCATTGAGTTAGGGGAAACAACCTCCATAGAAAGTATTGAGTTAGGGGGAGCAGCTTTGTTTCTCAGAGATGGTTTTTGTAGTGATTAGGTTTTTGTATTAAAGGTGTTGCCATCAATGACAAAGTGGGAGATTGTTGGAAATTTGAGGTAATATGAGGCATTTTATGTTGTCATTGATGTCACATGGATCACATTTGGTTTTTGTGGCCGAAATATTTCATAAATAAGCATTTATGATATTTCAAAAAATAGGGTTTTTGTGAAAACCAAGGTAGGTAAAATAAAAGGTTTTATTTAAAACCACGGATGACAGATTTGATATGGGTTTTTCTTAAAACCTAGGTTGGCTTTTTGTTTCATCAAAAAATGTGCCCTGAAGATAAAGATATTCAACCTTGAATAATCGGTGCAAATTTTAATATTTAAATTTTAAAATTAAAATTTAATGACATCACCACCGACATCATCATAAAAATCGAATTATTCAAAATCCACCAACGTTGGAAAAATAATGAAGGGTGCATATATACACCAAGGCTTTTGTTTAAAAACCTTGGAATCGAAGTGGAGAGAAGACGGCGAGCACAAAAGATAATTCGTGTGGCAAGCATGGCCTAATGGTGAGCAAGGGGAGACAAAAGGGTTTTTCTAGGCAGAAGACTAAGGTTCGATTCTCGCCGGTTGATATTTTCAGGGAAAACAAAAGGCCCATGTTTGGTTGTGTTTTCGGGGCAAGAAAGGCCCACGTTTTGTTTTGTGAAGAGAGAGGAGAAGACAAAAGCGCCTTTCGCGCTTATTGTCTCATGTGAGCGTTGTGCTCACATGGTCATTGGTGTCGCGGTTAAGGAACTGCATGGGTAGAGGACAAGGGTTTGATTCCTTCTAGAGGCAAGTAATTTTTTATTATTAAAATTAATTTTTGCCTAATTTTGGAGGTATAAGGTGATAAGGGTTGAGTTGTTTTGGAAGGCAAGATATATGTGCTCTTAGTAGAAAAGATATTTATGGTATGTTTCTTTTATGAAAGTATATCATATTATATATCGTTGGAAAGCTTATTTCGAGGGCTATTTGACTAACTCATTTAGAAGGAGAAATAAGGAGTTTATAGAGATATATTTCAGTTTTTGTAAGAAATAATTTTCCCGTGTGGTGATTTGGGTTGAGAGTGAGATTAGAACATAATTGAGTCTCTAACAATTCTCTTTATGCTTCTATGAGTTGAGTTGAGATTGATTTGAGTTGAGAGTAAGATTAGAACATATTGAGTCTCTAGAAATTCTCTTTATGCTTCTATGAGATTGACTTGAGTTGAGTTGAGATTTATTTGAGTTTAGTTTAGTTGAGATTGAGATTAGAACATATTGAGTCTCTAAAAATTATCTTTATGCTTCTATGAGTTGAGTTGAGTTGAGATCATTGTGGATAATTGTTGTCATCCATTGAAGAGTACATTGCCATTAATTATTGAGTTCATATTTGAGCTTTGCCTTGATATATTTGTGGATGAGATTTGAGTGCTACTTGAGCATGATTGATTGAGCCTTTGAGAAGGCATTTGTGGACAGTTTTGAGAAAGCTTTGTGGATATATTTGAGGACAGTGTTGGGACAGATTTATGGATAGTTTTAGAATAGATTTTGGACAAGTTCTTAGTGAGCTTGTTGGAGCATATTTGGGAAAGTTCTTGGTGAGCTTGCTAGAGTAGTTTTGGATAATTTTTATAAGAGCTTGTTATTCAACATTGGACAAGTTATGTGTGAACTTGTTATTCAGCATTGGACAGGTTCTATGTGAACTTGTTATTCAGCATTGGACAGGTTCTGTGTAAACTTGTTATTCAACATTGGATAGGTTCTGTGTGATCTTGTTATTCAGTTTTGGACAATTTCTGTGTGAGCTTGTTAAGCAGGTTCTATGTGAACCTATTGAGCAGGTTCTTAGTGAGCCTATTGATAGAGCTTTGGAGGTGACAGAGTATAGAGGAAAAAGTATCAGTGGATAGAGATCCAGCAGCCAACACAGTTTAAGACAGATCTGAGTGAGGAGTCTTCAAGTGGAGAGAGGTCCACCAGTTAGTGCAATAGAGATACAGAGTCTTCTAGAAGATCACATAGCCAGAGTAGAAGGGGAAAGAGTTATCCTATGGAAGAGATCCATGAAATTGAGATTAGGGGATTAGCATATCCTTTGGATAGAGATCCATAAAAATTGTAATTGGGAGTGATTCCCAAATATATTGATTGAGAAAGTTTTAGTAAAATATTTTCTCCGTGGAGTAGCCTACATTGGGTGAACCACATAAATTGTGGTGTCTCTATTATGTATGGTTTCTGTGCATTTCTTTGATTACTGCTATTGATACTGCTATCTTTACACAACATAATATTGAATTGGAAGAAAAAGTAAAAAGTGATCTTATATTGTTCACCCCCCTCTCAGTATAAGCTTGTGTTCTTCACCAACCTTATTTTATTTTTCCTTGATACTTTATACACCCAAATGTCACATATTTCCACTTCTCTCATCATCGTGGATGATCAATTTTCCAAACCCACAAAAAAATGCTTAAATTGGCTTCAAAACATTATTCATTCATCAAAATCACTATTCATATTCATAAGCCCCCTTGGGCTACTTAATCCCCTTCCTACGCTTAACTATGGGTCCTCATGTGACCTCCATCATAACTCAACTAAGGTTGAAACTTTTACCATGGTCAAAATGCACTTTATGGTCAAATTCCACTTTATGGCTAAACACATGGTTAATTAAGCTAATCATGTTTAATGCTAAGAATTTCCACCTCACCTAGTCTACTTTGACTAGCCTAGCATTTCCACCTCACCTAGTCTACTTTGACTAGCCTATCCTAACCTTACCATATTTCCATCCTGATAATTCCTCCATCTCACACTCTCTTATGCAATATGTGACAAATGGAGACTTTTGCATAGAAAAAACAATTTTTAATTAAAAGGTTTTCCACCTTGCTATGCTATTTATGGCATGTGTATGGGTGAGGTATTATCTCACCCAACAACACTTATGAGGTATGACACCTCAGGGGATACCTCAGAAGAAACCTCATAAGGACCACCTCACAATGCACACCTCAACCCCTCCCCTAAACTTGGAAATTTCTATAAATAGAAGATCGTTTTCTCCATTTTAGATATATAAACTTTAGCTTAACAAAACTCCACAAAAATTACTCTAGGCTATATCAAACATCACTCAACATCCATCATACATCATTCACCATTCATCCCACATAGGATTCTACATAAAATCCACCATGCTCTTTGTTGTTTTGATAGGTTGCTGATAAGGAAAGTGATTTCTGAAGGTGACCCATTGAGAAACAGAAGAAGCATTTCCATCAAATTCCATAAATTTTGGTAAAATCAATTAGATTTGCATAGACACATGCAAATATTGAGGTTCGCACACTGGTGTGCAAACCTAGTTTTCAATAGTATAGAGGATACATAATAGGTAAGTATACTTCATAACTAGGGTTTTCATTATTTTTTATAGTTTTAATCATGTTTTAAGATATTTTTGATGTATTTTATTTATATAAATATGGGTCTTGATCAAGATAGGCCCCAAAACAGACTAACCAAAATTTGTAGGTCTAACAGATCTTGATGATAGGTCTAGTGTATAGTGGCATATGAGGAATAAGCCCACTCACATCAAGGAATATGAAGAAGACACCTTTCTTGGTGATTTTTGTTCCATAAAAGAGGGCTTCCCTTGGGGAAGATCCATTTTGTGGTCCTTATGGGTATATTTGTAAAAGGATATTTATTGTGAACCCTTTTAAGTTAATTCTAAGCAGTTGGTTTTCTCGTACTTCATTTTTACATGCTCGATGGGACCCCCACCAAGTTATTGCTTTTGCTTCACTTGATTGCTCACTAAATGATAATTTTTGTCTATTTTTCTATGTTTCAGGTGCTAAAATCTAGAACAATCCACAAAAGCCCTAGGATGCACTTCAAGCCCACACCTACAAAATTTTAGACCTCTGAGTCACATTTGCATAGAGGTGTGCAATCTTGAAAACTACCTCCAAAAATAGTCCTTAGCAACAAGGTACCTGTTTCCACACAACCACATCAATAGCACGTAAGTCAGGGGGTTAACAAGCTTTTGTACCATTGAGATTGCTATCTCACATACCTTTATAGCCTGCTTAGGCCAAACCATATCTTGACAAGGTATGTGCAAGGTGAAATCATTCCTTTTACTTTCAATTGCAATTATCATTAGGATTTCTCTCCATCCCTTGTCCAATTTTTTTGCAAGTATCATATTGTGGTTTTGTGGTAATTTTAGAACTTAAAATTCACTTTTTACCTTTATTTTTTTGTAGGAAACTTATCCAAGAGCAGAAAGGACAATAGAACTAGCTTCACAAACCCAAAAGTTGTCCAAAATCATCAACAAAATTCCATTTGCATAGGGGTGTGCGAATTCTATAGGACAATCAGATTCACACACTAGTGTGTGAACCTCACAAAATTACAAAATTTTGTGGCACAGAGATAAACAAGACCTTCTGCAATACTTGGTGCTAGGTATTTTACTAAGAAAATATTATTTTTATCTTTTAAAGGCTGATTCGCTTATTTGTGCACTTAATTAGGCAAAGTTTCCTTTTCAAAAGTACTAGATTAGAATTAGCTCCTTTTCAAAAATACTATATTAGATTTAGTTTCTTTTCAAAAGTGCTATATTAGACTTAATCTCTTTCCAAAGCATTAGATACAGAATTTGCTCCCTTTCAAAAGCATCTTAGGATAAATATATTTATTTTCAAAAGCATCATAGGATAAGTGGGTTTCCCTTTCAAAATAATATCTAGATACATGGATTTCCTTTAAAAAGCATCTTAGGATAAATTTACTTTCAAAAGTATTTATTCTAGATTTCCCTTCAAAAGTACTTTAGATTAAGTGGGTTTCCCTTTCAAAAGAATTTAGTCTAGATTTCCCTTCAAAAGTACTTTATATTAAGTGGGTTTCCCTTTCAAAAGCATATTAGGATAAATGTATTTCCTTTCAAAAGCATCTTAGGATAAGTGGGTTTTCCTTTCAAAAGTATTTAGTCTAGATTTCATTTCAAAAGCATCTATGATTAAGTGGGTTTTCCCTTTCAAAAGCATCTTAGGTTAAGTAGTTTTTTCCTTTGAAAATCATTTAATATAGTTTATTTCCAAACACATTAGATTCAACTCAAACACCATACACTCACATTTCATTCACATTGGTAATATTGGACTTCATCACCAATCCCCAATCAAGATTGGTGATGTTGGATTTCATCTCCTTCCACCAACTTGCCCCCTAGTCACCATAGTAGCCCCCACATGCAATTTCATAGCCTTCATCACTAGAAGATCCTCTGCTCTTGAGATACCCTCAGAGTAGGTTTAGGATTATATTCCCTTGCTCATAACGTATTTTGTATAATTCATGAGTTGGTAATTATCATTCTTGACTAAGCCCATTCGAGGGTGAAGCAAAAGCCTGGGTTTCAAAGAGCTCTTTTGTATTCCCCAATTTGGTTATATTTTTGTTGTACCATCCATTAGCTACCATTTTACTATTGTCACATTGTTGTTCTTTTCTCACCTTTGGTTGTTGTAAAGTCATGCTTCAACACACCTTTCTAGTATCCATATCACCTCTTGCTATTTGGTTTTAGGTTGGATAACATCATCAAAATTCATGAAAATAGAAAAAAAAATTGCTTATTTTGGCTACATCTAAGCACTTTTAGCTCATAAAAATGGTCACAAAACCATAAAAACAATCCAAACTCACTTGTTGGACTCCCACAATTTGTTATTGTAAAATTTCACTCAATCTATCCATTTTGCTCAGATTTGCAGAAACACGTGTGAATCTCATGGTTCACACAAAGATGTATGAATATAATTTTTAGGCCATAAATAGATATGATAATGACACAAAGCAGACAAAAGGTTGATTTTTCATTTTTGGCTATTCTAAGCATTTTAGTTGCAAACAAAAACATGATTTTCACCCATAGTCAAGTGCATGAGCAAGATCACCTCACTGCAAAGGCAACTCATGTTTCCTCCTTGCAATCTAACAATCCACCTCCACAATCCAAGGAGATGGTATCCATTGCCCCACTAGATCAGATGGGTAATTCACAAACACCTCTCATAGACAACATGTCACAAGTTGAGTCATCAAAGTCACCCTAAATAGAGATAGATGATCCTAGGGATACCCTTCCACTAGATGATCCTTCTTCATACAATCCACCTTCCACATTTTCCTAGTATGTTATCTATACTACACTAATTATCTATACTACACCTAGCAATCCACCCTTGTATCTCACTTTTGATGAGTACCATTCACTAATCATCCATTATTACAACACCAATATCAACCTCTTTTTTTCGTGACATGTCGCATTTTCGCGACCAAATGAAAAGAGAAAGAGCAAGAAAGAAAAAGTGTCATGATATCGCGACATGCTAAGCAAGAAAGAAAGAGTGTCGCGATATCGTGACATGTCGCATTATCATGACCAAAAAAGAAGAGAAAGAGCAAGTAGGAAAAAGGGTCGCGATATCGTGACATGTTTTTTCGTGACTAGAAGAGAAGAGAAAGAGCAAGAAAGAAAAAGTGTCATGATTTCATGACATGTCGTATTTTCACGGCCAAAAGAGAAGACTAAGATCAAGAAGGAAACATGGCGCGATATCACGATATGTCGCATTTTCATAACAAAAAATGAAGTGAAAGAGGAGGAAGGAAAAAGTGTCGCGATTTCGCGACATGTTGAGCATAAAAGAAAAAATGTCATGGTATCGCAACATGGAAAAAGGGTCGCAATTTCATGACATGTCGCATATGAAAATAGAAAGAGCAAGAAAAAAAAAGGGTCGGGATATCATGACATGCTAAGCAAGAAAGAAAGAGTGTCGCGATATCGCGACTTGGTGAGCAAGAAGGAAATAGTGTCGCTTTTTGGCGATGTGTTGAACATGAATGAAAAAGTGTCGCGATTTCGTGACATGTTAGATTTTCGCATCCAAAATATAAGATAAAGAGCAAGAAAGACAAAGTGTCCTGATATCACGACATGTTAGTTTTTCACGACCAAAAGAGAAGAGAATAAGCAAGAGGGAAAAAGTGTCGCGATATCGTGACATGTTGTATTTTCACGACCAAAAGAGAAGAGAAAGAGTGGGAAGGAAAAGTGTCATGATATCGCGACATGTCGGTTTATCATGACCAAAAGAGAAGAGCATGAGCAAGGTGGAAAAAGTGTCGCGATATCGTGACATGTCATCTTGTCGCGACCAAAAGAGAAGAGAAAGAGCATGAAGGATAAGTGCTGCGATAGTGCTACATGTCGCAATTTTGCGACCAAAAGAGAAGAGAAAGAGGAGGAAAGAAAAAGTGTCACAATTTCATGACATGTTCAAAATGAAAGAAAGGGTGTAGCGATATCGCGACATGTCACTTTTTCATGACCAAAAGTGAAGAGAATAAGCAAGAAGGAAAAAGTGTCGCGATATCGCGACATGTCGCACTTTCATGACCAAAAGAGAAGAGAAAGAGCAGGAAGGAAAAGTGTCACAATTTCGTGACATGTCACTTTTTTGCAACCAAAAGAGAAAAGCAAGAGCAGGAAGGAAATGTGTCGCGATATCGCGACATGTCGCAGTTTCACGACCAAAAGAAAAGAGAAAGTGTTAGGTGGCGAAAGTGTCGACTGCCAGTGTTCTAAGGTGTGTGTAACCTTTTGTAAGGGTGTTGCTCTTTGTTGGCTGTGTGACCTCAGTAGGGGGCTATGGGCAGACTGTCCCTATTGATATCTTGTCCCGTTTTAGCGATGCGCTGTTTTTGTAATAGGTTTTGGGTCAACCTATAAAACCTAGTTGTAATGAATATGTACCTTAATTACCAAAAAAAAAATATCAACCTCTTTTTGGGGATGATCCAACTATTGTGTATCAAGTAGAACTTGGTGCCATTACAACTGCTCAAATAGTCAACATGATCTCCACAACTCACTCATCCATGTTCAATAATCAAGCTTATTCATCTCAAAACCTATAGCAACATAAAATACTGCAACATCAACAAATTCCACAACAACAGACGCCTCCTCAAATTCCATTCCAATACCAACAAGTTGTGCAGCAATAGCAAATACCACCAATACAATATTTTTTATCGCAACAATACATTCCACAATAACAATAAATTTTGTTCAATCAACAATTTGTTGCCACCTCCCTGTTAAATTTTAAGGCGGATTACATAATATAATCAAACTTACAAAATGAAATAAAGTGCCAAACTAATATATATGATAATGGAAATATTATGTAAGTATGAAATATTGAAATAGCTCACATAGCTACTCCTAAATAATCCATAAAGCAAGGCTCACAAAAATGGAGCCATAGTATTGAAAGAACCAAATAATATTATTACTCTTATTGTTGTTTTACATCTCCACATTACCATTTATATAATGTAACATGACTCTTCATAAGAAACACACTCGGTCTTCCCAATTCTTGACTATTCAACTTTCTTACTAATTGACTCATGTACACATGGATAAATGTGCACATTTACAATATTATTATGCATCCATGTGCATTTAATACAATACATAAAGTGAATCCCAATCTAAGACATGTACCAAATAATGTAATATACTCAAAAACCCCCCGTATTACATTATTTGGTTATTGAAGACTTGTCTTCAATATGAGTCTTCAGTCTTCTGGTGGAAATTGTGTTCTTCATTTTATTCCTTGTACATATCTTGATCAAGAAAATGATTAGTATCATCATAAAACACAACCGATAAGGCTTTGACTTCATGCTCCTCTGTAGCTTCCTCTAATTCTTGGATCTCTTGGACTAGATTACCCTTTTGAATTTTATCTCTATATTGTAGCTAAAGAGAATTGTACTATCGCTGAAATTATGGTTGAGGTGGTCTATATTGATTTGGATATTGCCTTTGTTTAGGCAACCTATTTGGTTGATTCATTTGATTACCTTGGAATTTATTCCTTATATTAAATCTATAATATTGTATTATGACCTCTTTTCTTACAAATATGATAGTATCGATCATACCATTTGGGTTTGTTCTTTGAAATAGAAGTAACGTTTCCTTTCTGGTTATCCTTTGATATTAATGCACTATTAGTCATTTCATCCTTAACTAAATTTATCACTTCATGTTCTTGCATTATATTAACCAATTCATAAAATAATGTATATTTACCTAGAATTTGTAAATATGTAACCAAATATTTATAACTTTCAAGAAGTTCTTGCAAAACCACTTGAAACAAGAATTTGTCGTTTATTGTTTCTCCTAGGGTTAATATATTTCCATTTACATATGCTACTCTTCTTAGAAATAATTCTATACTTTCTCCACTATTAAATTTTAGAGAATGTAGTTGAGTTTGAAGATTCATAATAGTAGCTTTATTTTATCCTTCAAATATTTTGGCTAAGGTGTTCCATGCATCTGTAGAAGTTCCTACTGAACTAATGTATGGCTGAATTTCATCTGTAATTGCAAAAGTTATTATCATTAGAGATTTTTCTTGATATTATTCATATTTCTAAATTTCTCTTGCATCTTCAGTAGGTTTATTTTTTGCCACTTTAACTATATCCCAAACGTTTTCTACCATCAACATAGATCTTATTTTTTTTCCATGATGCATAATTAGAGCCTTTGAGTAATTGAGATTTTAAAAGAAATCTGAAATACCTTATGTGATGTCATGATTAACCTTATACCCTCAAATTTTTAACTATAGAAATATATTTGTAATTATGAATCCAATTTTTTGTAGAAATCCTTATTATTCCAACTCAATCAAATTACAAATATTTTAAAATATTTTGTAACTTTAAATTTAATTACAAAACTTTTAAGTATATATTTTTCCAATATCCTGTACTAAATAAATACTCCTTTAATAACTCTCCAATTTTATATTATATCTAAGCTTTCAAATATAGACTCATCTTCTAAAAATACCTTTCCTCTTCACCTTAGAAAATAATAATCTTATAAAATTCCTTATTACTCCTAGCTCAAGCTTATGAGTAAGTTGAATGAAATAAATTACCTTAGGTATTTTACTCCTCTATAAATCTTCCATCGCGTACATCTATGAAAGATGTTGTATTTACATGTGTTATCACTATCGGATTCATTGGATTCTTTGATTGATATCTTCTCTCACTATGACTTCAATAAACATGCACTCAAATATAACATCCAAATGTTCTCTTACTACATCCAATAGCTGGTATCTTTCGTATGCTTTTTCCTGCACTGATATGCCATCTTTATTAATGGCCTCTCTACTATTTTGGTGCCTTGGGAGAATGTTTCCTTAAATAGGCACAAATTATCCTTTGACATTTCAGTTTCTACTTGCTACTTGCCAAAATAGGTTCTAGACTCTTCAAATGTTAGTCTAGAATATACCACTTAGCACTCCAACGTTTCTACCTCCATTGCAATACATTTTCTTCTTTGGCAAATATTATTGTGGTAATGAGCATTACCTAAAATGCTCCTTCAATGCTTCTCCAACATTAATCAACATGGCACTTGCATGTAGACTAATCCACCTAGGGTTTCTTTCTACTTCTAATGTAAGTCTTCATTGTTCCATTGCTTGTTTCACTTAATACATTTATCTCAATGTATTCATGTGCTTTTCTTTTCACATTCGAATTCTAATTTCTTAAGGATGAACATCCTCCTTTTCTTTGATGCTTTTTCAAGTGGCTTGGTATTATTTTATGGTGTTAATGGTGTAGATCTCGTCTACATATCTTTAATGGTGTGGAGCTTCTACCCACATCTCTCCACCAATGTAGAGATAAATCAGTTTCCCTCCTTATAGCAATGGTAACACTCCTTTGAGTGGTAGTTTATCTTTCTCTTTTAAGTTTCCCATCTTAGAAAAATGGTAACACTCTTTTGAGTGGAAGTTCCTCTTGTTATTTTGAGTGATGATTCATATTCTACAATGACACTTTCAATATCTCTCGACGCTTGTGCTCGTCTAAGATTCTAGTGTCTTTTGACACTCAAAAATTTTGTCCAATTTCTAACCTTTATTAGGTCTTCACCTAGCTTAGTTTATTGCTTTCACTTTGCTTTAATAAATATATAATAGCATATCATTCATTAATAATACTATGCACTTCTTATTTCTCCTTAGTATTGCTATTTTATCTTTGTAAATATTTAAGATGTACTACTAACACCTTAACTTAAAGAACTCTTTTAAGTTCTTAATTTTTTGATTTCAAATTAATGCAATATGGATAATAAAATGGTGCTCTTAAAACTTATTGTATAACTAATTTCAATACTTGAATAATAGAATTAGCTCACACCACTATTGCATACCTTTACTTTCTCTAATTTGTATCAAAGTTCTTTACTTTTCTCCTGAAATGGGTAGAAAACAATATTTGATAATTTAACACAAAACACAATGATGCATTAAACAAAGATATTGTGATTCCATTGATATTAAAAGATATGTGTTACAAGAGGGATATTATATCCTTTATCCATTTCTTTCCCTAAAAATGTTACAATCAATTTGATGTCTTATTCAATCGTCCCTCAGTGTAGGTGGGCTTCTTTGTATGTGGGCCATCGTCGGGTTGCTGTTGGTTTGATGCTACTTTCCCTCTTCAGATTTACCACATGATCTATGAAGGACCTGGAAAAGGGTGTTAGTACAATGGGGGACTTGCCTTAGTCAGGACCCATATTTATGAAGATGAAATGACCATAAAAACATAGCAAAATATGAAATAAATTGTGCAGAAGGTAATAATATGATGAAAGAGAGCTTACCTCCCAAATCTGGAGTGATTTAGGGCTTGTAGACCCAATTTGCCACCCGGGGGGTGAGCTGAGGCTGGATTCATGGGGCAAGGGGTGATCTAAGATGTGATGCTTCTTCTGCAAAATCCTTCTAGTGGGTCTACTCCTAGGCAGCTGTGGTGCCTTTGGGTACTATTGAAATTTGACTATGTGCATAGGGAAATGACTGTTCAATATTGAATTTCCATTTCAGTAGAGTAACTATGCTTTGTTGAATTTGTGAGAGATTCTTGATTAGGGGTTTAGAACCCACTATTTATAGGCAAAGGCAAGGTGTAGGGGGGTTAGATAGACTAAACCTAGGTTTGATTTTGACTAGGGTTAGGTTAAGAAATGCAATGTGGCAACATCACATTCCTTATGAGAAATATCTTATCCTCACATATGTGTGAGGATGGATTAGGGATAATCCTGATTAGGAGGTGCTTAAGTTAATTTAGGACATGATTAAAGAAATATCCTAACAAACCCTAATTTCACACATATGGGAGGATGTAATTAGTGGTAATAAATATTAAGGGTTCTTTTAATCAAATTTGCCCTAAAAAGGTGATTTAAGTAAAGTCAACATTAAATTAGATTTTAGGTATTGACTTATTAATTGGTTTGATCAACTAATACCTCGTGGCGATCTCAATCGAGTGCAAATAGGTTTTTGGAGGATAACCCAGTGTATGGGATGTGATTTTGAAGGCTTATGAGGGTTTAGAACCTAAAATCTGGTGAAGTAGTATATGGAAGTCTACACGATGCTATGACAATCTATGGCAATCTATGCATGACTACACATGACTACAGTCGTCTACGTATGACTACAATAATCTACGCATGTCTAGGAGTATCTACAATAGTCTACACTGGTCTATGATAGCCTAGGGGTACCTAGGATGGCCTATGCAAACCTACAAGTGTCCAGAAGGATCTACAAGTACATAGGTATAGTAGTGTGCAACTTTTGGGTGTCTACATTTGCCCCTTTTTGTACTATACTGTGTGGAACACAGTTTAATACAAAAATATGAAGGGTTTGTGTAGAAGAAAAAGGGATAGAAGGGGAATGTAATTCAATCAAAGGTATGTAGCCGCTTGAAGTGTGACCATACAACATTGATCGGATAGCCAAGAAGGAGAAGAGAAAATAATGAGATTCAATCAAAGGTATGTAGCTGATCAAAGTGTGACCATACAACATTGATTGGATAGCCAAGAAGGAGAAAAGAATGGGATCCAATCAAAGGTATGTAGCCGCACAAAGCGTGACCATAAAAAATTTACTGGATAGCCAAGAAGAGAAGGGAATAAGGAAAGGAAAAGAAGAAAGAAATAAAAACAATGTCGATAAAAGGAAATGGATGATTATGGATGCAATGAAGTGATTTTGCTGAGTCTGTATGGCATTTATGATGCCATACTAGTTGCTTGAGAATGACAACTTTTGACTATTTTGCTTTTACGACCAGATAAATGTGGTCCAAAAGTATGAATAGGATAAAAGCCTATCTAAATTTTTGTTGTTTATTGATTGATGAGAACATGGTGACAAGTGTCAAACCATTTGAACTAAAGGGACATTTAGCTTATTCAAATGTGTCATTCATGATGTTCCATGAACGTCAGATATAAATACTCTAAATGTTGTGCTAGGATTATGTCAAATGTATCATCCGTTATATACTCGACGTAAAAGAATTCTAGATTGAATTTTCCATCAAAATGCATATCTCTCGTGATGTAACCCATGTCTATTTAGGATTGAGATTATAATTGTATGATAATATTTAGAAAAAAAATTTGTAGACAAATGTGCTAATTGCACTTTTGGATTTTCAATGTTTTGGTTGCATGTTAAACTGACTTTGGATATGAATACCCCCTCAAACGAGGAATCAATAATGAGGCGAATGGAATGCGGTGATTTGATGATGTAGCGATTGATAAAAAAACTAATGAATGATGATTATGATTGTAAATGAAGGTAAAAGGTAATTTTGGAATGTTCCTAGGGTTTTAGGGGACATATGCCTACTTTCCTAGGGTTTTAGGTGCATTTTGAGGTGTTTTGGTTGAATTCACCAATCGAGGGGTGATTTTGACCTCAATTGCCACCCGAGGGGTGAATTGGGTTTCGGTTCGCCCCCTAAGGGGTGAATCAGTGGATAAGATTTATTTAAGCCCTAGTTTGCATGGGGGGGCTCATTTTGACGATGCACGACATTGGAAAGCAACTTGTGAGGGCATTCGATGACATGAGAGGAGCGCAGGTGATGATTGTGAGAGCGATGATGATGAGAGGATGCAGAGCGGCTGGCAACAGGCATGGGGATCCACCAGTAAGTGATCTTTTGTCTTTTTTTGTTTTTGTTTTATTTTTTTGGAAAAATGTGAATGAGGTGGCGGGGAGGTTTTTGTCCTGGTTTAAATTTTTTTACAATTTTTAATTGAAATTTGAATATGAAGTGATAAACAAGCCAAATGGGTATCCAAAAATGTATTTGGTTTATGAATTAGACTTGTTTTGACATTGATTTGACCGGTTGAAGGGTAGAGTAGGTGTGAGGTTTGACCGTTAGTTTTTGGAAGTAACGGTGTACTGATATTGATATATTTTTGCATTTTGTCTGCTAAAGTGGGAAATGAGTATCCCATTTTGTGACTGTTATATTTTTTTGACTTCGTTTGATGTGATTTCGAAATTTGTCACTTTTAGGTGTAATTTATCAAACCTAGACTGTTAGATTTGACATGTTAGGGGTAATATTTTTGAAAACTGCTGAAACTTTCATCATAGAAGGTCAAAATGGGTGTCCAAAAATGTTGTTTATTTTGGTGAATGACTTCATTTGGCCTACCTTTGATTTACGTGTCAAGGTGTAGATTAATGTTAAACTTAAAATGAGCTATAGGGAGCCCAATTTAGACTGTACTCAACGTCTGTTTGAACTTTCACCACTAAGTAGGTAAATGGGTATCAAAAAATATGACTGTTATTTTTGAATTGTCTTCTGATGTGTGTTTGGTTTTGATGTATTTATGATAGAGTTGACATTTAGATCTATGTATATTAGTATGTTGTTTTTGAATTTTGTTGACACATTTATTGATAAGTGGGCAAATGGGTATCCAAAAATAATATTTATTTTTGTAGATGTTGTTGTTTGGCTTATGTTCGATTTGCATGCCAATTAATAGGTAGTTGTAAATTTGAACTAAGTTGTTGGGATTCCAAATTATGTTGTTTGTCATGTCAGTTTGAAATTTTGCCATGAAATGCCAAAATGGGTATCCAAATATGTGACTGTTATGTCAATGTTTGTTTTCGTGTGTTTTGTGCATTGTTTTACTTCGAAGTGCATGTCAAATTAATAGATTTTAATTTGGAAATTTTGGTTTATGAAATTTGATTTGATTGCATCGCTTATGTGGATGTCTAGCATGTGTTTTTTTGGTGGATGAACAGGTGAATATGCTCGAACCTCATCATCGGGTGCAAAAAATTAAGGGTGTATTTGACAAGGTGATAAATCAGGAAGACGAGCTGAAGTGGTTGGATGATATATGGTTATGAGGTGTATGGGTGTGTACCAGCATACACACTAATAGGGCATATATATCTACACTATGTGAGCGGTGGGATGCTGATAGGAACACATTTCATTTTTCTACTAGGGAGATGACTGTTACATTGGAAGATGTGTATCATATCTAAAGGCAGCCGATTAAGGGTGTTCCTATGAGAGCAGTAGCTGATGAGAGTAAGGATGCAGTGTTGGAGCGGTTCTTTGGGGCAGAGTGGAGATCTTTAGATATCTCAAACATTGACTATGAGTGGTTGTGGTTGCAGAAGAAGATATCCGATCGACAGTGTGCAACCATGATGATGATCTCCACATATGCACTGCCTAATAGTTTTGGGTTTCTATTTACCTGGAATATGTTAGACTTGGTTAGTGATATGGTGGAGCACAGGGTTGTGTTTGCTTGGGCACTTGCTCTGTTAGCCCAAGTATATCGAGAGTTGCATGATGTTGTTCATGGGAGGAGGATAGGGCTGAGTTCGATTCCCTTGGTGCAAGTATGGGCATGGGAGCACATAGCAATTGAGAGGCCATCTTTATTGCCTCAGTATGTGCATGTGGAGGGCAAGGAGTATTTGTCCAATGCTTTGAGATAGAGCATGGTGGATGAGTAGGGTATTAAGATGTCGCATGAGGGTGACCTGCTATTTTGGATGGGTAAGTTTAGGGATGCAAATCTTGATGATAATACGTGGAGGCCTTGGTTGGGTGGTGTGACATGAGATAAGGATGAGGAGCAGCTACAAACCATTAGATGAGATCAATGAATAGTAGGTAGATATACTCGACAAATCGAGTATTTCTAGTTTGTTCAAGTGAGGTGGCAGTTTATATTGTTATAGGATATCCCTGGGACTCCTGTAATTTATTTTAGGTGGCAAGGAGATAGAGGAGAGTGGCCTATGATGTTTCTATGGATTGGGGAGAGGGATCCTCCTATGGATATTCTAGATGTGGTAGATGTCGAAATGACACCTAAGTTTGAGGCCTGGTGGGCCTGTCAGATTTGGGAGCGTGGCAGAGGTATGATTGATCGATGGGTGGCACCTAATGTTGGGGTACCTCCATTAGTGGGGATGATAGGTAGAAGAGCTAGGGCTGAGGATGTGGCAAGTGATGTAGAGGATGTTCCTCTATGCTGCTCATGATGCCGCTTGGATGGTGGAGCAAGCACCCAAGATGTGAGGGTGGAGCAGGTTCCCATGGATGTTGATGTGGAGATGGTACAGGCTACTGGGGGAGAGGAGTAGGGAGGTGTTGCTACTATTGTGAATGACGTGGATGATACCATTGATATTGGTGTATGCATGGATGCATATTCCTATCGATATCCCCATGTGAGGAGATGTAGATGATGAGGCATGGGAGCTAAGAGATAGAGTTCGACAACTAGAGGCTAAGGTGGAGCAACTAAGGGCTGGGATGGTTAGGTAGGGGACTGAGGTAGAGAAGTTGAGAGTGACGATGGCTAGGTAGGCTTAAACTATTATTAGCCTAACTAGTCAGCTGGCTTGGAGACAATGAAGAAGTTATTGTGTGATACTTCTTTGTTGGTACATGGGATTCCTCTCCTAGATTATGAGCAGGTGGTATCATAGTCTAGGACACAGTCACGAGTATGAGCACCCTCACATCAGAGTTAGTGCAGTGTTACTCTGATAGTAGAGTTTGGTGTGAGGGTTGAGATGTGGGATCCGCATGCTATACAACATCCTGTAGTAGATCCAGTTCCAAAGGTCATTGTAGAGTCGAGCCAAGTTGCAGAGAGGTGAGTGAGTTGGGAGGGACATGGGAGGACTCATGGTGATAGTTAGGATTTATATACTTGTTTGTAGCCTATGGGTATTTTGGATGCTATATGATGGGCATGGTCCTAGGTTGTAGCCCTCGGGCATTTTTAGATAATATATATATATATATATATATACCTTGATTTTGGTTGTTATATATGCATGTGTGATTTTGATGGTTTGGAATGTATTGTGTTTATATTTGCATAGGTAGCACAATATGATCTATAAGTATATATGATAAATAGATGCATATGTGTGAATGGTTTAGATCTATTATCGTTCTTTCATATGAATGAATTATAGAATAGTATGCATGATTATGTTTCGAATGCAGTGTGATGTGATATCAAATGTGATGTTGTTATGAATGCACATAGAGTAAATATAATCTTGTAATTTAATTTTTAAAATGTATGTAGAATGAATTCAATAGTGTGATTCGATTTCGTGAAAGCATGTAGGACGAATGCATAACTATAAGGTGTATCAAATATATATGACATAGATGCATGGATGCATGTATGGACTACTAAAATGCGTCTAGGAAGCACTTGTATCATGGCATTTACCTGTATGGATGCAATCCATTCCATGATTTCAGAGATGGTGAATAATGTAAGGTATGTGTAATGGCTATGACTAACATAGTTATGACAATCAAATATCAAACCCTTAGCTATACAAGCGTTTGTGACAGCTTATAACATAATCAGGCTGGTTCAAAGTCTGTCTTGGACCTATGTGTGTAAATGTGTAAGGTTTATTTATCCATTTTGAGGGATATAGGATTAACCCATTGTAGATGCTATCAGATTAGCTAGCTCATCCGTCCGTAATAGTGATCTATACAAAAGTGAGATGCTAATGTGAGAAATGTGTTGCCACCTATAAGACTATTCCACTAGTAGGCAGGCTCTTGGAGCCTATTTCTAGTGATGGAAATTATCCCATGGTGTTATGTTGAACCTAAGGACCAAATGTGATAAGCATAACATGGGTGATATCAAGAGGTGTTTCCTTTTGTTTTCTTCCCCTGTTCTTGTAATGAACCCAGGATGCACACACCGACCCATTTTTAACTCTACTTGAAATGTTATTAAAAACCCAAGATGAAATGGAAGACAATGAAAAAATATATAACACAAAATAACAAAGATGGATCTCTTTATTGGTATTGAAACTTGATTACATGTCGGTCCCTCTTAGGGATACCCATTTTGATAAGGTAAGTTACAAATAGGTAAATAGTGTCCATTTCATGAAGAGGTGGTGCACTTATAAAAGCTTCTTGATTTCGCACACTGAAATGTATGAGGGCTTATAGATACCTCCTTCTCTAGGTATGTTTCCTAGAGGGATCCATTTTGCTCTTGTATATCGCAAACTTTGTCTGATGAACCTGTGGCCTTGCAAGCAATGAAACAACAACACACACTTAGGTGTCCGAGATTGCCTCCTCAATGAGGTTTTTAGTGATAAAAGAATGTAATGGAAATATGATGAAACTATGCCATGAAATCATATAAATTTATGCTAATGATATGAAAACATGAAGAAATAGAATAAAAGAAGCTATGTCTAAAACCTAAGCTAAGCCTACGGGCCACTATCCAATACAGTGGTTGCTAATGTAAACCTTGCTCTCTTTACCCCAAAGTTATGGGTCAAAGCCTCTATATGATGTCAAAATAATAGGTGTTATGCTCTTCAATTCATCAGAGATTCTCCATACATGTTATCTCAAAGATAACTCTCCGAGTCTTGAAAGCTCTCCTAAAAAAGATGTCTCTCTCTGATATGATCTCCTATCTCTCTTGTTATCTTGGTGCTCTTAGGCTTGCACATTTTATAGTGTGAAACCCTAGGTCTATGTCCAAGCCCTAGGAATGAATTCCTCATGCGTAGTGTAAGTTAGCATGAGAAGCTTTTGTCTTTTGTCTATGTTTGAAGGCCAGTTAACTGAAATCTAACTGCCCACTTGAGTCTTCTATGCGAACTAGTCATTATCATGAGAAGCTTTTGTCTTTTGTTTATGCTTGGAGGTTAGTTAACTAAAATTTAAATGCAAACTCAAGACTCCTATGTGAACTGGTCGTGAAAAGGAATGCAAAGTTACTCTCATTCACCTTTATTGCATGCAGACTGCCACTTCCACCTATGATTAGGCATGTTTGTTGGTAAAATTGCTTCTTATGGCTTAGTCATTGTCATCTATAGTGGCTAAGATCTGGCCGCTATTGTCCATAGTGGCTAAGTTCTTGCTGCTCTAGGCTTGAGCGGCTAAGATCTGGCTGCTCTTGGCTTGAATGGCTAGGCTTGGATGGCTTGAAAAGACCCCAAATAAGTGGTAAGAACCACTATTGATGCTTAGAAAGTCCAATATTATGTCTTACGATCTTATAAGTGTGTCTATGTGAGTATCTCCCCTAAGCATGACATGATTTAGGTGTCTACAGATGCCCCTTTTGTGATGCACTATGTGGAAAACACAACGCTAAGCAAAAATGTACACTGATCTATTTGTAGGGTGTATGGTGATTAATGGTCTGATCAACACTGGATGGCCCAATCATGCAAGATGGCGTGCATCCCTTGAATCATTACCTCAAAATTCAGAGGACTTAGCTTAGTGGTTTTGGTATGTTGAATTGCACTCATTCCTCAAACTCAATCGGGTAATTTCAGCTATTATAACAATTTCGACCGATAGGAGAGCTACAATTGAATATGTCATGTCTGCTTATGTTCCTAGCAAACAAGGGAAATTGTGTGATTGTTATATGCAATGATTCATAGGACGAACATGATTTTGTTATGATCGAGTGATATTTTGTTGATTTTGATTATGATTAAGTTTAAGTTTTGAACTATATCCTCACACAATGGATTGGTGAAGAAATGACAATGAATAAAGCTACAAGTCACTTGACCAATATGACCAATCTGGTTCCTTTCTAGCATTTGTTTATTTTAATGGGCAATCCCACATCCAATTGTGATTCCAATTTTTTATGATAATCATCCATCCTTATCTCAAGGAGCGGTCCAACTATCAATAGCTTTCTTATGGATTCAAGATGAGTGATTCTATTTATGTTTAGATTATATCACTTTGACTTAATGTTTTTGATATCATAAGAGAATTAGGATGATTCTTTTGCACCCGTGGAGCAGTCTGACCATCTTGGTCTTCTTCGAGATTGAAGGGTGGTACATCATAATTCCAAAATGAGTTATTTTTCCCCCAATTGGCCTTATGGTTATCTACTCATCTCACCGAAATACATGGAGTGCAACTCGCTGCAATCGTTGAGTGGATAGAATAGGTGACTGAATACGAGGCCTACCTGAGATTGTGCTTTTATGTGATTATTTTTTTTTTATTTTGGACATTCTGATGATATAAAACCACCAAAGTGTGTTTATTTGCTATTTTTATGGGATCTATCAAGGAGAAAATCCCTTATTTTGACCTGTGGCTCTGGTCGCTGTCAGGTCCAACGGCCTCTGAGTTCCTTCCTATGGCCACTTTCACCTTGAGCGACCAAGAATTTTGGGCCACTAACGTCAGAAATGGCCAAGGCATAGTTAAGGAAATATAAAATTTGCATTTCTAGGGTTTGACCTTTCACTTTCACTATTTGAAGATTCGCATTGGGGGCTCTGGTGTGACTACGACGATTACGACTTTGGAGTTTTCTGGAATTGAGGACATGGCTACGTAGGGCGAGACATTAGCTACTAGAGGAACCAAAGCTTCTCAGGTATTTCTCTCTTCTAAACCCTAGCTGGCTTTTCTCTTATCTGCGTAAAATTAGACCTCACTAAGTAATGGGCAAAATGAACCTCACTAAACCTATTGGCAAAAAAGAAACTTCGTAATTAGGCTTAGCTTACCCTTTGCTATGGTGGGTTAGTCCCCAATTTTGTTTTTTGTTAGTGGCTTTAGCCTAGGGTTTTTGAATTTTTCCATTATTCACCTGTTGTCGCCATTTTGAGCGTTCTCAAACTTAGCTTAGTTTTTGATGCTTGGGTGGGAATATTTGCTTTCTATTTTATTTGTTTTCCCTCCATCTTTTGATCTATTTAAGTTATTTTGTAATTTTGCATTTTTTTTTATATTCTAGCCAAGGTTTCATGGGTTTTCTATGTCACCCCTTGGCTACTGTCGCTTAAAGCGGTCAGTTCTGAGCCACGGTCCCTCAGAGCGGCCAAGCTTGAACCCCACCAATCAAAAATTTGACCGTTGGGTCTTGGTCTCTACTGCCTCCAATGACCAGGTTTCGGATGCTATAGGCAACAACGACTAAACCCTTAGCTATATTTTCTTGCATTTTTGTTGGATTTTTATGACATATTTGATTTTTTTTTAGATTTTTAAATTTTTGATTTGTCTTATTAGGTGCAATATTGTCTTTTTTCTTAGACATAGAATAACCCATACTTTTTTGCATCATTTTCATGTTTATTGTGAATTATGCCTTAGATGCACTGTAGTTATATTTTATCTTTCTTATGCTTTACTTAGATCCTTACTACTCGAGCTCGAGACCCAAAGCTCATACTTGACTTACTTCCTAGATTTGATGATACGGATTGGGCATGGTTCAAATCCCGTAGGTTGCAGTATGTCATCAGGCTACCTTACATCATGGCAAATCAGGCTTACCATACAACTCTAGCCCATCGCTGGGACCCATGGACTAATACCTTCCACCTCCCGACTGGCGAGTTGACCATTACATCGAAGGATGTTTATAGGATATTTTAGATTCCATTTTATGGGTGGCCATTGTCTCTTCGACCACTAATGATCAGGTGGTTGTCCTCACTCGAATGTTTAGAGGGCAACAAGTCCAGAGGAGTGTCCATCAGCCACTAGCATGGGAAGGGCATATTTATGGTGAGGCATGTCATATTCCTGATGGTGATCAACAATGTTCTTATCCCAGACTGATCGGCTTTGAGGTTCCTATGGAACCTTTTGGTGATGGTGCAGGATCTATTGGATAGTGAGGAGCATATCATCTATGTATGGGGTAGATTGCTATTGGCTCAGTGCCATGATGATTTGTACCACATTCATCAGTTAGGATGTGTTAGCATTGGTTGCAGATTGCTCCTATAGGTTTGGGGATGGGAGCATATTAGGGTAGATCACCCTAAGGGGCTCCTAATCGAGATTACAGTGATTGATTCTTGGACACAGTGCTATGCTTCTAGATGGGCTTGAGAGCATGAGGAGTGTAAGAGCCACACTTTCATAGGGGAGCTATCCCATTATACTAATACTTTCACTAGACTTTTATCCAGAGATGTCGTATGGCATCATTACCATGAGTGTCCTATTTGGGATGATCCAGCTAGTTTTACTACTAGGACACGACACGAGCGATGGCTCGTTGGTCATAAGGTTTTCATCCGAGACTATTTCTTCTACTCATGGGTTCTTCGTCAGTATGGGTTGCAACAGGATGTGTCATTAATACCATTCTTGTACAGGTGACTCACATCAGAGAAGGACCTACCTCCACAACAGATTACAAAGCTTTCAAATGAGGAGGATGCCCTAGCTATTAGCTCTAGAGTGGCTAGGAGAGTTATAGAGGCATACACTTAGTGGTGGGGTGATCAGATGTGGCATTGTGTTGATAGCCTAGGGCATAAGGATGATGGTGGAGGTGATGGCATAGATCCGATAGGATGTAGAGTCTGAGCCAGGACTGAGGTATGGGGCCAACCAGTAGAGCAGGTGGTAGTAGAGGATCCTGATGTTCTTGAGTAGGAGTTAGAGCCTGAGGAGAGAGACTCTTCTCTAAGAGCATAGCTGCATGAGATCAAGGCTGAGATTTAGGCCACTAAGATCTAGGTATAGCGACGAGATGGTACCATTGAGTAGCTCACAACACATATATAGGATTTATAGGCTACTATTGGGGGTGGTGATTCCAGGATGCAGTTTGTTGTTCCTCCTTCTACACCATAGGAGGTTCCAGTGGTAGGTTCAAGATAAAATGTGGGATAGCTTCAATATTTGTTGGATGTGCATGAGGAGTGGATCTGAAGACTTATGGATCATGTCACCATTCTTCAGATGCAGCTTAGGAGGTATGGGATTGTCCCTAAGGATCCAGCTAGTGCAGGTGGCATGCAGGTCAGTGGGTGCTCCACCTCAAGGTAGTCTTCTACCCATCCTAGCCAGAGGACCCAGGATCAGACAGAGAGACCGACATGCTTACATAATTCGAGTCGTGACACCACCACAGGGGGAGGTGGCACTAGAGGAGGTGATGCAGGGGGCTCAAGCTCGGTACTTGATTGACATTTTACTTGGTCCTTGATCCATTTTTGAGGTCCACTGACCTATATACTATGGCCCACGGGCATTTTTGTACATCCATTGGACTTGACACATATACTTTTATGATAGCTTTGCATTATGACTTATTATGTGTATCATTTATTGCTCATGTTTTTGTTGTTATTTTGTTTTATGATATAATGCGATGATGGTATTATGATGATTTGATGAATATGTTAGATGATAGATGATATTTGAAGATTCTTAGATGGATGTGTAGATGCTTATATGATTTGATGATATGGTGTGATGTATTTTGATGATGAATGATGAATTTATGATTGTATGCAAATGGGTTTTGCCTATATGTTTTATGACGTTCTGTATGGATTTAATGACTTGTTTTTGTGAATGTGATGTTATTGCTAAATGCATGTTTTAACTTTGCTTTAATTGTATACATCTAACTTATGCAGTGGAATGGTATAAACAAACCTGTATGCTCTAATCACTTAAAACATACGAAATGCATATGACATTAACAAACTTAATGGGTGATACCACAAAAAGTAAAAAAATAATCATGAATTTAAATAATCACTCTTATCATAAGAATTGATTAACTATTCATATATGAGATGTAATGGTGTGTAATGTATTTTCTTAATAAGTTTTTATAAATTAAAAGATATAAATTAGTTAGTGGCCGTCTATATACTATTTCTAATATATATGCGGTATCTTCCTACTATGTTGATACCCCCTAATTTATAGAATCTTATAAAGAAAGTTATGGTGTGAATGATGTTATTATTTGTTGCTATTTAAGAAAATTTGGGGCTTTATGGAGATTCAAACACTCTAGTTACCATATCAACAGTTGTCTACTGACCACTTAGACTTTTGAAAAGTAAGGCTTTTACCATGGACCTAGTTTTTCATGATCTCTATGTGTGCATGTGATTGTATATTTTGAGGTAGAACTCAAGAATTTCCTCCGATGTTAGGTGGGATTCTTTTAGCCCATTGCTAAGATCAGATATCTTCAAGTGTTCATCTCATCCTTATGTTGGACTTAGTTGGACTATACCACTAGGCAATATTGGGTTACCTAAGCTAGCTCATCCACATTCAAACATTGGTCTACACAAATGCATGAAGCAATTGTGGTAGACATATTGTCATGCATAAGGATTTCTCCTTCTAGTTTTGTACAATGCTAAGAATTCCAAGGATTCAAGCTTTATTACCTTCTTTTTGGCTTTGGATATTTGCTTATATGTAGTGATGTAAATAACTTTTTATTTTGATTGATTTTTTTCATTGAGCAAGGATTTTTGTAGTGATGATAATCATTGTTTATTTTGCTCATATTTAGTGATGAAAATAACTGTTTATTTTTTATTGATTTTGTTTTTGAGCTATGATTTTTTTTGGAATTTCTAAATTTATGCTTTGTGTATCGAATTATTGCTTTGAAATCTGGACTATATGCTTGGCCTTTTGAATATGTACTTTGCTTTGGGATTTTGCTTATTTTGATTTAAGCAAGGGATTTGGATATGGTAAAGCTTTTCTTTTTGCCAATTCTCAACACCTTTAAACTGGTTGCACAGGGGGATAAGCAAGGAAGATCATTTTCGCTTAAGATAACCTATACCACTTTGCATCTTTCATCTTTTCCTTGTACCAGCTAGGATTTTAGTGTTTCAATTAGTGACGGGATCTTGAATATCCAAGGCATTATCACAGCTAGACCTTACCTTCTACTAATCAAAGTTGTTTTCCTCAAAAGTTGATAAGATCACTAGGTTTGGTTGATTAACTGAAAAACCTTAGTATATTATGTATAGCAACAAATAATGGTTGTGTTAAAAAACACAATTACACACTGGTGTTGATGGAGGTACGGATTTGAGTGATTTATGTGACAAACTATGGTATCACTTATAAGGCTCTCATGACATATGTAATTGTAGTGGATATGAAATGCAATGCAATGATGTGGATGCGAGATGTGAGATGCAATTGTTTTTCTATTTTTGATTATATGTTGTTTTTGTTTTTTTGATTAATTTGACCAAAGGGCTTATTATGTCTTTGGGGCTT
This sequence comes from Wollemia nobilis, assembly GCA_028583015.1. NCBI lineage: Eukaryota > Viridiplantae > Streptophyta > Pinopsida > Araucariales > Araucariaceae > Wollemia > Wollemia nobilis. The sequence goes on from JAQPPZ010002499.1 coordinate 10,319,204, forward strand.
TTTGTATTGATTCTGACAAGGTGATTTGGATACCCTTGGAGAATTTTGACTTGATGTTGACCAAGCGGCTTGAATGCCCTTGGAGATTTTTGAATTGATTTTGACCAAGTAGCTTGAATTACCCTTGGAGCCTTTGATTTGATTTTGACCAAGCAACTTGAATTACCCTTGGAGCCTTTGATTTGATTTTGACCAAGCGGCTTGAATTACCCTTGGAGCCTTTGATTGTATTGGATTTTGACCAAGCGGTTTGAATTACCCTTGGAGCCTTTGATTTGATTTTGACCAAGCGACTTGAATTACCCTTGGAGCCTTTGATTTGATTTTGACCAAGCGACTTGAATTACCCTTGGAGCCTTTGATTGTATTTTTGAAATTTTATGTTTTTATGATTTGTTTTGTGAATGCGATGTATTTGAATGTTTTTTGAATTTTGACATATTTGGATTTTTTGTGTTTTATGAAATATTTGAATGTTTTTATTTTTATGAAATATTTGAATTTTTTTGTGTTTTATGTATAAAATGCCTTTAGGTGAATGATATTGAGAGTCTTAGGCTCCTCAACACCATCTAATGATATAAGGCGATATGCTCCAGGCCCAACTCTCTATGAAATCATGTATGGACCTATCTAGTTTACCATGAACTTATCTCGCAGATGCGGCGACAGATTCGAGTTATGCTGGTTTTCTTTGAGCACTAGATCTCCAACCTTGAATTTCCTTAAATGGAATTTACTATTGTAAGCTTGCGCAAGACGATCTTGGTAAACGCAAAGATGCTCTAAAGCATTGAATCAGTGTTCATCAAGAAGCATCAACTGATCAAGGCGACCTTGTCATGCAAAATCATCATATATGAAGTCCTTTAATGCTATGTGTAGAGTCAGAATTTCCAACTCTAGTGGCATGATGGCCTCAATGCCATATACTAGTGAAAATGGTGTTGTCCCAGTGGGCGTCCGTATACTAGTCCTGTATGCCCATAGTGCAAGAGGTAACTACATGAACCAGTCCTTGTGATTGTCTTGTACCGTCTTCCTCAAAATGGAGACTATTATTTTTTTTTAGGCTTCTGCTTGCCCGTTTGCTTACGGATAATAAGGCATTGAAAAATTGTGTTTAATATAGTATTTGTTCATTAAAGCACACACATTTTTGTTCTTGAAAGATGGTCCATTATTTGATATTATCTTATAAGGGACCCCAAAATGACTTATGATATTATGGAGTATGAACTTTGCAATCCTTGGTCCAGTTGTTGATGTTAATGTTAAGATTAAATAACAAATACGAGCAATAATATAATGCAAAAATAAACACAGAAGAAATTATGCAATACACAATAGACATAGATATAACATGGTTCACCCAAATTGGGCTACTCCACGGAGAAAATAACCAGGCCCTTTGTATTACATCCAGAAAGCCCCTTTGTACATAGTCACACACCTCATTTACTTATTTAGTCATCATACAACCTCCTCTTATAATAATGAATTACAATTTTAAGGCAAAAAGCCCACCTAAAATATACCGTCCGATATGTGACCTAATATCAAATGGTCCAGATTTACATAGAGGAAAAAATATCTATCGTCAGTCGCCCCCCCTAGACCCCCTGACGATAGTAGTAGGGGGGCTAATTCCCCCCTACACCCCTTGTATTTCACGTAGTGGGTCTAAGTGCAGCTGAAACAAAGGCCTTCAATTTAATTAGGCTCCATAATCAACAATCTCCCACTTGGAGACTGATCACAACAACTCCACCGCTACTACACTTGCTGGACTATGCTTCATATTTGGGCCTGGAAATTTTCTTACCTTTTACCATCATGCTTTAAGACCAACTGAAACTAAGCAGGAACTCATTTTCTCCTTGGTTACTTCCTTTGTGAACATATCTGCAGGATTTTGGCTAGTGTGTATCTTCCCCAATTTTAACTGTCCATCTTCCAATATTGAGTGTATGAAATGGTACTTGGTATGTATGTGTTTAGTCCTGGAATGGAAAGCTAAATTCTTTGCAAGAGGAATGGCACTATGACTATCACTGTATAATGTGCTATTCTCCTGCTTCTTTCCCAACTCCTCCATAAACATTTGTAACCAAATCATATACTTACTAGCCTCTGTAACAAAAACATACTTTGCTTCTGTTGTTGATAGTGCAACAACCTTATGTAATTTTGAAATCCAGCTTACTACAGTTTCACCTATAGTAAAAACATACCCTGTGGTACTCCTCCTACTGTCTATATCACCTGCCATATCTAAATCAACATATCCTTGTAAAATAGTATTAGATCCTTCAAAGCATAATACATGATTGACAATACCTCTCAAATACCCAAGAATCCACTTCACTACCTCCCAATGATTTCTTCCTAGATCACTCATAAACCTGCTCATAACTCCCACTGCATGTGCAACATCTGGACTTATGCACACAATTGCATACATCAAACTTCCAAATGCTGATGAATAAGGAACATTGGACATGTAGTTCATCTCCTCCTATGTCTTAGGACACATATATTTGGTCAGTTTGAAATGATTTCCCAAAGGTGTTCTAACAGGTTTTGCATCTTGCATACTGAATCTTTCCATATGAAAAATAACTATCAAACTATTTGTTGCAGTACTCACATTCATTATTAGATCTGAGACACTTTAGCTTATTTCCCATATCATTCTCAACCAAATATTTCCATTTCTTAAATGTATCAAAAATATCTAATTTCTTTCAAATATAGTAAACCCATATTTTTCTAGTTGCATCATCAATAAACATAACATAATAATGAGAACCACCAAGAGATGATACTTGAGCTGGTCCCCATACATCTGAATGTACAAGCTCTAGTTTTTCACTCTTATTTTCTTTTCCAACTCTAAGAAATTTGACTCTTTTCTATTTTCCATAAATGTAGTTCTCGCATAAGTCTAAATCAACCTTCTTCAAACCTAGTAACAAATTTCTTGAATGGAGAATATGCATTCCCTTTGCAGTCATGTTCCCAAGCCTATGATGCCACGGATCTGTATCCACTCCTATAGAAGCTAAAGCAATAGAAAGGTCAGTATTACCAGTACATACATACAATGTACCTTCCTTATTTCCTTTTGCTAATAACATTGATCCTTTAGAAACCTTCCATGAGATTGCTAAGAATGTAACTGTACATCATTCACTGTCCAACTGCCCTGTGGAAATTAGATTTCTTCTTAATTTAGGAATATGTTTTACCTATTTCAACAACCATTGGTTTCCATTTGATAAATTTATTTGTATGTTACCCTTTCCTATGATTTTACATGGTCTATCATCACCCAGATAGACCTATCCAAAATCACAATGAACATAATCTAGAAAATATTTCCTATGGGGTGTGGCGTGATATGATGCACCAAAATCTAGCACCCAACAATCATTAATATTATCTAGTGAAAGAATTAAAGCATCTTGCAACACATCACCTGCAATGTTTGCTTCCTGATTACCCTTTTTTTCTTCTCCCTATTTTTCTTTTTGATTCCAACAGTCTCTTTTCAAGTGTCCTTTCTTCTTGCAATTTCAGCATTCCAACTGTTTCCCTTTGGATTTGTATCTACCTTTTTTTGATTTTCCATGATTCCCTAGGATTTTTCCTCTCTCCCTTTGTCTCCCCCTATTCTCTATAGTCAAATAATTACCTAATGTTTCACCTGTACTTTTCTATTGCATTTCCTCGCTAAGGATAACACCAATAACATCATCAAAATTTAAAGTATTTGAACCAGAGAAAGAATTACTCATAGCCATTACCAAGCCATTCTAGCTTTCTGGAAATGAGTACAAAATAAATAGAGCCCTAACCTCATCATAAAAGTTTACTCCTATACATATTAATTGATTTGTAACCATGTTAAATTTATTTAAATTATCAGTAACAGACCCACATTCTGACATCTTCATATTAAATAAATGTTTCATAAGAAATACCTTGTTTGAAGCCAAGGGTTTTTTATACAGTTTAGCCAACGCATTCATTAAACCCTTTGTTGTCTTTTCCTTTGAAATATTGAAGGCCACCGACGATGCCAAACACAACCGTATTGTTCCTAGTGCTTTTCTATCCAGAACTTATCATTCTTCATTAGTCATTGATGCCAGCTTCTTTGCTACTCTGCCTAATGGTAGGTACAGATCTTTCTGATAAAGATAATTCTCCATTTGCATATTCCATAGCTGGTAGTTTTGGCCATTGAACTTATCAACCCTAAATATACCTTCTTCTGCCATTGCTCCCACTCGAATTCGAAACCCTACTTTCAAGTGTATTTTTCAAACCCTAAGCTCTGATACTAGTTTTTAGGATTAAATAACAAATACGAGAAATAATATAATGCAAAAATAAACATAGAAGAAATTATGCAATACACAATAGACACAGATATAACGTGGTTCACCCAAATCAAGCTACTCCATGGAGAAAATAACTAGGCCCTTTGTATTCCATCTAGAAAACCCCTCTGTACACAGTCATGCACCTCATTTACTTATTTAGTCACCGTACAACCTCCTCTTATAATAATGCATTACAATTTTAGGGTAAAAAACCGCCTAAAATCTATCATTCGATTTGTGACCTAATATCAAATGGTCCAGATTTACATAGAGGAAAAACAATCTATTTTTAGTTTCGAGGGCGCTACCTTCGAAACCCATGCTAGGGGCCTGGAGATACTATTAGGGGGGGCTAATTCCCCCCTACACCCCCCATTTTTCACGTAGTGGGTCTAAGTGCGACTGAAACAAAGGCCTCCAATTTAATCATGATCCATAATCAACAGTTAAGGGGGTTGCTTCTACTCATTTAGTGAAGTATTCTGTGGCTGTTATGATGAATGTGTGTTGGCCTAAGGATGAGGGTGATATTTTCCTAATCAAGTCTAGTCCCCATTGCAAGAATGGCCATGCTACCTGGATGAGCTACAAAGCTTACGATGGTAAGTGCATTAGATTTGCATGATACTGGCACTTACTGTATTTCTTGACATACTCGTAGCAGTCCTTTTCCATGGTGGGCCAATAGTAACCCATTATCAAGATGCACTTAACGATGGCCATGCCACTGAAATGCCCTCCACATGTATTGTCATGAGCTTGCAAAATTGCCCAGGATGCTTCCTAGGGCTCAAGACAACGGAGTAATATTCCATCATATCCTCGTATTTAGAGGATTTCTCCTAGCAAGATGTATCTTGTTACTCTCTATTTGAATGTTTGTCTTTTAGTATGTGACAAACCTTGAGGTACTATTCCAAGATTCAGGAAGTCCCACAGTTGGAAAGCCAACCCTTATAATCCATGACTTCTATAGAAAATACAACTTGCTCTTCCTGTATTTTTGAGCTAGTGAAAACGGATTGAGGAACAACTCTATGGTGTATGGTTGCATCACACTCTATAGGTCCTTGGGAGATCAAAGACCCCCAAGGTGCCATTCGCAAGAAATCTCTGGCTGCAAAGGACCAATCCCGATTTGGCTCGATGTTGATCATGTTGGCTGATTCTTGATTGTAAAAAGCTTCACGATGTATTTCTGAGTGCGGAAACACTTTCATATGAACGATTGTAAAAATAGCTGATGGATTATGAGGGATTAAGGATCCCAAAGAGGCCATGGTGTCTGTAAATCTATTTGACGTACAAGGGATTACCTCGATGTCGTACCATTCTAACCAGGATAGGTAGGTGTCAAAAAGTTCCTTGTAAGTCTTCAGGAGTGGGCACTTACATTGGAATAGTCCTTTGACCTGGTTTACTATGAGCAAGGAGTCACCAAAGATATTCAATATTTTAATACCTATTGCTACGGTTGTTTGGAGTCCCAGTATCAATGCTTCATATTCTGTGTTTTTGTTTGTGTACGAGAAGTCTAGTTTGAATGATAAGGGCAATGGAGCACCCTGTGGTGTGATAAAGACAATCCCTACTCTGCCTCCTTGTTCACACTTTGAACCATCAAAGAACAATGACATGTCTCTTTCTTTCTTAGGTTCTTCGAGCTCTAGCAAATATGATAATGCAAAGACCACATCATCAAGAAATTCTATAGTGAGAGGTTTGTTATCATGAAGAGGCATATCTTCTAATTGATCTGCTATGACTTGTACCTTGATGGACTTTTGGATTATGAACTCTAAATCAAATTTTGTCAATAGCATTATCCACTTTGTGGTACGTGTATTGTGATATATCTTGTTCATCATGTACCGCAAAGGATTCTATTTTGATATGACGTAGGTCGTATGGCTCAACATGTAGTGTCACAACTTTTGAGTTGCAAAGAACACTACTAAATACAATTTTTCGACATACGTGATGGGCTGTCGTTAAGAACATCATTAATTCTCAATGAATTTGTCAATCTAGGGTGGTGTCCAAGGCTATTTATGAGAGAAAGTTCAATCAGGGTTGTAGTTCATTTCATTTGGAAGCAGTAGGTCTTATTGGTGGAATTGATTATGTGGGGGTTTTATGTCACTTCTACCCCTAAATTGCATAAATTAAACTTTAATCTATTTGCAATAATGAAAACTAATTACTAATTGCAAAAATGAAACCCTAGTTACAGTTGCAAGAATGAAATCTAATTAAATTGCAAAATTGAAACTCTAGTTATAGTTGTAGAATTGAAAGTCTATTTAATCTTGCAATAATTGAAATGAAGCATAAAAACTAGATCCTATCAATGCTCTATAACAGAAGGTCGTCAATCTTCTGGTAGGTGGTTTTGACAGCAAAAACAAGAATGTAGGGAAATTACAGAAAACTTGTAAATTGTTGGAAATGGAAATTTACAGTGAATTGAAAAGTTCCTGGGAATGAAAGGAGTAACCAGATCTACCACTAATCATATCACAAAAACATTATGAACAAGAATTAAACAACTAGGAATGTTAGCTGTGCAAAAGAATGAAAATGACAAGTTCACAACTTATTTTGCTATAGCAAAATTAGAATAAAACCTGTCTATCAGTCCTCCTCCTAGGTCTGGAAGTGGCCGGTCTCCTTTCTCGAAGAAGGTTTGAATTCTTCTTCAAGTCTTACTCACACTCGGACATAACAAAATAAATGGAATGAAACTGCACTTTTATTGCTTCAGAAATATAATTACAATTATGCTGAAATCTGTTACAGGTCTAAAATCGCTATTCTATTATCTCCCTATTTATGTTCTATCTCCTCTATCTAATCTAATGTAATATATTATATTAGCTCAACCTAGACGGGAGCTATATTTTATAGATGCCTAAAATATAATTACAAACAAAAAATATGCTGTTCCTAATATCCTGTAGAATTTCCTGGGTTTATCCTAGAAGAGGATCAATTTGATCTTTTCCATAAATGGTGGCTTTGGACGGCAAGGATGGCAAAATTAGATGGGAGATATTTTACATTAACTTTATCAACCTTCTTATCCCCTTTTCCACCGCCAAAAGTTAGTCAACAAGTCAAAAAGCACATTCTGTTTTAATTTCGAAGATAAGTGGATAATTATGAAGATATTGCAATTCTCATTCTGAAGATCCGCTCATTTTGAAGATACTGCAATTCTCATTCTGAAGATCCGATCATTCCGAAGATACTGCAATTCTCATTTTGAAGATCCGCTCATTTTGAAGATACTACAATTTTCATTCCAAAGATCCGCTCATTTCGAAGACACTTTTTTTTCTCATTCTGAAGATATTTGTTCATTCCGAAGACACTGTGTTCATTCCGAAGACACTGTGTTCATTTTGAAGATATTTAGAATGACCAACTATGTTGAATTCAAATGGTTTTGGCTGCATTTATCAGGTGTATTAGACCTCAGGATCAGATTGCAATAGTCTTCATTCTTCCTTGGATGTGAATTCCATGCCTTGCCATTCATTGGCAGCTGGCTGGAATTTATATGGAAAAACCAGTTTTTGCACAGTAATAAGTCTTTGTACTATTTACTGAATTTAGAGAAACTAATGCTTAATGATCATCAAAATAAGACTAGTGAAGTGCTGTTGTCAACCTAAGCATGAAAACATAACATAAAACTATACAAGAATTATTAAAAATTAGAATATAATGTCCTTAACACTTCAATCATGCAAACAGTTAATACACAACATATTAAATCAACTTAACTAGCATATAAGATAATTCACAAGAGTTTTAGGCAGTTTTAACTATTTAAAACATGCTATAAATGAGGCTTATCCAAGACTCATCATTCCCCCCCAACTTATATTAATGCATGCCCTCATGCATTGCAGTGGGTTATGGAGTCACAAATGTCCATATTCATATTCAATGTTTCATAGAATAATTTAGTGCCTGTGTAATTTCTCATGAAGGTTTCTTAGTCATTATTCAAACTGATCATCTGGTTGGGAATCCTCTTCAAAATAGGAGGGAACCAGAGTAATGATGGTTGGAGGCCTGAATCTGAGACCTACCCAATAATGTTGCATAAAGGTATTTCTCTGGATTGAGAAGGCAATGCCTCAAAATGGAAGGGCATTGCTTCAAAGTGGATGGGCACTACTTCAGAATGAGCACCTATGTCTTCATCTTCCCTAGATAATTCAAGTAGTAACTAAACCAAATCCTCCTCTTTATTTGATGTAGTTGATTGTTCTTCAACTTGTGACAGCCTACTTTTTAGTTTCTCCACTTTTTGCTATAATTCTCTATTTTTCTTTTCATGTTTTTCAATAACATATTTTCTTTCCTCAATCCATCTCATTTGTATTTTTATAACACTCTTGGCTGCTCTCAATTGTTTTGTGATTTCCACCTCCTCTTATTCATTTGACTCAAAACCTATACTAACAAATCAACTGCATTTTTCTGCTCAACAACGATCTCATCCTCTGCTTCAGACCCCTACTCTTGTACAGGAGGTTCCATGAAATTATCTATGATTACATCCAAATTCTCAGTGGCTTGTTGCACTTCTATGACATCAAGGCTATCATGTCTGGTCTTCTCTTTAATCATTTGTTCTTTTATCTCTTTTTGTTGGAGTCTTGCAGACCTCCTAGTCCTTAATGTATATTTTCTCTTCTTGCCCTGTTTTCTTATGGTAACAGGGGCTGTAGGGATAGCTTCAGGATCTTCATTGGGAACTTCACTCTCTTATTCTGATAGATAAATAACATCTTTAAAAAAATGAACCCTCTTTTATTTTATTTTTTTGCTGTCAGTTTCAGCCCTTCTCTTCTTAGTTGTGAGGTTGATGGTTCTAGAGAAAAATGCTTTGTTGCTTTTGCTTGGTGTGTTTCCTTCTCTGCAATAGAATTTTTTTTTTTAGCCTTTTCTTATTCCTCAGTAGCATATTTTTATAGCAACATTTGTATCCTCTTCTCCTTCATCTTCTTCTTCAAAAACTACATTAGTCGGGGTAGAATAAAACCTATTAAATCTTCTAAGGTTTCCCATAAAATGATGTTGGCACACGAGTTTAATAAGACCATGATGATGAGGGATCATTTTTTTCTCTTGATAATGTTTTGCCATGCTCTATAGTTCTCAGTGCAGGTATGCTGGACAATTCACTCTAAATTTAGGCTGTTGCCTACCATGCCTGAGGTGGTTTAAAATTTTGAAATGATGCCCATACAAAATTACATACTACCTTTCACAAGTTGAAAAATCTGGTAACCCATGTGGTTACGTTATCCCAGGGTTCTTGTAGGCTGGCATTTATTTTCATTTTTCACTTCATTTCTTTGTTCTGATGCTGAGAAGACTGCTCTCTTCTGTTGCTAGGTCACTAATTTCTGGTTTCTACAGAATTATAGGGTTTGCTCTTATTCTTCTTTAGAAAGAACTTTTATTTTTATTTTTACTTTTCCTTGTAATCATTAGCAAATATGTCTTCGAAAAGGAAGATGGCACACTTCCTTATTCTGTGCTTTGAAAACCTAGCCATCGATCATTGGACATCCTTGCCATCAAATTTTCTTTACTATTTTTAGCTCCTCCATTCTACATGCAAATTTTCCCACATGAGTGGTTATTAGCAATGAATGGTGGTGGCATGTTTGTTGGTTATTTTCCCTATGATTCTCATTCTTCCTCGATGGGTGCAAAAGATGAGATGAATCTAACCGTAAGCCAGCTGACATGTGTCAATGATCACATGGAGTAAAAAACATTCTGTTGACTGTATTTTTCTCCCTCCTTGGATGCCACATGGAAATAGACTGTCAAATCTTCATTTTGAAGATTATGTTTCATTTCGAAGACTAAGCTAGGCATTTAATCCGAAGATAACCTCATTCCAAAGATAAACCTTCATTCCGAAGACACACCTTCATTCCGAAGACAAACCTTCATTCCAAAGACACACCTTCATTCTGAAGACAAACCTTCATTCTGAAGACAAAGGCTTCATTCCAAAGACAAACCTTCATTCCTAAGACAAACATTCATTTTGAAGATTGTTGAGAAGCAACACACCCCCACTGAAAAATGAGATTCCATCCTCTTGAAAACTTTGAAATTCCATTTTACAGCAGGGACCCTCTTGATCTTTTCAGTTTTAAATCCAAATTTGCTTGCCTCCTTTTTAAAGTTGTGTTTTTTCTTGCATTCTAGCTGTGTTATCCAAGAATTCATTTTTTACATGCTAGAAATCATTCATGCTTAAGCCAAATCTTGCACCGGTATCGAGAAAATGCTAAAAACAGTTGCATAAATTCATGAAAAATCAAACTTTCCATTTTTGGTAGTGTCGCGATATCGCGACACTTCCATTTTCGAAAATGTCGCGATATCGCGACAGGAAAATACAAATGCAGCTAAGTCGGAAAAACGTAGCGAAATCGCGACACTTTCCATTTTTGGAAGTGTCGCGATATCGCGACATTTCCAATTTTTGGAAGTGTCGCGATATCGCGACATTTCCAATTTTGGAAGTGTCGCGATATCGCGACATTTCCATTTTTGGAAGTGTCGCGATATCGCGACATTTCCATTTTTGGAAAGCGTCGCGAAATCGCTATAGGATGAGGAGAGAGAAAGCCGGGGAGAAAAATGTCGCGAAATCGTGACATGTCGCATTTTCGAGATAGGAGAGAGAAAATGCATGAAAATCGGCTAAGTGCCAGAAAGGTCGCGATTTCGCGACATGTCGCAAAATCGCGACAGCTTTTGGAGAGAGAAGCAAGCTGTACGGAAGGGCACGATTTTGCGACATGTAGCGAAATCGCGACATGTCACATTTTCACGGCAGGAGAGAGAAAGTGGGTTGAAGAATCAAATATCCGCCAAGTCATTTTTGTGTAGCGAAATCGTGACACTTTCCATTTTTGGAAGTGTCGCGATATCGCGACATTTCCATTTTTGGAAAGTGTCACAAAATCGCTGTCTACCGGAGGAGAGAGAAGAAATCAGTACGGACCAGCGCGATTTCGCGACATGTCGCGTTTTCGTGGCTGGAAAGGAGAAAAAGTGGCTAAGTCCAAAAGTTGCAGCGATGCGCTGCATGTCTCAAAATCGCGGGCTAAAGGGTGCAGCGATGCGCTGCATGTTTCCAAGTCGAGAGGTAAAGTTGCAGCGATGCGCTGCATGTCTCAAAATCGCGGGCAGGAGCTTGCAGCGATGCGCTGCATGTTTCGAAGTCAGGGGTGAAAAGTGGCAGCGATGCGCTGCATGTTTCGAAGGCAAAGGGTGAGAATGGTAGCGACGCGCTGCACGTTTTGAGGAAGTCTTGCAAGACAAGCATGTCGCGAAATCATGACATGCTGGAGCAAAGTTGTACGGCAGCTGGCAGGAGGCACGATTTCGCGACATGTCATGAAATCGTGACATGTCACATTTTCGCGGCCGACAGGGGGAGAAGCAGCGTAGCGCTGGGGACGTCGTGATTTCGTGACATGTCGCGAAATCGCGACATGTCGCAATCGCGACATGTCGCAGAATCGCGATAGGAGAGAGAAAGTCCTCAAATGAGCCAGAAGTGCATTCCAACAGGAAACAGAAGGCTTCCTAGGGTAGCGACACGTGTCAAAGCATGAGGCAGACAAGCAGAGGCCGACATGCAAGCTTATTTTGTGGTTTTTAATCTGATTTAAATGTTTTAAGCTTTGATTTTAAATTTTATTAAGGTACTAATATAATCTTTTTGTCTTTCATGCAGGATTCCATCTGGCACTTGCGGGACAACCGGGAAAGGCCATAAAGTCAAAGTTAAAGTGTAGATTTGATCGAGGACCGCCATGCTAGAGGAGAAGATGTCGGTGAAAGCATTCAATGGAGATTTATTGCAGAATTAATAGCATGGAGATAATTTCAACTTAGGGATGGCTTTACGGGGACAAATTGATGGAGAAGTGGTGACTCATCCGGCTCACCAGCAGAATTAATGGAGGCATTTATTTGCAGCTGCGGATGAATGCAAGTGGCTTTAGATTTTATCTTCTCCATTTATGGCAGCTGACTCCCCTGATTTGCAGAAGGGTTAAGTTCTATCTGGACTTTGATTTTAAATAGATTTTTATTGTAAAACCCGGGTCCTAGGGTTTAGATGTGATAATATTTGCAGTTAAAGAAGAAGATATTTTTGAAAAGATCAGGGTCTGTCCTGAGTCTATAAATACTTCTTCTCAATGTAATTGCGGGAGGCGGAGACTTAGAAATAAAAGGCTTATAAGCAATTTCTTGCAAATCTTGTGAAATCCTTTGTTTCTGGACTTGGAGTTGATGTGCTTTAGCTTTTCTCTGATAGCATGGCCAGGAGCCTAATATTTTGTAGAGTGTGATAAGTGTATCTTCTTTTGTTATCCGTTCCATTAAATTTTGTTAGATATATGCCGTGAATCTGTATTATCAAGTTTAAATATGTTGTTAGGCTTCAGTTGTTCTATTGTCTGCTAGGAGAAATTACAGATTTGAGGTTAAGTTTGTTCTAATTGCTCTGTCTTCACTATGTGAGCTAGGTTGCCGATGAAAGATACCAGTTTTAACCAGATGCCCTTGGATTTATAATTTTCTGCTAGATCTGTTCCACTCTACCTTGTGCTCTTAGTTGAAAGTGATCTTAGACTGACTGGACACTTTCTTCTTGGATTTGTTCTGTTGTGAAGCTGATAGCATAGATAAGATTGATAGTTTAGGGTTTTGCAGTTGATGTCTGATAAACTTCTATTTCTACCCTACCCTACCCTCTCTTTTTTTTCGATGAATGATCCATTTTTATTTTCTTTATTTGTATTTTATTTGAATCTGCTAACCCATGAGAGCTAGATCAAGAATTCAAGTTAAATCTGATTGTCAACAAATTTTGCAACTACTGAACAAGTTCAGGAACCCCCTGTAAGGTAACAGAGCGACCCATATTGAAATCTATTCTAGAAGTGGAAAAGAGTGAATAGCCATTCGACCCAACTCTGTAACTCGCACCTTGGATAACCAGCTAGATCCTAAAGCGAGTGGGATCCGTCCCGTGGGTGTCTCCGGAGCTTCCTTGCCTCATCCTTTCTCGGGGCATGCATGAAAGCCGGACCAACAACCTAATTGGCGCTAGAAGGAGGGCCTATGAACTCAGTTCAAGTATTGTAAAGGCATAACACCAACATTTGAATGACCCACAGTGAACTCCGGACAGTTTTGTAAATTGTCAGTACAATTTTGTAAATTGTCGTACAGTTTTGTAAATTGTCAGTACAGTTTTTGAAAGTTGTCAGATGTTTTTAAAATTGCCAGAGAAGGCCTTAAGTTCAGTGGTTTGTTAAGAGCAGTTTTATCACCACTTGCAATTATCCAATTACAACTCAGAATATCACTGTCAGCCAAGTAATAATGGCAAATTGGTTGGGCCCCAGTGCTTTGAATATCCCGGGTATAGCCCATGACATGCCCAGAAATCTGGAAAGGTATCTCCCCAGGTACAAACATGATGGGACAAGAACTGTAGAAGAACATCTGCTAGCTTTCAAAAATTCTTTAAGATTGTTAAATATACAGCATGAAGATGTTGCCTGCAGATTGTTCCCGTTCACTCTCCAGGAGGGATCTTATGACTGGTTTTTAAACCTCACCAGCAATTCCATTACTAGCTAGGATGACCTACAGAAATCTTTTATATCATAATTTGGGGAAGTGATAGACCCCAGTGTGTTATACCAACAATTTTCCAGCATCAAGAGAGAGTCGGGAGAAACTGCAGGGTCTTTCAATATGAGGTTCCAAAGAGCTTACGGTAGAATGACTGGCCATTACATCCCAAATGCAAATCTGGCCTTAGAAATCTACAAGAATGCATTGGATTCGATGACCTCTATTTTTCTCAAGAGAGACATCAATATCACAACCCTGGCAGGGGCTTATAAAGAAGCCTTAATTCTTGAGAGACAGTTAGGGCCTCAAATTTTGAGCAGTCCTTTGATATCCTATGTTACACAGAACATGCCTATTTTGAATCCCATTCCACATCATGAGTTAGTGCCAACATGTCATGCTCTACCCAAGGAAACTCCGTTAACTGTGACATCCACTCAGCATGTGCAAAATATACAGAAAATTTTTGACAAATTCAAAGTGGAAGTGCTTGAACTGAACAGTTGTGATTTGGCATTACCCAAATCTGAAGTTTTTCTTGGTGAGTTAAATTTTCCTAGAGATCAAAGAAATATTGATATTTCTAGTTCACCCAAAAATAGTACAACCAGGGTTTCAGATTCTTTCACTTTTCCCGAAGAGTCAGAAAGTCTTGTACAGACTCCTGTGGATGAAATGCAAGATTTTCAGTAGTTCAAAATGGACAGTTATAATTTGAGATGTGAGAGTCTAGAACTTAATAATGATCCTTCCTCATCAGAGGATGATGAAAGTGAGATTCAATGTCACTATACAGAAGTAACTAAGGAGGATAACATCATTGAGGATATGAGGGAACTTAAAGCTGACATCACCCTCTATGAACTGCCCCAGATTGTTGAACAGAAGGTTAATTTGATTGAGGCTTACTCTGGACCACCTGTTGAATTTCAAGAAAAGGAGGAAAAGATAGTAAATATGAATGTGGTCAGCCAACTTGGAATTGATGAACTGTCTCAACATAAGCCTGCAACTTCTCAACATAATATCAAAGAAAAGGCTATAAACTGTGTTGATGTAAATATTGGATCTTATAATTTGGCAACTGAAAAGGTGGGAACAGTTACAGCTCTAATCAATCACAACCATGATGTTTGGACATTGCACATTGATGAGGTTAAATCTAAGCAAGGCTCAGGTGAAAAGGAAAATTGTAAGCACTCTGCTAAAGAGATAAAAATTGAAGTCCTGGATATTGAAGCAGTGCAGCAACCACAAAATGTTCAAGTTGTTAAGAACTAGGGCATATAGATAAAACATAATTTCTTTCAGTTGTCGCATAATTTTGAAGATGTGGTGGTCTGGGTCTGTCAATATTTTAAAGTATTTGATCCTGGGGTTTTTTACATTCAGTACTTTTGAAAGAACTCTGCAAACCCTTCAATTAGAAGCATAAACATGTTATCATATGATTTGTTATTATATGATTTGTTTAATTTGAAGGAGTTGCAGATTTGTTTTTCAAATGGGACAGGAAAGACAGTAAACACAAGTCTTTCCCGGATAGCAAATTTTTGAAGCACAGCCTGAGTGCATTTCGTCAATCAGGACCTGAAAGGTAATTTTTTTAAATTACTTGCACATGGTCAAAAAAAATTTAAGGCACCATTTCTCTGCTTTCCCAACTGCTGCATTTTCTGAGTATGAAGGGAAGTTGTAACATATGTATACATTGTAAATAAGCTTTGAAGTTTTTCAGTTTTATTTCTTTGTCAGTGCAGTTTTATTTTTTAAATGTCTATACAGTTGCAGTTTTTCAGTTTTCTTTAATTGTTTTTCAGTTTTAGCTTGTGCAGTTTATTTCTTTTGTCAGTGCTTTTTTTTCTTTTTCTTTGTTGTCTGTACAGTCTTTTGTTTCAGTTCTTTTCTTTGCTTTCTGTTCAGTTTATTTTATTCCCTTTGCCTGTACAATTCTGTGCTTTAGTCTGTGCAGTTTTATTTTGTTTTGCTTTAAAGCCTGTGTCTGTCCTTGAAATTCTATGCAAAGTCCTTCAGCTCTTAATATTTTGTCCTTTAACCTCTGCCTGAGCAATCAATGAAAAGTCAGCCTGCTGAAAATTGTTTATTCTAAGCTGATCAATCCAGTTTCCATCCAATGCCCATGCTGTTCACCATTCTAATTGAGATAGTCTGCTTGCACTGAACAATGGAACTATTTTGTTATTCAGGACAAAGGTAGAGAGATGATTCGATCTTGTGTCTTACTTGCCACAGTTGTTTTAATGATAGAAAAACTGCTATGCTATTTTGTTGGAGGAACTCCCGGGGAATCCAAGAAAAGCTAGTTATAAGAGGGGACTATGGTTCATGCAATTATTTGGGTATCTACAGAGGCTATCAGTGCCTAGACTGAGACAGTTCCAGATTGATCAAGTGTTAGAAGAAAATTGTAATTTCCATAAAATCATTTCAGATATTGATATATTTCAGAGGGAGAGAAAAAAAAAAAGAAGAGAAAAAAGAGTTATATTAAAAGAGGCAGCCAATACTTCTAAAAATATTTTCTTCTAAGTTATAGATTCTGCCCTGCAGTTGTAAATTGGGTCGTGTAAATCTAAAGGGTAACTCTGTCTAGGCTGTAAAAGGCTAAACTAGTAAACAGAGCTCTACTCGGTTTCCCCTTTTACAATCTAGAAAAGTTGATCAGTCCAAAGTTCATCATTCAAACCAGTCATCCTTGAAGAAATTTTATACCCTTTGAAATTGCACATCAGAAATCTTCCTTGAAGTAATCCAGCCTAGTATGTCCTTGGGAAATTTTAACAGCTGGCAGTTAGTAGTCAATTTATTGTGAAGAATGCCTGTGGCAAGGCATGATGCATGGTCTTTTTGTTTTGAAACCAGAGTCTTGGGTTCTAAAATAGTGCTACTATTTTACCCGCAGATATCGCCATTTGTTGATAAGCAACACACCCCCACTAAAAAATGAGATTCCATCCTCTTGAAAACTTTGAAATTCCATTTTACAGCAGGGACCCTCTTGATCTTTTCAGTTTTAAATCCAAATTTGCTTGCCTCCTTTTTAAAGTTGTGTTTTTTCTTGCATTCTAGCTGTGTTATCCAAGAATTCATTTTTTACATGCTAGAAATCATTCATGCTTAAGCCAAATCTTGCACCGATACCGAGAAAATGCTGAAAACAGTTGCATAAATTCATGAAAAATCAAACTTTCCATTTTTGGTAGTGTCGTGATATCGCGACACTTCCATTTTCGAAAATGTTGCGATATCGCGACAGGAAAATACAAATGCAGCTAAGTCGGAAAAACGTAGCGAAATCGCGACACTTTCCATTTTTTGAAGTTTCGCGATATCGCGACATTTCCATTTTTGGAAAGCGTCGCGAAATCGCTGCAGGATGAGGAGAGAGAAAGCCGAGGAGAAAAATATCACGAAATCGTGACATGTCGCATTTTCGCGATAGGAGAGAGAAAATGCATGAAAATCGGCTAAGTGCTAGAAAGGTCGCGATTTCGTGACATGTCACGAAATCGCGATAGTTTTTGGAGAGAGAAGCAAGCTGTACGAAAGGGCGCGATTTTGCGACATGTCACAAAATCGTGACATGTCGCATTTTCACGGTAGGAGAGAGAAAGTGGGCTGAAGAATCAAAAATCTGCCAAGTCATTTTTGTGTAGCGAAATCGTGACACTTTCCATTTTTGGAAGTGTAGCGATATCGTGACATTTCCATTTTTGGAAGTGTCGCGATATCGCGACATTTCCATTTTTGGAAAGTGTCGCAAAATCGCTGTCTGTCGAAGGAGAGAGAAGAAATCAGTACGGACCAGCGCGATTTCGCGACATGTCGCGTTTTTGTGGCTAGAAAGGAGAAAAAGTGGCTAAGTCCAAAAGTTGCAGCGATGCGCTGCATGTCTCAAAATCACGGGCTAAAGGGTGCAGCGATGCGCTGCATGTTTCCAAGTCGAGAGGTAAAGTTGCAGCGATGCGCTGCATGTCTCAAAATCACGGGCAGGAGCTTGCAGCGATGCGCTGCATGTTTCGAAGTCAGGGGTGAAAAGTGGCAGCGATGCGCTGCATGTTTCGAAGGCAAAGGGTGAGAATGGTAGCGACGCGCTGCACGTTTTGAGGAAGTCTTGCAAGACAAGCATGTCACGAAATCGCGACATGCTGGAGCAAAGTTGTACGGTAGCTGGCAGGAGGCGCGATTTCGCGACATGTCATGAAATCATGACATGTCGCATTTTTGCGGCCGACAGGGGGAGAAGCAGCGCAGCACTGGGGATGTCACGATTTCGTGACATGTCGCAAAATCACGACATGTCGTAGAATCACGACAGGAGAGAGAAAGTCCTCAAATGAGCCAGAAGTGCATTCCAATGGGAAACATAAGGCTTCCTAAGGTAGCGACACGTATCAAAGCGTGAGGCAGACAAGCAGAGGCCGACATGCAAGCTTATTTTGCAATTTTTAATCTGATTTAAATGTTTTAAGCTTTGATTTTAAATTTTATTAAGGTACTAATATAATCTTTTTGTCTTTCATGCAGGATTCCATCTGGCACTTACGGGACAACCGAGAAAGGCCATAAAGTCAAAGTTAAAGTGCAGATTTGATCGAGGACCGCCATGCTAGAAGAGAAGATGCCGGTGAAAGCATTCAATGGAGATTTATTGCAGAATTAATAGCATGGAGATAATTTCAACTTAGAGATGGCTTTACGGGGACAAATTGATGGAGAAGTGGTGACTCATCCGGCTCACCAGCAGAATTAATGGAGGCATTTATTTGCAGCTACGGATGAATGCAAGTGGTTTTAGATTTTATCTTCTCCATTTATGGCAGCTGACTCCCCTGATTTGCAGAAGGGTTAAGTTCTATCTAGACTTTGATTTTAAATGGATTTTTATTGTAAAACCCGGGTCCTAGGGTTTAGATGTGATAATATTTACAGTTAAAGAATAAGATATTTCTGAAAATATCAGGGTCTGTCCTGAGTCTATAAATACTTCTTCTCAATGTAATTGCGGGAGGTGGAGACTTAGAAATAAAAGGCTTATAAGCAATTTCTTGCAAATCTTGTGAAATCCTTTGTTTCTGGACTTGGAGTTGATGTGCTTTAGCTTTTCTGTGATAGCATGGCCAGGAGCCTAATCTTTTGCAGAGTGTGATAAGTGTATCTTCTTTTGTTATCCGTTCCATTAAAGTTTGTTAGATATATGCTGGTGAATCAGTATTATCAAGTTTAAATATGTCGTTAGGCTTCAGCTTGTTCTATTGTCTCGCTAGGGGAAATTACAGATTTGAGGTTAAGTTTGTTCTAATTGCTCTGTCTTCACCGTGTGATCTAGGTCAGTCGATGAAAGATACCAGCTTTAACTAGCTTCCCTTGGATTTATAATTTTCTGCTAGATCTGGTCCACTCTGCCTTGTGCTCTTAGTTGAAAGTGATCTTAGACTGACTGGACACTTTCTTCTTGGATTTGTTCTGTTGTGAAGTTGATAGCATAGATAAGATTGATAGTTTAGGGTTTTTCAGTTGATGTCTGATAAACTTCTCTTTCTGCCCTACCCTACCCTCTCTTTATTTTCGGTGAATGATCCATTTTTATTTTCTTTATTTGTATTTTATTTGAATCTGCTGACCCATGAGAGCTAGATCAAGAATTCAAGTTAAATCTGATTGTCAACAAATTTTGCAACTACTGAACAAGTTCAGGAACCCCTTGTAAGGTAACAGAGTAGTCCATATTGAAATCTATTCCAGAAGTGGAAAAGAGTGAATAGCCATTCGACCCAACTCTGTAACTCGCACCTTGGATAACCAGCTAGATCCTAAAGCGAGTGGGATTCGTCCCGTGGGTGTCTCCGGAGCTTCCTTGCTTCATCCTTTCTCGGGGTGTGCATGAAAGCCGGACCAACAAAGATACCACGGTTATTGAAGATACAACAGTCATTCTGAATACATAGTAGAAACCAACATTTTTCTCTTTCTCCCAAACATGTTTTGTTTATGCCAACTCTTATTAACACTTTTATACTAATGGTTAATTGTCATATACTATATATCAAATATTTACAATGAGAAAAGTGCAAGAAACATATATACCTGGTTAAAACAAGTTAATGCAAGTTTTGAAAGATGACTGCTTTTGTTGATATTCTGCTGAGGCTTCTTGCAACACTTCAAAAACAAGTGCAGTTGGTGAATTTGTACAATGGTGACTCAAAACTTTCAAGGTTATGCAAAAAACTGGTTTTCATGCATACCAACTCAATAGTGCCTTAGAAAAAGGTTTTCACTACTGAGCTATTCATTTTTCTCTCTCTTTTTTTTTCTTGGTTTCATTTTTTTTCCTCTCCTTTTCTCTTTTTTTTTTTTTTTGATTCTTATTATGCCCATGAAGGATTTCATGATTTCTCTAAAATCATGCCCATGAAGGAATTCATAATCATAATTTATTCATCTTTTTGTTTTCTACTTTTTCTGATTTTTTTTAATTTTTCTTTTAAGATTCAAAGATATGATCATTTGGAATCTTCATCAGAAGAAGAAGCCTCTTCTGTCAAATGTAACTATGTGAAATACCGAGCAAATTCCACCTTTGTTAGTGGTTTATGGTACAACTATAAAATATGTCCATTCACCACTAATATCCTCCTTAAATCATCAACTAAAGAAAGTTGAACAACTTCATTCTCAAACTCCCCTAGTTCATCCTTACTACTCTTAATGTGATCATCATGCCACATTTTCCATTTTTGTTGAGTGAACTCTATTTGGTGAAGTGCTTCCAACCAAAGTTCATAAAATGCATTCATTTGCAAAATTTGTTTTTTTTGTACCTGCAACAACTCAATGCCAACTGCTAAAGATACATAAAATGTTAGTAAAGCATTAGTATGTTGCACCAATATATCAAACAAATTTGCTCCCTGGTTTTTAGTCAACCAACTATTGTTGTTCAAAGGTTGTTTTGGCTGTATTTCAGTTTGTTTTGTACTAGGTTGATTTGAATTGGTTCTTGGAGAAATATTTTTATTTACAACAATGGAGGCCAAAACTAAAGTATTCTTTTCATTTTCCTTGTGTTCTAAGAAACTGTGGGCTTTCTGTAGAATCATATTTAGGTGTAATAAGTTTACCTGAAAGCAAGTTAACTAATTTTCCACCTTTTTGTATGGTTTTAGGAAATACTTTCTTCTTTTTTCTTGGTTTGCTAAAACACATTTCTTGAACAATCCTATTAATGATTGGTACAACTTGAGGTAAAGGGATTGTAACAGTTAAATTTTCTAATTCCTTTATAAAATATTATTGTGAAGATGTTATTTTTGATATCTCAGACTATTCAAAATATTATACTTTATTTGATGAGGTATCTTATTCTTCTTGATGTTGTTTTAGTGTGGATTTGTTTTCATGTTCATTCTTTTTAACTTCACTTTCTACACTGATAAGTGGAATAGGTTCAAGCAGTGGTTCACCTGAACACAATTGAGTTTTAACACAGTCACTAACATTTATTAGGGTTGTATTTTCTAATTCAACCACAGAGACAGGGGTTACCTTTTTAACATGATTTGGACTGACCACAGGTTGAGTTGAAAATAGAGGTTGTTTTAATTTTTGTTGTTGTTGTTGTCTAGGATAGAAATTATGGATATAATTAGGCAAAAAAATTGATTTTTGTTTTTGACAATGTTGCTGCCCATTGTACATATTTTGATGTTGTACCCATTGATATCCCTGTAATTTTAGTTGCAACCATGGTGGATGTTGTTGATTCCATTGTTGTTGCATCCATCCATGTTGAGACCATGCTTGGGAGTATGCCCATGGTGGTTGACTCCAACATTGTTGAAGTGGACCTAAAGCAAACCATGGCATATACCAAGGATTATTTCCCCAATGTGTAGGAAATTGAGAAGCATTCTGATATGGAAATTTATGAAAATTATTTTCTTGTCCTTGTCCTACAAAATTGATTTTTTTCATAGGTTGAGATTGTTTTTCAAAGACACTTTTAAGTTCTGGAAATAAACTACACTGATCTGTGGGGTGTCCTAATTGACAAATGCTACATGTAGCAGGTATAAATATTTTGTTCAAAGGACAATCATGAAGAGAGTGTTGCTTTTTACATTCTGAACAATAGATGGCTGAAGATTTAGTAGATTCATTTTTTTCATCTAATGTTCTATCATGTACTAAAATATCAGCCTCTTTCATGCATTCTTTCAAATCATGTTTTTCATTACCAATTATGTGTTTTCTATGCCTTGAATGAGAGTAATTTTTACAGAGTTTAATAATTTCCTAAAATTTAAGTGCATTTGTATCTCCTCTTCCCAAGATATCCAATGCATCCCTAGATTCATCTTGTAGTCCCCTTAAGAATATGACTTTGCAAATTTCAGGTTCAACACTTCCACATCTCTTATGAACAAAAGAAAATCTTTCTAGATAATCTTCTAAGATTTCATTTTCCTCTTGTTTCATTGTAAGAATTTCATCAATTTGATTCTTGACTTGACAATATTCTTGGTATCTCTCTAAGAATATGTTTTCCATCTCATCCCAAGTTCTAATTGAGTCAGGTGCTAAGGTGATAAACCATCGTAGAGTTAACTCTTTAAGAGTGGAAGGAAATAGTTTGAGCTTTTGATTGTCATTAGTGTAATCATGATCTTGACATACAATTTTAAACTCAAACAAAAACATATCAGGATCTTCGGATGTAATTCCCTTGAAAGTTGGTAATACTGTAGGTGAAATGACCTTCATGGGAGCATTTTGATTAAGATCTAGTTGGATGGGATTTTGAAAATTTTTGGCAGGTGCACTAGTTGCACTAGGGTGGAGCACATTGTTGGCTCTACCTTGATTCTCTTGTGAGCCTTCCATTGTAGGTTCCCAAAAACAATTATAAATATTGTCAAATTTTCTTGATTGTATGGATTTTTCAAGAGAAAATGATGTTGAACTACTTAATTTTCCTCCTTGTAATGATTTCTCAAAGGATCTTGCAGTGTTGGAAGTGGATGATTGGGATTCTTTGAAAATTCCAACATTTTTGGAAATAAAAAATTTAGACATTTTTGACATAATTTCAACCTCTTGTGAAATTTTTCTTCTTATGGTTTCTTGCTTATTTCCTAAATAGACTGAAATACAATTTACTAATAACAATTACTTATACCAGTCATTACATTCAGATTTTATTCTAAAATTCACAACTTAGCATATTTAATAATTATTGGACTGCTTTTCACCTTCTAACAACACCGTGTTCCCCAAAAACGGTGCCAAAATGATGGGTTGTCGTTAAGCACATCATTAATTCTCAATGAATTTGTCAATCCAAGGTGGTGTCCAAGGCTATTTACCAAAGAAATTTCAAGAAGGGTTGTAGTTCAGTTCATTTGGAAGCAGCAGGTCTTATTGGTGGAATTGATTGTGTGGGGGTTTTGTGTCACTTCTACCCCTAAATTACATAAATTAAACTTTAATCTATTTGCAAGAATGAAAACTAATTACTAATTGCAAAAATGAAACCCTAGTTACAGTTGCAAGAATGAAATCTAATTAAATTACAGAATTGAAACTCTAGTTATAGTTGCAGAATTGAAAGTCTATTTAATCTTGCAATAATTGAAATGAAGCATAAAAACTAGATCCTATCAATGCTCTGTAATAGAAGGTCGTCAATCTTTTGTGCAGGGTTTTGACAGCAAAAACAAGAATGCAGGGAAATTACAGAAAACTTGTAAATTACTGGAAATGGAAATTTGCAGTGAATTGGAAAGTTGCTGGGAATGAAAGGAATAACTAGATCTACCACTAATCATTTCACAAAAACATTATGAACAAGAATTAAACAACTAGGAATGTTAGATGTGCAAAAGAATGAAAATGACAAGTTCACAACTTATTATGCTGTAGTAAAATCAAAATAAAACATGTCTGTCAGTCCTCCTCCTAGGTCTGGAAGTGGCCAGTATCCTTTCTCATAAGAAGGTTTGAATTCTTCTTCAAGTCTTACTCACACTCAGACATAACAAAATAAATGGAATGAAACTGCACTTTTATTGCTTCAAAAACATAATTACAATTTTGTTGAAATCTGTTACAGGTCTGAAATCACTATTCTATTATCTCCCTATTTATTTTCTATCTCCTCTATCTAATCTAATGTAATATATTATATTAGCTCAATCTAGATGGGAGCTATCTTTTATAGATGCCTAAAATATAATTACAAACAGAAAATATGCTATTCCTGATATCCTGCAGAATTTCCTGGGTTTATCCTAGAAGAGGATCAATTTGATCTTTTCCATAAATGGTGGCTTTGGACGACAAGGACGGAAAAATTATATGGGAGATATTTTCCATTAACTTTATCAACCTTCTTATCCCCTTTTCCACCGCCAAAAGTCAGTCAACAAGTCAAAAAGCACATTCTATTTTCATTCCGAAGATAAGTGGCTCATTATGAAGATATTGCAATTCTCATTCCGAAGATCCACTCATTCTGAAGATACTGCAATTCTCATTCCGAAGATCCGCTCATTCCGAAGATACTACAATTTTCATTTCAAAGATCCGCTCATTTTGAAGACACTATGTTTTCTCATTTCGAAGATATTTGTTCATTCCAAAGACACTATGTTCATTCCGAAGATATTTAGAATGACCAACTATGTTGAATTAAAATGGTTTTGGCTGCATTTCTTAGGTGTATTAGACCTCAAGATCAGATTGCAATAGTCTTCATTCTTCCTTGGATGTGAATTCCATGCCTTGCCATTCATTGGCAGCTGGCTGGAATTTATATGGAAAAACCAATTTTTTGCTACACAGTAATAAGTCTTTGTACTATTTGCTAAATTTAGAGAAACTAATGCTTAATGATCATCAAAATAAGACTAGTGAAGTGTTGTTGTCAACCTAAGCATGACAAGATAACATAAAACTATACAAGAACTGTTAAAAATAAGAATATAATGTCCTTAACACTTCAATCATGCAAACAGTTAATACACAACATATTAAATCAACTTAACTAGCATATAAGATAATTCACAAGAGTTTTAGGCAATTTTAACTATTTAAAACATGCTATAAATGAGGCTTATCCAGGCCTCATCAATACGAATATCCTAGCTCATAACTCACCAAGGTGCGACTACTGTAATATATGGCTTGCTCTTTATCTTATGTATTATTTTGGGCTAACATGGTGCCCAATGCAAAATCAGTAGCTGATATATAGTAAAAACAATATGTTTGGCCTTGGTGGAGCCAATACTGGTAGAATTTCTAGATAAGTCTTGATATTTGCAAAGGCTTGATGGCATTCTTCATCTCAATGAAAGGGAACTTCATTATGTAGCAACCGATTCATAGGTCGGTATTTGTATGATAATTGCGCGATGAATCTTTTGATGGATGCTATCTTGCCTTGTAGGCTCCGTAATTCCCTAATGTTGGTAGGGACGGCCATTTCTAGTATAGCCTTTACCTTTGCAGGATCGACTTCAATGCCTCTCTTGGATATGATGAATCCCAAAAGCTTTCCAAAAGTTACGCCAAATACGCACTTCTTAGGATTCAATCGGACATTGTGTTCTATGAGGCGATCGAAGACTTGTCTAAGGACTTTGGCATGCTCTTGCTACAACAGGGATTTGGCCAGTAAGTTATCCATGTAATCATCCAATATTTTATGCATATAGTAATGGAATATGTATGTCATGGCCTACTAATATGTGGCACCATAATTTTTGAGACCGAATGGCATCACTTTGTAATAGAATTTTTTCCATTGAGTAATGAAAGTAGTTTTATGCTGATCTTCGAGCTTAATCCGGATCTAGTTGTATCCAAAAAACCATCCATTAGGGAGAGCATTTTATGACCTGTAGTTGCATCTACAAGAGCATCTATGTTTGGCAATGGGAATGAATCCTTTGGTGTTGCCCTATTTAAAATATCTAAAATACGTGCAGATACAGACTCTTTCGTCAGGTTTCCCCATGGGTACCATGTTTGACACCCACTCAGGATAGTCAATAGGAACTATGAATACTACATTAAGTAGTTTTTGCAATTCATTCTTCACCATCAAAGTGATGGTTGGATGCATTTTCCTCAGCTTTTGCTTGATTGGCTTCTTCATGGGATCCAATGAAAGGTTGTGAATGACTAAATTTGGATCTATACCTGGCATGTCTTTGTAAGTCCAAGAAAAAATATTTGGCCTCTCCTTGAGGAGAGGAATTAGGATGGATTGTTCCTCTCAAGATAGACTTTCTCTGAACTTGACTTTCCTTGGTTGGGTAGGATCATCACTGATGTCCACATCGAAAGTCACTTCTATAGGCATATGTGACCCATCCTCCAATTGATGAGGCGTGGGTATCAAATGAATGTCATCGATGGGATTCACAGGACCTACTGACTCAAGTTCCAAACCAAAATGGAAGATGTCATACGCACAACTTGATGCAAATGTAATGATTGTAACATCTCTTCATTGGGAAAGAGGTCTTTAGGTTCTATGGGTGAATTAGCGTGATCCCAATAAATAGCCTCTATATCAAGATGCAATGATTTTGTAGGATCTGCTAGATTATGAAGTGCAGTGGTCAAATCAATGGAGATCATGTTGATGGATGGAATGAAGTCTCCAGGACCACATGGGTGTAATATTGTCTCAGGGGTTTCCCTTCCATACTCACAATGAGGTTCTAGAGGAATGGGAATTTTTGGATCTGGCCCATGAGCAGGGTGGACAATTGGATCATTATGCTCTAATTTATCTTTGAATATCGGTGAAGGGGGATTGACCATCCGATGAATGGCAGCTAGGTCAATAGGTCTCCCCAAAAATTGTAGATGAGGGTCTATAGCATGGAGTGCTGCCTCTATCTCTACTATCTCATTGACTTGCTGCAAGTGGTGAGGCCTAAGATAAGCCATCTTAGTCTCATCCTCAAAGTCATAATCACTTATCCAGAAACTGTTAGCATTGCTATGCAACCCTAAGACAAGGTACTCATGTCTTGGCCCTAAGTAGGTCATATCTATTTCATCTTCTTATTATTTGTCACTTATGAAGAATCCATTTGCATTTATCTCTTGCTCCAAAGTTAGTGGTTGATGGCTTAGGCCTAAGTAGGCTCTTTCTGTTGAGTCTTCTGATTCATAGTCACTTTCATATGATGTATATCCACTCTCATAATGGATGGACCATGTGAATATTTGTAAATAGCAAAGCCCCTTATAGGCTAATCCAAGTTGCACCTCATCATCACTTGCTTCATATCTATTCTCCTCATCCCATGAGTTGTACCTAGTTGGTGTGGAATCAATTGAGATGTTTGGATGATAAATTTTTGGTGGTGGTATGTTTACCATGGCCACTTGTCTGTTGCTCAAATTTCCTATTCTTAGGTGGTGATAAGGAATTAAAATCAATGTCTTCTCCTAACCCTAATCTCAATCTTTCCAATGCCACTGTAAGAGAGTCATCTTGACCTCTGCTATAATATCCTAAGCCAAATATATCAGAGGGAAGCTAATATTGTGGCTCGTATGGCCATCTGTGCCCCTACTCATATATGCCAAGGCCATAGTCATGCAAATAACAAAATTCAAAGTATCTTAGAGCAAACTCGGGGTTAGAGAGATAATGAAAATTGACCATGAATAATTCGTCACTATCCTCTTCTATATCTGAAGACTTATGGGTGCAGTCCAGGCTGACATAGACAAAATTGGTTTGGTTGGAAGGTATTCCAAGTGGAACCACTGTTCCTATTGGTGGCCTCAAGTCCTTGGGTATTCCCATGTCTTGTGTAGACTCAATTATAGGCGTAAATGTAATGTTCTGCACAAGGTACTCCCCTATGCCTGTGCTTGCCAAGTGTATTGATGCATGCAATGTGTATGACCCTACGGATGACACTGGCGAAGCAGGATGATAATCACTATCTTCATATTGATCTTTAAGATATTCCTCTTCCATAGGACTTGGCATTTTAGAAATGGCTACAATTGGCACTTGGGATTTTCTTCCTTAAATAAGGGTGCCTTTAGCTTCTGATTATCTTTTGGTTTTGATGTTGATGGTACTTTAGAAGCATTGACTATATTGAGTGCACCATGAGGTGTTGAAGTGCATGGTTCTTTTATTACCCCTTTGTATTCGTTATCCACTTGTGTGGTTGGGGATGAAGGTGCCACGTATAGGTGAGTATAAGGGATTACAAATTCTTCCAAAATTTCCACCTGATCGATGTATTTAAAAGGCTCTTCATCGGCTAGAACCACATAGACTGTGTTCTCATGCACATACTTGACACACTGGTGCAAGATCAAAGGCACACACTTCATGTCCCTTATCCAAGGATGCCCTAAGAGGATGTACTATATAGCTCCTTCTAAGATATGAAACATCGTGGGGATGGTCTTGTGCCCCACCTTGATGGGTAAGACTATTGATCCCACAGTATTGCATAGAGCATCATTAAAAGCTATCAATGTGTAAGCTTCTGGAATAATATTAGACTTGGGGATCTTGAGGTGCTCTATTGCAATTGTTGTGATGATGTTTATCGATGAACCTATATCGATAAAGACCCTCTTGAAAGGTAAGTTGTTGATTGCTGCTACAATGTTTAGCGAAGGGTCTAATAATGTAGCAGGAAATGTATTAATCTCATGATCATAGAATCAGATTACAGGTTTCTGGCATTCTTACACTTGTCCCACAAAGTGAGTGAATGCATTCACATCTTGCGGTTGGAGCTCAATTATCCTTAAAATATCCATTAGAGTATCCCTATGCTTTGGGGACTATTTTATGAGCTCATAGATGGATAACTTAGCTAGAGTCGTCTATAGGTTTTGCTCCAATATACTTTGAATAGTTACCACAAGTCGCGTTGGTGGACCTGGAAGGTTGTCTTGCCTTTGCCTAGGGGTAACTGGGATGTTCATGCAGGTGGTTGTAGTGGACCATAACGCCTAGTCCTTGTTGCTATGTTAACGATCTCAACCATCCCAATGCATCTGTGGGTAGGTATATCAGCTCAAACCTGATTTACTTGGACCCCCTAATCTCTAGGGGACTCATGATTGGGCAATGGATTTTTGTATATGCCCATGTATCTATTATCAAGAGCCAGTGGGTTGTCAAATTTGAGTTCTCCCACCTCAATCATGTTTTGCACTTGATGCTTAAACCTAACGCAAGCCTCAATATCATGCCCCAGTATCCTATGATAGGGGTAAAATTGATCTTCCCTATATCCTTTTGTCTTAGGATGGTTGGGATCTATAAGAGGTATATCAGGAAATCTGATCCTCCTGGCCTCGCTCAACTGATTAAATATTGATTGCATTGATTCTGTCAGAGGCATGAAATAATGATATGGTTTACATTCTCAATTTCTTCTTTGATTGTTCTTTTGGTCATAGTTTGTTGGTGGAGGATGTGCTTGATAGCTCTGGGGTTGTTGTGCACCCCCATACTTGGGTGTAGCCAATGCAACTTGATTGACTAGAGTAGGGTTGACCTACTTCTGCTTGTACTTCTCATTCTTACCATTCTTGTTCCACTCCTTTTTATTTTGGAGTTTAATGGTTCCATCATCTACTTTTATTTCTTTGATGAGCTTGGCCTGTGCCAAAGCTTCCTCAAACGAAGGATACTACTAAATTTTTAGTAAGAGGAAGATATGTTTAGAGCAACTTTTGGTGAACATGCGAATGATATCTTCCATGGGAATGAAGAATGATAATTTTGCCATGACTTTGCTCCATCTATTCCCATAATCCATTATTGGCTCATCATCATATTGTTTCAAGTTTTCCAGGTCTGAAACATTCATCTTCTTCTTAGCACCAAAGGAGAAATGCCTTAGAAATGCGTTTACTAGTTGCTCAAAGTTGGTTATGTTGTGCTTAGGTAGTTGATTGAACCATTGAGTGGTAGCACCTGAAAATGTCATTATGAATGTTCTTAGCATGAGAGCATCATTATCTTCAAGATGAAAATAGGCATTGATAAAATTGGTGACATGCTCTTGTGCATCCTCTTCACCCTTAAAATTTTCTAACCTAGGCATCTCAAAGTGCTTAGGATATGGAGGGCTAGGGATTGATGGGCACAATGGTTGGTTGTGTATTTTGCTCAATGTTGGTGAGTTCCCAGCTACCTCTTGTTTCTCAAAGGTTTTCATCTTTTTAGAAAGCTCTTGAAATGCCTTTGATGCACGTATTTCCTCCTCTTGTAAGCCTATTCACATTGGCAATGGAGGTAACTCTCTATCCATTTGATTTATTCCATTTTTCTCCCTCCTACGAGGAGACTCAGGATTGTGATCTTGGTTTTTTGTATTTGCCCTTCCCCCATTAGTTGGATTTCATTAATGATTTGGTGGGGGATTTCATTGTGGGCTATCTTATCTATTGCACCTCTCCTTAGGTGAGTTGATGTGTCTAGTTCTTTGGTGGTCACAACCATTTTTCTGTAAATTGTTAAGAGCTAGCCACTCAACCTGCTTTCTTAAACGCTGCTCATGTTGGCGCAAGAGTCTTTTTTTTTATTTCTCTTGTTCGAGAGCTTCTACTAGCTCTCGATCCTTATGTAATGCATTTTATAACCACCTCATTAGGTCATTTTGTGATGTTATAGAAGACTCGTATTTATCTAACTCTATTCTTGTTGTCTTGACTCACAGATTCCTCGAGGAGGTTTCTACTGTATCTGTACTCTTTCTAGATAATATGACTTGTTCAGTGTACTATTGAGTATCCCTATGATTAGACTCCATGCATATACTATGAGGTCACTCTAAGGTACCCCTAGACTGGGAGATGTGTTTAGAAGTCACAGTTCATGATCTTCTAGATGTAGAGTTCTCAGTAGCTACAGTTATTTGAGTTGGTCGTGTATGAAACTGATCCAACCCTTCTAGCTGTCTGGTTTTCCATGGTTGGTCCTGTGGGGTGCCATTCACTCCTATGAGGTCATAGTTTATGGGAATATTTCCTTTTGTGTGAAGGGTTTCTTCTATTTGATTCCCTTGCCTAAATGTAGCCCTAGTTTCCTACCCTTCAGTAGGCAAACCTGTTTCATATGTTTCTTGTGAGTCTTGAGGTGTTGCAATTCTTGTTTGCCTTCTTGATGAAGAGGGATTTGTGGTAACATGTTTTATCCATGTGGATGGAGATGTAGCAGTATCATCATCCCTATGTGAAGAATGAGTTTTAGAACCTTATTTATGCCCATGTGAGGAGGAATCCCTTGAAGCTTCCTCACGTCTTTGAGATGTTTTTGTGTGTTTAGAGGAGGCCCTTGAGGTCTCCTCATGTCTCCTTGATGAGGATGGCTGTGAAGCCTCTTTTGGTTTATGTGACTTTGTTCCATGAGGTGGTTACTTACTTGGGGTTTCTCAAGGATATCCCCCAAGGGTTGAATTATCACCCCTTAGGCTCACGGAGCTACGTCTCATGGTCTTACGGGTAGGTCGTTCAATGTTACTACGACTCCGCCTATGGGTATGAGTTGCTTATGTCTCTCCCTTGATATCAGATCGAGGGTGTTTACTTCTTATTTTTACCATGTTGTCTTATGAATTGATATTTTGAGTTGTAATTTAGAAATAGCCACACAATATCAAGCAAATATTTATCTTGATTACCGATTTAAGTGTGCCCTAAAATGTTTGGTGTGTTTTGATGTGTTGTTCTTTCGATTTCTTTTCTCTTATTCTTGGATTAAGAATGAGAAGAATCATCCATAGTGAAAATCAAGTACACCCATGCCAAACATGATTTTCTAAAAAGAAGCTAGGGTAGACCGTTGAAGAACCAATGGAGGGTTCGACTAGCTCTTCCACTCTGAACCAATGATTCTTCCAAAAGTGGGAGATAGTTTGAGTACAAGTAACTTAGTATCACTATAAATAAGTTTTCCAATCCATTTCTAGGAAGCTCTAGGGGGAAAACTAGTGGAAGGAGATGAATTCAAAATTTACTAGACTGAATTTAAGGTTGGTGATGAAATCCAACTCCCCAATGTTTAAATGAGACGTGCGTGTGTGGTGTTCATTTTAAGCTTGCATAACACAAAGTGCATCATATAGCAACAATGAATCTTTCTTATATGCCTAAGTGCGGAAATACGTTTCAATATTCAGAAATATGCATGAACTACTATGATTTGTATGAGCGCACTTTATTTCATGCAGTTATGGCCTCTAGTAGGGCCTCAAAGCAAGCAAAAAACATACAATGTCTAGCACATTGGATTCTAGGGAAAACTTTTTAGGTATAAGTCATTCCTAGCAATGCCTAGTGGAAAATTTAAAAGAAGATTTAAGATATGCAAAATGCTTAATTATTTCTCCTTTTATTATTTCAATTTCCAAACATAAATGTGCATTAAGTTCTCTATTTTGGACACACAGAAGTAGATAGAAAGCTATAAAATATTAGAGAAGCTATATCAACCTTTGATCCAGCTTAGAGAGTTAGTGTTTTGACCTCTACTGCACTCCAGTTATGGTAGCTATTGACCAGAGTGGCTAGTTCTTGGCCATTGTAGCTTAGAGCGGCTAAGCTCTATTGGTCGCTGTAGCTCAGAGTGACTAGTTTCTAGCTGCTGTAGCTCACAGCGGATATACTTGCACATAAAATTAAGTTATTATTCTGACAAAAAATGAAAAATTAGTGGAGGTCCCACCATGATCGCCATCTGTAGTGACCCCAAGATGCATGCATTGACTCCTTCTTAAATCTACTTGCAATGTTATTAAAAACCCAAGATGAAATGGAAGACAATGAAAAAAATATATAACACGAAATAACAAAAATGGATCTCTTTATTGGTATTGAAACTTGGTTATATATCGGTCCCTCTTAGGGATACCCATTTCGATACAATAAGTTACAAATAGGCAAAGAGTGCCCCTTTCACGAAGAGGTGGTGCGCTTATAAAAGCTTTCCAGTTTCACACACAAAAATGTATGAGGACTTACATATGCCTCCTTCTCCAGGTCTGTTTCCTAGAGGGATCCCTTTTGCTCTCGTATGTTACAAACTTCATCTGATGAACCTATGGCCCTGCAAGCAATGAAAAAACAACACATGCTTAGGTGTCTACGATCACCTCCTCGGATGAGGTTGTTAGTGATAAAAGAATGTAATAGAAATATGATGAAACTATGTCATCAAATCATGTAAATTTATGCTAATGATATGAAAACATGAAGAAACATAATAAAAGAAGCTATGTCTAAAACCTAATCTAAGCCTGTGGGCCACTGTCCAAGAGAGTGACTGCTAAGGTAAACCTTGCTCTCTTTTCCCCAAAGTTATGGGTCAAAGCCTCTATCTAATGTCAAAATAATAAGTGTGATACTCTTCAATTCATCAAAGTTTCGTCGTACACATGATATCAAAGAGAACTCTTCGAGTCTCAAAAGCTCTCCTAAAAAAGATGTTTCTCTCTCTGATATGATCTCCTATCTGTCTTATTATCTTGGTGCTCTTAGGCTTGCATCTTTTATAGTGTGAAACCCTAGGTCTATTTCCAAGCCCTAAGAATAAATTCCTAATGCATAGTGTAAGTTAGCATGAGAAGCTTTTGTCCTTTGTCTACGTTTGAAGGCCAGATAACTGAAATATAACTACCCACTTAAGTCTTCTATGCAAACTGGTTGTTAGCATGAGAAGCTGTTGTCATTTTTTTATGCTTGGAGGTCAGTTAACTAAATTTTAAATGCAAACTCAAGCCTCCTATGTGAACTGGTCATAAAAAGGAATGCAAAGTTACTCATGCTCCCCTTTATTGCATGCAAACTACCACTTCCACCTGTGATTAGGCCTATTTGTAGGCAAAAATGATTCTTATGGTTTAGTCATTATCGTCTGTAGTGGCTAAGATCTGGCCGTTGTCATCTATAGTGGCTAAGGTCTGGCCGCTCTAGGCTTGAGCGGCTAATATCTGGCCGCTCTTGGCTTGAGTGACTAGGCTTGGATGGCTTGAAAAGGCCCCAAATGAGTGGTGAGAACCACTGTTGATGCTTGGAAAGTCCAAGATTATGTCTTATGATCTTATGTGTGTGTCTATGTGAGTAGCTCCCCTAAGAATGACATGATTTAGGTGTCTACAGTTCTAATGTTGACCTATTTGGTTGTAGTGCTCTTTTATTTTTCTTTTTCTTTTTCCTTTTTTTTTTTGTGGTGCTCTTTTTGTATGGGAGATGAAGTTTTTTTCTACCCAATCAATTATTTTTGCTTATGATTGGTCCCTTTGTTTATCCCCAGGTCGTATGTTGACCATGCAGGTGATAGGACAAGTAGGGGATACTGTTTGTGCATCATGCATTGAATGCACGAAGGTGTAAGATATTGATGGGTTTAGGACTGTTAAGGCCTTCAATATCGGCTAGACGATATGATCCTGAACCATATTTGTGTGTAACCATGAACATGCACAACTAATTTAGAGTGAATTTATCATTCTACTAGCGAGGCTAACTCGTGATTTGTTGGTTCTCTTTGAGAACTAGGTCACCAATATTAAACTCGTGTTGATGTACCTTGCTATTGTAGGTACACCGAAGGTAATCTTGATAGACTCGTGTGTGCTCGATTGTGTGAATATGACGTTCATAGAGAAGTGTTAGTTGATCTAGATGATCTTGGTTAGTGGTGTCACCGTCAATGAAATCTTTCATAGATATACATAATGAAGGTATCTCAAGGTCAAGGGGCATGATAGCTTCTACCCTGTAGATGAGTGAAAAAGGTGTTATCCCAGTAGGAGTACAAATGCTCGTACGATATGCCCACAAGGCTAGGGGTATTTGATTATGCCAATCCCGATGGGATTTTGCTATGGTTTTACAAAGGATGGAATAGATGGTTTTGTTTGTGGCTTCTGCCTAGCCATTACCCTGAGGGTAATATGGTGTAGAAAAGCTATGGTGTATGTGAAATTTATTACATAGGGCTCGGACAATATTGTTTTTAAAATATTTCCCATTATTTGAAATGATTTGGGAAGGAATTACAAAGTGGTATATGATGTGATCTATGATGAATGCTACAATTTTGGCTCCTGTAGTTTGAACCAGTGGGATGGCTTCGACCCACTTGGTAAAATATTCAGTTGTCATGATGATAAATTTGTGACTGCTAGAGGAAGCAAGTGTAATTTGTACAATTAGATCGAGACCCTATTGGGAGAAGGGCCACATGGACTGAATTGGTTAAATTTCTTAGGAGGGTAAATGTGTTAGATTAGTGTGTTGTTGGCATTTGATGCAATGTTTGACATACTCGAAACAATACTACTCCATTTTGGGCCCTTAGTAACCCATACAGAGAACGCATTTAGTGATTTCCATGACACTAAAGTTGCCACCACAAGTACCATCATGAGTTTCTTGTACAACCCATTGTGATTCTTGCGGTTCTAGGCAACGCAGGAGCATGCTTTCATAGCTACGATGGTAAAGGATGTCCCCCAGCAAGGTATAGCATATCGTTCTTTGTTTGAAGGTTAAGAGTTGAGTTTGGGGTAGATCACATGGTAGGAAACCTAACTTGATGTAATTTTTCACTTGTGAGAACCATGGATCATGGGGTTTAGTATTTACCACATACACACCACAGTTTTCTATAGGATGTGTGGGTGATATAGCAGATCGAGTAAGCGTATGGATAGATACAGATGTTGTGTCAAATGTTGGGTTTTATGGGATGAGGGACCCTAAAGAGGCCATAGTGTCTGCAAAATAGTTTGATGATTGTAGAGTGGCTTCGAGGGCATACCACTCAAATTGGGATAGGATTTATTGTGCAATTTTCTTGTATTGCTAGAGAACTAGGTAATTGTATAGCCAAAGTTCCTGCACTTTGTTGACTATCAGAAGGGAATCACCTATGATGTGGAGGCATTTGATGTGCATAGAGTGTGCTTATTTTAGTCCTAGGATTAGGGCTTCATATTCTATGTTGTTGTTAGTACAAGGGAAGTCGAGTTTGAATGAAAAGGGTAGTGGTTCCCCTTATGTTGTAAAGAAGATAATGCCCACACCCCCAATGTGGAGACACCTAGAACCATTAAAGAACATGGTGAGGTCAGCCACAAATTTTGGTTCAACGTATCCCTCATCTTTGATTATGTGAAATTTAAAATCATTGGGGAGTTGAATGAGTAAGCGTTGATTATCAGTCAAAAGAGCTTCAGCCAGTTGGTCGGCGATGACTTGTCCTTTGATAGAATTTTGAGATATAAATTCTAGGTCAAATTTAGTTAGGAGCATAATCCATTTGGTTGTGTGTGAATTATGATAACTCTTGTTCATCATGTACCATAGGGGATTGTCTCGGGTGATGACAAAATTTGTGTGGTTTAGCATGTAGTGGCATAATTTTTGAGTAGC
Source organism: Wollemia nobilis (assembly GCA_028583015.1). Classification (NCBI taxonomy): domain Eukaryota; kingdom Viridiplantae; phylum Streptophyta; class Pinopsida; order Araucariales; family Araucariaceae; genus Wollemia; species Wollemia nobilis. The sequence goes on from JAQPPZ010002499.1 coordinate 10,355,776, forward strand.
AAATATGACTGCTAAGCATAGTTTTTCCATATATCCATATCTTGTCTCATAACTAACTAGTGTGCAACTGATGTAGTAGATAGCCTGCTCTTTGTTGAGCATATTTTTTTGGGCTAGGAGTGTACCTAGTGCAAGTTCTATGGCTAAAATGTATAGAGTCAGTGGTAATTTTGGGTGTGGTGGTGACATAACTAGCGATGATGTAATATAAGTTTTGATAGCATTGAATGCTCCTTGATAGTTATCATCCCATTTGAAGTTTACTCCTTTCTGTAGGAGATGGTTGAATGGTTTACATTTGTCTGATAATTACACTATGGATCTATGAATGGAGGTAATCTTGCCCTGGAGGCTGCACAATTGTTTTAGTGTGGTAGGAGGAGGCATCTTGATGATGTATTTTACCTTACTAGGATCAACCTCAATGCCTCATTGGGAGACAATGAATCCTAGTGTTTTCCTGAGGTAACACCAAACACACACTTCTTAGGATTGAGGCGCATGTTGTGTTCTAGCAATCGATCAAAAATATAACTAAGATCTTTGAGATGATCAACACGTTTCTTTGATTTGACGATGAGATCATCTACATAGTATTCCATATTTTTGTGCATTAGATCATGAAATATGTAGGTCATGGCTTTTTGGTAGGTTACCCCAATGTTATTAAGGCCAAATAGCATGAACTTGTAGCAAAAGGTCCCCCAAAGTGTTGTGAAGGAGGTTTTGTGTTGATCGGTTGGGTTGATTTTGATTTGATTGTACCCTAAAAATCTGTCCATGAGGGAAATAATTTCATGACCCACGATAGAGTCAACGAGGGAGTCAATGTTGGGTAGAGGGAAATTATCTTTTTGACAGGATTTATTTAGATCACAAAAATTTATGCAAACACGAACATCATTGGATGGCTTGGGGATAGGGACCATGCTAGTACCCACTTGTGATAGTCAATGGGTACTATAAAATTAACATCTAGGATCTTTTGGAGCTTAGATTTCACTATCAATGTGATAGTTGGATGCATGCATCGTAGCTTTTGACTTACTGGTTTGGCATTGGGATCTAGTATGAGATTATGAACCACTACGGTAGGGTCAAGTCCCGACATGTCTTTGTAAGACCATGCAAAAAATTTTATATACTTGCAAAGGAAATATGTGAAGGTGATGCACTCCTCCGATGAGAGGCTAGCGATTAATTTGAGGATGTGCAAATTTTTTGGATCTTCACCAATGTCTACATTGATAGTGTCTTTGATGAGCATTCGAGATCCATCACGTAACTGTTTAGGGATAGGAATGAGGTTGAAGTCATCAATGGCTTTGCTGAATTCATATTCATCATCTATGTAAATGCTCGTGTGATGGACCTGAGGGGCTTGGACTAACGTGGATGAAAATGGGGCATTTACCACCTGTAGGACATGAGGTGAAAGAAGGAAGTCTCCAGGAACTAATATGTGTGAGACATGTGTGATATTTATAAAGTTTGGGTTTGGAGTATCGTATCGAATCTGCTGGTGACTATTATGGAGGGAAGAGCATAAATCTACCTCAACTATGTTGATTAATAATGTAGGTAAAGTAGGTGGGTAGAGTTAGGTGAGGAAGGTTGGATAGTTTGATCATGTTCTAAGAGACTCAAGGGAGGTCATAGGATAACTGGTAGTGAACAAGGATGAGAGGTTGCTCTTTGTAGTTGTCTATGTATAGGTGGGAATATAGGTAAGTATATCAGTGGCAGATTAGGTGGGACTAGATTTGACTCTATCGATGGTGGATCAGGTGGGACTAGGTCTAGATCTATTGGTGGTGGATCAGTCAGGACTAGGTCCAGCTCTATCGGTGGTGGATTAGGTGGGACTAGGTCTAGATCTATCGATGGTGTAGCCAGGGATAAAGTAGTGAAGTGTTTCACAAATCTATTCATATGGTTGATGTGGGAAGAGGTCTGTCTTCTAGGATATCCATATCAATGTACTCTTCCAAGGTATGTGTTGGACATGGAGGAGGGTGCAGAGATAAATTTTGGATATTGTCTTTTAATGTATAGACGGTGGTTGGGTGATAACTGATGAGCACCAGAAATGCTCATATTTTGTACATATTTCTTGGATCAATATGCGGTTGTATAATAAGGATTGCATACTTTTATGAATAATTATATAGATATTTGATATAATTATGCGTGTTATCTAATTTGTGTGCTTTTAGTATGTTTTGTGGAATTGCAGTTGATTTGGTTAGATTTGGAACGGTCGAGGTCCTTTTGATGGACCTGGCACTTTATTTCATCGAGAGTCAATGTAGAGAACATAGGTGCCTCCCTGCAATCGAAAGGCACCAAGGGAACAAGCGCCTCCCTACAGTCGAAAGGCACCAATTGAATACAAGCGCCTCCCTACAGTCGAAGGTGCCAATTGAACACAAGCACCTCCATGCAGTCGAAAGGCGCCAATTGAACATAGGCGCCTCCCTACAGTTAGAAGGCACCAATTGAACATAGGCGCCTCCCTACAGTCGAAAGGCACCAATTGAACATAGGCGCCTCCCTGCAGTCGAAAGGCGCCATCTGAATGCAAGCACCTCCCTGCAATCGAAAGGTGCCAACCAAAGGCAAGCGCCTCTCCATAGCCGAAAGGTGCTAATAGAGGGTAAGCACCTCCCTACAACTAGAAGGCGCTAATAAAAGGTAAGCGCCTCCCTACAATCGAAAGGCGCCACTGATTCTTTTCCCGTTGACCAGAGTTGAACGACGTGGATGGTAGCGGCTGGTGTAGTTCTAGCTCTGTGTCATGCAAAGCTAATTTGGAGATAGCACCAACGTATCCAAACATCTTACCGATGCCAGGCAAGGCATGAACCGAAATGAACACGCCACCTTCAGAACAGAATGCCAGACATCGATTGCATTCGCCAGATTATTCTAATTTAGTCTGGGAAGAATCGACTATTGTAACCACTTCTATAACAGAAGTTCTACGGGTGTGTTATATAAACACACGTAGATCATTCTGAGAGATATATAGAATTAATTAATAAAGATCTACTTTGAATTGCAGAAGATAGATTGTAATACGTTGATAAATATATTCTAGTTCCAGAAGTTCTAAGCGCGTGTTCGATCGGGAGGAATCTGTTGGAGCCTGGGCCCACTCCAAGCTAGTATTTCTTCCCCATTTCTTTTATATTTATTTATCAGTTTATTGCTTTCATAGAAACGTTCATTAATTTACTAGTTCCAGTATTTGCAGTAGGTTTATTTCCAGGAATGTGCATTTGATTTATTTATGTAGATTTATTTATGTTCTTCTTATGTAATTTATTGAGGAGTGCGAGAATGATTGACAACCATCTCAAGAACACCCCCCAAATGTAGGATTAGCAGATTCACCCTCCAGTGGTATTGTAGTAACCTAATTCTGACTCTTCGCAAGTTTACGAAGCTCCCTGGGTTGATAATTAAATGCACGGGCATGTGACAAAAATAGGAAACCATTCACCTTGTTTGGCCCGCAACATTTTGGCACCGTTGTCGGGGAAGCGTCTTAATTAGATTACCTACAATACCCTGAAACCTTCATCTGACCTTGCATGAGTTCTTCGAGAAGAAGAGGACCTGACGGTCGCTTTATAAGAACTAATCCATCAGGACCTGAGTCAGTCGAGCATTTTGGATTTGAGTTAGACTCGCCCGACCTACCAGCAGTCCATTGGAGTGAGGAACCACACTTTGTGCAAAGTGTCGCCTCATCCCATCAACAAGGGGAAGAATGAATCATCACAAATCCCATGTTTAATAGGACTCCTCTAGAGGAAGCCCTATTGTGGAAGGCTGTGGAGGATCAGACGATCTCGCCAGACAACCTTAGAGCATTGACTCAGAAAGTTTTAAATGACCGAAAGGCCATAAACGCTGCATTAGAAACCACATTTCCCAAAAAAATGGTAGATAACGATGAAGTCTCATCTGGATTTAGTTTCCCAATAGAGGAGGGAGTAGGAGATACCAAAATGAAAAATATATCCCCTGCTCACCTTTCGTCCTTCAAAGGACACCCGACTGAGGACCCTGACCTGTTTTTATTCAAGTTTGATGTTTTGTGTAGGTTTGTGGATTACAAATCAAATGCGTAGAAATTGAAATTATTTCCCTCTACATTAGATGATGCAGCTCTGCGATGGTTCATCGGTCTGGGAGACAAACACATCACCACCTGGGACCAGATGAAGATGCTCTTTTTAGAGAAATATCAAGATTTCGAGAGAGCAAGAGACTCCAGGGAGGAGGTCCTGAGCATGACACAAAGAGAAGATGAGTCTCTCGAGGAGTATTGGGAGAGATTCAACTTTAATCTTCAACGGTCCCCTCACTCGAAGCTATCTGACAAGTCCCTCAAAAGCCTCTTCTTGAGGGGACTTACCAATGAGTCACTGGAGGCTCTCAACATGATCTCTGGAGGTGATGTCTATCAGCATGCCATAGACGACATCCGGAAATTATGCTAAAACTACTCGAGAAGGCGAGGCAAAATCACCACCAGGACCATGAAGGCAACTGCTTTAGTCACCAAAATAGAAATAGGCAACATGTTGGAGGATTTGAAGAGCGAAATGCTCTCATCTCTAGCACTATAGATGGATACGCTGCTGTTAGAAAAGAAGAAACAAGAAAATGATGCAGCATTAGCCTATTTTTGCCCAAAATGCAGAGGAAGGCATGCAAAGAATGCATGCCCAAAAAACAAGGTCAGAGTATGCATAGTTTGTAGGCTGAATCATAAAACTTGATTGTGCCCACAACTGCCCAGTAACCAGGAAGCAGCTGAGAGCACGGAGGCCTACTTCATAGGCAATAGGAAGAGTTGGCCATAGCCCCCCATGGGGAATATACCAACCGAAATGCCATCATATGGGGGAGGGTCATATATGCACCAAGGACCCCCTCAACCACCTAATATGGGGTGGTGGGGACCGTCACCTTGGACGAACGCACCCCCAGTAGCATTTTCGAATCAGCAGCCATGGATGCCATATCCATATCCTGGGCAGCAGTGGAGAGGCCACAATGCATGGAATCAGACTCCATAGAACGTAGCTCCTGCTCACATCCAACAAAACTTACCAGCATTGCCAGTAGCGAGACCTGTGCAGCTACCAGCACAACCGACAGCAAACCCGAACAACAGAGTAAATCAGTCGGCATACAACGTAGAAGGTGAGATGTACCATATGTACAATATTCAGCTTAGATCAGGTAGGCGACTAGGAGTAGAGACTCTACCTCTGGTAGAAGAGGAGGAAGAAATGGTAGAGATACCTCCACTGGTAGAAGAGGAGGCAGAAATAGAGGAGACACCTTTGGTAGAAGAAGGAAAAGCACTTGAGAGAGCGGAGGCTCCATTTCCTAGCCAGTTGTAGGAACAAAGAAAAACAACATAGCCAAAATTCGACATCTTGTTGAGCTTGAAGAATCTCACGGTGACAATCCCATTATTTCAAGCAATTCGAGATGTCCCCATTTACACCAAGGCAATTAGAGAAATGTGTCTAAGAAGACCGGGATGGAAAGTTACCCAGACTATCAACGTCATGGGTAAATTGGCAGATCTAATGATGGGTAGAACACATCATCCGAAGTATGCAGACCCAGGTAGCCTAGTGCTGACCATAAAAATTGGAGGACATTCCCTGTCCAACACACTTGTTGACCTCGGGGTAGCCATCAACGTGATGCCTCAAGAGACCATGCAGAGGCTGCGGCTCACGAACCTGAAGCCAACCATGATAGTGTTGTAGTTAGCCGATCGATCAACCATGTCATCGGAAGGAATGTTTGGAAGATGTGATCGTAACGATCAGTGCATGGGAATATCCAACCGATTTTTTAGTTTTGCAAACCAAGACCAGGTTGGGCGGTTACCCGCTCATTTTGGGGAGGCCATGGTTGGCAACAGCTGATGCTTACATCAGCTATCGAGATGGGCTAATGACCATCTCCAATGGGCAAAACGTCAAAAGGCTGACCATTTCATCGCCAGCTCAGTCTATGGACTCGACAGAAGAACCCAGGATCACCGAGCATGGAACTACGAAGTTGTCCATAATCTAGCCGATGATGACCTTGGAGGAGGTGGCAGAAGAGGACGAGGATGGTGCTATCATGGAGTTTCTCCATGGAGAATCGTCCACCTCCGCACCTGGATCGCCGTTAACTGGCACCCAAGATCAGCACATCCAACAAATACACGTTGGGCTAGGGAGGACATTAAACGTCAACAGCAGGTTGATGCCCACACAGCTAGAAAAGTTGGAAGAGCTTCTGGTAAAACACCAGCAAGCATTTGCATGGGACTACGTAGATATGCATGGCATCAGCCCAAAAATATGTACCCATCGGATTTACTTAGATGACCAGGCAACTCCTAGTCGATAGCCACAGAGAAGGATGAACCCAGCAATGAAAGACATTGTCAGAGAAGAACTGCACAAACTTTTGGCTATCGAATTCATATATCCGATTTTTGACAGTGAATGGGTATCACCATTAGTGGTGGTCCCCAAAAAGAACGGGAAATGGCGGATCTGCGTGGACTACTGGGCGTTGAACAAGGTGACTAAGAAAGACCACTTCCCACTCCCGTTCATCGATCAGGTCTTGGACACACTCTCAGGAAGAAAATACTTCTCCTTTTTGGATGGTTTCGGTGGTTACAACCAGATCCAGATAGGGGAAGAAGATCAAGATAAAACGACGTTCACCTGTCCATGGGGAACGTTTGCCTATAAGGTATTGCCTTTTGGACTGTGCAATGCATCGGACCACCTTTCAACAGGCGGTGCTTAGCATATTCTCTGATATGATAGGATACGGGGTGGAAGTATACATGGATGACTTCATCGCCTATGGAGAAACCTTCGAGGAGGCAATGACAAATCTGGAAAGAGTGCTCGACAGGAGCAAGGAAAATCATTTGTCCCTAAGTAATGAAAAATGTTTTATGATGATGCAGGAAGGCATCGTGTTGGGACACCACCTCTCTGTAGAAGGAATAAAAGTAGACAAGAGGAAGATCGAGGTCATCAGAGACCTACCTAGCCCCAGAACGCAGAGGGAGGTAAGAAGTTTCCTTGGATCAGCTAGGTACTACCGGTGATTTATCATCGAATTTAGTAAGATTGCCAAACCACTGCACACCCTACTTTCTAAGGACGTAGAGTTCAATTGGATGGGAGATTGTGAAGAAGCATTCCAATTGTTGAAAGAAAAATTGATATCTGCATCGGTCTTGAGAGGACCGAATTGGGCCATACCATTCCATATTTACTGCGATGCATCTAACGGTGCGATCGGAGCAGTCCTCAGGTAGAAAGACGGCGAAGAATTCTATGCCATCTATTATGTCAGTAAAAATTTGGTGGGAGCGGAGCTCAATTATACAGTGACAAAAAAAGAATTCCTCGTAGTTGTCCATGCAATAAACAAATTCCGTCACTATATAACGGGATACAAGGTCTTCGTCCATACGGACCATGCGGCTATCAGGTATCTGATGAGCAAGCTAGCCATTGGTGGCAAAATTATCAGATGGCTATTGCTATTGGAGGGATTTGACATCACTATAGTCGATAAACCGGGCAAGGACAACGTCGTGGCAGATTTTCTATCCAGATTGATACCAGTAGATCATCAAGCAGTGGAAGATCAATTTTTGGACGAACATCTGTTCGCTATTAGTGAACAAACTCTATGGTATGCAGACATAGCCAATTACTTGGCCATCGGAAGGACCTCACCTGCTCTCTCCTACAGAGAAAAGCAGGCGGTCATAGAGAAGAGCGCATCATTCCTTTGGATGGATGGTCTCCTATTTAAAATAGGACGGGACCAAATTATAAGAAGATGCATAGCAGAATAGGAGTTTTCAGAAGTGCTCAAGGCATGTCACGATGAGCCATGCGGAGGACACTTTGCAGGGAAACGAACTACCTACAAAATCCTACAGGCTGGGTATTTTTGGCCCACTCTGTTCAAGGACGCGACAACATATACCAGCAAGTGTGACGAGTGCCAGAGGATGGGTAGACCAACCCACCGAGATGAAATGCCCCTGTAGCCCCAGGTACATCTGGAACCTTTTGATAAATGGGGCATGGACTTCGTGGGACCATTTAATCCACCTTCGATGGGAAGGAGGTTTATTCTGGTCTGCACGGATTACGTCACCAAATGGGTGGAAGTGCAGGCATTAAGGGACTCAAAGGAAAGAACGGTCACCAATTTCTTATTTGCTCATATTTTCACACGATTTGGGGTTCCTCGGGAGATAACAACAGACCAAGGGCCCCAATTCACCTCCAAATTGATTGAGGAGCTGATGGAGCAGTATAGAGTTCGGCACAATAAAACCACGCCCTACCATCCGTAGGCGAACGGGCAAGTAGAAGTGACAAATAGGGAGATAGAAAACATCCTGACCAAAACCGTGCAGCAACACAAGAAATATTGGGCCACACGGTTGCCGGAGGTAGTTTGGGCATACAACACCACGTGGAAATCCACCACAGGATGCACACCTTTCCAACTGGTCTATGGAAAAAATGCGATGATGCCCATCGAGTTCGAAATCAAAACTTTGAGGACGGCTTCAGAATTAAATTTGAGCTTGGATGAAGCTCAAAAATAGAGGATTCGCCAGCTAGATCAGCTGGACGAAATCTGACTGGATGCTTTGCAGAGGACAGAGATTATACAGAAGCAAAGAAAGAAGTGGCATGATAACCACATCAAGCTGAAGAAGTTCTAGGTAGGGGAATGGGTACTATTGTACGATTCTCGATTCCAGGAAAGGAAGGGCAAACTTATGCAGAGGTGGATGGGGTCGTATGAGGTGGTAGAGCTCATTAGGAATGGGGTTGTGCGTGTTAAGACAATTGACGATAGCAACACCATGTTCACAGTCAATGGCCACCGACTACGCCCCTATAATACATCCAAAACGTTATAGGTGGAATCCAAAGTAGGCATGGGGGAGACCCCATCTTGCTAGATCTAGACCGAACTCTCATAGGTGAAATGGTGGGCACGAAAGTGCTCACCCAATTTGTTTAGTTAGTTATAGTTTTTTTTTAATGTGTGTTTTTTTGCAGGGACGACGCCCGCATGCAAGCTGCAGGCATCCTAATCCAGGGCCTAACGAGGCACGGAACGCGTCTAACTACCTTTATTTTCCTTTCTTTTTTGGTTGCTTTTTGTAGGTGGAGGACCTGACAGCACGAAGGATAGGTATCTGGGAAACCAGGCCTGATTCGGCTCAGCATTCCGACATCGGCTCGTAGATAGAATCTGGGCAACATGAAAAAAACTGGGAAGGTTTGATCACCCTTTTTCCAGTCAAATCGCCGCAGAAGAAGCCCCAAGAGGCCCCACCCAAAGGCCACACATAGAAGGCACCCATCTAGAAGAAGGTGCCTTACTGCAGTTAGAAGGTGCCCATCCAGAAGAAGGCACCTTACTGCACCAAAGGCGCCCATCCAAAAGGCGCCTTACTGCGGTCAGAAGGCGCCCATCCAAAAGGTGCCTTACTACAGTCAGAAGGCGCCCATCCAGAAGAAGGCACCTTACTACAGTCAGAAGGCGCCCATCAGAAGGCGCCTTACTATAGTCAGAAGGCGCCCATCCAGAAGAAGGCGCCTTACTGCAGTCAGAAGGCGCCCATCTAGAAGGTGCCTTACTGCAATTAGAAGGCGCCCATCCAGAAGAAGGCGCCTTACTGCAGTCAGAAGGTGCCGAGCCTAGAAAGAAGGCACCTTACTGTAGTCAGAAGGCACCAAGCCCAAGAGAAGGTGCCTTGCTACAGTCAGAAGGCACCCATCCGAGCGAAGTTCAAAAAAAAAAATACATATATATATATATGAAAAAAAAACCAGCCGAATACGCCTTCCAACATCAGGAAGGCACATTCATCAAGACGAACACCTTCCAACAGCGGGAAGGCATGAACCGGAAGGAGGTGCCCCCCACATTGGGAAGACGCATGCAGGCAAAAGTGCCTCCCACCAATCAGAAGGCACCGAAAGGCGCATTCATTCAAAGACGAGCATCGACAACGTTGGAAAGGCACTACATGGACACCATCCACATGGGGAAGGTACCAAAGAATGCCTCCTGCGTGCAGCATTTACATCAATCGGATGCCTCGAGTGGAATGAAGCATCGCACGAATAAGCATCATCAAATGACCACACCCATCCCTCGTGTCACAAGTCAGCAAATCAGTGGCTACCACGACAACTGGAACGTCGAATCAGGTACGTGCATATTAAATCAAATCTTTTATATAATTATTTATAAATACGCAGTATCAAAAAATACAGCTGTCATAGAGATCATACCCCCCATAGCCAGAAACGCGTGCCAATGAGAGGGTGCCTTCCATAACTGCTAGGGTTAGGCATCTTTTCTATAAGAAGGCACCTTCCTAAAGAAGGAAGGACAAAAAAAATATAGCAGAAGGCGCCATGGGAGGAAGGTCTAAGAATCACGCGATCAAGAAGAATGAACCCAGTGACACAGATGGGATCAGAGGGGCAGTAAAGACCCAATTCGAAGCCGAGGGGTGGCTCGAATACTGCACCCTAGTCAGTCAGGGCCAGGACATAGAGGTAGCTAGAGAATTTGCCACCTCTTTGAGGGGCGATGCGGCCCAAGTACGAGGGATGGAAATTCCAGTCACCCCTGAGTTCATCTCACAGGCGACTGGATTGCCTCTCATGGGGGAATGTATATACAAGGGCGGAGTGTTAAAAGTATACGCCAAAATATTGCTTTCGAGAGGAAATGTGCAGGTAGACAGGGAGGGGTTACTTAAAAATAGCCTCCCCATGAATATGCAAAAGATGTTCGAGCAGATTGCTCGATTCTTCACATGCACAGGGAAGTATACCCATTTGCACCTTAATCATGTGCACTTCCTCAATCACCTAGTGCATGGAAGGAAATTGAATATACCTTTCTACCTAGCGAGTGCTTTGAAATATGAAGCGGCTCGGTACCAAAAAGGGGCACCGTCCGCCTTAGCCCACCATGGGCTGATATCGGCATTGGTATGCCATGCAGAAGCACAAGGACAGAACCGTGATGCAGAGGGAGATGGCGGCCAAATAGGGCAACACAGTGCGGTTGCCGAATTAGGGCAAGGCGAAGCATCCCCTGTAGAGGAGATAGCAAACATTGGGCAATTGGCGTTGCCCTATTTTCTAGGAGGAGCAGAGCAGTCACCGATGCCCGAAGACATAGAGGATAGAGGGCATTCCCTAGTGCTCGAGTATGAGGAGGGAGGAGAGCCACTCACTGGTGGTGAGGACAAACCAGTTCCTAGGAGGAAATGTCTGCGGTGATTCCTCTCGATAGAGGAAGAACAAAGTGACACAGAGATAGACGTCATCGCCCAAACCCTCCACAAATTAACGAACCAGAGCCCACGGAATGAGGGGACTTTTAGGAGCAACGACCAGGTCAATGCGGCCTTGGAGGAGGCGCTCGATTGGCAAATTGATTGTTGGATGGCATACCAGATTCTGGAGGATTGCCAAAACCAGCATCAAAAGGAATTGGAGGAAAAGGATAGAAGAATCGCTCAGCTCGAGCAGCTGGTCTGGCAGTTGCAGGAGGAAAATCAACGACTCCAGGACAGAGGAACAACAAGACAGGAGGCATCCACGCAGACTGATTGGGCAGAAGCAGTGCCGAAGAACTCTCCCACATCCGTCAAATGAGTATTCTCTTTGGGGGAGATTCGATCGGACACCCGATAGAGCAGCTTGGAGACAGGGGAGGATTCCTCTATTTTTAGGGGTGACAATGAAAGAAGTCCTACGATGCCCCCTGTCATTGTCCTGAGTGACATAGAGCAGGACGAAGGCCTCCAGTAGTAGATAAGACCAGAGGATACGGAGGACCTCCCCAGGCCTGAAGAGGGAGAAGAGCCTAGGGGGTCGACACCAGGAAGATAGGAGGATGAAGGATCACCCCCGGAGATAGCGGCACAGCCGATCCTTCGGAGTAAAGAGAAGTCCCCAAAGGAGAAAGAAGAGACCCTAGTCCGAGCCGCCACATTTTTTGTAGAGGCCAAGGCAAAGAGGCCCAGGACGGCTCGACAGAAGGCGAAAGTGACCTTCATCGAGTCAGAGGAGGATGAATGGGATATGCAGCCATTCGCCAAAAGGCAAAAATATTTTGAGCAGCTGCGCAAAGAAATGAAAGCAGCCAAGGCGGCGAGGAAGGCATCCTCGAGGATAAAAGGAGATTCTGGCATCTGCATCAATTCGACAGAAAAAAGCCAGTTTTGGGACATCTATGGTTCATCCCGAGGGCGGCCTTCCATGATGAGGAGGTACTTGGAATGGTGGGGAGTATATGGCCCACAATTGGAGACCACTGCAATTGCAAAGGAGAATGCAGGGCTTACCCCTGAAGTGGCCGGATTATACAAGGCCCAAGTAGTGTCTTCCAGAGGGGATAACTCAGATATCCCTCTGGCAGAGGCCAAACCTCCAGACGTCGACCTCTGGCAAGTTGTCGAAGTTGCATTTCAATCGGCAGGAACAACGCTGGCTATACCACCACCAGTGGCGGCTAGAACAAGAAGGGGACAATTAACAGCCGTAGTTTCCCATAGGCAGAGGTGAACCACACCTTCACATGCCGACACAAAAAGACAGACTCGGGCCGTAGGGGCAGCCGAATCCTCCAAGAGATGGCGATGATGAAATGTTCGAGGGCTACCTATAGTTTGGATGCCATGAGGGCGTGGCATATGTTAGGCGTGGGGGGATGATGAGCACCAGAAATGCTCATATTTTGTACATATTTCTTGGATCAATATGCGGTTGTATAATAAGGATTACGTACTTTTATGAATAATTATATAGATATTTGATATAATTATGCGTGTTATCTAATTTGTGTGCTTTTAGTATGTTTTGTGGAATTGCAGTTGATTTGGTTAGATTTGGAACGGTCGAGGTCCTTTTGATGGACTTGGCACTTTATTTCATCGGGAGTCAATGTAGAGAACATAGGCGCCTCCCTGCAACCGGAAGGCGCCAAGGGAACAAGCACCTCCCTGCAGTCGAAAGGCGCCAATTGAACACAAGCGCCTCCCTACAGTCGAAAGGCACCAATTGAACACAAGTGCCTCCCTGCAGTCGAAAGGCGCCAATTGAACATAGGCACCTCCTTGCAGTCGAAAGGCGCCAATTGAACATAGGCACCTCACTGCAGTCGAAAGGCACCAATTGAACATAGGCGCCTCCCTGCAGTCGAAAGGCGCCGTCTGAATGCAAGCGCCTCCCTGCAACTGGAAGGCACCAACCAAAGGCAAGCGCCTCTCCACAACCGGAAGGTGCTAATAGAGGGTAAGCGCCTCCCTACAACCGAAAGGCGCTAATAAAAGGTAAGCGCCTCCCTACAACCGGAAGGCGCCACTGATTCTTTGCCTATTGACCAGAGTTGAACGACGTGGACGGCAGTGGTTGGTGCAGTTTCGGCTCTGCGTCATGCAGAGCTAATTTGGAGATAGCACCAACGTATCCGAACGTCTTACCGATGCCAGGCAAGGCACGAACCAAAATGAACACGCCGCCTTCAGAATAGAATGCCAGACGTCGATTGCATTTGCCAGACTATTCTAATTTAGTCTGGGAAGAATCGACTGTTGTAACCACTTCTGTAATAGAAGTTCTACGGGTGTGTTATATAAACACACACAGATCGTTCTGATAGATATATAGAATTAATTAATAAAGATCTACTTTGAATTGTAGAAGATAGATTGTAATACATTGATAAATATATTCTAGTTCCAGAAGTTCTAAGCGCGTGTTCGATCGGGAGGAATTTGCTGGAGCTTGGGCCCACTCCAAGCTAGTATTTCTTCCCCATTTCTTTTCTATTTATTTATCAGTTTATTGCTTTCATAGAAACGTTCATTAATTTACTAGTTCCAGTATTTGCAGTAGGTTTATTTCCAGGAATGTGCATTTGATTTATTTCTGTAGATTTATTTCTGTTCTTCTTACGTAATTTATTGAGGAGTGTGGGAATGATTGAAAACCATCTCAAGAACACCCCCAAAATGTAGGATTAGCAAATTCACCCTCTAGTGGTATTGTAGTAACCTAATTCTGACTCTTCGCAAGTTTACGAAGCTCCCTGGGTTGATAATTAAATGCATGGGCATGTGACAAAAATAGGAAACCATTCACCTTGTTTGGCCCACAACAATAACCTAGGTCGGTTTTATCGGTGGGTGATTGGACATGAGGGTTAATGGGTGTGCATAGCCCTTGCGTATAATGGCCAAACCTGAACCCATGCCAAAGAAAATGTTGTAGGTAGTGCAAGGCAAATTGAGGATTGGCTAGGTGTGTAATTGCATCACCCGAGCTAGATTGTGGTGGTGGAGAAATTGGTGGGGGAATCGAGAAGTTGACTCTTGCATACATAAAATTGGTATAATTTTCTGGGCTTCCTAGTTGGACAATGGTTTTAATAGTCAACATTGAGGTTGAGGGATGGCTAAAGTATCAGGTATATTGGATTGGGGGGTCACATACGTAGGTATCACGTACACTATAGTCTCCTAGGCCATTGTTTGTCACGAATATGGATATGTGTAGCGTGGCACGCTCTGGCGACTAGGGTGGCATATCCAAATCAGATTAGGAAGCAGAAATTTGGGATTCCCTAATGGTGGCAGCTGAAGGGTATGGAGGTTGTTCATCTGAACCGGGTCTTGGCTATTCAGGTTCATGATGTTTGGTTGTGGTTTGAACATGATGTTTGTTTTGTGTTAGGGATGACATCAATGTAGGTGCAGGGATGCATGGAGATATGTTTGTCTTAGGTTTCAGTTGAATGATAAGAGGAGGTGTTTATGGTGTAGGAAGGATAGGGGCTTTCGTACGCAAGGGTTGAGGAGGTAATGTAGTTGGTTGTGTGATGGGTGGTAATGGTGGTTGCGACATTGCAGGTAGAAATTCGAATGTTAGAGTTTGGGAGGATTATGAAGGCCATAAAGATGGCAGTGATAAAGGCATGGTAGCCATTTTAGGTCCCTTAGAAGATGGTGCTAATGGTGTAGATATTGAGGCTTGTATTCTTGATGAACACTGGGATGTTGAGGTGGAATTTGGGAAGGATATCGATGCTCATATTGACTAGTGAGAAGATATAGGGAATAGTTGGGAGGATGAAAATGAAGGTATAGGGGGAAGGTCTACGGAATTACAAAACTTAAAGGGGTATCCATCAGCTAGGACACAATGAACAAGTTTTTTGTGGATGTACCTGAGGCAATGGTGCAATGTGGATGGGATACATTGCATGTATCTAATCCAAGGGTGACCGAGGAGAATATTGTATTGCATTTCTCCTTGGATGATATGAAAGAGGATGGGGATTGTACGGATGCCTACACAAATGGGTAAAACTATGGATCCTACGATAGGTCTCATGGAGCCATTGAAAGCATGTAGGTCTAGGGAAGATGTGGTGAAATAGGTTGGAGGGAGGTATAGGTGATGTAGGGCTACTATGGATATGATGTTGATGGATGAGCCCATTTTAAAGAGTACCTGCTTGTAGGTAATATCGTTGATATTGGATTGTATGTGGAGGGGAGGATCGGCTCCTTCACCAATGAGTTCCATTATCTCGTGGTAATGGAAACTAATTGAATGTTGGAGGCATCGTGGGATGTTCCCTATGAAATTAACAAAGGCATTTGTGTCATGTGTCTCTAAGTCAATGGAATGTAGGATGTCATTCAATGCCTCATGATGGGGTTGATATTTTTGTAGGATATCAAAGATGGATAGCCGCACGAGGGCATTACGTAGCTGATGGGTTAGGCTACCATGAATGGTAATCACATTTTGAGGTGGTGGTGGTACAGTATTAGGCATTTTGGATGTTTGTGAGGATGTAAACTAGATAGGGGGATAAACAATAGGTGTTTTATGGCACGACGGATACTATTGGTTCCTCGTAGTAAGGTTGATCATACCTACTACACTACATGATGGAGGGTCATGCTGGACATTATTGACTTGGTGAGGTGGTTCTGGAGGATTGTTTGGAAGTCTAGGGAGATTGGGTCCTCTGTGATCTGGGAGAGGGTTTTGGAAAATCCTTAGGTTTTGGTTCTGTGGGGCTAGAGGGTTTGCTACCTAAATAGTGCCCCTATCGATTAGATCTTGAACTTGGCCATGGAAGGAGCAACACAAATCAATATTATGGCCATGCTACCTATGGAAAGAACAAAAGAGCTGCTCATTATAGTCATGAGGCTTGGGTGAATTTAGATCCAATGGTTAGATATTAGGTAGAATGAGATGGTTGCCCTCGTATAATATGTGAAACATGGTTGGTAATGGTTTAGATAAGGGTGTAAAGTTGCACAGTGGACCCTATGGGTGCATATTGTGGTATTATTGTGGTTGAGGTAGGGCAAGAGCATTAGTTTGGAGTGCTTGCAATTATGGTGTATAGGGTGGATGGGTCGGTACTAGTGCTAGTGTAGTAGCTACAACTTGGTTGGTTTGCAATGGCCACAGGTAAGGTTGATTTTGTGTGGGTCTATTGAAGCAAAAGTTGGAGTTATAGTTGGATTTGGCTCTCAAATTAATCTTCCCAGACTGAACCTTAATGTCTTTGATCAAATTTTCTTGTGAGATGGCATCTTCAAAGGTATGACTTTGGTGAAGTTGGAGGGATGTGGAAATGTGTTTGTGGCAACTCTTAGAAAAGAGTATAACAATATCTGAGGTGGGGAGGCTATGAGCAAGGTCATGGATAATCACTCTCCATATAGAAACAAACTCAGAAATGGGTTCATCATCCACTTTTCGTAAGGCGTAGACATCAAAAAATGTGGTCTTTTTATTGATGTTGATGGAAAAGTGCTCTAAGAAGGAATTGGATAGATGCTCAAAGGTATACAGGCTATGGTGTGGGAGCATATTGTACCAATCCAATGCTGGCCTAGTGAGGGATAGGGAGAAGGTACACAACATAAGAGGGTTACTACTGTGAAGCTGGTAGCATGATGAGTGGTAGTTGCTCACATGTTCTCTAGGGTCTTCCTTACCTTTATACTTGTCAAATTTTGGTATTTCGAAGTGATGGGGATAGGGGGAATGGGAAATGATGGGTTAACTGGCTCGTTGCATAGTTCATCATAACAAGGCTTTTTTGGCCTGTGGATATTGGTATTGTTGTTCTTCATAATACTATGGGGAATACTATAGTGTCTGATCATGATAAGGTGGGTACTGGGTGACATGTGTTGTCGTGTCTATGGGTACACTAGGTTGTGGGGTAGGTGTTTATTGTAGGTAGTAATACTATGATTATGAGGCATATGGTTGCAACATAGGTACTTGTTGGTTTGGAGCCTACTGTACTGGTTGAGCCATGGGTGGCAATGACCAAATTGGAGGAGGCATAAAGAAGCTAGATGCAGCTGGTGGTAGTGTATTTGTCAGTACTACTGGAAGTAGGGGTGGTTAAGATGAGGTATCAAAATATAGGATCTATCTCTGCCCTGGAGGGTAGGAAGTAGGGAAGCTAAACTATGTGGAATAGTTTGGTTGAGTGGGTGGATAAGCTATCGATGTCAGTCCATAGGTAGGATGGATATTGATAGTGGGAACCTAAAAATGAATAGGTAGTGGTATTCTAAAGGTCATCGTAGGAAAAGGTGTCTCCAAGGGTTGGGTGTCG
The DNA here is from genome assembly GCA_028583015.1 of Wollemia nobilis. Classification (NCBI taxonomy): domain Eukaryota; kingdom Viridiplantae; phylum Streptophyta; class Pinopsida; order Araucariales; family Araucariaceae; genus Wollemia; species Wollemia nobilis. The sequence goes on from JAQPPZ010002499.1 coordinate 10,373,566, forward strand.
TACACTCTGGATACCTGGGAGATTGGTGGAAAAGCTATTGAAAAAGTGGGATAAGCCACCAAAGTAGGAGCTTGGGTTGAGGAAAAAGTATATGTGTACACCCTCACTTGGGTTTGTGTATCTTGTGTCTGAAGGGGCTGCTGGGAGGTACCTTCAGATATGGTGAAGAATGGCTCTTGGGAAGAGGATGGTTGGTACTCTTGTGAAGAGTATGGGTGTGAGGTTTGATGGAATGCTTATGGTTCCTGATGGATAGGGATTTGTTGTGCAATTTGAAAGTATGGTTTCTGGATTCCTACAATGGAGGAGGATGGGTCAGATATCATTCCTATGGTAGGGGTGAATGATGCAACCTAAGGATGAGTACGGTTTAGGAGGGAGGAATCATTCTCAAATAGGGATTGAGATAAATTTTGGAAGAAGGGATGTGCAAAGGTAGGTGAAGTAGGCATGGCCTCCTCATATATGGTGAAGGATGGAGGTGGTTGTCTTGGTGCTGTGTAGATCACATGGTTACAAAACATGGTTAGTGGATTAGGTGAAGATGGGGCTGAAAGAAGTGGGTAATCCTCTGTAAGTGAAGTAGCGAGGATTTCACTCAAGGTTGATTTTTCATCATGAGGCATCATGTGTGTGAATTATACATTGAATTCTATGCATGAATCAGATGTGTCCATAGAGTGTGCTTGCTCATGCACTCTACTACGGGTAAATACAGGCATAGTGGCATGTGTAAAAGGGGTTTTAGGAATAAAACCTGTGTGATGTCGACTCAACTATGTCTAATGTAAGTGTGAAATAAGTGACATGTTGTGTGTAGAAAAATAATGTAGTGTAATGTGTTGATATCGGTCTGTGATCATGCAAACAACAGTAGACTAGAATAAATTCTAAATTCTAAGAAAATAAAAGTATTTTGTTCATTTTGTGTGTTGTAATGTTGATACTCCCTATGTAGAATCATAGGTAATGGAGTGAATACTCTAGCAAGTCAGGAATATCATCAATATCAAACCTCCTACAACACCCAAAGATGCATAGGATAGAATGGTATCGCAACGTGCAAATGGTGACCTGTATGGAAGGCACAATAAAATGATATCCTAAAGGGATGGAATTCACTATGCTGAAGCGAGTTCACAATATCCTCTCATGATAAGAGGTGGCACTGTCTAAGACCTGCTACTGGCATACCCATGATTTAGCTTCACCCTCAGGTGGGCTTAATCAAGAATGATAGTTACCAATTCCACAAATTATATGAGCCTTATAGATGAAGGTGCTAATCCTGTCCCACTCCGTAGGTAACCGCTAGTGATGAAATTTGGGGCCTAGTCAGAAAAGTGGGGGATTTTTTGGTGATGAAATCTAGAAAACCGCTCCTGTGGGGCTGTTAGGTGTCTAGGGGGTGATCTGATGGAGAGTGCAACTCGATCCACACAAATATCAAGTGATGGATTGAGGATGAAGTCCAATATCACCACTTATTTAAATACCACGTGAGTGTGTGTGGGTTTATGTTTTGCTAATTATGTATGCAAGGTAAGAAATTAACTAGTTGCCGTTTTTAAAGCAAATGATTAGATAACTTGTATTCTTTGTAAAGAAATGGTCTAGTCCTAAATGCCTTTATAAAATAAATTAATCTACTTTTCAAAGTATAGAAACATGCAATCCAAGTGTGTGAAGTAAAAATGATATTAGGAAATCCTGATTTAAACTATAGATTAAAATATGATTTAGAAATTAAATGACATGGAGTAGGGGATTAGGAAACCCTAATTTTAAAATTTCAAAATATGCATTTCTTTTAGTGATAGATGCTATAAATGAAGGGGGAAATAAGGTAGGCTTTGTACTACATGCAAAAAAAAGAGAAATATAAATTTATTTGTAAAATAAACTTAAAGAAGTTGCTAGAAATTTGTAGGTCTTGAAACTTCAGAGAAATTTCACAATCCTACAAACTTGAAATGAAAGCAAATCTACACCTAGAAATTGTTATTCGACTAGTGCATGCTTTGGGATTTCAAAATATTATAGAACAGAGGTGTAAAATGAGGCATACCTACATTTTTATGCTATGGGGAGTTTTCTTGGCCTCTGGAAGAGTCACTCCTATGGATTTGGGGGATTTTGAGGCTTCTATGCTCAAATCACCACCTAGGAGGTGAATTATATTTTGAAGGCTCCAATGTGATATATAACAGTTTAGAAGGCATCTAGAGGTTGCAAGAAGGCTTGAGAAACCAATATTATGAGGTTTTGGAGCTCTTGGATGTAAATCACCACCCGGGGGGTGAATTGATGACTGGTTCATGGGGCAGGAGGCAAATCCAGTGTAAAAGCTCCAAATCTGAAATTTGATGGCCTAGGGTGATTCCTAGGGCTTTGGAGTTCTCTGTGAAAATAGATACAGTACCTAAAAACATAGAAAATAGAGAAAAAAGTTAGATTCAATTGTAATATTTAACCTAGCATTGTCTGTTGTGGGGGTCCCACTAGGTATGCCATAATGAAATGGGTAGAAAATGACATTGGATAATTTAATACAAAACACAATGATGCATTAAAAAAAGAGACTGTGATTCTATTGATATTATAAGATATGTGTTACAATAGGGACATGATGCCCTTTATCCATTTCTTTCCCTAATAATGTTATAATCAATTTGATGTCTTCTTCAATAATCCCTCAGTGTAGGTGGGCTTCTTTGTATGTGGGCCACCGTCGGGTTGTTGTTGGTTTGATGCTACTTTCCCTCTTCAAATTTGTCACATGATCTATGAAGGACCTGCAAAAGGGTGTTAGTACGATGGAGGACTTGCCTTAGGTAGGCCCCATGTTTATGAAGATGAAATGATCATAAAAATATAGAAAAATATGAAATAAATTATGCAGAAGGTAATAATATGATGAAAGAGAGCTTACCTCCCAAATCTGGAGTGATTTGGGGCCTGTAGACCCAATTCACCACTCGAGAGGCTAACTGAGGCCGAATTTATGGGGTAAGGGGTGATCTGAGCTATGATGCCTCTTCTGCAAAATCCTTCAAGTGGGTAGATTCCTAGGTATATGGGATACCTTTGGGTACTATTAAAATCTGGCTGTGTGCATTGAGAAATGACTGTTCAATATTGACTTTCCATTTCAGCTTAGTAACTGTGCTTTGTTGAATTTGTGAGAGATTCTTAATTAGGGGTTTAGGACCCACTATTTATAGGCAAAGGTAAGGTGCAGGGGGGTTTAGATAGACTAAAACTAGGTTTGATTTTGACTAGGGTTAGGTTAAGAAATGCAATGTGGCAACATCACATTCCTTATGAGAAATATCTCATCCTCACACATGTGTGAGGATGGATTAGGGTTAATTCTGATTAGGAGGTGCTTAAGTCAATTTAGGACATGATTATATAAATATCCCAAAAAATCTTAATTTCACACATGTGAGAGGATGTAATTAGTTTTAATCAAGATTAAGGGTTATTTTAATCAAATTTGCCCTAAAAATGTGACTTAAGTGAAGTCAACATTAAATTAGATTTTAGGTATTGACTTATTAATTATTTTGGTCAACTAATACCTCATGGGGGTCTCAATCGAGTGCAAATAGGTTGTTGAAGGCATGGGATGTGATTTTGAAGGCTTATGAGTGTTTAGGACTTGAAAGTCAATGAAGTAGTATATGTGAGTCTACACGATGCTATGACAATCTATGGCGATCTATGCATGACTATGCATGACTACATCCATCTACGTATGACTACGCATGACTACAACAATCTATGCATGTCTAGGAGGATCTACAATAGTCTACGTTGGTCTATGATAGCCTAGGGGTACCTAGGATGACCTATGTAAACCTACAAGTATCCAGAAGGATCTACAAGTACGTAGGTATAGCAGTGTGCAAATTTTGGGTGTCTACATCTCCTTTTACTCTTACCTAATTTGCAGCCTTGTTTACTGCTCAATTTTTTACAAAACTACTTCAAGTATGTAGTTTTCTATCCTTATTTAATATTGTCCACAAAACTCTATTTTTTTGGCTTCAAATATCCTTTTATCCTATCTTCACATACTCTAAATCTAGTAGCTATCAATGCTACCCAAGTTCGTGTCTATAAACCTACAACTCTATAGTCAAGTCTTTAATTCTTTTGTTGGCTTAAATTTACAATGAGATTCTCTGAAATGATGAATTTTATTTCTATCTAAACACCTTCACTCTTTTATTTATAAGCACTCCAAAATCTGCCCAAAACTTCTCCAAACTATAGCTCTAGGCTACCTTTAGTATGCTTTCCTACAACTCTTCAATATTTGCTCCAAAACCTATAATCTTCTCCTAAAAATCAGCCTTCAAAACTTTATGGCTATTCATATATTTCTTAAAACCTTGGGCTCCTCAATATTCTCTTCTTTCATAATTTCCTTGTTGAGTTTTGACTCTAAATCTATCTCCTTTCTCAAGAATCTAAATGTCTTTCTCTCTCCAAAATTTGGAAAAATTCTTGCCAAACACTTCTTTCTATTGGGCTTGTTGTCGGATGATGACAATTGTTCCAAATAAAATATTTCTCCTTGCTGTTAATCTCATATCTACTTACACTCTCCTATTCCTTGCCTTCTCTAAGATACCTTCAATGGCATCTTCTTCAATTCTTGGAACAAGGCTTTCTCTAACCTTCTTCTTCTCCTTTAGAATCTCTTGAGACCTCTCTCTTGGGTCTTCCAATTCCACAACTCTTTAAATTCTTCTTGTGACTCTTCAACTTCTTCTACTCATAACTCTATTAAAATGTATTGAGTTATATTTTTACCTGATTACGAAAACATGCTCACAGATAGGATCCTGTCAAAGCTATCCTCTCGCAAAGAAATAGTTAGTTTCTCCAAGGTTTTGTTTTCTTAATTTCTTAAAATGCGTTTGTATGCTTGTAAAATGTAAAAATGTTGCTAAATACCTCAAAGGTGCAAGTAACTATTAACAAGGGGCTTGTGGTTTGGTATTTGATTTAAATTGTGAAAATGTTGTTGTTCATGAGATTAATTACCAAAATGTATGATTAATAAACAAATATTGCAAATAATAAAACTTGTTGAATGTAAATATTTGAATTTTAACCTTAGAAAATGATTTTAATTAAATTTATCCAAATAATTAATGTTTGAACTTTAATTATTATTATTTGGAAAATTTAATTAATTAAAACCATAATGTCTATTTCAAATGTGAAATATCAAGAATTTATTAAAATGAAATAAAAATTTACCCTAATATAAAAAATTAAAACTTTGCATAAAATTTAAGGTTTTAATTTTTCTTGTGCAATGAAATAAAATAAAATAAAAAAGACTTAGTGTTAGAAAAATTAAAAAAAATGAAATAAAAATAAAACACAGGTTACAAAAATTTCAGAACTCCATCTAGAATCTGCAAACAAAGATAATCTAAAACATAACCTAATTTAATCCAACCATAATTAACACAGTTCAAATTAAACTAGGTGCAATATTCAAGGGAATTGATTTATATATTCAATCATTTAAAATGAATTTACCATCCGCATGCATATTTCTCACCAAATAAAATGAATATATTATGAATAAATTATGAATAAAATCTTCTATTAATGCTTTTCTTTAGAATACCTCTATCAATCAATTACAAAAATGAAATATTATCTGATAAGTAACGGAGGAAACCTTTGGCAATGACAAAATTCTATCTTCTCTTCCATTCGCTCAAAATTCTTCCTCCCTCTTCTTGGATTTCAATGGATATTTATAATCTAATAATCTCTTCTGTTTAGTTTATAACTATTTTTGAAATGGATTTTATAACTATTCTATTCAAACCTTGTATTACCTACGTAAAAACATATTCATCATAAGATTAAGATAAAGTCAACCTTTATTTTATTTATTATTTATTTTCCTTCATAAATTTTGCTCAAAATTGAGTCAAAATTCAAAGTTATTACATTTTAATTAAAATTTCCATGCATCTAAATAGGCCAAAAGGTTACTCAAAATTGCTGAGATCATCCAAAAATTTATCATGGTTCATGAGATATGATATTTTAAAGTTTCCAAATTGCTATAGTAAATTGTTATTTTTGGCTGAAACTGACATCTCAAATTCTGTAAGTTGGGTACCATTAAAAAGAGGAAATCAATATCTTTCCACCAAGTTTTGAATGAGTTTTAAATTATTTAATTTGAAATAATGCAATTAAGATGCAAATATTCAAAAGTATTCAATTAAAATAATTGTAACTAAATTCAAGCCTTCAATATGCAAAGATATCAACAATTTTAAAATCTCAATGTAATCAAAAAATAAAAAATATTGGTGTAAGAAAAATTTTAAAGACCTTGATGCAAGCAAAATTGGATGAAACAAAGAACAAAAAATACCAAAATTTTTAGAGGGTCCCCAAAATGGAGTATGTTGTGCGATAGCCACAACAAATGATGACTCTGTTAGGAAATGGCCTCGAGCATTTCAGATGAAGAACCCAATATGAAACCAATAAAACCAAAGATCATAGAAATAAACATCATTTAAAAATATCCATAGAAATTTGGGTAGACATATTAAAATGAAAACAAATGAATCATTTGCTTCTACTCAGTGTGTGAACTGTGATTCATTTTCATATTTGAAACAATTTAGATTCTATCATTCATTTTGTATTTAGGCTATAAATATCACTCATTAATATGTGCCTATGCATTGCTCCACTTCCAATCAAGCATCCATAACTTTGGTGGAGATGACCTTGATCTCTTTTAGACCTTGCTCTACTACCAGCTAGGCATCTATAGCCTCGATAGAGATTATATGAATCACCCAAGCATTAGATAAATTTTGTATATACTTATTTTCTTTTCTTTCATCTAGATATTGCTCCACTACCAATCAGGCATCCATAGCCCCGGTGAAGATTATATAAACCTTTTGATTTATTTAGATTTTATTTCCTTCTTTTTTTTTTAATCAAGCAATGTATTACTTTGCAAAATTTACCTACCACCTGGGTTAGAGACCACTTAAGGCTAAACATGGAGTGTATTGGATTTTTACCTTAATTTGCAAACCAAAAATGATTTCATCCTTCAAGATTTCAAATAATACCCTTTAATATGTGAGTTACATGTGGAGCTTTAGTGAAATGTTTCATTATTCCACATTCCACCATATTAATCCAAAATCTAAGAATGATTAGTAAACAATTTCATCCTCCTTTCCTCAATTCCACCTGATTCCAAACTAGACTATCCAACCTACATGACAAAGGACCAATTATCAACAAAGGAACCAAGAGTTAGTAGCTATCCCAAAACTAACCTAATGGAAATTGACAAGAAAGAAAATATCAAAAAATTGCAAAACAAATAACTATGTACCAAAAGTGCCACACAAAGAAAAGCTAAAAGTAAAAGCATGAAATCCTAAAAGCCATATACAATAATATACAAGCATGACACAATTTTTTTTTATAATTTCCTAGGATTCTAAACACGATTACCACCATTCAACAGATATCTATCATGATAGGCATGCAAGACTTTATAGGTATCTAGCACTAATAAGATTAGGCTAAAAAATACAAAGGACCTGATTTTATCTCTCACCCCACTAACTTGATTCAATCCCATCACTACCATATTTGAAATTTGATACATTAAACTCATGGCTCCATAATTGATTTTGAATTATTTCGTGTTTACTATGTGGGATGTTTATCATAATTTCTCTTGGTATTGTGTGAGTTCCCATTTTTAATTCATTGTTCAAAACATTATCCTGATTGTTAAGGTTAAACATGAGCTTTTCCAAACTTGATCCTATTTCTAAAAATTTGCCTACCAAACCACTATTCATAGTTTTAGACCAATCATAATTATGTAGCAGTTTGCAAGCATCTAGGATATCTACTATATAAGGATCATTATAAGTTTGTATCTCAGGTTGACTAGTCAATTGTTGATGAACTTGATTTAGCAACTCAAACACATCTACTTCTATCTTGTTCAACATAGCAACCTTATTATTAGCTCAAAACTTTTGTCGTCAAATTTCTCGATCTCTATCCTTGAATGATTTCCTGACATTTTTTTTTTCTTCAAACTCCTTTTGCGTAACTCCCACTCCAGAATAGGTTTTCTTTCACTCCTAGAAACCCTAGGTCTTCTTCAAACAGATTTAAACCCTAGCAATAAAGGCGTCCCCCTATGGCTAATAACTTGGCTCTGATACCAAATGAAGAGATTTTACAGAAATATATTTTAGAAATAAAGCAGAAAAGTAACTAAGGAAATAATAACACCATTCAATGCACATATGACACACAAGATTTACCCTGGTTCACCCAATTTGGGCTAGTCCTGTAAACAAGAGTCTATCCTCGATATATTATTCTCTCTCTTGTCCGTAAAATGGGACATTACAATAATTATATAAGGAAACTCTTACAACCCTAAACCACCAAGTGGTATTAGGGTATGGTGGATACAACACCATGGGCTAAACCACCCACACTAAATAACCACCTACCAACCTTTGGAATCCCGGGGTTCACTCCAAAAGTAGCGATAAAAGTAGGTGAAAAGAAGTGATAAAAGTAGGTGAAAATTTTGACACCAGCTTCGTCGGCTTTGATCACTTTCACCGTATCTGAGGGCACCCCCCTACGCACCTCGAGCCGTCACCTATTACGTAAGAACCTTTATCATAGCCGAGGGTCCTTGGGGGCCTCCGGCCCCCCACGAACCCCCCCTACCCGTCGTATTTTGCACTGTAGTGCCTGTCGTACAATTCTTTTCTGGCAAAGAATGAGACACATCCAACAATTTTTTGATAAGCATCATTGGAAATATTTGAGTAAACCTTCATGTACATGATTAGGGTTTGTGAAAATATCATGAGTATCATTGTTATGTGAATGAGGAGTCATCTTAAGTCAAGTATTGAGATTCATAGTGTGAGTTGTTGGAAGTGTAGTGAAACACTTGTTTAGGGTTTATAAGCAAGTTGTGTTTCATTGAGTGATTGGTTGAGTGGAGTTGATTGAGAATAGTTGATTGAAAATGTTGGAGTGATAGTTCAATTTTTGTGAAACAAATTATTCTTTATTCTAATTTGATTTGAAAATATTTTGGAAGTGATTGAGTGTTTGTGAGTGTAAAACATATTAAGTCTCTAACAATTCTCTATATGCTTTTGTGGCTTAACAAGATTCTGAGTGAAACTTATTTGAGTGATTGAAGAGGTTTTATGAAAGAGATTAAGTTGAGTTTTGTAAGTTTTTTGTGAGTGTGAAACACATTGAGTCTCTAACCATTCTCTATATGTTTCTGAAGTTAAACAAGATTCTGAGTGAAACTTGTCTGTGGGATTGAATAAGTTTTTCTGTGAGAGATTGAGTTGAGTTTTTATATGTAAGTTTTGCAATTGATTTGAATAAGCTTTTGTGAAAGATTGTGAGAAGATTTGAATAAGTCCTAGAGGAAACTTAAGGATGTAATTGATGAAGCTTTTGTGAAAGCTTAAAGATATATTTGTGTGAGCTTTTGTGGAAGCTTACAAGAAGAGTTGAGGTAAGTCTTGGTGAAGACTTGTTGAGTAGATTGGAAAAGTTTTAGTGAGGACTTGTTGAGCAGATTTGAGGTAAGTCTTGGTGAAGACTTGTTGAGCAGATTGGAAAAGTTCTAGTGAGGAATTATTGAGCATATTTGAGGTAATTCTTGGTGAATACTTGTTGAGCATATTGGACAAGTTCTCTTGAGGACTTGTTGAGAAAATTTGAGGCAAGTCTTGGAGAAGACTTTTTGGATAAATTATAAGCAAGTCTTTGAGTAGACTTAAGAGAAGAGTTGATTGATTGATTTGTTCAAACCTTGAGTTAATTTTTAGGACAGATCTAGCAGATTTGATTTATGATTGAGTCAATTGTGTTAAGGCTTGAGGATATATTTGAGGATAAAGTTTGGTGTATATTTGAGAGAAAATTTATGCCAAAATAGAGACAGATATTGATAAGATTTGTGCTAGACCAAAGGACTATGTTCAGTGTATATTTGAGATAGAGATTGAAGCAAATTTTTACTAGATCAAAGAATTGTGTTTAGTGTAGATTTTAGATAGAGCTAAGAGAAATATTTGGAGGTGACAAAGTAGAGGATAATAGTCTCTAGTGGATAGAGTTCCATAAGATAGGATAGTGAGGACAAGAATTCTGAGTAAGGATAGAGGAATTTAGTGGAGAGAGATCCACATTCTAGAGTAGTGGAGGCAGTAATCTTCTAGAGGATCACCAACCAGAGCAGAGGAGAAGGAATTCTATTATGGATAGAGATCCATTAACCAACTAAGGGGATTGGTGTATCTTGTGGATAGAGATACACAAACCAAATTATGGGATTTATTTCTCCTGTAGGTTGGTTCCCATAGATTAGGGGATTGGTGTCTCCTTTGGATAGAGATCCATAAATATTGTAATAGGGAAGGATTCCAAAGATATCTATTGAGAAAATTTTAGTAAAATATTTTCTTTGTGGAGTAGCCCACAATGGGTGAACCACATTAAATTGGTGTCTCTATTGTGTGTGGTGATTTGTGCATTTCTTTGATTATTGTTGTTGATATTACCATTGATATATTGGATAATATTATTTAAAAAAATATAATTAAAAAGTGGTCTTATACTGTTCACCCCCCTCTCAGTATAAGCTTGTGTTCTTCAATTGGTATGAGAGCGGGTTCCTTCGAAAGAGTTTAACAACTTGAAGGAAAATATTACAAGAACATAGATGGATTCTCAAAATGGATCTTTAGGGAATTTGCCACCATTGTTTGATGGGAATAATTATGCACTTTGGAGTATGAGAATGAAGATTCACCTAATGGCACTTGGAAATGAAATATGGGAAGAAGTTTATAATGGATACATACCACCAGCTACTCCACCTACAAAGAAAGATGGTAAGTTCCTACATCTAAATAATTCAAAGGCAATGAATGGAATATTAAAATTTTTGCATGAAATAGAGTTTATAAAGGTTATGCATTGCACATCAAAAAAGGAAATTTGGCATAAGTTGAAAGGTATATATGAGGGACACAAAAATGTCAAAAGGGTAAAGTTGCAAAATAAAAAGAGAGCATTTGAAGACCTAAAGATGAAGGACGAGGAAAACATTGTTGCATACCTACATCATGTGGATGAGATTTTTAACTCCTTGCAAGGAACTAGGATTAAAGTTGAAGAAATAGATGTTTGGATAAGATTTTAAGGTCACTCCCAAAAAGGTATAGTGAAAATATTTTAGCTATAGAAGAGTCAAAAGATATTGAACTTTTGAGAAGGGATGAATTACATGAAATTCTCACAATGTTTGAGATGAGAATAAAAGAACATATTCCCCAAAAAGAAGCAACCTTCAAATTTACAAAGAAGACAAAGGGTAAGAAGTTAAATTCAAGCAATGAGTTATCTAGTGATAAAGAAGCAAATTATGGTAGAAGGAACAAGGAATCAAGAAAGTATAAAGGTATGAAATTAGTTAATTGTTTTAATTGTGGTAAATATGGTCACTATGCAATTGATTGTCCAAAAGCTAGAAATAGTAGTGAAGATGAGAAATAGAATCATAAGAACAGGGAAACATAAAAACACAAGTATCAAAAGAAAAGCATGGGATGGAAAAAGCAAGAAAGGAAAGATGTTTTTTCAAAGGCATAATAAATTTTTTTATGTAAATAAGGCAAGTAAGAGTTCAAGTGATAGTTATGAAAGGTCCTCAGATAATGAAGAAGAAGAAATTCTATTTTTGGCAGAAGAAAAGGTTAATGTTAGAAAAAGGGCACCAATGATTCTCAAGTGTTTTAGGTGTGGTAACTTTGGTCATATTGAAGATAGTTGTACAAGGAATGGATTCAATTTCAGTGATGATGAATATGAATATGCTCTTGGAGGTCTAGAAGAAGAAAGTCTTCTTATGGCAATAAAATAAGAAGGAAGTGCTTCTAGTAGAAAAGAGTCAGAAAAGAATGAATATGTTTTTAAATACAAAAGAGTAGAGGAAGAATAAAAAATTAGAGGAAGGAGAATTTGATCTTAAGGGTGAGCTTATTTCTACCCTTGATGCATTAAGGAAGGTAAGAAAGCAAAACTCAAGCTTCAATTTCAAGAATGTGATGAAGAGAGAAAATATTATAGAGGATCTAACGAACTCAATAGCTAAGACAAGGAGATTCAAAGAGAAGTTAGAAGCAAAGGTTTTAGAAAGTGAAAAGTTAGAGAATGAAGTAGCTTCATTAAGGAAGAAAGTAAAAGAGTCTAAAGACAAGCTACATAGTTTTAGGAGAAGCTCAAATAAATTGGATAAGATTATAAAGGTATAAATATCTTCATCAAACAAGACAAGACTTGGTTTTGAATAGGAACAAAAATAATAAGGAGGGGAGTCAATATTAAGCTCAAAAAAATAAGAAACTTTAGAAGAGGAGAGTGTATGAGAAAGTGAGACTTTTGAGGATGAGTTGGACAATAGAAAGTTCAATAAGAGAAGGAACAATTCACAAATGAGGAACAGATGGAACAGGAAGCAACACAGGGTAAAAGAGACTAAGATACCAATGGGGTCAAGTCAAGGTAGTTTCAATGGATGATGCTTCTCATGTCATAGATTTTGGCACAAGGCTACACAGTTCAGGACACATGAAAGACATGAATATGGTAATTTGATAAACATAAATTATTTTCAAGGGTATTGCTACTCTTGTAATTAGTTTAGTCACAAGGCATTAAATTGTAGGGTTCATGACAAAAATGGATATAAATCCACCAGGAGAAACCCCAATATATTTGCACCTTTAAGGAATAACAACATTAAGTATTATAAGTACAATAATGTTGGGCATATAGCCAAGTTGCGTAGAGCAAAACTTCTAGAAACAAGAAGGAACAAGAACAGTTAGAGGAATTAGAAGGATCAATTGAGGAAGAAGGTGGACAAAGGTAAAGATCAGTGTATGCTGGGAGTAGAGATACTCCCACCCCAAAATTAACAACCTCAAGTGAGGAGGTCGGGGAGCGACTAAGCTAAGAGTCTCATTCTTAGCCCCAAGCCCCAAAGGTGACCCTTTGTCATTGATGTCAAAGGGGGAGAGATTTGATTTAGGGGGAGAGAATTTAGTTAGGGGGAGAAATTTCTCAAGAGGAGCAGAACAAAAAGAGATAAAGGAAATGGTAAAAGGTAAATGGGTTGCCATAAATGACAAAAGGGGAGATTTTTGAAAATATGAGCAAGTTTTGTTGTCATTGATGTCAAGAGTTATTTTTAGTTAGCAATGCAAAAGGAAGTATGTCAAGATTCAGTTTCAATAAGCAGTGCAGGAGAAATATTTCTTCAAGGCCTAAGGGAAATAATACTATAATATCTCTTATTATAATATTCAAGGTGGTCAGATAAGGTCTAAAGGAGCAACAGGAAGGCCCAAGAAAAAAATATTATAATATTTTATTACAAAATTAAAGGTCTAATGTTAAGACCCAAAGTTATTAAATTAATTATAAATTAATTATAATAATTCCATTATAAATTGATTTATAATTTAATTTAATTAACCCAAAGGTTAGGTTTATAAGGGCAAAAGATTTAATTTTTATTAAAGTTGAAGAACACAAGCTTATACTGAGAGGGGGGTGAACAATATAGCGCCCAATTTTTACTTTATTTCCAAACCAATATCAATTAGTGTCCTTAATTGCAATGACAAAATATAGCTGTGTGCATTAATGACATAGATAGCAATAGTAAGCAAGAGTACAAATCACCATACACAATTGAGACACAAGATTTAATGTGGTTCCCCCAATGTGGGATAGTCCACAAGATAATATTCTTATGATTTTTCACAAATAAATAGGGATCCTTATCCCAATACAAATGATTACTTTGATCTACAAAAAGCTAGGCTTTCCACTGATCTGCTCAGGTGGGAAATCCAATGATCTGATTAGCAAGGCAATCCATTGATTTGCTCACTTAGGTAATCCTGATCTGCTCAGGTAATCTATCCACTAATCTCCTTAGCAAGGCAATCCACTGATTTAATTTAGAAATTTCACCAAGAACCTACTCAAAATTTGCTCCAACAAGCTCACCAATAACTTGCTCAAATCTACTCCAGCAAGCTCACCAAGAACTTGCTCAAATATGATCTAGCAAGCTCACCAAGAACTTGCTCAAATCTACTCCAACAAGCTCACCAAGAACTTGCTCAAATTTCCTCAGCAAGCTCACTAAGAACTTGCTCAAATCTGCTCAACAAACTCACCAAGAACTTGCTCAAATATTTTCAAAAAATATTTCCACAAATCTATCCCAAAAGCCTTCTCAAAGGCTCAATCAATCATACACAAAAGCTACCTCAAATTTCTCTAGAAATTTGTCCCAAAAGCCTTCTCAAAGGCTCAATCAATCATGCATAAAATATGCCTCAAATATGTCTAGAAATATATCCCAAAAGCCTTCTCAAAGGCTTAATTAATAATGCACAAAATTTGCCTCAAATCTATCCAAAAATTTATCCCAAAAGCCTTCTCAAAGGCTCAATCAAACATGCTCAAATAGCACTCAAATATCATCCACAAATCTATGAAGTCAATGCTTAATGATGAACTCAACAATGAATGGCAATGCACTCTTCAATGGATGACAACAATGATCCACAATGATCTCAACTCAAATCAGAATATAGAATAGTTTGTTTTATGGAAATTGAACAACCACTCCACTCATTCACTTGACTAGGCTCAAACAACTCTACTCAACCAATCACCACAAGGAACAATTTTTCTCACAAACCCTAGTTCAAGCATGAATCAATCAACCCAAAATGTTTCCAAAAATGCTCAACTACAAATCACACATAACAATGATACTCATGTTCTCCTCTAACTCAAGTTCAAGTTCTTTGTACAAGCAATGGGCTTCAACAACAATGCTTATAAAACAATGTTTAATCACAACTCTCAAACCAGAAAACCTTGAAGCATTCAACCAATCACTTTCAAAAAGGAAACCACAATCAATCCTTTTCTCTCCAATGATATTTCAGAAATCAACCACCATAAACAAAGTCAATGGAGAATATTGCTCATACCTTTTTGATGCCTTATTAGTTGTCCACTAAATCTACCACACTTAAAAAAATTTCTTTTTAAACTTTCAATAAAGGTTAGAGATCTTTATTAATAACACAATAATAATATCCACATAACACATTATTACTCCTAATCAATAAAATACACCATTTCCCCTCATGAAAGAATTAATCCCCTTTGAAAAAGAACAAAGCAACCTTCACTTTTGAACCCCTTTACAAAATTAGAAATATATCTTTACACACACATTATTTCTCCCTCTAAGCAAGTTAATCAAATAGCCCTAGAAATAAGATTTCTAATGATATATAATATGATATACTTCCAAAAATAAAATCACCAAAAATATCTCTTTTTCTTAAAGTGCATCACAACCCTTATTTCTCCTAGGGCAACTTTAGAAAAATAAAATATTAAAAAATATTAACTTGCCTTTGTCCTTGATGGGATTCGATCCCTCGATGCCTCCTTGCTCAGTGCCTTAACCACGGCCAAGCCGTCGTTGGGCCACATGCCCTCACGTGTTCAAAGGGGCATGAATCAAAATAAATACCTTAATATTTTGTGCCCTTTGAAAACTTAAAAGCGTTTTGCACACTCTTTCTTCCAATGAATTCTAACGAAACCAAGGGGATTCGAAACCTTGATGTTTTTTCTACCACTTACCTTAGCCAAAAACCAATTGCCAATGCACCACACTGCCCAAGGTGACTGGGTTTCACACGTCATCTAATTTATTCTTCACTTCCACCACTTAACCCTCTTTTGCATGAGCTCTTTTCGCTTTCCAACAATCGCATTAATTCACGAGCACAAGCTTAAGGATTAATAAACCTTAGGCATACTTTTATATAGTTTTATCCCTCATATTCGACGACATCGACGAATTACTTTTTTTTTTAATTTTAAAATTAAAATTAAAATTTTAAATAATTTAAAATTTAAACTAAATATTTAATATTAAATATCTCCATCACCGGGGCACCTTTTCCAATGAAACAAAAAGCCAACTTGGGTTTTAAGAAAAATCCATTTCAAATATGTCATCCATGGTTTTAAATAAAACCTTTTATTTTTCCTCCCTTGGTTTTCACAAAAAAAACCTGTATATATCCATGTTCTCCAAAATATCATAAATGATTATTTATGAAGTGCTTTTGCCACCAAAACTCAATGTGATCCATGTGACATCAATGACAACATAAAATAACTCAAATTGCCAACAATCTCCCCCTTTGTCATTGATGGCAACACTTCTAATGCAAATCACCACAATCATTGCAAAAACCATCTCTGAGAATCAAAGTTGCTCCCCCTGACTCAATACTCTCTATGGAGGCTGCTCCCCCTAACTCAATGCTCTCTTTCAAGGTTGCTCCCCCTAATACAATGATCTCTTTGGAGGTTTCTCTCCCTAAATCAATGCTCTCCCCCTTACTCAAATCTCTCCCCCTTTGACATCAATGGCAAAAGGGACACCTATGGGGCTAAAAGATATGACTCTTAAGCTTAACCCCCTCACCACCTTCTCTCTTGAGGTGATTAATTTTGGGGTAGGAGTACTTTTACTCCCAACTTTTCTCTCAAATTCTCAAATATTTCTCATATTCTGTCATTGCTACCCCCAAAAATAATATCATCCACATAAACTTCCACAATCATCAAATCATTTACCTTATTTTTAATATACATATTGCTATCAACTGTTCCTTTTCTAAAACCTTTATCTTGAATATATGTATCCAGTCTTGAATACCATGCTTTGGGAGCTTTCTTTAAGCTATAAAGAGCCTTTTCAATCTACATACATGATATGACTTATCTGCTTGATTAAACCCATCCGGTTGTTCAATGTAAACTTCTTCTAAGTGACCATTAAGAAATGCTGATTTGAAATCCGTCTGATATACTTTGAAATTCTTGTAGCTTGAAAGTGCCAGAAACATCCGTATAGCTTCCAATATTGCAACTGGTGCAAAGGTCTCATCAAAATCAATTCCTTCTACTTGTGCATATCCTTTACACACCAATATTACCTTTTTTTCGATGACTTGACCATCTTCATTTAGTTTTTTCCTGTAGACCCATTTAGTACCAGTTACATTTTTTTCTTTTGTCTTGAAACTAATTCCCAAGTCTTACTTTTTCAATATGATCTAGTTCTTCCTTCATTGCTTTAATCCAACATTCATCACTTTTTGCATCTCTGAAATCCTTTGGTTCTATCTTGGATAGTAGTGAAACATTTGCTTGTTCTGTTGAGCCTATGATTCATCTTCTTGTCTGTATTACATTAGGGCTACCAAAGATCAAGTCCTCTGGATGATTTTTATGAATATATCTTGACGAGGTTTTGGAAGATATATTCTGCAAATCTTCTTCATTTGAATCTTCACCCATTTATTCCTGACAACTTTCTTCTTCTTCAAGAATATCTTCCTGAGATGGCTCATATATTCATGTTCTTTCATCAACTCTGATATTTATACTTTCCACCATGGTATGTGTTATGTTATTGTAGCATCTGTAGACCTTACTCTTTGTAGAGTATCCAAGAAAAATACCTACATTGCATATAGGATCAAACTTGCCCAAGTCCTTATCCTCTCTTTTGATATAACACTTACTTCCAAAAATTCTGAAGTAGTTTATCGTGGGAGGTCTTCCTTTCCAAAACTTATATGGAGTATTATGTTGCTTTGTTCTAACTTGAGCTCTATTCATAACATAGACTTTTATATTGAATGCTTCCTTCCAAAACCCATTTGAGATTCTTGATTCATTTAGCATTGATCTGGCCATATTATCAAGAGTTCTATTCTTTGTTTCTACTACTCCATTTTGTTGAGGAGTCCTGGCTGCTGAGTATTATTTCCCGATTCCATGTTTTGCACAAAACTCGATGAATTATATAGAGATGAATTTCCCTCATCTATCTAATCGCAAACACTTGATCTCCTTTCCTGTTTCATTTTCTACCATTTATTTGAATACTTTGAAATGATCAAATGCCTCTGATTTTTCTTTTAAAAAAACAACCCAAGTCATTCTAGAATAATCATATATGAACAAAATGAAGTAGCTTTCACCTTGCAGGATTTTGGTTCTCATAGGACCACATAAATCAGTATGAATCAATTCTAAAACCTTGGAAGAGGAATATTCTTTTGCCTTGAAACTTGATCTTATATGCTTTCCATACTGACATTGTGCACAAATTGTATTTGAAGGTCTTTTTATCTTTGGTAGATCTCTGACAATTTGTTTTTTTCTTATCCTTACTATGTTGTCGAAGTTCAAATGACACAACATTTTATGCCATAACAAACTTTCTTTTTCTTGAGATAGAAGACATTTTTCCCATTTATTTCATTGAGCATGTAGATATTGTTATTGATTCTTTTTGTATTTACAATAAGCTTCCCTATTTTTGTTTCCTTGATTTTGCATCCTATAGAGGAAAAAGTAACTGTGTACCCTTTATCACAAAGTTGACTTACACTCAATAGATTGTATTTTAGACCCTCAACATAGATTACACCCTATGTAGTAGTATTTCCATCATCCAAACTTAAATTACCTCTCCATTTGATTTTAGCTGAAGCATTATCACCAAATCTCATAGATTCGCTATTATTCCTTTTTAGAGAAATGAACTTATCCTTATACCCAGTCATATGACTAGAACACCCACTATAAATACACCATCTTTCCATCCTATAACCCAGTAGAATCTGCCTTCAAGCTTGTTATTCTTTTCGAAGGAACCCGCTCTAATACCAATTGAAGAACACAAGCTTTTACTGAAAGGGGGGTGAATAGTATAGCACCCACTTTTTACTTTCTTTTCAAATCAATATCAATTAGTGTCCTTAATTGCAATAACCAAATATAGCAGTGTGCATTAATGATATATATAGCAATAGTAAGCAAGAGCACAAATCACCACACACAATTAAGACACAACATTTAACGTGGTTCCCCAATGTGGGGTAATCCACAAGATAATATCCTTATAATATTTCATAAAGAAATAGGGATCCTTATCCCAATATAAATGATTACTTTGATCTACTCAAAGCTAGGCTATCCATTGATTTGCTTAGGTGGGCAATCCACTGATCTACTCAACAAGGTAATCCACTAATCTGCTCAGATAGGCAATCCTGATCTACTTAGGTAAGCTATCCACTGATCTAATCAACAAGGCAATCCATTGATCTACTTCAAAAAGCTCACCAAGAACCTTCTCAAAATATGCTCCAGCAAGCTCACCAAGAACTTGCTCAAATCTACTCTAGAAATCTCACCAAGAACTTGCTCAAATATACTCCAACAAGCTCACCAAGAACTTGCTCAAATCTACTCCAGCAAGCTCACCAAGAACTTGCTCAAATCTGCTCCAGCAATCTCATCAAGAACGTGCTCAAATCTGTTCTAGCAATCTCACCAAGAACTTGCTCAAATCTGCTCAGCATGCTCACCAAGAACTTGCTCAAATCTGCTTAGCAAGATCACCAAAAGCATGCTCAATTTTGCTCAGCAAATTTATCCACAAATCTATCCCAAAAGCCTTCTCAAAGTCTCAATAAATCATGCACAAAATTTGCCTCACTTCTATCTGGAAATCTATCCCAAAAGCCTTCTCAAAGGCTCAATCAATCATACACAAAATTTACCTCAAATCTATCTATAAATTTGTCCCAAAAGCCTTCTCAAAGGCTCAATCAATCATGCACAAAATTTGCATCAAATCTGTCCAAAAATTTGTCCCAAAAGCCTTCTCAAAGGCTCAATCAAACATGCTCAAGTAGCACTCAAATCTCATCCACAAATATATGAAGGCAAGGCTCAATGATGAACTCAATAATGAATGGCAATGCACTCTTCAATGGATGACAACAATTATCCACAATGATATCAACTCAAATCAGAATATAGAATAGTTTGTTTTATGGAACTTGAACAACCACTCCACTCATTCACTTAACTAGGCTCAAAAAATTTTACTCAACCAATCACCACAATGAATAAATTTTTCTCACAGACCCTAGTTCAATCATGTATTAATCAACTCAAGATTTTTCCAACAATGTTCAACCACAAATCACACCTAACAATGATACTCATGTTCTCCTCTAACTCAAGTTCAAGTTCTTTGTACAAGCAATGGGCTTCAAAAATAATGCTTATAAAACAAGGTTTAATCACAACTCTCAAACCAGAAAACCTTGAAGAATTCAACCAATCACTTTCAAAAAGAAAACCACAATCAATCCTTCTCTCCAATGATATTTCAGAAATCAACCACCATAAACAAAGTCAATGGAGAATATTTCTCATACCTTTTTGATGCCTTATTAGTTGTCCACTAAATTTGCCACACTCAACAAACTTTCTTTTTCAAATTTCAATAAGGGTTAGAGATATTTATTAATAACACAACAATAATATCCAAATAACACCTTATTACTCCTACTCAATAAAATACACCATGTCCCCTCATGAAAGAATTAATCCCCTTTGAAAAAGAACAAAGCAACCTTCACTTTTGAACCCCTTTAAAAAATCTGAAATATATCTTTACACACACCTTATTTCTCCATATAAGTAAGTTAATAAAATAGCCCTTGAAATAAGCTTTCTAATGATATATAATATGATATACTTCCAAAAATAAAATCACCATAAATCTCTCTTTTTCTTAAAGTGCATCATAACCCTTATTTCTCCTAGGGCAACTTTAGAAAAATAAAATATTAAAAAATATTAACTTGCCTTTGTCCTTGATGGTATTCAATCCCTCGACACCTCCTTGATCAGTGCCTTAACCACATCCAAGCTGCCGTTGGGCCACACGCCCTCACATGTTCAAAGGGGCACAAATCAAAATAAATACCTTAATATTTTGCACGCTTCGAAAACTTAAAAGTGCTTCGCGCGCTTTTTCTTCCAATGCCTTCTAACGCAGCCAAGGGGATTTGAAACCTTGACTTTCATTCTACCACTTGCCTTAGTGAAAAACCAATTGCCAATGTGCCACATTGCCCAAGGTGACTAGGGTTTCACATGCCATCTGATTTATTCTTCGCTTCCACCACTTAACCCTCTTTTGCACGAGCTCTTTCGCTTTCCAACAATCACATTAATTCACGAGTGCAAGCTTAAGGATTAATAAACCTTAGGCATCATTTTATATAGTTTTCTCCCTCATACTCGATGAAATCGATGGATTAATTTTATTTTTAAATTTAAAATTTAAATTTAAATTTTAAATAATTTAAAATTTAAACTAAATATTTAAAATTAAATATCTCCATCACCGGGGCACATTTTTCGATGAAACGAAAAGCCAACTTGGGTTTTAAGAAAAACCCATTTCAAATCTACCATCCATGGTTTTAAATAAAACATTTTATTTTGCCTACCTTGGTTTTCACAAAAAAACCTGTATATATCCATGCTCTCCAAAATATCATAAATGATTATTTATGAAGTACTTTTGCCACCAAAACTCAATGTGATCCATGTGACATCAATGACAACATAAAATAACTCAAATTGCCAACAAATGCACTGCGACGTTATATGTATTTTTCCCCTCTACTAACATCCAAAGGGAGATGGCACAATGGTATAAATACCATGTGCATTTGGTTGCCTAAGCTCCTACCTTTGATTGATTAATATTGCTAGTGCCTGCAAATTTCCATGATCTACGTGCAAGACAAAGGATAATATTTTTTATTATTTCAATGGACATTGAAGGGATAAGATAGTGGAGGCTTAATGCCTCATTGCCAACCTTGTAGTTTGATGCAGGAGCATCTAGTGGCAGTAGAGCAATCTTGCATCAACAGAAAAAAAAACAAAAAAAAAAAATTTCTAAGTGTTTTGCCTTGGTGTTTGTCAGCCGCCAGTTGGGCGGGAAAGTAGAATTTAAAATTTTATCAGCCGCCAGTTTTGCGGGAAAGTAGAATTTAAAATTTTATCGACCGCCGATTAGGGGGGGAAAGTAGAATTTAAATTTTCAAATTGCCAGATTGGCGGGAAAGTAGAATTTAAAATTTTGTCAGCCGCCAGTTGGACGAGAAAGTAGAATTTAAAATTTTGTCAGTCGCCAATTGGGCGGGGAAGGTAGACTTTAAAAGGGGATTTTGGATCTGGAAATATGGTCTTTGATTTGGGATTGGGCTCCAATATTGAACAAGTCTGGCATTGTAATTTCTGCCCCTTTAGGCTGGCATTATGAAAATAATTCTAATTTAAATCCTTGGATCTTTTTTTTGTTCATGTTTATTGATCCTCACCATAGTTGGGCTATCGGCAAGTGGTTATGCATTGAAGAGTTGACAGGCAGTAGGTCCCGCGATCGAATATCGATGGTAGTCCTGTGAGTGTTTTGATGGCAGTCCTTTGGTTTTGGCGCTTAGCACAGGATATAAAGTGCACAAGGTGCTTTTGTCTACCAATGTGAGCATCTAGCTCACACGGTATTTGGGTTGTGTCTAGGGCACTGGTGGTAGCATAGTGGGGTATCGAATCCCATCGAGGGCAATAGAGGTATATAATTTTCTAATTAAATTTTGCACCTAATGTTTTTAATGTGGCATGAATTTTTGAGTTAAAGGGAGGTATAAGGTATTTTATTAAATTTTAATTTTTGCAATTTTGAGCATATTAAAGGAGTGATTTAATTTTTTAGAAAGGAGTTATAAGGAATTTTTTGAGGAGTTTATTTTTGCCAATTTAATTTGAGATCTAGGGTTTTGAGTAGTGTTTAAGAGTTTGGAGATAATAAGGTGTATTTGAATCTTGTTAATTTTTTAATGGTGAATTAATATTGAGGGAATATTTGAGTGAAGATTTTTGCTATCTAACCATTGATATTGGCAAAGAGGTTGGTTGTGATTGAGACAGGTTTTGAGGTTAACTCTTCATAAAAAACAAAGGTATGGGCACATCTTCCTTGTGAGTGAAATATTGTTGGGTTGGATGTTGTGAATGTGAAGTTGGAGTGAAAAGGTTTGTTTGATAATCATTGTTGATTAAGCTTTGATGCGCATGATTGGTGAATATTTTTGAGAACATTTGAGTGAGAAATTGAGAACTATCTTGAACTAGGGTTTGTGAAATATCATGAGTATCATTGTTATGTGAGATTTTTTGATAAGCATTATTCGAAATATTTGAGTAAACCTTCATGTACATGATTAGGGTTTGTGAAAATATCATGAGTATCATTGTTATGTGAATGAGGCGTCATCTTAATTCAAATATTGAGATTCATAGTGTGATTTTTTGGAAGTGTAGTGAAACACTTGTTTAGGGTTTATAAGCAAGTTGTGTTTCATTGAGTGATTGGTTGAGTGGAGTTGATTGAGAATAGTTGATTGAAAATGTTGGAGTGATAGTTCAATTTCTGTGAAACAAATTATTCTTTATTCTAATTTGATTTGAAAAGAGTTTGGAAGTGATTGAGTGTTTGTGAATGTGAAACATATTGATTCTCTAATAATTCTCTATATGCTTCTGTGGCTTAATAAGATTCTAAGTGAAACTTGTTTGAATGATTGAAGAGGTTTTTTGAAAGGGATTAAGTTGAGTTTTGTAAGTGTTTTGTGAATGTGAAATATATTGAGTCTCTAACCATTATCTATATATTTATGAAGTTAAACAGGATTCTGAGTGAAACTTGTTTGTGGGATTGAAGAAGTTTTTATGTGAGAGATTGAGTTGAGTTTTTATATGTAAGTTTTGAAATTAATTTGAATAAGCTTTTGTGAAATCTTGTGAGCATATTTGAGTAAGTCCTAGAGGGGACTTAAGGATAGAATTGAGGAATCTTTTGTGAAAGTTTAAGAATGATTTGTGTGAGTTTTTATGTAATATTACAAGTAGAGTTGAGGTAAGTCTTGGTGAAGACTTGTTGAGTAGATTGAACAACTTCTAGAGAGGACTTGTTGAGCAGATTTAAGGTAAGTCTTGGTGAAGACTTGTTGAGTAGATTGGACAAGTTATAGTGAGGATTTTTGAGAATATTTGAGACAAGTCTTGGTGAAGACTTGTTGAGCATATTGTACAAGTTCTAGTGAGGAATTTTTGAGCATATTTGAGGTAAGTCTTGGTGAATACTTGTTGGAAAAATTTGAGGTAAGCCTTTGAGTAGACCTGAGAGAAGAGTTGATTGATTGATTTGTTCAAAACTTGAGTTAAGTTTTGGGATAGATCTAGCAAAATTGATATGTGATTGAGTAAGCTTTGTGTTAAGGCTTGAGGATAGATTTGAGAACAAATTTTGGTACAAATTTGAGAGTAGATTTGCGCCATATGAGATTTAGAGATTGAGAAGATTTTTTATAGACTGAAGGATTGTGTTTAGTGTATATTTAAGATAGATATTGAGAATATTTGTGCTATACTTAAGGACCGTGTTTAGTGCAAATTTGAGATAGAGTTGAATGTAGGATTTGGAGGTGATAGAGTAGAGGACAATAGTCTCCAGTGGATAGAGTTCCATAAGCTAGGGCAGTGAGGACAAATCTTCAGAGTGAGGATAAAGATATTTAGTGGAGATAGATCAATAAGCTAGAGTAGTGGAGGCAATAGTCTTCTAGAGGATCACCAGCTAGAGTAGAGTAGTTCTCATGTGGATAAAGATCCATGAACCAGCTAAAGGGATTGGTGTATCCTGTGGATAGATATCCATAAACTATATTAGGGGATTGGTGTTTCCTATGGGTTGGTGCCCATAAACCAGATTATGGGATTGGTGTCTCCTTTGGATAGAAGTCCATAAACATTATAATAGGGAAGGATTCCCAAGATATTTGTTGAGAAAATTTTAGTGAAATATTTTCTTCATGGAGTAGCCCACATTAGGTGAACCACATTAAATTGGTGTCTCTATTGTGTGTGGTGATTTGTGCATTGGTTTTATTATTATTGTTGATATTGCCATTGATATATTGGATAATATTGTTTGAGAAAAGAAAAGAAAAACTTGGTCTTATACTTTTCACCCCCCCTCTTAGTATAGCTTGTGTTTATCACACATCTTGCTCTACCACCTGCTACTCCAACTATGTCCAATCCTCCTTGCTTCAACCTAGAGGTACATATAGAACCTCCTTCACATACTCCCAATATCTTCCATCTCCCCTAATATCAAGAACCTACTGTGTTTTACCCTTCGCCCTCCACCTTCGACTATCATATTAAAGGCACCACTATCACTTGGGGGCCTCATTGGTCCCCTCATCCTGGGTCTTCGGAGCACCCTCATCCTCTACCTCTCTAGATATATCCCCATAAACTAATCCTCAAGGTGGTGCCCACACTGGCTAAGCTATGAACCATACATCATACTCTATGGTCATACCCACATCCTCCACATCTAAGATATCTATATCCTCATCGTCCTCTAATACCACCCTCTATAGCTCTATGCAAGGTAGCTCGATCTCCTCCCTATGTCTCCTATATCACATCAGCTCATCAAGGATATCCTACATCAACCTAAATTAGCAGAGCACTCATGATACCTGGAAGTACTCTACCTCACTCTTATATCTCCCAACCAACCATTGAGCCTATCGTACTTGTCATATGTCCTCTCCATACTTGGTCCATATGTAGCCTTGCCATGGCCTCCATATCACTTGGATAGATGTTAGTCCAGCCCACAACTCCTAGTACCACTGGTTCATCCTTACTAGATGACTCATATACATCTCCTTAGCCAATGTCAATCGCCTAGCATAGAGCTACTCCCTACCTAAACCTACCATAGGTAAACCCTTTGGTCAAGCCACACAAAAGTGCTCCAATGCCCAACACTGTAGTAGTAGTTTACACCCCAACCCCTTCCTCATTCACTTCATCACATCATACAACTCTTGGTACACTTGCACCAACAAGGTGGGAGCCCATGCATATACCTCCCTCCAAGTGAGCATGTCGTTCACCACTCTTATCAGGTTCCATGGGAACCTATTGCCAATTTTGTTAGAGGCCATGATGTTTGCCAACATAAACATAACAAACGCACAAAGGGGGTCCAAATCCTTGTCCATGTACATGGATAAATAAGGAATACCCCACACTCCAGCTTCACCCCTTGCCATGTATTCCCAAATATTTGCATCATCTCCATATTTCAATTGAGCCCAACCTAAACCTGGATACCCTCTACCGGTACCTTTAGGATGTGATATACATCCTCTAAGATAACTGTAACCTCACCCATGGGGAGCTAAAATATTCCTTTATCTGCATCCCACCTCTTCACCAAGGTAGAGAGGTACCCCTCATTGGCCCTTACCACATCCAATCAGGCTACCTCTGCTAGCCCCACCTCCTCCAACAACTCCCACTTCTCATTTGTAATTACCTTCCTCATATTGAGGATGTAATGGGAAAACCAGTATCGAGCCTCCAAAACCCTAAGCTACAGCACAACACAAAACATTAGTTAAAAAAAACAACAACAAAAAATTTGCACAATACAAAATCATAATATTACCTCAGCCACTCGTACCCCATCCATAGCCCTGGCCCCTGCACCATCTCTCTCCATCGTCATAGCTTTCATGCCCAAATACCTCACTTCCCCTCACTCATCAGATGTAGCTTCTCAAACTCCTAAATGCACAAATGAGTTTCAATATCACCCAAAAATCTATTTATAGCTGCTTCAGATACCTGGGGATGCCCATGGGTGTAACCTAGTGTATTGAAGTGCCCACAAGCATTTCTACAGATAGCAAGCACCCGTAGTAATTTGGCATTAATATTGATAAAAAACAAAACTAGCACAAAATAGTGGCTTAGCTTCACCAAATCAATTCAAATTGCATCCATGCATTCATTTCATCATTTTATCATGTTTTGTGAAGATTACAACTAATTTGGATGCATAATTCTTGTTTGCGACCATATTTTGCAAATTCACAACACAAGTTACAAAAGCACCCTAAAATGATCCAAAACTCCACAAAACAATGATTATCATAATTATTGCTATTCATACATCATCACATCATCATTTGCATATTTTACCAAGTTTAAACAATATTCAAGTGAACCATGTAGCTAGTGAGTTATTCTATATACTTGGTGATTGCAGCAATTTGCATCCATGCAATTTAGTAAGATGAATAGCCTACCATAAGGACACTTGTCCATGATCATCATCACTTATCTCCTTGATCAAGATTATAATAATATTTGATACTTCACATTTTGAATGAAACCTTACCAAGAGCAATTTGCACAAATGTTGTCAATGATGGCCTAGTCCATGGGGCTTAAAACATGGACAAAATCAACTTTCATCATTACACATTTCCTTGAAAGTCATCATAGCGATTGGATTTAGCTAGGGTGATTGGTTCTAATATTAGGATTTATCTGAAAATCACTAGTTGGCCCTCCGAGGGTGACTACTTTTTATTTGCATACTCATCTTTGCATATCAATGATACCGGAAGGCAAAGTGTTTCAACAACATTGAATCATCCCAAAATTTGGGGCAACCATATCTGGTTTTGACTTTCCCACAATGGGATACATCTTACATGATCATAGCATCTACACTTGGAAAAAATCCCTTCATATATTGGGGTATAAAGAGATGCATTTTTCATCACATATTTCACAAATCCCTTCATTTGTTGGGGAAAAAATAGATAATTTTTTCACACATCCCTTCATCTTTTGGGGCATAAATAGATGCATCTTGCATCAAATTTTCATAAATAACTTAATCTATTGGGGAAAAAATAGATGCATCATATTACATTATCACCAATCTCCTTCCTACCGTCGGGGAAAAAATGATATCACATTTACATGATTCATATCATCCACATTACATTTGCAAAGGATTTTCAATTGGCTCATGAGATTCATCCACAACCTCATTTGCCAATTAAGGGGGTAAGCTACACAAAAATAAAATTCTTTTATTCTTTTGTCTTCGAGCTCATGTTCCACATCCCAAGAGAAGTTGCTTCTACACCTGACTAAAATAGGTATCTCATGTTTTTGCACTACCTTGTGTTTCATGCAATGCAGTACAAAAAGGGACATGTGTAGACACTAAATATAGCCACTTGTCCTCCACCCATGCTTTCCTGCCATCTCCACTACCAAAACATAGTCATTTGACCTCCATCCTAGCTTTATTAATATTTCCACTTATTATTTATATATATTTATATATTTATTATATATTATAGTTTATATATTTAAAAAATATATATTTATATAAATCAATCAATCCTAGCCATATAATTTCATTTAATCATGTCTGTCCATCTGCATCAATCCATTGCATGCCCTAAATTTAATATCTACCCTTGGATATGCTTTAATCTTAGCCACATGATTAGTGTCATTGAAACCCTAGCATGCCCTAGGTTGGATTATAAATAGGGGCCATTTTGATGGCTCAACCCCTAAGTCTTTTCTTGAGTTTTTGAATTTCCTGAGATCCTAAGTTCCCGAGTTCCTAAATCCTTGAGTTTTTGGATTCCCTAAGTTTCCAACCTAGCCTTTATGCCCCAACCCCACTCCATACACCATATTCCTTGTTACCTTGCTTGCCATCATTACATCCCTCATCTTCACTAGATCTACCTCTATAGAATTCTCCCTCATATGCTAAGTGTCTTTGGGTGCTTTCTACCAATTCTAAGCACCTTTGGATGCCGCTCTACCAGGCCCAAGCACCCACAAGCATTTCCTATAGCTTCCAAGCATCCACGGGCATTTTACATAAGCCCTTATAAAAGCCCCTTAGCCTTCGAGTGATGCTAGGATACACCTTCACCATTGACCTACAACAAATCTAGTTATCGAAAGATAACCAGCAAGGAGCAAGGTAAATCATTATTTGTTTTTTAATTTTAATATTGTCTTATTTGATTGTAGTAGTTTTACATGATAGCTAGGGTTTTTTTAATGTCTGAGGGTCTCACATAGTGGAGCCCTCTTAGTTATTACTAGCCCTCTTCTTTCATATTTTTGTGTGTAGATTTGGAGATTCATCAGCATTGGATAGTTGTTTAAGCTAGAGTGGCCTGGCATTGGATACACAGAATCCCACTTACACCTATTGGAACCAAAATACAACTGAAGACACCACCATTTTTTGTAGCTAGGGTTTCGTAGAACCCTAGCAATCTATGTAAAAATTGTATCACAAGGGATTCTTAAATCCACTATTGTAACAACAAAGTTTTTAGGCTCCCCTCGTTTAATATAAATATTATTTGTTGTGAAATATCTAGTTTATTTGAATTCTATTTATTTACCTTTTCTTTGTGTCATGTTTTTTGTCTCTACAATTATGAAGGACCTCAGATAGTGGATGTATATCTAGGAATATAAGAGGAACCTAGGATGATCCACTACAGTGATGATTGTAACCTAGTATTGAAAGAAAAAACTTTTAAGATACTTTTGGAGTACAAGGATGTCTTTTCTTGGATGTATAAGTACTTAAAATGGGTACCACCAAAGTTTTGTATCCACAAGATCATGCTAAAACTTGGGGCATAGCTAGTGAGAAGAAGACCTTATAGTATGAACCCTAAGTATGCCACATTGGTAAATGTAGAAATTGAAAAGATCTAGATGCACACATCATCTTCAGAGTCACTACTAGTGACTAGATTTAACATATTATGGTCACTCTAAATAATAAAATGGATAATATCTGAATATGCATAGATTTAAAAATTTTGAACGTAGTGACAATCAAAGATACCTTCTTTATTGTTTTCAAAGACTCCATTTTGGAAGAGGTCGAAGGACATGAAATTTATTCATTCTTGGATGGATTTTATGGGTACAATAAAATAAGTCTAGTCAAGGAGGATAAGTTGAAGACCATATTTATTGTGGAAAATGGCATCTATGCAAATAACCAAATGCCATTTGGGCTATATAATGTGCCAGCCACATTTTAGTGCATTATTTTGTATATCTTTGATCAATTGGTTATAAAAAAATTTAATTTATTTCTAGATGATTGGTCCATTTTTGGTAATATCAAGGATCATCTACTTGGTCTTAGGGAATATATGAGTAGGTGTAGGAATGCACAAATCTCCCTGAATCTAGGAAAGTGTTTTCAAATGGTACCCTATGGGAAATATTTAGGACATATAATGTACAGTGAAGGTTTGAAGACTGATCCTGATAAGATTCATGTCATATTACACATGGAGGAGCCATATGATGTGAGCTCATTAAAAAAATTCCTTGGATCCATGGGATAATATCGAAGGCTTATCAGGAACTATGCATATGTGTCCTACCCACTGGATTCTTTCACTAAGAAGAATATTCCTTTTATATGGATGGAGAAGCACCAAGGAGCTTTTGAAGAATTGAAAGCTAAACTTGTTAGTAGTCCCATTTTGGTGTTCCCTAATTGGAATAAGGAATTTCATGTCCATATTGATACCTCAAACTTTGTGATTGGATGTGAATTGACATAAGAAGGGAATTTTAGGCTAAATCAGCCTATCTCTTTGCAAGTCATCTATTGTTATGGGTGGAGAGGAATTATAGTACAACAAAGCGAGAAGATTTAGGGATGGTATATGTTGTACAAAAATTTAGGCATTACCTATTGGCAAACCCTTTTGCTTTCTACATAGATCATCAAGCTTTGTTGTACTTGATAAATAAGCTAGTCATACAAGGATGGTTCAACAAGTGGTTTATCACTTTACAATAATTTATATATTAAGTAGTTCGATATGGTAAGAAGCATGTCATTGCAGATCAGTTATCTTGAATACGATCAAGAGAGCCTACAGGGATGGGGATTCCAAATGAATTCCTTGATGCTTAGTTATTTATAATTAACGTTGTTCCATATTGGTATAAGTCAATTGGACAAACTTATCCATAGGTGAGTTGCCAAAATATCTGATAATAAAAAAAAAGAAAAAGGTAATAATACATTCAACGCATTTTTAGTTGATAGCTGGATTGTTGTACAAAATGGTTATTGATGGTATCCTATGAATATGTGTGATGGATGAGGAAGTTAAAGTGATATTAAGGGAAGCTCATGAAGGGTTGGCAGGAGCACACATGGGGCTTGATGCCACTGCTCAAAAAGTACTCTTAGTAGGATTATGGTGGCCCACATTATATAATGATGCAAAAGAATATGTACGAGCATGTGATATTTGCTAAAGAGTAGGGAAACTTGTACAATGAGACTTTATGTCCTTACACCCATCACAACCCTAGGAGCCATTTGAGATATGGGGGTTTGAATTTTTTGGACCATTAAAATCTACCCGTATGTGGAAGTGTTGATACATTGTGGTAGCTATTGAATACCTAACAAAATGGGTTGAAGCAATATTACTACCATATAACACAACAAAGAGTACAACTAGATTCTTGTATGAGCAAGTAATTACAAGATTTGATATTCCACTACAAATAACAAATGAATTATACGGTCACTTTATGAACAATATTATCAAAAATATGACAACTAATTTTAGGATTTTACATTCCTTTTCTAGTCCTTATTACCCTAGAGACAATGGGTAAGTGGAGGTGACTAACAAAGTCTTAGTTTCAACCTTGTACAAAACATGTGGGATAGGAGTAGATTGGGAGGAAAGGTTACCATATATTCCTTAGGTATATCAGAATACCTTTAAACCAATGATAGACCATATACCACTTCAATTAATGTATGATCAGGAGGTAGTATTTCCAATGGAGTTCTCGGTACCAAGTTTTTGGGTAGTTGTGGAGCATCACT
Source organism: Wollemia nobilis (assembly GCA_028583015.1). Taxonomy (NCBI): domain Eukaryota; kingdom Viridiplantae; phylum Streptophyta; class Pinopsida; order Araucariales; family Araucariaceae; genus Wollemia; species Wollemia nobilis. The sequence continues at coordinate 10,405,553 of JAQPPZ010002499.1, forward strand.
TAGGTGACAAAAAGTATAGAGGAAAGACTAGCGGTACTAATCAAGTTGGATGAAAAAAGAGTCATGGTAGAATGGATGATCAAAGTTCCATAAGAGAAGGAAGATGTGGCATGAGAAGCACCTTTTAAATTTAGAAACTAAGCATGGTGGCTTAGTTCTAAAATTTAATTAAAAATGGGAAATCAATCCAAGAAATTTAAAAACTTTGTGGCTTGGTCCCTTTCAAGTTATAGAAGTGATGGATAATGGGGCAGTAAAATCACAAAACTTGAATGGAACCAAAGTTCCAGACACTATGAATAGTTTGAAGTTGAAGCAATATAAAGTGTAGTGTTTATTTATTTCTTTGAAATAAATTGCATGAAGATGAAGGAATGAAGTTCAGTTCGACATAGAATAATTCAAGTTCCATTATGGGAAGATCTTGAAATGGGATTTGTACACCTATTTGTAGAAAGGGAGGAGACAAGACCAATCATTGATCAACAAGAACTGGTACCTCAACCCAATGAGAGAACAAGGATGCAAGTACATGTAAGGTTCACATACGAGACTGAATAGATCAAAGAATAAGATGAAGTATGGATTCCTTCAAAAAACAATAGAAACCAAGAAGAATAGGGAACTATGTACTCATAGTTGGATTATAGAGAACTATCTCAACCAATAGAATATTTATGAAGGATGCAACTAATGATATGATATGCAAATAAGATGGATATCTTTGATATGGAATCTCTAGAAAGAAACAAAAATGAAACCATGGATGAAGAGCTCATTAGAATTACTTCATTAGCTCAGATAGGACTATTGTAGTAAAGTATGTGACACTAGATCCAACAATTGCAAGAGGAGTATGAAATATTGCAAGGTCATACTACAAGACTCCACAAATAAACTATCCAATATTTGGATGAGATGATGCAAAGGTTGGATGAGTAAAGGATAGTCATGTTGTAGCACCCTAAAATTGGCGCAGTCAAATTGGAATAATTACATTCACCTTAGTAAATAAATTTAAATTCAAATTTAACCTCCCAAACCGCCCGTTAACCGTCGAGAAACCCGTTTCCCCTTTTTTCGTGCCATTTTTAGAGGTTGTTTTGACCGTTGGACGATATCGTCGCCGATCAGACGATATCGCCCTAGATTTGACGATTTCGTCTGGACTAGAACGTCCAGACGATTTTGTCGCAAAACTGAATTTGCATAGTTGGAATCCGTTCCAACGGGTCTCCAATCCGGGCAGAAGCGTGTCTGCACCGTTGGGACCCTCCCCGTTGGAGATCTCCCAAATTGGGAAGATCTCCAACCTCCCAACAACTCTCCCCTATGCCTATTTAAACTCTAGGACATTCCCTCCCCAACCCCTGGCTGAATTTTATCTGCAAGTTGAATCCCTCTGCACTAAAACACCTTAATATTATTTTTGCACTAGTCCTATAGCAGTTTTTATGCAGGTACACCACTGATTTTCAACCAGAGCCAGCACCCATCGCCGTCGACGAACCTGTCAAGATCGGAGGCGATCCTGTCAAATTCGAGATGATTTCGTACTGATGCGAGACGATCTCGACTGCAGTCCACATCGAGGCAATCAGTGCCTGGAGTTTGCTTTTCTTAACTTTGCCTCAATTATTTTGTTTTACAAATTAGATAATCTATTTAGTTTTTATCCTATTTTGCATCTGGAGTTCACCCATCTAGTCTAGATTGCATGTTAAGCTCACAATCTGCCATTAAAGTACAACAATTTACTTTTATTTCTATTTTTAAACTTTGTTCAGTATTCAGTTTATTATTTGGCATATTTTGCCTCTGTTTGCACAGTAGGAGTTCTTGCATTTTGCATCTATTCTCTGTTTTGCAGGTTTCTGACGAATTCGTCTGATGAATTCGTCAGATCTCAGACGATCTCGTCTGATTGCAGGCGATTCTGTAGAATTCCAGATGATCCAGACTGCATCAACCGCCAGAATCTTCTTCAGACATCCGGATCAGGTATTCCCCATTTTCCTCCTGTAAATTCTCTATTTTCTGCTTTCAAAATCTGTTTTTTGTATTCATTGAAAGTTGCATTTTCATATAGATTAAGTTAGATTCATTCGGCCAAACCTAGGATGAATGCTTAAAGGATAAAACGAACTCATCTAAACACATTCCAAAACCTAGGCGTGGAAACGCCACCAAATGTTTCCTGGTGAACCCACCATCCGTCGAAAAATCACCAAAACACACCTCCCTTGAGAGGCGGGACCTTCGTAAAGTCCTCTCGTCCGAGGTACCGCACCATCCTTTTCCCATCCTCCTTCTGGGCACGGATCCAATAGCCTCAAGGTAGGGATGCAAAAAATTTGGAGCGATACATTTTGGTGAACCCGACGTGAATGCATTGTAAACCTTTTGAAAACAAAAACAAAAAAAAAAATATATATATATACAAGAAAAACAAAAACAAAATCATCATTTCAAGTTTGTATGTTTTAGATTCAATTCTAAATAGTAGATGCTAAATATTACTTTTAGAAGTACTAAAGAAACCATGAGTTTTTACTCAAATCAATATGAGCCCATCAGTAATGTTGGAAGAATTCAGCCAAATACATTTGTTGATTATGACCAACCTCATCCCTATTCAACACCACCTCCATCACACTCTTCTTATTTTTCATCCATAACCCAACAAGACAATCCCTTTGCCAATCCTCTTCATAATGATATTATCTATTCTCCCATATATCCATATTATGTCTATCAATCCACATATAATCCTCCTCCACCTTTTCAATACTCTTCTTTCAATACAACACATCCATTTCAACAAGAAAATACTTATTCTTCCAATTCTACCATGCACTCACCTCCTACATCGCAATCTTCCTGTCATCATTCTACCCATAATAAAGAAAGTAGAGGTGAGAAACCATTAGGTCCTTTTATGACGAAATTCCTAAGGCATTTATCAAAAACCTCTCAAAAACCTTCATCACGTAAATTTACTAAGCTCAATCAACCAATGGATATAATTCTCAAGTATTTACTTGACACAAATAGGATTGAACTCCCTTCCATAAGACAACTTGATACCACATCAGATTGGTTTAAACCTGAGCTACATTGTGAATATCATAGAGTAGATGGACATATGACACAAAATTGTAAAGATTTAAGATGTGCAATTCAAGATTTGATTGATAAGGGTCTTTTTAATATAAAGGAATTACAATCTACAACTGATTATAAATCTCCATTAAACAATCAAACTCCTACACAACAAATACCAATAATCAATCAAGACATGGGGATCTCCCAAGAACCCCTATTCAATTATCAACAACAAGAAACCAATCAAATATTGCATGTTAATGTGTCCCATCATGATGATATTATTAATATTGTAACAAAAACTACAAATGAGCAACCTCAAGTTCAATCAACTCAATCCGATATTCAAGATATGGATTCCTCATTTGACCAACCTTCAAAACTATCTTTGGCTCTAGAGAATGATCCAAAATGGAATGTAAGCATAGAAAGCTCATCTTTAGAATCAAAATCTCAATCTGAAATCCACTTTGATAACCAACAACAAGTGATTAATCCTCAAGCAAAGATATCCCTTTTAGAAGTATTACAAATTTCTCATAAGGAAATTTTGTTCAAAATACCTAGCCAACAATTTGTTCCTCATCATATTTTCTCTAAGAACATAATTAATGGTGTAAACCCTCTTGAGGTTAACCATATTTCATTCTATGATGAGGATATTCCTTCCTCTACTCCACAAGAAGACTCCTATCTTTACATTACGAGATCTAGTAAAGAAACACCTGTTAAAACTATCATGGTAGATAATGACTCCTCTCTTAATTTATGCACTTATCAATTATTCCAAAAACTCAAATCAAAGGAAGAAGATATTAATGAATCAAATGTTATTATAAAATCTTTTAACAATGAAATTCAAGAACCTCAAGGTACTATAATTATTCCCCTTAATATTGGATCCAAGATCCTGGATACTTTATTCTATGTAGGATATTGTCCTTCACCTTACAACCTACTTCTCCAGAGTCCTTGGATTCATACGATGAGGGTTTTCCCTTCCACTCTTCACCAATGTTTGAAGTTTGAACTTGCAAATAAAATTGTTACCATACATGGTGACCCAAAACCATTTGAAGAATATTTAACGATTGAAACATCAAGTTCTATACATTCTCTATTGTCACAATTATTTTCTATCCATCACTTTTCTTCATCCATATATGATCATCCTTGTTTACCAAATAACACTCATGCATATCTTTCACATATACTTTCTCCATCTTATCAAGACTTGGAAGATAATAATAAGAATGAAGAACCTTCTTATCCTTCTGACATTTTATTTTGTAACATGATCAATTTTCCACATATAAAAGTCAAATCTTTTTCTACATTATTCTACATTATAACAAAGCTTTTGTTATCACTACCTTTTATTCATCACCTTCTATTCTTACCTTCACCTCAACCAGATTATCCTTCAAAACCTCCTTTGATTTTGAAGCAACCTTAGACATGCTATACTCAAATAACCTTGTATAGTGTATATAGATCATCTTGTATATACCACCAATTTCAATTCATAAATTAAAATCAAAATACAAAAAAAATCAAAATCCTCAAAATCTTAAAAAAAAATACAAATGCAACTAAGGAACTTAAAGGTAAATTTGAGCCCAACTGGCTCGGACCATACATCATTACTGCAAAATTTGAATCGGGAGCATATAAATTATCTACCTTAGATGGTAAAGAACTTAAAGAACCCATGAATATTTTACATCTCAAACGTTACTATGCATAAATTTGGTCATTTCATCCATGTATATATTTGTTCAAAGTTACTCTCTTATATTTCTTTCAATTTATAAAAAAAAATTCAAAAACATCAAAAACATTTATAATCATCCAAAACTCTTCAAAAAACTATCTATTGCATTTATTTAAAGCACCAGTTAAGTTCCTTTTGCTCAAAAACAAAAATCTAAATAAAAATCTAAAAACAGACTATATGCTTGACTCTTTCGAAACCAAAACAATATACAGAAGAAAGAGAGAGTCAACATTCTCCAACTTCTCAAAAATCATTTATATATATTTTCTTACAATTATTGCAGTTATATGTTTCAACTTATTTTGGATACAATTAGCATTTATTTGGCATCCCTCACTTGCACACTCACAAAAAAATAAATATCTTGCTTTTATCTGGCATGATTACTAATCTCTCTTATATCAAAGTTCACAAAATTCAAATTAAATAAAGTTTGAGCATAGAGAATTGATCTTGTTATTTACTTAAACCAAGCACATCTTTTCACAATAAAATGATTATATTTGTAATTTCCATGTTTTGCTACATAGTAGAACTGATTTCTTGGGTGAAAAGTTTCCCCTGCTATCCTATCATGCACATGGTCTAGAATCTTTGAGAATTGGCAAAAGGACAAGCTCACCCCTACCCAGAATAAAAATCCCTTGCTCTCATGACTAATCTGAGCAAGTATCCCTAGCACAAAAAGAAAAAAAAAAAAAAGTTCAAGAAAGAAAAAAGAGAAAAGAAAAATGTTATTTCAGCAATATTCCAAGCATTATCAAGCAAAAGAAATACAAAAGAAAAAGAAACAAAGTTCAAAAGAAAGCAAGAAAGCAATAAAATCCCTTTCCCTACCCTTTGAAAAGAAAAGAAGGGTTGATGAGCTTGAATCCCTGGAATTCTCAATTATTCGAAAACTGTGAGGTAAGCCCCATAACAGGTGGTTTGTGCCCAACCTTTCTTGGCCTTGGGTAACTCCTAGCGTGGCGATATGTCTGTCACATTAGCGACCTTCTTTTGTACGAGACCTATGTCCGCTTATGGATTAGCTAGCTCTTGATAATCCAACCTACATAGTAGTCTAATATGGTTATATGCATCTACATCATGGTTAATGAACACTTATTTGGTTTCTTCAAATCACTTGTATCATATTATCTTGCTCAAACACTGGTAAATGAACAATACAATTGCACACACATTTGTATTTGAGAGATTTTGTCTATCATTATGATAAATCAAGATTGGAAATGAATTCACATATGCACATGGGATTCCCTATAAATCTAATTTTTGTCTTCAAAATACTTTGAAATATTATTTTTGCAACTTGTTTGGAATAATCAAGTACAATTATTTTTTAAAAGACAACTATATAATAGAAAAATCACAAATTTCTTTCAAAACATATCATATATATCATATCGACTTTCGCGACGATGGTATAGTTTCAAAACCAAAATTGGAATTTTATGCCTAGCGCAAGTCCTCATTTTCATATTTTATGTTCATCAAAAATCAATCATGCAATAAAACTATCTATTTTCTTTGATTTTCGCGATGATGGTATAAGTCTATACCTACATATTCTATGCCTAGCGCAAACCATTGTAACAATTTTTATTCCCCCATTTATCAAAACTCATAAAAACCATATGACTTCATTTTCTTACAACAAATTTTACTTTTCAAAAGAATGCACATTTTCATTATTTCATGTCCTTATGTCAACCTTTTGCAATGACGGTATAATTCCTAAGGAATTATTCAACAATTTTATCACACTTAGGAATTTATGCCTAGCAAAAATCATTTTTTACAAATATTTCATGCATAATATTTTTATGGAAATCTGAAAACAAACCATCATCATCATCATCATTTGCATCATCACAACAAAGTCTTAAGACAGTCTCTTAAGCACTCTTTCACTTTTCACAATATTTCTATAAATGGGATTAGCTTGACGACCGAGTGAGCAGCGACTCCATGAAATGGTCTATAATAGCGACAATGTCCTTTGAAATTATTGTTAAAAGTCCCCTTTTGTTTTATCAAATCATTGCATCACAAACAAACAATTTGTTACATCAGATTATTTCATCAATATTACAGCATGACATCAAAAGGTATAAATTCTTTTCCAACGACATAATTACAAGCATTATCAAAATCAATTAATCAAAGCATCATCAATATACTCATAACATAAGTCATATGACCAAAAATATCTCATCTATATATATATCTCAAAAATATATATGTACATCATATCAGATAGATTGGTATGCCACAATCGATATCTTGGCATACTCAATCAAGTGTCCTCCGAGCAGTGTCTCGAGAGCCCCTAGAGCTCTCAGCCTCATCTCCTCCCCCGCCTGCGGAGGACGAGGTGGTCCCATCGCAGTATGTGTGGTACTGCGAGTCCTCGTCGTCGATCGGGATGAGCTCCTCGACGACCCTGTCCTGATCGGATCCGCTATGGCAGCCGGTAGCTGTACCCTCTGGCCCTCTGGCACCGCCTGGTAGTATAGAGCCTGATAGAATGCGGTCTGAGAAACCGACCGCAGCAGCTCCTGAGTGCTCACCCCTCCACCCCGTGCCCTGAGACGTGCATTCTCGTCTCGCAGTCTGTGACACCTCAGCCTGGTGTTGTGCGGCCGCATCCTGTAGTGTCTGCACCTGAGTCTGCAGACGATCTCTCTCTGCCCGGAGAGTAGCCATCTCGCTACTCTCTCCTATATCCATGCCCTTGCCCTTATCGGGCGATGGTGGCCTCTGTGGAGATGGGGGTCTCGCCTCCCTCCTCTCCCTCTCTCTCTACCGCGGCCGCTCCTGTGCCTGTGGCCTCCTCTGATCTCTCCCGCCGTGACCCTGGGCTGCCTCTATCGCCGCCTGGCGCCGCCTCCCTATCCGACGCATGACTGCGTGGATCGGGCCCTGTGCCCTCGTCATCCGAGGAGGGCGGATGCCTGCATACCAGGCATCGTAGCCATCGGCTACTCCTGCATCGTCCCCATCCACTGGCTGAATGGGGGCATCATCTGAGTCCTGGCTCCAGAATCGCTGCATGTCTGGAGCCCCGCTAACAGTGGTGTTATCCCGGACGGTCCGGGAAAACTCATAATCCCTGAGAGATGGGATCCCCTGCTGTAGACCGAACTATCACAAAACTCGGTCGTAGCGGTGGAGCTCCACCTCTCCCCTCTCCATCCTCAGCCAGCAGACTCGCCTGATGCGAGCCAGCTCCTGTCCGTCCTCTGCCCACCCTGGATGCTGCCTCCACGGCCTCCAGGTGATCTGGTCCGGGACAAGGTCATCCAGTAGTCTCCGGGACATCGAAAGGTCTATCCGCCGCTGTGATCCTCTTCGGAGCCACCAGTAGAAGACTCGGGGCCTCTCCCCGTCTATCCCTATCAGTGGAAGCCCTACCGGCCTCCGCACCGCAATGTGCTCCCAGCACCAAACCTGTAGTAGCGATGTCATAACCAGACATCGCCCGCCCTTGTACACGACCCCGTAAAGGATCCTGTACAACCGGCATAGTACAAAGCTGCCCCATGAGAACCTCGTAGCCGTGGTCCCGCATGTCGCGGATCACATCCGCCGGCATCCACGGCACCCTGCACCCGCTCTGGTGGCACAACGAGAGTCCACCAACTACCCCAGCCAGAACCCGTGTGAGTCTCGATGCCCCAGGCATCTGGCGTAGTGCCTCGATATTAACTTCGCCCTTCTCCAGGGTGAAGCTCGGGTCACCACACAGCCGTCCCATCGCGTGGCCCTGATTGGCCGTCGGTGTGATCATCCGTCCTTGTATGGGGATTCTCAAAATCCTCCATACATCCTCCAGTGTGGGAGTCATCTCCCCTGTCGGTAACCGGAAATAGGAAGACCCCGGATACCATCTCTCTGCTAGGGCTGTCAGTAGCCCCATGTCTGTGGAAACCTGCGGCATCTCTGCCACATGCTGCAATCCGGCCTGTGCCAGCAGATCCCGCTCTGCCTGGGTGAGAGCGGCCAAGTCGTCTCTCAATCCGTCGTACTTCCACTCTCTGCTTTTTAGTAATCCTCTCTGCAAACATAAAACAACAAAACAACAAACAATAATTAATCAATAAATTCCAGTAATTAATAATGCAACTTAAAGATCAATTTTTTGCAATTGATGATATCGCCCACTATTGGACGATATCGTCCCAAATTTGAGCACGATCGTCTCCGATTTCGCAGTTCGAAATCGTCTCTAATTTGACGAAATCGTCCCCCTTTCGACGATTTCGCCCTCGGGCGAAATTGCCGAAATTGAGACGATTTCGTCGAAATCGGGACGATTTCGTCCCGACGACGTCGACGGCCAAAAACGGCCGCGATGCTCCAAATTCACTTAAAAATTCATCTAGAAAGCATGTAAAAGCAACTTAAATCAATCTAAATTGAGTTTAGACCCTTACCCGTAGACCGCGTCGGACCTCTGCAGATCTGTGCGTTGTCTCAACCATTTTTTGCTCCAGAGCTCTAAAACAGTAAAATGAACAGTAACAATGAATTAGGGTTTTACCCTATTTTTCTTAATTTTATTCAACAATAATTTTTTTTTGCTTTTCTGCGTTTTTACCTCAAACGTTCGATTTGGGTAAAAACACGGAGGGGGCACCATAGTAAGCTGTCGTACGATTCGACCAAGAATCGTCGCCTAAAAATGGGAATAATTTTTGCTTTCTCGTAGATCGAGAAAAACTCTTCTTTAACGCATTTTCTTCGGAAAATTCGCTAAAGAGGGGGCAAAATGTAGCACCCTAAAATTGGCGCAGTCAAATTGGAATAATTACATTCACCTTAGTAAATAAATTTAAATTCAAATTTAACCTCCCAAACCGCCCGTTAACCGTCGAGAAACCCGTTTCCCCTTTTTTCGCGCCATTTTTAGAGGTTGTTTTGACCGTTGGACGATATCGTCGCCGATCAGACGATATCGCCCCAGATTTGACGATTTCGTCTGGACTAGAACGTCCAGACGATTTTGTCGCAAAACCGAATTTGCATAGTTGGAATCCGTTCCAACGGGTCTCCAATCCGGGCAGAAGCGTGTCTGCGCCGTTGGGACCCTCCCCCGTTGGAGATCTCCCAAATTGGGAAGATCTCCAACCTCCCAACAACTCTCCCTAAGCCTATTTAAACTCTAGGACATTCCCTCCCCAACCCCTGGCTGAATTTTATCTGCAAGTTGAATCCCTCTGCACTAAAACACCTTAATCTTATTTTTGCACTAGTCCTATAGCAATTTTTATGCAGGTACACCACTGATTTTCAACCGGAGCCAGCACCCATCGCCGTCGACGAACTTGTCAAGATCGGAGGCGATCCTGTCAAATTCGAGACGATTTCGTACTGATGCGAGACGATCTCGACTGCAGTCCACATCGAGGCAATCAGTGCATGGAGTTTGCTTTTCTTAACTTTGCCTCAGTTATTTTGTTTTACAAATTAGATAATCTATTTAGTTTTTATCCTATTTTGCATCTGGAGTTCACCCATCTAGTCTAGATTGCATGTTAAGCTCACAATCTGCCATTAAAGTACAACAATTTACTTTTATTTCTATTTTTAAACTTTGTTCAGTATTCAGTTTATTATTTGGCATATTTTGCCTCTGTTTGCACAATAGGAGTTCTTGCATTTTGCATCTATTCTCTGTTTTGCAGGTTTCGACGAATTCGTCTGACGAATTCGTCAGATCTCAGACGATCTCGTCTGATTGCAGGCGATTCCGTAGAATTCCAGACGATCCAAATTGCATCAACCGCCAGAATCTTCTTCGGACATCCGGATCAGGTATTCCCCATTTTCCTCCTGTAAATTCTCTTTTTTTTGCTTTCAAAATCTGTTTTTTGTATTCATTGAAAGTTGCATTTTCATATAGATTAAGTTAGATTCATTCGGCCAAACCTAGGATGAATGCTTAAAGGATAAAACGAACTCATCTAAACACATTCCAAAACCTAGGCGTGGAAACTGCCACCAAATGTTTCCTGGTGAACCCACCATCCGTCGAAAAATCACCAAAACACACCTCCCTTGAGAGGCGGGACCTTCGTAAAGTCCTCTCGTCCGAGGTACCGCACCATCCTTTTCCCATCCTCCTTCCGGGCGCGGATCCAATAGCCTGAAGGTAGGGATGCAAAAAATTTGGAGCGATACACATGTTATAGTAATTAGAAGTCATAGGAGAAGAACATGAGGTGACACCACAAGTAAGTGGTACACATCATGAGGGTGCAAGTACCACTAGGGGAGAAAGACCACAAATAACACCACATGGCATACCCAATGACCCACCAATAATAGAAGAAGATGCAAAGATACTCTAGCAAGATATTGAAGAAGACATTACATCACCTGAACCATAAGGTAATGTACACGAGGACTAAAGAAAATCCAATGACAAAGAGCCACCTTTGTTAGTAAGAGATGATAGTTCAAATAGCAGTGGTGATGACTTCTTAAAGCAACCATAGGTACCTCATGCTCATACTAAAATTGAGACCTATGCAATAGCCTATCGATAGCTAAGATGATAAAGAAGATAAGTGTAGAGACTTCAAAGGTTAATGAATTTACCAAAAAATTGGTTAGAACAAAGGGATCATGATCATAATAATTCTAGTTCTAAGTTTGACTTTTCAAAACCATACATGGAAACTTTGGCAACCTTGTCTACACAATGATGCTTTGAGGAAAGATGATGGACACACTAGCTATTACGTGCAGATCATCAAATACAAGCACTTTGATAGTTTTCACCTAGAATGCAAAGAAATGAAGGTCACTTGGCCAACATAGAATTGGTGGATATAACTCCTAGTACTCGAGAAAGGGGAGGAAAGAACCAACAAGGATATCCAAGGTAGCAACAAGGTCGTGGAGGAGGAGTACATCCACTAAATATTGGAAGGAGTATTTGGAATGTCCCACCTAGAGGAGGTAGAGGATGAGGGAGGATCTAAACCCCTACTCCTAGATGATTGAGAGATACACCATTGACATGTTTGTACTAGATCAAAAATCTATAAGGTATCCATTGTTTGAGAGCGTATGTACCAAACCTTACTCAAAGACACCCAATTGGATGACCTCCATTGATCTAATAAGTAAAAATAAGAATTAAATTCAAAATAATATTGGCTTATGATAGAGAAACCTCATTTAATGCTCTAAGATATCCTGTGTCGAGAGTACTGGGTCATGGAAGATATATGCAAGGAAGAGGACTTGCTAACAAAGGAAGAGTACACTTTGCAAATGAAGGAAGTCAAGGATGAAAAAGGATTCGTCACCAAGTTTGTAAGCTGATTTGATCTGAGGAGATATGTGGAGGAGTTTCTCAAATGATAGTAGACCAGTAAGAGCACCCCTACCTCATGATCAATCACCAGAATGATGAAATGAAGTATTGCCAATAAGAAGTCCTATAGTTTGTAATTGTACGATTCCAAATTGTACACATGGCAATGAGAGGATAGTAAATGATACGATCCTAAAAATAGGAAGGGATCATTCAAATAATCAATTATCATCTAATTATGTGATTACTCACAATATAGAAGTGGAATCCCCAACCAATGAGTCTACATAGGGGATTGTACAAGTGAATGTCATTGTATGATTTTCGTGATGATAAGTTGTTAGGATATGAAAATGGAAAAATATATTAATTGTGAAAATCCCTCAAGATAAAATAAATATGGAGGGTGGTTGAAAACCAGAAATGATGACCCCTTTTGAAAAAAATAAAAGATTTTAAAAAAGGGTAAAGGTGAGAAAAGGATAAAATCACATGCACAAGGAAGATGAGTTGTCAATCATCCATACAAAAGGAAAAATTACATGCAAAGGAGGCTAAGGTGGTGAAATTTCATGCATTAAGATATTAAGGTTTTAAAAACAAATAAAAAGCAGACACTGTACGACTTTTTGACAAATCGTACACATGCAATTTGAAATTCGGAGGATTTGAGAGCAAAAAGGGTGCAACCAAACAATTTTATTCTATATGGGCATTTGAATTCATCAGTTTGCTGCAATTTTTCATGACCCATTACATATTTGCACCACAAAATCTTTTCTATTTCGAAAAAGCAAACCAAATTAGAGAAAAAGCTACCAAAGATAGGGTTTTACTTCGAAAAGAGCTGAGTTTTTTAGAAATCATGTTGTAGGTGGAGAAAAGTTGCTATAAAAATGAGGGTTTGAAGTAGGGAGGCACCCAAGGAAACCCTTATTGTAGAAAAAGTAGGGCTAGGGTTTGATTTTTTAAGAAATAGTGAAGTGCGGGAATTGCAAGGAGGTAAAATAGTAAACCCTAGTGCAGGAAATCAGCCATAAAAGCACAAAATATTTTTTATGACTTTGCATGTGTGAAAAAGCATAAAAGGATAATTGTACAATGCTACCAGATTTCCCAAAAATTTTATCTTGAAGAGAAAATGCATCAATTGAAGGAGAAATTGCACAACTGCATCAGAATTGCACCGAAAAGGAAGATTGCATACTTTCGGCAAATGGGTATTCTAGAAATCATACTAGTTTGAAAAAAACAAGGGTTTTTAGCCAAGTGAAGTTTTCTAGGGCTGTCTATATGATTTGGAGGTGTGATTGTATGATTTTAGGGTAGATTGTACGATTTCAAGGCTTCCAAGGACTCGATTTGTGTAATTTGGAGGTGATTGTATGGAATTTTTGTAGTTGTATGGATTCTGATGGGATTGTATAGAAGGGAGATGCCCTTGTACAATTTTGGAGGCTGCTTGTATGATTTCAAATTGATATTGTATGATTTGGAGCTCCAATTGTACGATTTGGTGAAACTATATACGAAATCGGGTGTAATTGAACGATTTTGGGTGGAGTTGTACGAATTGGCAGTAGTTGTATGATTTCAAAATGTACATGTATGATTTGTTGAGGCCTTGTATGATTTTTGGTAGCCTTTGTACATTTTGGAAGTAGTCATACGAATTTTGGAACGATTTTATCCTGAGTTGTCCTGATTTTCCAAGTTGACCAGAGAGTGTGCGAACGAGGTTTCCACTCGACGATGGTAGAAGCATGAGCTCCAGGTGAGAGTTCCAAGCTCATTTTGATCGCATTGTAGCAACTAGGGTGGAAATATCACTAGGACCACTACACTAGAGAGATTCATGGCCCAGAATATCTCACTCAATTTACCCTATTCAAGACCAAGGACATCGATTTCAATCACACGGGAGGCGTGGTAATCATCCTTGGAGAGGGAGAGGGTATAGGCCATGGAGGGGTCAGAGATATTGGCATGGTGGTAGAGGTAGTGCACCACTATAATTTAGGAGAGAGGATATGGAGCCACCAAGGGCACACCGAAGGGAGCTTCACAGTGAAGTTCATCGAGAGAAGACCCCAAAGGAGTAGGAAGAACTGCTCAGTGAAGTAGAAGAAGAGCAAGTGGATATCAATGATATCACTTTTGGATAGCCAACAATGGAATTTTATAGAAAATGGTGGGAAAATAATGAGGCAAAACATCCATTAAATATTGCACTAAGGAAGGCTGGAGTGAGCACCATCGTGCAAATCCCACCGCAAGATAAAGTATTCTTCAATGAATACTTGTTGCAAATTCTTTAGTCCTACGAACCTGTTGTGAATCGCACTTTTGTGAGAGTGGGTAATTAGCACATCAAGGTGGAGTTTTTGGTGGAGGTATTTCAAAGAACATTTGGATTGCCCAAGGAGGGAGCTCCAATTTGAAGAAGATAGTAGATCCAATTGAGGCTCACAGGTTGATTACAACACTCACATCTGTGAAGTCACCTGTGGTAGCCAAGATTTTTGGTTCTAGAACTCATGGAATAAAGTAGAGTCAATTGAAGACTGATGAATTGGCATGTGCAATGAATATTATCATGGCTCGCTTGTTAGGAGAATCATGAGCTTCTGAGATGCCGATCTGGATGGCCTAGTATGTAGAAGGTATCTATAATGGCATGAAGTATGATTGGGGAACCTATTTAGAGGAATGAATGCAGAAGTTACTAATAACTAGGAGGAAGAATTTCACCATGAATTTTCATGCCATTGCTCTTTTATTAGATGCAGTATCTAGAATGGGCATTTCCTTTCCTGGTAGGACACAACCTTGGGATTTGTCACCATATCAACCTACCATACTACGATGGGCAAATACTGTGCCTCTACTGAAGGCAACTCTAGAGAAATCTAAGGCCAATAAGGGCACAAAATAGCCAATACCTCTGATGTAGGAAGAGGCCGAGACTACATCTGATGAAGATGTTCATCCTAGGAGGAAAATAAGAAGATAGTTGGAACCTACCTTGGAATAGTAGGCATGGGACCAACAGTTGTAGGAGCAACCAACCTCTTATGAATAGGAGGAGAGAGTAGAATGGCAATCCACTCCTATAAAGATTCAAACACGCAGGAAATGGGAGAAATAGAAGAATTCCATACAGAAAGAGCAACCCGAGTTGATGCTATAGGAAGGGTACTTAGACTTGAAAGGGTTGGATTTATTAAATTTTAATATACCTAGTATGGAAGAAGTAGGAGGAGCAATGGGATCTCCGACATTACTTCAGACCTCTGATTTCAATTTTTTGGATTCATCCAGATATTTGGTAGGAAAAACAATGGTACCACCAACCCCAAAAGAAAAAATAGTGGTGGAAGTTCCATTTGAGGAACCCAAGGGAATGAAGAAAATTAAGATTGTCATGAGAGGTGGTAACAGTCAATAGGAGCAGGCAAGTACACAACCACCACAGGAAGAGTTTGCTCCAAATTAGACAGTTGTAGCACTAAGGGGAGTGCAACCAAACCCACAGGAGGAAGGGTTGGCAGAAATGCAACAAGAGGACTTACCTAACCCACAAGAGGAAGTCCAAGCACTAGTGATAGAGCAACAATCTCTACATGATATCATTAATGTTGAGGAGATCAGATCACCTGAATAAGGAGAGACAAACAAGATAGTAGCACACATTTTTCTACAAGAAGAGAAAGTAGCCAGTGTGATCAAAGAAGTTGGAGGAAGTTCAAATCCATATGAAGAGGAAGAGGAAGGATAGACCCCACCACAAGATAATACTACATGGCTTTGTATAATATTTTTAGTTGAAGTACCTTGATTTGGTATTTCGAGGGATGAGGGTGAAAATACTGATGAACAGGTGGAGCACTTCTTCCAACAAGCTAGTGAAATGTTCTCTAGTGCTAGGTTGCAATTTTGTATTGGTGGTGTTGGATAGTTGAAACAGTGGAGGGAGAAAACCTTCACTAAATTGGAGAATATTGTGGAGTGGGTGTGCAATGAATATCATACCAGGTAGATAGCACAAATTCATGCACAACACCCATGGTTGTTACCTAGGGGAGAGGTAACTATGATGTTAGGAAGAGATGATTTACTAGGAGTGAAGACTAATTATCGTAAATTTTCATGAGTGTACTTGGATAAGGAAACCTATCAGACTTGTCCATTAAATACATCCAGTACAAAATTTTGAAGAATACCTTTAGAATTGATCTTCACCCTAAGGAAATTGAATTTCTTGACATATTGGATCGAGTGGCTTAGCTTGGGTCTTGAACAAATTTATCAAGCCAAGGAAGCACAAAGGGAAGAAGTGGAGGCTACTCAAAAGGAAATGGCTGCGATGGAAGAAGAACTAGTATGCAAAAAAATAGAGGCCGAGGAAATATTGAAGAAGGTGAAAATGGAATGGGCTAACATCAAGCAGGCTTATGAGGATAAGCTACGCTCATAGGAGGAGGAAAAGCAACTTGTGATCCAACAAGCGGAAGAGTGCACGAAGTAGTTGGAAGCTCAGCTAGTAGCACAAAATGAATAATTGGCCAAACAAGCAAATTAGTTGAAGGCAGTAGAGGAACAACTACAGGAGAAGAATCATAAGATCGAGGAGATGGAAAAGGATGCCAAGCGCTACAATGAGATAATTATGGATCATAAGGCTCGACTTAAGGCTAAGGATGAGCGTATTGCAGCTTATGAAGTTGATATTCATCAAAATCTATAGGTCATTACGAAAAATAATGAGGAGTTATCCATAGCAGCTAGAACAAAAGCCATGTTGATAGAGAAGTTATGCAAGGGAGCATCCGAGCATGAGAAGGAGCTAGCTGCACTTTTGGCTACTACAGAAGAGAAATCCAATGAGTATGGGTTAAAATCCCTAGAAGTCAATCAATACATAGCTCAATTGAAGGATGAGTGTACTGCTTTTCATATGCAACTTGATGAGTACCACCAAGAATCATCGACCAAGACCAAGAAGACTGAGTCGGTGAGGACACCAACTGATTTAAAGGGGAGGGTAGATGTAGGCAACAAATCCACCTCCTAGAAGAAGAAGAAATGATTTTTGGATTTGCACAATTTTGTTCAATTTTTTTAATTTTTATTAAAATGTACAAGTGTCAAAATGTACAAGTAGGTGTAAACGTACAAGGTTTGCAAATGTACAACTTGAAATGTCAATGAAATTAGGTGAAATGTGCATTTGGGATGAATTTGATAAAAATCAAATTAGACTTAGTAAAACCTTGTAATTAATTATTTTGAGATAATTCGGGATGGTAGTTGTAAGTAATGTGATGTCTCAGGAACCACTTTGGAATGGCCTGGGCATGCATTATATAGCCCCCCATTCAATTTTTGAAGAGTTCCTATTAGTTCATTGATAGTTCTGAATTGTTCATTAATGAGTTCTTGATTGTTCATGCTATCCATTGTTGAGTCCATTGTTGAGTCCATTGTTGTGATCAATAATGTATTGTACAGGAATGTTCTACAATGAATATATCAGCAAATCTCTTTGATTCCATGTCCTTGTGAATTCCATTGTATATTTTGGTTATTGTAGGTTGTGTAATTGATGTTTGGATGCATAACTTGTTATGTTAATTTGATGGAATTGCATTAGAAATGACTTTGATCATCCTACGAACCTGGTGTGAGGGTATGAAATGATTGCACAATGATTTATGGCTGTACATATATGTTTCCAAGTAGTTGTACAATTTTTGGAAATGTCCTTGATGATTATAATTCATTGCCAATGAATTAGGGTTTGCATGTTGGAAGGAAAGTAAGTAATTGTCATAAGAAAACATCCCAAAACTTGTCTTGAAGAGAATGGTTGTGCAGGTTGGTGAATCTAAGTATAAGTTGTAGCAAGGGTTCGTACAATTCGTACATAGGCTGTACCAAATCGTACAAGTGGTCGTTTACCCGATTTGGTAATAAAATTGCAAGACAAAACCTGCCAAATAAGGAAATTTTGGTGTTTCAGAGAAATCGATTACAAAACCGACCAATTTAAGTTGCAAAACCTATTCCAGTGAATTGGCTAAGTGGAAAATCATACAAGTGATAGTTTTGTATGATTTGGATTGTACAACTATATGATTTGCAATCCATACAAGCAATTTTGCAATACTAACAAGTCATACAAAGAAAATCATACAAGTTGTACGATTTGGGTAAGATTGTTTCAAAACCTTGGCAAACATTCTCCCACCCACTAAATCACCTCCCCACTAGGAATACTATACCCCTATTCTACACCATCTAGATTCTCCTACAATCATATACCCTTAGTTATGGCACCATCTCACTCTCTCACTAGAGCATCCCTCTCCTCAACTACATGCCTCGCCTTAGCCATGGCTTCCTCTAGCCTCTCCTCCACCATTTGTCTCTCCATTAGTATTGCATATCTCTTCAAAATAAATACTACTCACTCTGCAATCCACTCTATATCTCTCTATCATGTGTCCATTAAAAAAACTTACTATCTCTCACAGTAACATGGACTCATCTTGTTTTGTTAACATCTTGTGAAGCCCAACAATGAAATCAAACTCCAACTACAACACTGCTATCACATCCTCCATTAGTAGTACCTCCCCCATCAATGCCACCCCCTTAATCAATGGCATATCATCCATTGACACTACCTCATCTATGGCCATACCCTCACCCATCCCCTATCCTTCTTGACCCTTCACCCATGATGGCCCTACCTCATCCTATATCTATTTCTACACTTGTTGGAGCAACTCATCTAACTACTCCTTTGACTCTTTTCTAGGCTCTAAATTTTTATCCCTCACCCTCACTAGGGATCCTACTCCTATGCCACCCCCCTTGGGTGATGCTTCTACTACTCCTATAATTAATCCACCCACTAAATCACCCAATCCATCTATCATACCGACTCTTGGATCCCATATTTGCATCAACCATCATACATCATACTCAATATTCATTCCTATGTTATCTACATTTGAGATAACTATATCCTCATCAAGAGTAATTTCTAAATGAGGTACCATTGTTCATGATACCTAATCTCCTTCTATCCTTTAGATGAATACTGGTGGATCTAATCATCCCTACCACAACCTAAACTACTACAAAAACCTTGAAAATATAAAGTACTCTAGATAACTTGAGTATCGACCAACAATCCATATCCCTAATATCAGTCTATAAAGCTACTATACATCCTCTATCCAATTTGGTTCTCCTTGCCATGGCTTCCAAGTTATGTCATACACCACTAATCCATCCAAATTCCCTCTAAAATATAGCTCATCACCCTCATATGTCCTCTTAATCAACCCTTTCATATCTTTATGCCACATTAGCACATAGGGCACATCCTTACCCATAAACTCATGTGCTATGTATGATAGCCTCATTGGCCTCCCTACCATAATATGCTCCCATGTCCACATATGTAGTAAGGGGCTAAAGCTCAATCCACTATGCTCTATCCTCATCACAACATGGAGCTCCTGAATACCAATGCTAGTAATTCTAGTACCCATGTCTATACCACATTATTCTCCACCATATCATACACTACTCCACTCACATTCTAGAGGAACTTCACCCCTAAAGTATCTAGGATTACATAACTTGCAATTAGAAAAATAGCCATGGTGTGTTGATTGGACAATCTCTCATACTCCCAACACCGCTCATAGTCCACTCCATCATACTTCACCTCCTACCATCTATCACCAAATGATCTCTGAAGTATACCACCCTATGCATTCTTCCCCATTACCCTCACTATAATGCCCTCTATTAGAAACTGATATATGTGATACTTCCATACTGATAGTCATTTCCATTATCAAGAAATGAAATGTGCTTCTATTAGGATTCCACCTTTCACATAAAGCTAAAACATAGGCTTCATTAGAGTACACACTTCGTATCTCCCACAATCCATACAATCTAATATTTCCCATCCAAGTGCTATCATTTATAAACCATACTACATTCAATATATCTCTTAATGTGTAAATATGATGATATTGTTGTACCTTTTTCACAGGTATCCACCAAGTCAAATACAAAAATTTATCATTAGTATGATATATCTCATCTATAAATACACATCATTCAAAAAATCAATTTGCACAAACATGTGCAAATTTGTACTATGGTGTCCATTCACATATTGTCGTACGAATCTAAACTTGAAAGTATATTTGGGTACCCATTTGGCTTAAAATAAGGCCCATACAAAATTTTTGCACAAGACAACAATTCTCACGCACACGCACACATACACATATTCCAAGAAAAAAAATCACCATGAAAACAAACAGTATGTTTGGACCCATTTTGATAAAAATGTCCTACACATGTTAAAATGCACAAATGCATAAATGCACACATTTTAAGACACATAAGTCAACATCGGTCAAAGGCATTTTCACAAATGCACATGCACACTTTTCCATGCATTTTTCCATTCCTTCATGCAATTCTAATTCTACCATGCATTTTCTACAATTTCATTTCACTATAAATTTATTCCCTAGGGTTCATTTTTAAAATTGCATTAAATACAAAAATTAAGGAAAGAAAAGTCCACCTACTGCTACTACGCTCCCTACCACACTCGTGCTCAATTGCCCACTCACCATCTCTCATTCTTTCCTTGGCAATTTGGCAATGCTTCACTTCTCAAATTCTTCCTCACCACTCTCTCTCACCTTCACATAATGCAAAATTATCCTTCGCCCATGCGATCGTGCTTATATAGCACCTTTTGTGTAAATTTGCATAGACATGTGCGAATCTCGAGGTTCACACACCACCATGTGAATCTTAATTTTTCACTTAAATTCCTCATTTTATGCATGTTTATGGCCCTACATGCCATTAATTCTCATTATCATCATGTTTCACACCCCATTTTTCATCTTTTTCAATCAACACATCATCATTTCTCATCCTCTTCATTGCCAATTTGTCGCTTGAGGGGGTAGACATTCAAAAAATAAAAAAATTGCCTTGCACATGATTAAACAACCAAACATCCAATCATGGATACCACAAATACCTAAGAAAAGTTTTGCTAAAATTCCTCATTTGCTAGGGTAGGTAGAAATAAAATTTCTCTTCTCAAATCAAAAATCCAATTCAAACATATATTTGATAAACTCAACACCTACAACTGTAGACAACTCATGGATTACTTTCTTCATAGTGGCTATCATAATACCACTTTTAAATGAAGCACCTAACAAAAATATACCTTACAATACTGACGGTTTGTCAAATAATATCAAGAACTCATCAATCAATCAAATGAAATAATTTGCAAAGGCATTTGTTACTTCCATAATTGGAATATTTCACGTTGATCATAAGACAAGGAAATCTTACATCTTCCCTCAAAAGCAATCATTGTGACACTACAAAGAGTTGTACTCAATCACACGTCATTTTTTATCAATGCATCTCTTTCATAGTCATCCACAATCATTCATCACAAATTATGTCTTCTAAATAAAACCTTTAGTTGATGCCATAAATTTTTTTATTGCATTGTGTTTTCACACAACATAGTACAAAAAGGAGTAAATATAGACACCCAAAAGTCACACATTATCACTTCTCTCATCATTGCGATTGATCAATTTGCAAAACCAACAAAAATTTATATAAATTTTGCTTCAAAATACTATTCAATAATCAAAGTCACTATTCATATTCTTAAGCCCCCTTGGGCTACTTAAGCCCCTTCTTACGCTTAACTATGGATCCTCATGTGACGTTCATCATAACTCAACCAAGGTTGAAAATTTTACCATGGTCAAAAAGAAATTTTTGGCTAAACACATGGTTAATTAAGTTAATCATGATTAATGCTAAGCCTTTCCACCTCACCTAGTCTACTTTGACTAGCCTAGCATTTCCACATCATCTAGTCTATTTTAACTAGCCTAGTCTAGCCTTTCCACCTTTCCATCCTAATATTTTCTCCATATCATACTCTCCTGTGCAATAAATGACAAATGGAGATTGTTGTATATAAAGAGCAATTTTTAATTAAAAGGTTTTCCCCTCACTAGGATATTTATGGCATGTGGATGGGTGAGGGATTCTCTCACCCAACAACACTTATGAGGTATGACATCTCAGGGGACATCTCACAAGGTCCACCTCGCAATGCATACCTCACAAGGGACACCTCAGCCCCTCCCTTAACCATAGTAATTTCTATAAATAGAAGGCCAATTTCTCCATTTTAGCTTAATAAAACTCTATAGAAATTTCTGTAGACTCTCAAAAATCACTCAACATCCATCATACATATTTCACCATCCATATCACATAGAATTCTACATCAAATCCACCATGCTCTTTGTTGTTTTGATAGGTTGCTAGTAAATAAAGCAATTTTTGAAGGTGACCTGATGAGAAACAAAAGAAGCCCTTGCATCAAAGAAGCATTTCCATCAAAGTTTATAAATTTTGATAAGATCAATCAGATTTGCACAGACACGTGCAAATCTTGAGGTTCACACACCAGTTTGCAAACCTAGTTTTCAGTAGTCCAGAGGTTACAAAATAAGTAAGTATACTTTCTAACTAGGTTTTTCATAATTTTGTATAGTTTTAATCATGTTTTAAGCATATTTTTAGTGTCTTTTATTTGTATAAATACGAGGCTTGATCAATATAGGTCCCAAAATACATTAACCAAAATTTGTAGGTCTAACAGGTCTTAAGGATAGGTTTGGCCTATAGTTGCACACAAGCAATAAATCCACTCACATCAAGGAATTCAAAGAAGATACCTTTCTTGCTACTTGTTGTTCCACCAAAGAGGGCTTCCCTTGGGGAAGATACATTTTGTGGCCCTTATGGGCATATTTGTAAAATGACATTTTTTGTAAACCCTTTTAAAGTTAATTCTAAGCAGCTATTTTTCTTGTACTTTAGATATACTTAATACCAAAGTTGTATTATGCTAAGAATTCTATCCATCTTCTTTGTTTTGCGTTCAGCATAGGTTGGGTAAGAATATACTTAGAGTTTGATGGTTTATCCTTAGCTTAAATGGTTTACCCAATAAATAGTGCCTCTATACCTTTAGTGCATGCACAACTATTGCCAATTCTAGATCATGTGTAGCATAATTTATCTCATGCTTCTTGAGTTTTGTAGACTTTTATGCTATAATAGCCTCATTTTTTGAAAATACCCCACCTAAAAATTCTAAGGAAGCACTTGTACACACTATAAAATTCCCAAGAGGATCTGATATCTAGAGAATTGGTGTTGTAGTCAGCTTATTATTCATAGTTTCAAAGGTGGTCTCACATTTATCTGATCATTTCAACTCCTTTCCCTTTTTATAAAGGTTCCATGAAAATTCTTACTTCATACATATTTTTGAGTGCAATCCAACTTAATATAGCCTCAATATTCTTAGGATTCCCTTATGTTGAGATGATATACCCCAAATATTGAACTTGTGAAGCATAGAACTCACACTTGGAAAATTTTCCATATAACTAGTTTTTTCTTAGCACCTCTAAAACTAACCTTAGATATTGGTCATGTTATTCTCTAGTGTGAGAATATATCAATATGTCATCTAAAAATACCAAAACAAACCAATCTGGATATTTCCTGAACACATTGTTCATCAGATTCATAAAATTTGTAGGTGCATTTGTCAACCCAAATGGCAACATTGTGAACTCATAATGTCTATATTTAGTCTTAAATGCTATTTTATAAGTATCCTCCTCTCGGATCCTTCATTTATGATATCCAAATCTCAAATTTATTTTTTAAAATATAGTAGCATCCTTTATTTGATTGAAGAGATCTGTAGACACCTAAAAGTCGCACATTGTCCCTCTCCCCATTTCCATGGTCAATCAATTTGCAAAACCCTTGAAAATTGCATAAATTGGTCAAAATCACTATTCATCATCATTAGCCCCTTTGGGCTAGCCAAGCCCCTTCCTACGCTTAACCATAGGTCCTCATGTGACCTCATGCCAACTCAACTAAGGTTGAAACCTTTACCATGGTCAAAAAGCACTTTATGGTCAAAAAGTCAACATTTTGGTCAAATTATGCTTTATGGCTAATTTCATACTTAATTAGATCTAATATTGATTTAATTAAAAGCCTCCACCTCACCTAGTCTACTTTGACTAGCCTAGCCTTCCACCTCACCTAGTCTACTTTGACTAGCCTAGCCTTCCACCTCACCTAGCCTAGCCTATCCTAGCCTTGCCACCTCTCACCCAGATATTTCTCCACCTCACATCACCCTTGGGTCATAAATGCAAGATGGAGACTTTTGCACACAAAAATGATTGTTTAATCCTAAGATATTTCAATAAAGGTAAATATTAATTGCAAATTGATATTTATCTTTAATCATCATTACTTTTGGATGGGTGAGGGATTCTCTCACCCAACCTCACTTATGACCCAGGACACCTCAGGGGACACCTCTTTGGTGGACACCTCACCATTGCCACCTCATAGGGGACACCTCATCCCCTTTCTCTCACCTTGGCCCACTCTATAAATAGAAGGCCATTTTCACCATTTTAGAAGAACACACTTTTGCATACCGAAACTCTGCCGAAATCACCACTACCATTACATCCATTACACATCCATCACATAACCATCGTACGAGCATCACAATCAACTTGTCTCTTTCATAACCCTATTTTGTGAGTGAGACAGGTTGATTTCCACATCAAAATTATAGTTTCAGAAGCTCTACCGACCAAAATACACATCCAGAACCAATCTAGAGCATCCAAGGAGTCTATCTGAGCATTCTAGTCTGAAAGGGACCGGTTCACACCTCACACGTGTGAACCAATTGGTTCGCACCCCTAGGGTGCTAACCTCTAAAATTGGCACTAAAATCACTAGGTCAGGTTCTACAAGTCTAGCAAAGCATAAGGAAATATCCAACAAGTGGTGGCTCACGAGCAAGAAGCCCACCTACATCGAGGAACCCACAAAAGATTAGTCTTGTTGTCTTTGTACCACATCCAAAAGAGCTTCCTTAGGGAAGACCCCATTGTAGCCTTCAGGGCAAGATTGTAAAAGGATATCACCTCTTGTAACCCCTTTTATGATTATCAATACAAATACAATAGATTCTATAATATTGAATGAAGTGTTATAGTATCTTTTTGATAGTTTCATTCTGGCACGCCCGGTGGGACCCCCACCAAGCATAAGCTTAATCACATTCTAACAAAAATTATGGTCTATTTTGTATGGCAGGTAGTTGTCATCTTTGAAGAACACCACAAACCAAAAATGCCCTGAAAGACACCTCAGGCCAAACCACAAAAGGTTCACTGGTGCACCGATGAGCTTACAAAGAGAGTAGTGAGTACACACTTGGGCATGTGAATTCCCCAATCTGCCTCAAACTACTACTTGATACCCAGGTATTGGTTCAGACACCCACAACCAATGGCAAGGTAAGTCAAGGGAGGTTAAGAGCCTCATGTTCCCGGGGATTGCATGCCCCCATACCTAGACCACAAATTGTCTCTTGCCACGATGTATGCAAGGTTAAAGCGTCCTTGTATTTTTGTGCAACAAATCAATAGTTAGTTTATTTGTTTTTGAAAATCAATAGAGTAAATTTATTTTTGTGAAAACCACTTAATTAGATTTCCTTTTCAAAAATCAATAGAGTAAATTTATTTTTGTGAAAACCACTTAATTAGATTTCCTTTTTGAAAATCAATAGAGTAAATTTATTTTTGTGAAAACCAATTAATTAGATTTCCTTTTGAAAATCAATAGAGTAAATTTATTTTTGTGAAAACCACTTAATTAGATTTTCCTTTCAAAAATCAATAGATTAAATTTATTTTTGCACAAAACCAAGTAAATAGATTTGCTTTGAAAAGGCATCATAGCATAGTTTATTTCAAAAAGGCATTTAGACTAGATTTGCTTCTAAAATAGTACCGCACAAACAAACACCACACACTCACATTCCTAATTAAACGATGTAAGGAGCTAGGTTTCATCTCCAAGCCAAATTGGATTTCATCACCAATTCAACACCAGAGTTTAGTGAGGTCCGGGCTTACCCTCCACTAGCTCACCTCCGATTTTAGTCACCATAGTATCCCCCCAAGTGGATCATTCAAGCATTAATACCTGATTGGTCCTTCCCACTTTGAGTGTTGGTTATCCAAAATTCATCACTAGAAGGTACCTTCAGAGTGGGTAGTTTTAGAAAGCCCCTTTACCACAGGGATTTTCAAATAATTAGTGGGTGCAATTGATCGTTACTATGGATGCCTTAAACGTGAGGGTTAAGCGAAAGCATGGGTATGTCGGTAGCACCACATTGACAGCATGACCTCTCTTCATGAGAGTTTATTTGACTCATTAGAGCATTTTGAGTCTCCCCCCTTTGGATATCATTTTACTATACCTTATTCCATCTAGGTTGCCATTCGCCCATTGGAAACATAGTTCTATTTTGTGCACTTTTGGGCATTGCAAAAGGTTCTATGCTATGACATACCTGATTCAAATTAGAAGTTCACCCACTACCTTGAATTTGTTCCTAGGGTGGATATACTCTCATCAAAACACATAGAAAAAACCAAAAAGAAAGAACTTTTGCTTATTGTTGAGTCTCGAGAAAAGTGGTTACAACATATCAAACGTGCTATAACTCACTTATTGGTTGTTCCACAGTTTCACTACCATGCTTTTCACTACACAGTTTGTTTTTAGGTGATTTGTGCCCCCTAGTGTGGTCATCCTACACTCAAACTTATTTCGCATGATTCTATGTGAAAACTTAGCATTCAGGCTACAAAACTGATTCCCACTGATCTACACAACACATTGAGGGTATCCACAACACATATTTGACCCTCTATTATAGTTTTGGGTGGTCCGCACCCCTAGAGTGTGAACCATTTTGGTTCGCACCCCTAGAGTGTGAACCTATTTTTTAGGTTCCAAATTTCACATACAGGCCATAGAGGCCCTCCACAACACATGACCTCTGTTCATCATTTTGGGTCCACCCCAACCTATTTTTGAGGTTCAAAATCACACACACAGGTCACAGAGGTACTCCACAACACATTTTAGACCTCTATTTTCCATTTTGGGTGGTCCACACTCCTAGAGTGTGAACCAAATTGGTCCGCACCCCTAAGGTGCGAACCTCTTTTTTGATCACCAGACAGCATCCTAATCAGTCACAAATAGTTTTTGAGTTCAAATTTCACATCTTTTGGTTGTTACCACACAGTTGCACACATCATCATGCAAGATTCTCATATTATCCCTTCTTCTCCAACCACTCCATCAGGGCACTCAGAGATAGCCACCTCTACCCATTCTCATACTCCTTCCACTTCCTCACATAATTCCTCTCCACCTCCTACATCATCCTCTAGGATTTCATCCTATGATCATGTTGTGAGACATCATACTCCCATGGATGATCCTTCACCTTTCCCATCTATGCACCATCATTCTTTCTACCATGCTCCTCCTCATTCAGGATCACATCTTCCACCTATTCTTCCTCCACCCCAAATTCCATTTCACATCACCCAACAGGTTGGAATTTCCCAACCTTATCAACCCCCATTTCCACATTCTTCATCTCATCCACCTCCATATTCTTCTTCATCTCGATCATCACCCTCCACCACTGGCATTCATTCTCATCCTATTTTCATACCTCCATATCCTCCACCCATTGACATGCAACACATCTTGGCACATCTCGATACACTTGAGTTGCACATGAGCCACTATCCATGTCATACATCTATCAATAATCCAATCATGGTGGGTCCCACTATTCCTCCTCCACCAACCCCTCATCCTCAACAAATGGGCTCTCCACAACCTAGGCAAGCATTCAATCCATCATTGCCTAGTCCAAATCCCATTCAAACACAACATCCTCCACATTCTCCTCATTCTTCCACCACTCCTTCTGAGACTCTATCTCAAACCTTCCAACAACTACATCGCATAGGTCACTTAATTCTACCTGAGGTCAAATTGCAAGATCCAAATCATCCAACACCCAAAGGGTACAATGAGCACCAATTTTGTGTTTATCATCACCAACAAGGGCATGATATCAACACTTGTCATATTTTCATACGTCTGCTCCATAACATGAGGAATGAGGATACAACACAATGAACCAATCATACTACTTCCTCACATAAGAATGGGGGTGCAACTCCAAATCCATTGCCCCATCCAATACCACCACTACCACATGTTCATACTCCCACATCTATTCCCCCACCTCGACAAGTTCATCATGCCCATGGCCACACTTCTTATCCAAAGTGTTAGTCATCCCCATATTGTGACTAGCATTTCCCATCCTCTGAGGTGCTATCCTCCACCAACATAGCATTTCTTTTGGGTTTCACTAAGCACCCCTTCTTTCCTTGTACATATTCTATATTCCTTACTTCTTCAATTCTTTCTTTCCTTCCTTCTTCATCACCCATATTCTTCCACTAGGGGGACTTTTCCTCCTCATCAACCATATGCTACACTTGGGGGAGCTTCTCCCCTACCACCTCAGCTTCTCCAATTAAGGAGATTCTTCTCCTTCCACCTCATCTCTCATACTTGGGAGAGTTTCTCTCCTTCACATTTATCTCCTACAATTGGGTGACTTTTCATCCTTACCAATCATCCTCTATAACTGGGGGTCTTTTCATCTTTTCAAATCACCTCAACATATTTTCTTCTACTCCATTATCATCATCCCATCCTTTTCATCAATAATGCCACTTTTTCCCTTTCAAAAGGCCTAAAATTGTGCATTCATCACTTCTAGAAGAAGGGTCATATTTGACCTAAATTTTCACCCATAAAATCACCTCCAAATTTCTCAAAACTAATACCATTGGATCAGGCTCAAAAAGAGCTTTCCAACGGTATAATATTTGTCCAATTCTGACATCATTTGGTCATCCAAACAGCTAAAACACTGCACCTGGGTCAACCAAAAAAAGTTTGCACCCCACACGTGCGAACCACTGGTTCACACCCCACACGTGCAAACCAATGGTTCGCACCCCACCTATGCGAACCTAATTTTCCCATGGAATTCACCATTTTATGCATGGATCTTGCTATTTATGCTCACATTTCACATCTTCTACATCTTTTCACCTCTCATTTTTCATATTTTTCCTCATCTACATATCTGGAGGAGTTTCATCTCTCTCCAATCCATATTTCACACTTGGGGGAGTTTTCTCTTCCTCCAACTCCTCTTCATACTTGGAGGGAGTTCTCTCTTCCTCCAAAACCTCTTCCATACATAGCATAGATTCACATTCTCCTACCACATATTCCAAAATTGGGGGAGTTTTCACACCTTCCCATACCATTCTCCACATCCATGGAGGTTCATCTCCTTCCACCACATCTTCCAAAACTGGGGGAGTTTTCACTCCTTTCCACATCATTCTCCACATCTTGTAGAATATCACCTTCTTCCAACACATTTCACTCACCACATCCATCACTAGGCACTTCACAAGGTTACATCCTTTACCTTACCTTCACCTCTCACCCCACCACACTTCCATTCACCCATCATCTATAGGTTCTAGTACAACCACCACAAGTACTAGTTCCACAACCTGCTACTCATTTCACTCATAAAATACTGGGGCATCAACCATCAATGCCCACCCCACCATAATTCCATTCATCCCCACCACTCCTCATTCCACTTCATCTAGTTCTAGTGTGACATCCATATGCACTGGTCCTACCCCTACATCCCATTCATCATTTGTAAGTTCTAGTACTACCACCACAAGTATTGGTTCCACAACCTACAACTCATTCCATTCATCCTACACTAGTACAACAAGAACAAGTACTAGTCCACCAAATCATTCCACAATTAGTAGATACTAGGGCCATAAAAAGCCAATGCTAGTTACCCAACACCCACTCATTCAACATCTACATGTACCAATACAACCACCACACACACTCATATCACAACCTACCATTCATTCCACTCATCAGATACTAGGGCATCAACCACTAATGCCCACCCCACCACAATTTCATTCATCCACAACAGGTTCTAGTACTACCATCATAAGTACTGGTTCCACAACCTACAACTCATTCCATTCATTTCCAATCACCAGAAACAACAATAGATTAAATTTGTAAATACTAGCTTAGATTTATTTCAAAGCGTACCTTTATTTAGTCCTACTTTCAATGCATTAGAATATATTTGATTTCATGAGGATGTATTCTAGCTTAGATTTTTAAGTCTTTATTTTTATAAATATGGGGCTTGACCAAGGCAAGCCCCAAAATGTTCTAACGCACAGGTATACCAATTCACACAGTCTAGGCTAGCATAGACATAGCCTAGCATACCATTTGGGGGAGTTTTCTCCTCCTTACCACTCATTTCTTCCAACTAGAGGATCTCTCCTCCTCACCATCCATTTACTACAACTAGGGGACCTCTTCCCCTTGCCATCCTTCTTCTAACATTGGGGGACTTCTCCTCCTTGCACTCCATCTCCTATCATGGGATATTTTTTTCCCTTTTTCAAATCACCTCATCCTCATTTATCACCTTCCCTATCACCTATTCCTTGCTTGAAGGGATAGATATTTCACACACATACACTATCTTGCACATGATCAATCATCACACACTCAATATTGGAACTGCGTTTGTCCAAGAACTTTGCCTAAGACTATCTTTAGCCCTCATTTGTTGGGGCAGACATGCAAAAAAAGGTCTCTTCTCCACATCATTCCAATCTAATCACAATGTGGTAAGTTACATACCATTGGATGTCGAGGGCTCATGTATGTCGACTATCATGAGTAGGACCCATCTATGGTTGACTAACTGACCAAATCAAACCAAGCCTCAAAGCTTATCCAAGGCAAAGTTCCAAAGACATTTGTCCCTTTCAAAGTTGGGGCATCTTACACTGATCATGATCGCAAGACCATATGGCATCTACTTCTTCAATACCATCATCATGACTCATCCACCAATTCTTCATCACTAGGAGGGTTTCCCTCCCC
Organism: Wollemia nobilis; assembly: GCA_028583015.1. NCBI lineage: Eukaryota > Viridiplantae > Streptophyta > Pinopsida > Araucariales > Araucariaceae > Wollemia > Wollemia nobilis. The sequence continues at coordinate 10,436,914 of JAQPPZ010002499.1, forward strand.
TCATCTACTTCCTTTCATCATTAGGGGATTTTGTTCCCTTTTCAATCCACTTCAATGACTGAGGGAGTTCTCCTTCTATCTCATCACATTCTTGACTAAGAGATTTCATCCTTCTTCCACAATATATCTCACCACATCCTCATATCGCTCGCATATATGGTTGAGCCTCACAAATCTTTGCTTTTTCCCCATGTCAAAGATTCTATAACATTAGGCATTTTCTTTTGGATTTACCCCACGCTTCTCAACGAACATCCAAACAAAGGGAAATCCATTCTTCATTGTTGGGAGATATTCTTTCTCAATGCAACCATGATGGCATCCTTTGACGTTATCTCAAACCACACACAAACCCAACACTTCATTAAGAATCATCTTACACATGGGTTAGTATTGGCCTACACTGGAGCATGGTTGTTGCGAATACATTTTGCCATACATCACATGGCAACACCATGCTAATCTTACACTTTTTATCATCTCAAGCACTCCAGTCGGTTCAATCTATGTGGTCCTTTTCTCAATGGGGTTTGCATTTTATTGACAAAATCCTCCCCACCCCATCCAACAATACTACAGAGTATTTTACAAATTGGGTTCAAGACACCATTCTCATTCAAACGATAGGTCTTACAATCAATAAATTCATTACTTCACACATCACCTATCACTTTGACATCTCTTCCATGGTCATCTCTAATAAATGGTATGCTTTTCTAGACCAAGAATGTTTGTGCACTATGTGAGCAATTCAACCGAATTTACCCATCAAACCATATGCGCCATTCTTCATACAAAACCGTTATAGAGTCATCACACTTAAGCTACAACTGGGGCAATAACATTTTCAAAATCTACTACCCCTAGAGATCGAGCTTATCATCATTGCGCATATCAATGCTAAAATTTATCAATGATGATATTGCTCATCCAGCAAAATCAGACCAGTTAACACTCTTGGGTGAACATTGCATTTACATTCTTAAACACCCACATATTTACCAAGATTGCCTTTGATGTGCCTATCATAGCATGGTACATCCATGAGAATTTCAAGTTAGAGATCTAGTCCTCACAGAGAACCAACAGATCACTAGCCAACCATGCCATCTTCATGATAAATTTGCACCTAATTGGCTAGGCCCTTACATTGTTACACACACATTCGGTTTTGGGGCATATCACCTTGCCAATCTCAAACATCTTGCTGACCTTGAACCCATCACCATCATTCATCTCCGAGCACTTTATGCCTAAGCATTTTCAAGTACGGCTCACCATTCTTTGTACATACCATCACGACTATTACGAAAATACAAAAATTCAAAAACAATAACAACAATAATAAAAACAACAAAAACAAAACCATCCATACGTGGCATATGTATACATTGCATTCTTCATATTTATCCTACTTATTTCTCCTTCTTCTATTCTTTATCTCCTTCCTCTTTGATCAATGTTGTATGGTCACGCTTCGAGCGGCTACATACCTTTGATTACCTTCATTTTCTTCATTCATCTCTCTTCTCCCCCTTCTTCTATGATGAATGTTGTATGGTCATGCTTCGAGCGGCTACATACCTTTCATCTTCCCTCTTCTCTTCATTTCCCTCTTTTTCTTCTCCTCTCTTTTTTTTTGAAACTTATCAATGTTGTATGGTCACGCTTTGAGTGGCTACATACCTTTGATAGGCTTCTTCTTCTTATATTTCTCTTCTTTTTCTTCTCCTTCCTTCCCTCATTCTTTTCTATTCTTTCTTTCTCCATCATTTTCTCATTTACACCATCACCCCTCTCCATTGTTTATAATACTGGGGCAACCTTGCATTTGCATACTCGCTATCATTCAGCACCACATTGCATCCTCCACATGAATCCAAATTGCATCCATACATACTCATTGTGAATACCATGCTTGGGGAATTAAAAATGCACATGCTAGCATACCAGTTTGATGCCCAAACCCATTTTCAAGAGATAGGATTAGAGAATTATTTTGAATGCTTCACCCATAAACAATTATATAATCAACCACCATCCAAAGTTGGCATATTTCAAAAATACTTTTAGGCTTCCCTTGGTCACCTTGCTCTCCTTCCTGGATTTACCTGCACGTCCTACACACTAATAACATTTTGGAAATAGGGCTGATTACATTGCATGCCAACTGATGCTTAGCAAAAATTACTCTGCTCATTAAATCATTCACATGATTTCTCTTGAACCGGAGGGATGACAAAAGGACAAGCTCCCCCTCCCAAATAAAAATCCCTTGCTCTATAGCTAATCTGAGCAAGTATCCAAAAAAGCACACTCAAAGAAAAATCCCTTGCTCTATAGCTAATCTGAGCAAGTATCCAAAAAAAAAAAAAAAAAGCCAAAAAGAAAAGCCAAACTCACATTACATCATACAAAAAAAAGGAAAGAGAAACAAAAAGAAAAATAAAAGAGCACCCAAGAAAATCATTACATCGAGAAAACAAAAGGAAAAGCCTCGAGAGTATCATCCGCTTGAATCCCTGCAGTCCTTCGGTCTTTACAAATGAGCTAGCATACAAGCTAAGTTGGCATGTAGTTATAACCCACCCTATTCCAGAATGGTAAAATGAACATCACTTTCCACACACAAGTCCAGGATAGAGGTCTTGTTTACCAAGATAGCCTCCAAGTGATTCAAGAAGTTTTGCTTAGTTAGTCAATGGGTTTGATTACTTACAAATTATAGTGTTTGAATCTCTTCACTACAATATTCATATCCAACTTCCTTGGAATAATGGAATGGATTACATCATCTGATTACTGCAATGATGCAAATGCTTTCTCCAAGTGATACTTCTACACCTTTGCATACATACATTGTCATGTCTCATCCGATGCATACTATCCCAACACATGCATACATTGCATAAGCATTTACACTCCATATTCATATCATCCACTACATGTTTGCTTGTCTTGCATGCCTTACATGTTACTCAATCATTCACTCTCATCCTCATTACATCATTTCTAATTATTCTAATATAAATGATACCATATTTATTTCATACTCATATATTCATCTACATACATGTTATCATTCATATCACACACATCTACTTCTATCAATTCCTGCATCCATGCTATATTCATACATTCACATCATTCTCCTACACATATAGAAAAGTAGAATCAGAATGTCATACAACAAACTGCGTACCCTTTTAGGTACCTCATCACATGTACATAGTGTGTGTATATACTCCTTATACATAAAATGATGGTCATTTTGCCACCAACACAAATATCAATCAATCATGCTGCTCATCGAGAGTCTCTCCACTCCCTTCCAAGCCATCAAGGCCTGATCCCCCACAACCCTCACATCATCCACCTCCTGATGCAAATAAGAAGCCTACCCTATGTGCTTATCTCTCTCATCCATTCTAGCATCTAATGCTAGTCCATTTCTCTCATCTACTAATCACTTCACTTCCTCTAAGGCTATCTCTAGCCTCTCCTCCCACCTTGCCTCTTCGCTCTCCCTCCATATCTAATCCACCATCCACCATCCATACTGAGGTTCAAATCTCCCCCTCCATATTTTCATCCATCAATTCACCTACTCTACTTCCATTTTGATTGCTCTACAGTCCACACCCTCCCTCTAACCATTCATACCAATTTTCCTTTTCAAAAGGCTTGAAATTGTGCATTCACCATCTTCAAAATATGGGTCATATTTGACCTAAATTTTTACCTATAAAATCACTTCCAAATTTCCCAAAACTACCACCATTAGATCAGGCTCAAAAATATCTTTCCAACGGTATAAGTTTTATCCAATTCTGACACCGTTTGGTCCTCCAAACTACCAAAACACTACACATGGGTCAACTAGAAAAAGTTTGCACCCCACACATGCAAACCACTGGTTCACACCCCACACATGTGAACCACCTGGTTCACACCCCACCCATGTGAACCTATATTTCCTACCCAAAAATGCTTCACCTAAATTCCATATCCTACACATTTCATCCCATTCATCCATTTTTGCTAATTTTGACACAAAATTTTGCAAATTCTCTCATTAATCTTCATCAACCGTTTCATCATCGATATTCGTCTCCTCCATCACCAATTCATCGCTTGAGGGGGTAATCATCCAACACATCAAAATCTACCTTGCACATGATCAAACAACCAAACATCCAATCATGGATATAACAAATGCCTAAGAAAATTTTTGCTGAAGATTATCTCAAGTCCTCATGCTAGGACAGATACAAAACAATGAAACTTCTCTTCTCAATCAAAACTCCAATCCAAAACAAATCAATGTTTGACAGACCTCAAAATACCTCTGACTCTAGACACCTCATGGATTCCAATCTTCATAGTGGTAGGTTTAAGACCACTTGTGAATGAAGATCCTAAAAGTTCTACCCCTATGGCTCCAATGATTTATCAAATATTGTCAAAAGAGCTCATCAATCAATCAAAAGAAAAAATAGACAAAGGCATTTGTTCCTTCCACAATTGGAACATCTCAAATTGATCATAATGCAAGGCAATCTTACACCTTCCCCCAAAAGCAATCATTACAATACTACAAAGTGTTGTATCCAATCACAAACCATTTTATCAATGCGTCTCTCTCGCAATCATCCACAATTCATCAATCATAAATTCTTTGCCTTCCAAATCATCTCATCAATCCACATCATCAGTTTTTGTACTAAACTATGTTTTCACACAATCCAATACAAAAAGGGGAAAAATGTAGACACCAAAAAGTCGCACATTGTCCCTCTCCCCATCTCCATGGTCAATCAATTTGCAAAACCCTTAAAAATTGCATAAATTGACCCAAAAACACTATTCATCATCATTAGCCCCTTTGGGCTAGCCAAGCCCTTTCCTACACTTAACCATAGGTCCTCATGTGACCTCATGCCAACTCAACTAAGGTTGAAACCTTTACCATGGTCAAAAATCACTTTATGGTCAAAAAGTCAACACTTTTGGTCAAATTATGCTTTATGGCTAATTTCATACTTAATTAGATCTAATCTTGATTTAATTAAAATCCTCCACCTCACCTAGTCTACTTTGACTAGCCTAGCCTTCCACCTCACCTAGCCTAGCCTATCCTAGCCCTGCCACCTCTCACCCTAGATATTTCTCCACCTCACATCCCCTTGGGTCATAAATGCAAGATGGAGACTTTTGCACACAAAAATCATTATTTAATTCTAAGATATTTCAATAAAGGTGAATATTAATTGCAAATTGATATTTATCCCTAATCATCATTACTTTTGGATGGGTGAGGGATTCTCTCACCCAACCTCACTTATGACCTAGGACACCTCAGGGGACACCTCTTTGGTGGACACCTCACCATTGCCACCTCATAGGGGACACCTCATCCCCTTTCTCTCACCTTGGCCCACTCTATAAATAGAAGGCCATTTTCACCATTTAGAGGATCACAACTTTTGCATACCGAAACTCTGCCAAAATCACCACTGCCATTACATCCATTACACATCCATCACATAATCATCGTACTAGTATCACAATCAATTTGTCCCTTTCATAACCCCATTTTGTGAGTGAGACAGGTTGATTTCCACATCAAAATTGTAGTTTCAGAAGCTCAATCGGCCAAAATACACATCCAGAGCCAATCCGGAGCATCTAGGGAGTCTATCTGAGCATTCTGGTCCAAAAGGGACCGATTCGCACCTCACACGTGTGAACCAATTGGTTCGCACCCTAGGGGTGCTAACCTCTGAAACTGGCACCAGAGTCACCAGGATATGTTCTATAGGTCCAGCAAAAGCATAAGGAAGCATCCAACAAGTGGTGGCTCACGAGCAAGAAGCCCACCTACATCGAGGAACCCACAAAATATTGATCTTGTTGTCTTTGTACCATCATCAAAGAGCTTCCTTAGGGAAGACTCCATTGTAGCCTTAAGGGCAAGATTGTAAAAGGATATCACCTCTTGTAACCCCTTTTATGATTATCAATACAATTATAGTAGGTTCCATAATATTTGAATGAGGTGTTATGGTGTCTTTTTGGTAGTTTCAAGATCATCAATTCCATGCAAAGGATACTTATTCTTGATGTTCACCTTATTCAACATCCTATAATAAATACACAATCTCAAGGATCCATCCTTCTTTTTCACAAATAATATTGAAACATCCCAAGATGACACACAAGGTTTGATAAGACCCTTTTCCTACAAATATTTAAGTTGCACCTTCAAATTTTGCAACTCAATTGGGGTCGTTTTGTAGGGTGTCCTTGCAATGGGTTCAACTCCAGTAAGATCAATAGTGAAGTCAAAGTCACATCAAGGTGGTAGGTCTAGAAGATCTTCTGGAAATACATCATTGAATTCATGCAAAATTAGATGTTTTTCAAATATTTTCCCATCCCCTTTTTTGTTGATCTTACCATGAATATTGACTACATACAATATACCACCTCTCTTTGGATTTATTTAGCTACATAGCTGATAAAAAATGGGGTTGAAAGGACCCTTGTCTACTTTGAACTCTTACCCTACTCTTATCCTTATTAGTGTAATCAATCCACTTCTCTTGAGAATTGATTAAGGCTCCATGAGCCTTCAACCAATCCATCCCTAGGATAATTTCAAAAGCATGAAATGGTTCTACATATAAGTGTCATATTGTGGATCAATTAGATAAGGTTATCTCATCCATAGACAGACAATGATACATTGAGGAGGTTTTTCTAGACCTATACTCAACTTTTGACCCTTGTTCCAAAACAATTTAAGTTTTTTTGACCTATCCCCAATAATAGTAGTGGAAATAAAACTTTAACATTCCTATTAAACAACTTACCATTTAGTAGCATAGGTGTTGCTTGTCCATTCAGGTTCTAACTCTTGATAGTGGCATTGATTCAGTGTGATTGCTCATTTGTTACATTACTCAACTCCAGTAATTGGGGATACTTATTGGCATAATATGGACCCATACAAATGAAGAAACCTATCCTCGGTGCCTAAGATATCTCTTGCCTTTTCTCCCATATTCCCTCTTTCTATGTTGAATCATTCTATTTTTGAGGTTGAGGGTTGGAATTGTTCTTTTTCTAGAATTTCTTCTTATATTGCCCTTGGTTCCCATTGTTCTTGTTTTGAACTTTGGGTTCATTTTACTTTTATTTTTTTCTTCTTATCCCATTTCATAAACCCTGCACTCTTCCTTTTTTTAAGCTCCTACCTCTTTACCTCTATCAACCCTGAATAGTTGAAGGACTTTTTAGTTTGAATATTGGTCTCTTGTTGTCTAGCCAAATCATAAGCCTTCTATAGAGTTTTGGGTTTGATCAAATTAATATTGTCCTAATCTTAGGATCCACCCCTAAGATGAACTTATGGAAATTTAGTTGTCCATTGAACTCATAATTAGGGATATACTTTAGAAGTTTAATGAATATTTGATAGAATACCTCTACTGTTAGTAAAACTTGTTGTAATATAGAAAATTCCTCAAAATTCCCTATAAAAAAATGATAGAAAAGAAATATCTTCTTAACTATCCCATTTAAGATCCATAGCTTGGATATTTTTTCCTATCTTGAATGTGTTCCACCATTATAAGGTTGCATCCTAAATATGAAGGGTAGCCCACACAAGTTGGGTTTTAGAAGAGTAATTCTTCATGGAAAAGAAGGTTTCCAACTCATTCAACCATGAATTTGTTGCATCACCTCCTTCATTTCCATTAAATTTATCTACTTTAACATTCTTAAGATATTTAGCCAGCTCAACCTATATTTTAGATTTACCCTCATATCTTCTCCTAACAAGATGTCTACCCTTGATATTTGTAGTACTAGTTTTCTTATTAATCAGGTTCTCTAACAATTTTTGTTGTTGTTCCATTTGTTCTTGAAGAAACTTAACTAAAAAATAAAGATCTTTTACCCTCTCACTAGAACCTTATATTCCATTTTTTTTCTTGGTGAAGTGTATTGCCCTTCCAAAACTCATACTGGGGTATATTGTTTTCCTAGTTCTCTTTCTAGAGTCCATTATTTTTCCAAACTTCTTTTTGGGACACACTATAGTTTTCTCTTGTGCAGTTGACACCATTATCTTGGATGATCCTCCACTAGTTAGTTTTATTTTCTCCAAGAACTAACTTAGACCATTATCACTCTCCTAATAATAATTATGGTCATGCATGCCTCACCATAAGGTATCATCCCCAATAAGAAACTATACTCTCTAGGATTTTTACTCCTTGGTTTGATTGGTTTAGCCAGCATGCAATACCCGACTTATCCTAGATCATGTTAAGTTCCCTAGTAAAGTAAGTTTCCCCAAAGTAGCACATCAATTCAAGGATTTTCCTAGGCACACTCCATGGAAGCTTCCATTCCTATGATCTAGAGATTTAATACCAATTACAACAATCCACTTAAACCAACATAATATATATTCATAACCAAGGTTCTCAAAAGGGTGTCATAATATTATTTTTAGCATTCTCAAGGCTTCACCACATTTGAGTTTAATGTTGCTATAGATAACACTCAAGTGGAAAAGATTAGCTAACATCCTGTATTTTTTAGGTTTTACCTTACTAAACCTCACTATTTAGAAGGATTTCCAGAGTGGTCCCCCACATTTCTTATACCCTCACTGACATAGGATAATGTAACCACAACATACAGATTATCCTTTAAGGCCCATAACACTTAAAGGGGGACGCCTATTCCCTAACCTTTTCATAAGTCCATTTATGTAGGTTACTCTAGCATAAAGCCTTGGTGCTTAGTTACCACATATATACATAATTAATGTCACTACCACTTGCCTAGCAATGAGCATGGTTACTCCAGCATCATTTTTCAAGGTTCCACCATAGCTATCTTGTAATTGGTTCCATTAAATTCATAGTTATGGAACACCCAATCCTTGCTACTCATAGTGTATAAAATTATGAGTATCTAGTTATTACATCATTGCAACTCCTTCTAGATCCATGAGTTCTTGTCTATTGCATCACCACAACTCCTTCCAAAACTCATAATCACTTGGCTATTGCATCAACACAACTCCTTATAGGATTATATTATCTCTTCGACTTAGGATCCTATCAAGGTTCTAGATCCATTCCCAAGAACCCCACCAAACACCAAATTAAAATAAATAAAACATCTAATATATCTCTTTTGAAAGAAAAAGTTCTAATATATATAACTTGCTTAATTAACACAATGCTAGATCTATGCTTTAAAATAACATTTCTCAACATAGATTCCTTTATAATTTTAGTAATGAAAGAGCATCTCTCTAAATTAAATTAAGCATGAAGTTATTATCTAAGCATAATGCTAACATAATCCATTTAACAAAATAAAGATAGTAAAACAAGCTTAAATAGATTCATATAAATATTTATAGTCTTTCCACAACACAGAGGAACATGTTCTAAAGAGTTCATAACCAACTCATTCCTTCATTTGCTCTAAAGGACCAAATATTCCATATATTTACATAAAGACTTCCAATCCTTATTACTACAAGAATAAAAATAACCAAGTATTACATCCCAAAATTTTCATTTACATATCAACTATTCATTCCCAAATATATTAGAGCAAGTCTGTCCAAGTGTCCTCTACAACATATTGTTTTCATGATATTATTCATGAAATAAATCCCCAAACATAAGAAAAACTTAGGGATTAGGATAGATCTTAATGTAATGCAACTTAACATACTCTATGCATAATGCAAGCAACCATGCAAAATAAATTTAAATAATCAAGGATATAATCCCATACTTCTCCCTATAATGGTTTTCATACCTACTCAAGTCTCAGGAAACCATTATAATTATTTTCCAAAACCAAGGCTCTTTTATTCTTTACAAGGAGATACCGCATAACCCAATTATTTAATCAATCAACAAAATATAAGGTCTCTGAATTTCTTTAACAATAAGAATACTATCATTTTTTTAAGAGATGAATAATCAACATAGTAAAGTCCTATATAATAGCATTCAAACCTTACAAATAAAATCCATATTTCATACCTTTATAAAAGAAACCATCACTATTCTATTGAAAGGAAACCAAAATTAATTAAATAATACAATTGCTTATTACTTCTTCATTATTATAACCCTAGACATTATTTCCTTCTAAAGGTGATTAACCTTAAAGAAAAAAAAATATACCGTTATAAGGAATGCATTCTTTTAAAAATCAATCCAAGAAACTAAAGAGCAATAAAAATAGTGTTCTAAATGCTTACTCCACACTACAACCGCTCAAGGGAATTACCACCCTTAGAAGAATATAACAACAATAAATAATAGAAGCCATGAATTCACTTCTAAAAGAGACAAAAGCATACCACACAAACCAAAGCTACTCACACAAAAAGATGCTAAGGGGGATTAAGAGTGCATCTAATAAAAACTCAAATGCAAAGTAGGGTGTAGGCTTGAAAAAAAGGATGACCAAGAGTATAACGCAACACAACCAAAATGATAACACCATGTGCTAACATCAAAAGGAACTTTGGAGAAAATGCAAGAACCAAGGGATAACATGGAGAGACTTATAGGTTAAAAACAACTAGATTGGCTGCATATCATAGTCCTAAATGCCACCACCAATCCAAAGGAAAATAGATGAAAGCATAGAATCTAGATACCACAAGAAACCAATAAGTGAGAATTAAAAACTTCTAGTTGCACTAAAAAAAATAGAAATTCCATACAACTGTTCTTAGAACTCAATAAAGATAAATCTTTATGTAACAAAACCAAGCATTCAACACAAATGAGAATATTTTTCAAACAGAAAAGCAACACCCTCAAAACAACCATCAATGCTATCAACCATCAACAGCCTCTAATGCTATCAACCATCAACAACCAACACCCTCAAAACATCACAACATTTAACCCAAGATTCATCTTACCATGCGCTCATGAAGGTGTCTGTGCATAACCATCCATTGTGCATGATGGTAACATTTCCTACGTTACCAAGATGACCAACTCATTCGAGCACCTTCTTTCCAAGATCAAGTTATTTTTTTTAATATTTAATTTTTAATATAAATGTGCTATTAAGGATCTAAAACATTATTATGGATTAAGGTTAATTAACATTACTTTTTTTATTGAAGATATTTTATAAAAAAATACAAGTAATTGATCTAATATGCAAACACCATTTCTTTTAAACTATTGCAGACACAAAAAGAAAATTTGAATCAATTACTTACTAATTAGTTCCAAATGTTAATATTAATTATTAACATTGGAATTAATATGTCAAGTATTAATTTCATCAACCTCATTAAAACTTTATTGAATTAACCCAATAATTACATACAAGAAAAACAAAGGCTTTGCAAATAAATAACACACTACATTGTTTTTACTTAAATAGGGGGTTTTTTAAGATAACCAAAACATTATCCCATACCTACTAAGGAGGACTAATTTTCTAAAGCAATATCATTACCCTAGTGGTGTATTCAAATAATAAGCATATATGCAATGTATCTATATGAAGGGTATTATTTTACCCTTGAGATATTGATGAACAAGTCATCCATCATTATCATATTCCTCTCAACTCTGGTGGTTTTCCCATACCAATCCATTGATGAGAGTACCTAGTCTTGGAATCACAAATTCAACAGCAATACCACATTCAAAGCACCAATATGTGAATTTTAGCTCATCTTGATAACATAGAAATAAGATCATGCATTAGATATCCATACATCAATGTTAAGAATAAGTTCTACCAAGGAGGATCGTTACACTCATAAAGTTTCCCAGTTAATTCATCTAGTGATATGGATAGGAGATCCTTCTTCCTTCAAATTTTCTAGAGGAATCCACCAAGGTTGTCAGCCTTCATCATAGCTCTACATCCTACTAGTAATAATTTTAGGAATATCCATGAGCAACATACAAAGGGATAGAGATCTTAAAGGAATCAAAGCAGATAAAGGCATTAGACCTTTCATGCATGCCCAATTTTTTGATGGCACTATCCTAATGGGAGAAGTAACTAAATACAATATTATAAAGTTTAAGATTTTTCTCTCTTATTTTGAAGTAGTTTCAGGAGCTTTAATCAACTACAAATAGGTCCATTTTACAGAATTAATACCTCTTCTAATGAAAATAAAGGGTTTGCCAAAATACTTAAATTTAATAAAGGAGCTAATCAACACTTCAGATATCTAAGAGTATAAACGAGTTTCCATATCAAACCAAAAATAATTTGGGAACCAACCATTAAAAAATTATAGAAGCGAGGATAAACTTAGTAATAGATGGCTAAGTTATCTAGGAAGAAAAGTGTTAATCAAGTTAGTCCTATCAACACCCCCTATGTACTAGCTCTTAGTTTATCATGCTTCTAAAAATATCCTACAAGATATAGACACCCAAAGTCACACATTGTAACTTATCCTATTATCATGGCTGCTCAATTTTCAAAACCCATAAAATTTGCATATATTAGCCCAAAACACTATTCATTTATCAAAACCACTATTCATAATCCCTCTTTGGCCATGTAATCTCTTTTCTATGCTTAACTCTAGGTCCTCATGCAACCATCATATTTGTCTAACCCTTGTCAAAGTCACCTCTTATTCAAACTACACCCCATGGTCAATCTGATTCATGGCCACCACACCTAGTCTACTCTTTGACTAGACTAGGCTCCACCTCACTCATTTGACCCTAGCTAAACCTATGGTCAACCTAATTAGGGTTAACTTCAACCCTTGCTCCACACATCTCCCCATGATCATTTAGGTCCTTAAATGGAATTTGAAGACTTTTATATCCCAAAGCATGGGATACATGGTGAGTCACCCTCCACCTCATCCAAAAGTCAACATCTAACCTAGGATCAACCTAACCCTAGTTAGACTTAACCCTTGCTCCATTTCAAATCCCCATGTGCATTTAAATTCATAAATAACTTTTGAAGACTTTTTGGATTTCAAAGCATGGGCAAGGATGAGTCATCTTCCACCTCACCCAAGTCAAATCTTAACCCATGGTTAATCCTACTACAATTAGGATCTAACCCCAACTCCACTCCACATCCCCATTCTTATTTATAACATGTAGATGGGTAAGGGATTCTCTCACCCAAGTGCACTTCTGAGGTATGCCACACTAGGGTACACCTTGAAGGGGATGCCTCATAAGGGATACCTCAAGGGACACCTCAACCCTCTCTAACCTCTCCAAATTATATAAATAGAGGCTATTTTCTTCTATCTACATTAATCCACCATTTGCATACACAGACTCTACAAAAATCCATCTAGGCTACACTAAATTCCATCACTCACTTTACTATCAATCTCCATCAATCACCATATAAAACATATTTTTGCACCCTTTTATATCCGAAATTTCTCTTTGTTGCAATTTTTGAAGGTGACCCGATGAAAAAAAGAGCTCCAATAGCAGCAAAAGACCAATTTTTACCACCTAAAGTTCTATTGGGATACCACAATCAGGATTGCAATGTAACCTATGATTCAAATGGTTTCACCTTAATGTGAAATCCTTTTCAAGGGTAAATTTCAAATACTAGAAGGATAGAAAACCCTTCTAACGGGTAAGTATTGTTGTTCATACTGATTTTGTAATCATATTTCCTACGTTTGTAATGAATTAGCTTTATTTTGGTGTCTTTTTATATATAATTATGAGGAATCTGATTGAGACAAATCCCCAAACATTCTAATCCCTTTTTGCAAATCTTGTAGGTCTTGAGGATAGGTTTGATCGATAGTGGCACACAAGAAATAAGTCCACTCCTTTTGAGGATCTTTTGGAAGAGTTTCAGGTGTCGTTAAACTAGTCACTTAAGAGGGGTTTTTACCTCGCAAAACCTCATTTTGTAGCCTCCAAAGGCACTTTTGTAAAAGGGGTCTTCTTGTAATCCCCTTTAATCATCAATTATAAACAACTCTAAATTTTTACCAGTTTATTTTAGCACACCCAATGGGACACCCGCCTTACATTTTTGGCTAAATTTTTATCTTTTTAACTGATTCTTTTTTATCTTTTTGTGCTACAAGTAACACAAAACCAATACATGATCTTACAAAACCATAAAACACAACTCAAGTCTAAGACAAAAGTCTTTCTAGTCTACAGGCCAAGGTCATAAGGTACCGTGCAACTGTACAAAGCACTCCTAAAACTATTTCAGATACTATTTTTTGCATAGCCAAAAACTCCATAGTTGTAGGTGTAGCGACCCCGAGGAAGTGACACGCCGTCCACCAACTACTCTACTTGCAATTTGATTGAATTCTTTGAGATTAAACATGAAATAAATGAAAGTCACAAAGCAAATATAACCAGAATGTGAAGAAGTAAATGAACGAATGCTTTTATTATTGATATTATTTGGATTAGGTTACATATGAATCCCTCTAAGGGATACCCTTCGTTTGATACATGATTTTACACATAAAATAGGACAACAGGTGTATGAAATATCCCCCTAGCATAGGGGGCATGCTTTATATGGCTTCCTGGTGATGCACACGAAAATGTATGAGGACTTACAGATGCCTCCTTCTCTAGTTCTGATTGCTAGAGGGATCCTTTTGTATTCATATGTTGTGGATTTGCTCGATTGAACCTGTAGCCCTGAAATCACTGAAACAACAACACATTAGATGTCTGAGATTGCCTCCCCATATGAGGTTGTTAGCAATGAATAATCTCAATAAATGTAATGAAATTAATACTATGCAAGAAAATAACTAAAATAAAGCTTATATAACTAAAAATGAGAAATAAAGAAAAATAGAAGAAACTACCACCTAAACCCTAGACTAGGTTGCGGGCCACTGTCCAGGACAGCGGCCGCTAAGGTGAAATATCTCTCTCCTGACCCAAAGGTTATGCGATTGCGTCCACTAATAATGTTAAAATTATTACCTTATGTTTTCATATTTGCCCTCCAATCAGATAGGGCTTCGCTACAAGAATCGATCTCCAAAGGAAGCTCCCCTCGATGATCTAACATGTTCAATGTTCTGATGTTGTATGCTCTCCCTCTCTCTCTGATTGAAAGAAGGTTCAATAAATGTCCACCTAAAGATCCAAAAGTGTCTCCAAAAAGGTCCTAGAAGTCTTAAATAAGATCCCCTAATAATTTTAGGTTTATTCCTTATAAATTATTTTGAAGCCCTAGGTCAATTTTCAACTCTAGGACTGAATCCCTCATCCACACTAGGTGCTAGCATAAGAATCTCTTTGTTTTTCTATGTTTAACTGAAGTATAAATCTAGACTCTGAGTCTTCTATGTAGACTGGTTGTGAGGAGGAATGCAAAGTTGTCCTCGCTCATCCTTTTTGCATGTAGAATACCACTTCTACCCAAGATTAGGCTGTATGGGCAACAAAATGCATTTAAATCTTAGCCTTTGTCATCTACAGTGGCTAGGTTTTAGCCACTCTGAGCTAAAATTTCTAGATTTTGGCTACTCTGGTCTATAGTGGCCAGGCTTGGATGGGCTAAAAATGCCCCAAATGAGTGGTAAAAACCACTTTAACACTTGGAAGGTCCCAAGGTTTAGTCACATGACCTATGGGTGTACGCATGTAAGTAGTCTTCCTGACCATGGCATGTTTTAGGTGTCTATAGATATCACATTTTGTGATGCGCTGGGTAATAGACATAGCGCAAGGCAAAAATGTAGACCGCTATGTTAGTAGGGTGCATGATGATCATTGATCTGATCAACCTTGGATGGCTCAATCATGCAAGATGGAACACATCCTTGAATCATTGCTTCAACCTGATTGAAGGCTTAATCTAGCACAAGGCTTGCACATGTCTACTTGCACTCATTCCTCAAACACAATCGGGTAGCTTATGTCACTAAAACAGAACCGACCGGAGAAGAGCTATAAATTGAAGATGTCCTTTTTGCTTATGACCCCAGCAAATGGGAAAAGTTTTGTAAGAGTTGAGTGCAACGATTTGTTGGAAGAATGCAATTTTGACATGATCGAGTGATATTTTATTGATGTTTATTATGATGATTTGGAATTTTGAACTACCCCCTCACACAATGAAATGGTGAGGGAAGGGCAATGAATGAAGTGACGAGTTACTTGACCAAATATGACTGGTTTTGGTTCCTTTCTAATGTTTATTTTTTTTAATGGGAAAACCCACATCCAAGTCTGATTCCAATTATTTATGATAATCATTCATCCCTATCCCAGGGTGTGGTCCAGCCACAAAGAGACTTCTTAGGGAGTTAGGATGAGCGATTTTATTAGTTCTTGTATTGCATAACTTGGCTCAATGTTTTTGGTGTCATAGGAGAATTAGGATGATTCATTCGTATCTGTGGAGTAGTCTGACCATCTTGGTCTTCTTCAGGTTTGAAGGAGGTACATCATAAAAAAAAAAAAAATTACTGCAAGTAACCTCATGGTAATTTACTCATCTCACCGAGTTGCATGGAGTGCAAATCGCTACAACCGCTAAGTTGATAGAATAATTAACTCGATAGGAGGTTTACTTGAGATTTGTTTTTATGCAATGTTTTTGTTATTTTGATAATTATTATGACCATGGGTCATCAAAATGTGCTTATTTGATGTTTTTTCTTCTTCTCATGGAGGGAATACCTCTTGTTTTTGCTCATGTTGTTGGCCACTGTTAGGTATAGCGACTGCCAACTTTCTGATTGTGGTCACTCTCTCCTTGAGCATCCAAGTAGTTCAAGCTGCTGAAAATAGTAGCGGTTGAGCCATAACTTGGGAAAATAAAAATTACCCCTATGTTTTGACCTTTCACTTTCAACAGCTATCATTTTGTGTCAGTGCTCTTTTTACAAAAGCAAATTTTGTGTCTTTGAGTGCTGCTGTGTTGGAGACCATGGATATGCAGGGAGAGACATCTGTAAGCGGAGGAGTCGGAGCTTCTCCGGTATTATCTCAAACCTTGACCTTGTTAGTCTCATCTTCTTTGGATAAAATAAACCTCACTAATTAATGGGTAAATGAACCTCATTAAGCTTATTGGCAACAAATTGCACCCGTAGCTAGGTTTAGATTAGGTTTTTATTTGGTGGGCTAGCCACCTTTTATTTTTTAATATTTTTTTTTGCTATCTTTGGCCTAGGTCAGATGCTTTTGAACTTCAATAGTTAATTTTTTTACCATTGGGCCTTGGCCGCTTTCAGCTTCAATGGCTGATTTCTGGCCACTATAGGCAACAGCGGCCAAGAACCCTTTGTAGAATTTTGAAATTTTCTTGCATGATTAAGTGATTTTTTTTAATTATTTGAATTTTTACAACTTTATTAGGTGCATTTGTTCATATTTTGCTCTTATATTCTCGATGATCAGGCTCGTGACCCAAATCTTATGAATGACCTGGTTACCCTGTTGGATGATATAGACTGGGCCTGGCTCAAGGCCTGCGGGTTCTAGTATGTCACTAGGTTACCTCACCTTATGTCATATCAGGCCTACCTTATGGCTTTGGTCCATATGTGGGATCCTCAGACCAACACCTTCTACCTTTCTACCGGTGAGATGACTATTACGCCAAAGGATGTGTATAGGATCTTTCAGATTCCCTTTGATGGAGAGGTCATTGTCTCTTCGGCCACTAATGATTGTGATGATGTCTTTCTTCAGGTGTTTGGAAGGCACTCTATGAAGGCCTTCAGGGACACTGTAGCACCCTAAAATTGGCACAGTTAAACCATCAGTAAAAAGATTAAAAAAATGAATTTTAACCCCAAAACTGCCCATTAACCGCTCACCTAATTTTTTGTGCCATTTTTAGAAGTTGTTTTGACTGTTGGACGATATCGTCGCCGATCTGACGATATCGTCCCAAATCGGATGAATTTGTCTGGAACAGAACATCCAGACAATTTCGTCCCAAAATCAAATTTTCATAATTAGCCTCTATTTCAACAACCTCTCCAACTCGGGCAGAAGCATGTCTGCATGGTTGGAGATTCCTACGTTGGAGATCTCCCAGATTGGGATGATACCCAACCTCCTAACCTCCCCCTAATCCTATATAAACTTGGGATTTTCCCAGTTTATCCCCCTGGTTGATCATTTCCTGCAACTCTAGTTTTTTGTTGTATTAGAACATCCTCGCCCCCATCATTTACATTTGTATTTTTAGGTTTTATTGCAGGATTTTACTGTGTTTCAACCAGAGGAAGCTCGGATCGTCGCAGGCAATCCAACACAATTTTGGATGATCCTGTCAATATCGACAATGATCTCATACGAATGTAGATGATTTTGACTGTAGTTCAGATTGGGGGCAACCAGAGCCCCGAGTTTGCATTTTCTACCCTTCTTTCTTATTTAATTATGCATTAGATCGATTTATTTATGTTCTACATCCTAGAGTTCACCTCATTTAGCATATTTGCATGATAAAATTTAAAATAGGTTATTAAAATAGTGTATCCCATTTGATTTTCTATATGGATTTATTATTTAAGCATATATACTGTTATTTCTATCATTTTGCATCATTCTTGCAATTGCATTTTTGGTTTTTGGTGTCTGTTTCCATGATTGCAGGTTTCTGACGAATTCGTCAGGTTGTTGATGATCTTATCTAATCTTAGATGATTGCCTATGATTTGGGATGATTCTATACAATTACAGATGATCCTATCATATTCGGGATGATCTAGACTCCTACAAGCTTCATAATCTACATCAGACATCAAGAATCAAGTGTATTCCTCTCCATTTCACATAGTCTCTGTATTTAGGATTCATTCATGTTTTTTGTCTTCATATAAATCCAAAATTTCATATAGAATAGCTTAGATTCATTTTGGCCAACCTAGGAATATGAATGATTGAATATAAAATGAACACATCAAACCCATTATTAACCTAGGCACGAAAACTGCCACTCAAAGTTTCTTGGTGAACCCCACCATCAGTCAAAAATTCACCCTTATACCCCTCCCCTAAGAGGCGCGACCTTCAAAGGGCCTCTCCGTCCGAGGTATTGTCCCATCCTTCTCGCACCCCCCTTCCAGGGCACGGATCCTTTAGCCTGAAGGTAAGGGTGCGAAAAATTTGTGTGATACATTTTGGTGAACCCGACGTGAATTAAAACACCTTTTGAAAATAAATCTAAAAAAAAAACACATTATTAAGAACATCTAGAATCATTAGACAAACAATTAAATTTGCATATCATATTTAAATGGTAGATTATAATAGAATATGAGCTATCATCATAAATGTTGAAAATTAATTAACGGCCATAGAGATTACTTTTGTACTTAGAGTACCTCAAAAAAATAGGGTCCAAGCTTTTATGGGATGAAATTGATAGGAGATTGGGTATTATTGAATCTAGATCCACAAAACTTAGGCAAATTAAGAGTTTTGTCCTAGATAGAATCCTGGATACTGATCAGGTAACCTTGTATCATGAACTTCAGAGAGCTTGCCATAGGTGGTTAGCAGATAAAAGAGCACTTGTGTCTTTAGAATTGTACACCTTTGAGGAATACCTTGAGAACTCAGTTGTAGTACATAAGTTTCTATCTTGTATAGAGGATCAAGAAGTCATTCTTACAGATAGAAAAATATGGAATAGAGTTCCTAGAGTTGTGTTGTATTGAAAGTATTGCCATGAACTTTATTTTTATAAGTCAGAGTCTGAAGTAGATCATATTACCATAGCACACTTTGTCAAGTTCTTGAAAAACCACTTCCAATTTGAAGAGGAGCATTTCATGACTCTTGATGAACTTGATCCTATCAACGATATCCATAAACTATTTATAGAAAACTAAATCATTCTTTTTACTATTGTTATTTCTTGCAACTAGCATGTTTTTTGTTATTTTTATACTTGTGAAATAATAATACAAAACAAAACAAAACATTTCCCTTTTAAGTATTATAGTAGGTATATAGTTAAAATATATACCTCTCAACCCTATCGCATATATATATATAAGTATATATATTTTCTAAAACCTAATTTTAGCACAATGCCTAGACTTAGGAATGGAAAACAAACCGAAGAAGAAGAATATTGGTTAGGAAAACCATTAATTGACCAAAATATCCCTCCTGAGGACCAAGTTCATGAAGAAGAAATCCTAGACCAGCAAGAAGAAGAGCTTGTTGTAAGAAATGAACAAGAAAAAAATGTTAGAGAGGAAGGATCCTCATCCCCTAAAATGTCTCCGGGAGGAGCTGTCACTTTTGAGAACATAGAACAATTATGGAAGTTCATTAATACAAATATTGGTGTTTTAATAGAGCAGTACATATGGACAAGGATCGAATTAGTGACACTCAAGCAACTCTAGAAGAAGAATTTCACACACGCACTAATCCCTTGTCCTTTATTGATCAAGAGAGTGATCAATCTGCACCATCCAATTTGGATATGGCAGCTATGATCCAGAATATGCAACAATAACAGGTTACCCAACCATCTAAAGTGTCTGTTAGCAAGCCTAGGGTCATTCCCACACAAAAGAAACCATCATTTACTTCTTAATTTTGCCAAGCTATTGAGCAACATACCTCAAATCAACAAAAACCCAAAACAAAACCAAACACCAATTACCAACAATCTGGGATACAACATAATACTTTTACAAATCCTCTTCATAATACTCTTCCTACCAACACTTTGCATAATAGCAATATAGCATCTAATCCTTATGTTACACCATCATACACTCATAAATCCCATACCTATGTCCCACCGAACAATATGGTGGACAAACTAGTAATCTTGAAGCCATGGTGAAACAGTTAGTTTCCCACATGGACCAGATAGACCCCTACCATCCCTCGTACAATTATCGAGAGATGTGTAGTTAGCATTTAGATCCTATATTTGTAGCACAACCGTATCCTAAACATTTTCCTATGCTTGTCCTGTCCATATATAAAGAAACAAAAGATCCCATAGAGCAACTTCGTATGTTTAGGATAGCATGTCATGATATATCACATGATGACTTTTTATTACTAAAAATGTTCTCGAAGAGCTTGGGAGGAATGGCATTAGAGTGGTATTATCAATTACCCACTAATTCTTTGAGGAATTTCAAAGAAACTGCTGAGTCTTTTGTTCATAAATTTAGTGCCTATATCGAAATACATGTGACCATTAAATATTTGTATAACTTAAAACAAGACAAAGATGAATGTTTTGTTGATTTCCTAGCTAGGCGGAGACAATTGATAGGAAAATTGCACTTTGTGTTACCTTATAGGGAGATGTTGGACATCTTTATTAATAATTTGCAAGAGCGACTATCTTACGAATTATCAACTACTACCTTGACCACCTTCGATCAGGCTATAGACTTATCCTAAAGAGTGGAAGATGCTCTCATTAGGAGAGGTCAGCTTAAAAAGAAAGACGATGAGAAAACATCCAAAAATCAATATAATAATAAACAAGTTGTGGGTGATGGAGTCACCGATAGCAAAAATATTGCTAGTGTTAATGCTGCGAAGACAACGAAGAAGTTTATACTGAAACCTCTCGATAAACCTCCTCGAGAATTTACTAGGTTAAATCAACATTTATCAACTATTCTCCCGCAATTATTAGAATGAGGTTTGATTCAATTACCAAATATCTGGGAACCTGATCCAACTATACCCGGATATAGAGCTGATTTACACTGTGACTTCCATAGAGGACCTAGACACACTACCAACTCTTGTAAAATATTAAAACATAAAATACATGACTTGATTGATAACAATGAGATGGAGGTACAAGCCTTTCAACCTAAGAAAAATCCTCCTAATAATGCTCAACATAACACCACACAAAACTAGAATCAGAACGCCAACCATTCATTGGACATATTTCAACATCCTTTACCAAAATATGGTAAGGAGGTGGCTAATCAAATTGAACATCATAATGTTCCTCCTCCTGCTTGATATGTAGGAACTATTAGTGGGCATTTACCTGCTCATGAGCTGAAAATCTATGACACAACTTTATCTGTGGTTACAACCAGGCTTCTATATAATATTCAGATGCTTGATTTTAGTGATACAAAATATGAGACTGAGAGTGATATGGAAACCACATCAAATCAATCAAATAGCTCTGAAGATGAATCGGATACTATTCACCCTATCACAAGTCATATGGTTCTAGAAGAACCATTTCCAAGAAGAGTCACTACTAGACCATCATCCCACCAATTACTTTCTAATGATTTAGCTATAAACGCTAGACCAAGACCCATTCATCATCCATAGAATAATATTGTGGGTACCATCGGAGCTGTTACTAGATAACAGGCTCAAAATTCTCAACAAGATCAAATTCAGAATGGTGTATCAACTCCATTTATTTTGAAGGTTCCTAATAAATGGAATCATGCACCCAATGTTCAACCTAAACCTCCTTATAATATTAATGAACAATTATCAAATATTACAGCTAGAATTTCTCTCTTGGACCTTTTAAGATCTTCTCCCACACATAGAGATGAATTAATGCTCACATTAAGCCATATGATGGTACCACAAGACATTCACCCTCAAGACATGGCCAATACTATAATAACTCGTGAAGTTGATTATATTGACTTCCAGGATAGAGACATACCACAACATAGTTTACATAAAGATAACCCCTTATATATTACTGCCTTAATTGGAGATGTAGCAGTCAAACAAGTTTTGATTGATAATGGTTCATCTTTAAATATTTGCACTTTTGACTTCTACCAAATATTTGGGTTAGAAGTGATGAAATGAAAAGAAATGATATGATTATAAAATATTTCAATGATGAAACACAAGAAATGTGTGGAGTTATTACCATTCCATTGCAGATTGGTCCAATAACCCTAGATACAACTGTGTTTATTGTACATTGCCCTGCATCATACAATATACTCTTGGGTCGCCCTTGGATCAACATGATGCGAGCTATTCCCTCAACTTTACATCAATGTGTTAAATTTGAATTTAAGAATCAGTTGGTTACCATTCATGGTGATCCAAGACCCTTTGATATGTGTGCTTTGGCAGAACCTATTGGAGTTCAATTTTGCCCCACACTCTCATCCACACATCCTAATTCTCATTATCCATCTAAACGTGTGAAACTCACACCCACAAATTTATCTACTTCTTCTCCATCAGATGCACTTTCACATATAGCTCAACCATCTTCTAAACAAACCGCATTAGGACCTAAGAAAGATCCTAATCCCATAACCAATGTCTCTTGTTCTACTCCTATAACTTCTATACCTATAATAGACCCATCTATTGACACCTCTACACTGTCTATATCCACCAAATGCATATTATCCACATAAGAAGACGTAGGAAATGTTCCTTCTACCTCTTATGCTCTTACTAACGAGCTCTTACCTGATCTATCTAAAATTCTTATATCAGAAGAAATGAATGTTTCTATGTGAGATTCCCTTATTTTTAAATAATTTGCCACCATATCCTCGTACCTTGGGCCTCCCACAACCTATGGGAAGTATTTACCAAGTCAAGAGTTGTGCCTTTATTTATAAGGGATATGACTGGGGTAGAATACCCAGAAACATCATAACTCATTATGATGGATATGTTCGATGTTATTTTACTAATGAGTATACTAAATCCAAACCTATAATTCTTAAATTTGGATATAAAGGGAAAGGTTTGGGACCTTTCTAGAATGGTATGAAAGAACCTTTTGAGGTAGAGCCATGGCTCACCCGATGTGGTGTGGGCCTATTTTTTAGTAAGGGTCAGCCATTTGAGGATGATGACCATCTTATATGTTACCAAGATTATTTAGATGAACGCGATGCCTTGTGTTTAATAAATAAGCCATTCACATGTAATATGCTATCTATAGCTTATCATGAGATGATCACTGAATCCGATGATGAGTTGGAAGGAGATATATTTCATGATGCCTCCATTGAGGAATTATTACATAATGGATTTTATTTTGATGACTCTATACCTAGTATAGCCTAGCTTGAGGCCATGACTCCTCAAGATGAATTATCCAAGCTAACCTTGGAAGAATTACAAGAATTGGGCATTTCACCTGCCCCACCTAATTTTGAGAGAGATCTACACATGGAAGTAGAAAATGTCATAAAAATTAACATTGGAACCGAGGATAACCCTCACATAATCAACATCGGATCAGAATTGAGTCAAGAAAAATAGGATAAATACATTGCATTTCTTAAATAATATGAAGATGTCTTTTCTTGGACATATGAAGATATGCCAGTATTAGACCCTTTTGTAGTTATGCATCACCTAGTAGTCCACCTATATGCTAAAACTATTAAACAGAAACTTAGAAAAATGCATCCTAAAGTGGCCTTACTAGTAACAGGAGAGTTAGAAAAACTCCCGAATATTATTTTTATACAAGCCATTGATTATGCTGAATGGATCTCGAATGTAGTTCCAATAACTAAGAAAGAAGCTACTAAGGTTAGGGTTTGTACAAAATTTAGAGATATTAATGTTGCATGCCCTAAAGACGATTTTCCCCTTCCCAATATGGATCAGATCATTGATTTTACTGCTGGAAGTGGAATGATATCCTTAATGGATGGATTTTTTGGTCATAATCAGATTAGGATAGCTCCTGAAGATTAGGCTAAAACAGCCTTTATTACCCCTTGGGGGACCTTTTGTTGGAAAGTGATGCCATTCGGTTTAAAGAATGTAGGTGCAACCTATCAACGAGCCATGACTTATATCTTTCATGATATGATGCATGATATACTACATGATTATGTAGATGACATTATAGCTCGTTCTAATCGAAGAAGATGACCATTTAGATGACTTGAGAAAAGTATTTAATCGGTTAAGAGAATATCTTATCCGATTGAATCCAACCAAATGTATATTTGGAGTTAAGTTCGATAAATTATTGGGGGTTATAGTTTCTTTATGTGGCATCAAAATTGACCCTCTCAAGATTGTGGCTATCACTGATATTCCTGCACCCACAAATATATCTGAATTACGGAGTCTACAAGGTAAGCTTCAAGCCATCCATCGCTTCATCGATAAGATGGCAGATAAAACCGTACCATTTCTTAAGCTTCTTAAGAAGTATGTCTCTTTCCATTGGGACAACGAATGTCAGGAAGCATTTGAACTCCTCAAACAATATCTTCTTAACCCACCTGTGCTTTCGCCACCTAGACCTGATCGCTCATTTATCTTGTATATTTCTACTTTAGATTTTGCTTTAGGAGCTATGTTAGCTCAACTTGATGATGAGAAGAGAAAGCGTGCTAATTATTACATTAGCAGAACATAAATTAGTTATGAAACCCTCTACACAACATTAGAGAAGTTATGTCTAGCAGTCATATTTTCTACACAAAAACTACGCTATTTTTCTTAGTTAGAAAACATATGTTATTGCTAAATTTGATCCCTTGCGGTATCTCATGAGTCGACCTTATTTATATGGTCACACAGTGAAGTGAATTCTTTCTCTAAGTGAGTTTGAACTCATGTTTATAGGACAAAAGTCTGTTAAGGATCAAATCATAGCAGATCAATTAGTTGCTGCACCCTTAGAGTCCATCCATCCCCTCATCATTGAGTTTCCTGACGAATGCCTTAAACTAGAGGCAGACCATTCAGAGCAATGGTCCTTATACTTTTACGAAGCTCGATGCATGAGTGGTATTGGTGCAGGTATTGTTTTTATATCTTCATAGAAACATCTCATACCTCTATCCTTTAAATTAACATTTACCTGTACTAATAACATTGCTAAATATGAGGCTCTAATCCTTGGATTACGAGCTGCCCTGGCACTAAAAATTAAAAATTTATTAGTTTTCGGTGATTCTCAACTTGTTATAAATCAAATTAATGATGTTTATCAGACCAAAGATGATAAATTATGCCCATATAAAGCATATGTATTACAATTAATATCTTTATTTGATCAAGTTACCTTGGAAGCTATTCCTCGAACTAGCAATCGTGCGGCTGATGCTATGGCCATAGTTGCATCTCTTTTACCCTTGGATTTAGATGATGAATATGCTACCATCATTATTCATTGACTCCAGGAACCCACTTCAATTAAATCATGTTTGGAACATTTGGACGTGTTTCTAATCAATGAAACTACTCCTGAACTTTGGTACACTGACATCCTCAATTTTTTGCAAAATGGGACCTTGCCTGAAGGTTTTAATAGAAACCAACACCGGTTATTGTGTAGACGAGAAATTCACTTTGTAATAATTGGAAATACGTTATATAGGAGATATTTTTAAGGTATCCTCTTGAGATGTTTGAATCTAGACAAGTCTATATCAACTTTGAGTGAAGCCCACGATGGATCTTGTGGGGGACATTTTAGTGGTAGCGCCATTGCTAAGAAGCTCCTTAGGATAGGATATTTTTGGCCTACCATGGAGAATGATGCACATGATTACATGTGCCATTATGATAAGTTCCAAAAACATGCCGACCTTGTCCATGCGCCTGCACAAGAACTGTAGGCTATTTCATCTCGGCCCTTTTCAAAATGGGGCTTAGACATCATCGAAAAAATCAATCCTGTGTCATCTGATGGACACAAATTCATCATAACCGCCACTAAGTATTTTATGAAGTGGGTTGAAGCTATGCCCTTAGCTTCTTGCACTGGAACTCAAGTTTCCAAATTTATTTTTAATCAAATTATTTGTAGGTTCAAAATTCCTGCAAATCTCATCTCAAATAATGGAACTTGTTTCAAAAATAAATATGTAAAGAAACTATGTCAAAAATATAAAATTCAACATAATTGGTCCACTCCCTATTATCCTCAGGGTAATGGCCAAGTATAAGCATCTAATAAAACATTAATTAAAAATCCTCAAAATACTGGTCAATAAATCTGGCCGATATTGGCACATTCAATTATATCCTACTTTGTGGGCTTATCAAACTAGCGTTTGTACTCCCACGAGAACTTCACCTTTTGTTTTGGTTTATGGCACTGAAGTTGTTTTTCCCTTTGAATTAGAAGTTCCTTCTTTGGCTCTGCTACTTCAAGATACTAAAGTAGGAGATGAATATCGTGCTGGCAGATTTAGTTAGCTGAAACTCCTAGATGAGAAGCGTATCAATGCTTTGAGCATCTTCGAGCCTACCAAAACAAGCTCAAACGAGCATATCTTAAGAAAGTTCATCATCGATCCTTTGAGATTGGTGACCTCGTCTTAAAATAAAATCAAAAAAATACTAATGCAACTAAAGGCCTTAAAGGTAAATTTGAACCTAACTGGCTTGGGCCATATATCATCACTGCTAAATTTGGATCGGGAGCATACATATTAGCTACCTTAGATGGTAAAGATCTTAAAGAACCTATGAACATTATGCATCTTAAGCGCTATTATGCATAATTCTGGTAATTTCGTCACTATATATATTGTACATCTTGTCTCATTTTAGTAAATTCATATAAAAATTTCAAAAACAGTAATATTATGCATTCTCTCAATTCATAAATCAAAATCAAAATATAAAAAATCAAAATCATCAAAATCTCAAAAACATCTTTTATTTTTGCACCTGTCAATTCTTGAAGTATTGCAGTTATATTTTCAGTTGTTTTGGATAAATTAGCATTTATTTGGAATCCCTCACTTTCACACTCACATGAATAAATATTTTGATCTTTTTGGTATGATTATTAATCTCTCTTATATCGAAGTCCACAGTTGAATTGAATAAAATTTTGAGCATAGAGAATTGATCTTGTTATTTACTTGAACCAAGTATACCTTTTCACATTAAAATGATTTCATTGCAAATTCAAAATGATGCTACATAGTAGAAGTGGTCTCTTGAGCGAAAAGTTTCCCCTGCTATCCTATCATGCACATGGTCTAGAATATTTGAGAATTGACAAAAGGACAAGCTCACCCTTGCCTAGAATAAAAATCCCTTGCTCTACAGCCAATCCGAGCAAGTATCCCTAGTATAGGAAGAAAAAAAAATAAAAAAAGGAAAGTCAATAAAAATCATGAGAAAAAGAAGCATTATTTTAGTATCATTTTGTACCACCTTAGCAATATTTCAGCATTATCTCAGTGTCAAGCAAAAATACAAAAAAAAAAAAAGGAAAATAAAAAGCAAAAAGCAATAAAATCCCTTCCCCTACCCTTTGAAAATAAAATAAGGGTGAATGAGCTTGAATCCTTGGAATTCTCAATTATTCGAAAACTGTGAGGTAAGCCCCATAACAGGTGGTTTATGCCCAACCTGCTTGGCCTTGGGTAACTCCTAGCATGGTGATATGTCCGTTACATTAGCGACCTTATTTTGTACGAGACCTATGTCCGCTATGGATCAACTAGCTCTTGATGACCCGACTTACATAGTAGTCTGAGTACGGTTACATGCATATAAATCATGGTCAACGAACACTCATTTGGTTAATTCAAATTACTTGTATCAAATTATCTTGCTCAAAATTGGTAAATGAACAATACAATTGCACACACATTTGTGTTTGAAATATTTTGTATCATTATGATAGATCAAGATCGGCAATGAACTCACATATGCACATGGGGTTCCTTATAAATCTAAATTTTGTCTTTGAGATAATTTAAAATATTTATGCAAATATTCTGGAATAATTTGATTTTCTTACTTGAGAACATCTGCTTAGCATAAAAACAATTACATGCATTTTTTTTTTTTTCAAAATCCAAAATTTCTTTCAAAACATGTTCAAAAAATCTAGCAATAAAGTCACATTTATATATTTTCGACTTTCGCAACGATGGTATAGTTCCTAAACCTAAACTGGAATTTATGCCTAGTGCAAGTCCTCATTTTTATATTTTTTATCTCAAAATAAAAAATCAACTATGCAATAAAACTATTATATCAATTTCTTCTTTGGATTTCGCGATGATGGTATAATTTTATACCTAAAAATTCTATGCCTAGCGCAAACCATCATTTTAATTTTATTTCCCATTTTTATCCATAAAAGCATATGGCTTAAATCATTATGTTACACAATTGTGCTTTAAAAAGAACGAAAACTTTTCTATTTCATTTCATTATGTCAACATTCAGTTTTTTTTTTTTTTTGCGACGATGGTATAATTCCTAGGCAATTGTTCAAATTTCTATCACACTTAGGAATTTTATGCCTAGCAAAAATCATATTTTTAATATTTCATGCATAATATTTTCATGGACATCTAAAAACAAATCATCACCATCATCATTTTTCATCATCACATCACAAAAGTCTTAAGAAAGTCTCTTAAGCACCCTTTTACTTTTAGCAATATTTCTCTACCAGGATTAGCTTAATGACCTAGCGAGCGATGACTCCATGAAATGGTCATGTAACAATGACAATGTCCTTTGAAATTATTGTTAGAAGTCACTTTTTTTTTTTCAAACTACATCACAACAACCAATTTGTTTACATCAGATTATTTCATTTAAATTTTATGGCATGACAAAAAATTATAATATTTTCAACGACATAATTATATGAATAATCAATCAACAATTAAAATATTAAAGCATCATCAAACATATGCACAAGTCATATCACAAAAATAATATATATATATATATATATATATATATATATATATATATATATATATATATATATATATATATATCAAGAAATATATGTACATCATATCAAAATGGATTGGTATGCTATAATATATAACCTGGCATACTCAAACCTCTCAAAAATATATGTTCTATGTACAAAGAGTAGCTAGTCTCAAGAAGCCCTCAAGCTCTCAGTCTCATCTCCTCTCCCACCCTGAGGTGGAGGAGGTGGTCCCATCGAGGTCCATGCTGTATCGTAGGTCCTTGACATCGATCATGATGATGTCCTCGATGACCCCATCTTGATTGGCTTTGCAATACTGGCTGGCAGTGGTATCCTCTGCCCCTCTAGAACCACATGATAGTACAACCCTTGATAGATGTATCGCTCCAAATTTTTCACACCCTTACCTTCAGGCTATAGGATCCGTGCCCGGAAGGGGGATGTGAAAAGGATGGCACGGTACCTCAGACTGAGAGGGCTTGCGAAGGTCCTACCTCTCAAGGGAGGTGTATATTGGTGATTTTTTGATGGATGGTGGGTTCACCAGGAAACATTCAATGGCAGTTTCCACGCCTAGGTTTGGAATGTATTTTGTGTGTTCGTTTTAGCCTTAAGCATTCAAGTCCTAGGTTTGGCCAAATGAATCTAAATTATTCTATATGAAAATGCAGATTTAATGAATACAACAGAACAGATTAAGACAGAAGACAGAGAAATTAAGGAGTGTTAAAAGAAAAATACCTGATCCGAATGTCTGATGAAGATTCTGATGTTTGAAGCAGTTAGGATCGCCTGGAATTTGACAGAATCATCTGAGATTTGACAAGATCATTTGAGATCTGATGAATTCGTCAGAGACCTGCAAACAGAGAAATAGGTGCAAAATATAGAAAATGCAGCAATGCTAACATAGGGAAACAATGTAAAATGACAGTAGCATTATCAAACTAAAACTCATAAGCAGAAACATGCATGCATTATACTGATTTCATAATAATTATGATTTAATTATGCATTTAAAGCTATATGGGTGAACTCCAAAATGCAGAATAGCATAAAATACTAAATAAACTAACTAATTGTAGAATAAAATAGCAGAGAAAAGATGGAGAGATGCAAACTTTAGGCACTGATTGCCTTAATGTTGACTACAGTCAAAATCATCTCGCATTGGTATGAAATTGTCTCTAATTCGACAGGATTGCCTCCGATCTGAACAGGATCGTCGGCGACGATGTAAGTTTGCTCTAGCTGAAAAACACTAAGGTACCTGCAACAAAATTGGTATAGAGCTAATGCAAATATGAATTTAAGATGTCTTAATGCGTATGAAGTCGGGTTACAAGAATTATCAGCCAGGGGGTGCTAAGGGGAGGGCTTAGGATTAAATAGGCTTAAGAGGGAGGTTAGGAGGTTGGAGATCATCCCTATTTGGGAGATCTCCAACGGGGGAGGGTCTCTAACGGCACAGACACGCTTCTGCCCGGATTAGAGACCCGTTGGAACAGAAGATAATTATGCAAAATTAGTTTAGGGACAAGATTGTCTGGACGTCCTAGTCCAGATGAAATCTTCAGACCTAGGGTGATATCATCTGATCGGTGATGATATCATCAAACGGTCAAAACAAACTCTAAAAATGGCACGAGAAAAGAGGAAACGGATTAACTGATGGTTAACGGACGGTTTGGGAGGTTAAAATTTGAATTTGAATTATTTACAAAGGTAAATGTAATTATTAAGGTTTCACTGTGCCAATTTTAGGGTGCTACATTTTGCCTCCTCTTTAGCAAATTTTTTGAAGAAAATGCGTTAAAGATGAGTTCTTCTCGATCTACGAGAAAGCAAAAATTATTTCCATTTTTTAGGCGACGATTCTTGGTCGAATCGTACAACAGCTTACTATGGTGCCCCCTCCATGTTTTTACCCAAATCGAACGTTTGAGGTAAAAACGTGAAAAAGCAAAATTATTTTTGAATAAAATTAAGAAAAATAGGGTAAAACCCTAATTCATTTTTTTTGGTTTTTAACATTACAGTTAGCTGGCGATTTGGCTTTTGGCGGGAAATTTTTTGTGACGGCGTCTGGTGTTGCTCGAGGGACTCTGGCCCGAAGATCTTGCCTAGGGCTTTGGGGGGTTGTTTCTGCTTTCGCCTGAAGGTTCTTTAGTGGTCCCGGGAGGGCCCGATGGGGTCTCCTCCTGTTTCTCCTGCTGGGAGAAAGACCTCATATGCCGAGAAGTTGAAAGATTTTCCCTCGCCTTCCACGGACGGAGCTCAGCGGAATGCTTTTCAATCGATACTCAAGACTATTGCCAATGGCCCAAATGCTCACCACGTTAATGGATGCCTCCCACAATCTTCCTCCAGGCCTAAGATTGTAATAGAACCAATGCTGGTCGAAGATACAATCGTCTACCGAGCTAATCACGACTTGATCTGCAAATTCATGGGCATCTAGCCCACACTAAATTTTCTGCATACCTGGGTTCGTCAGAACTGGGAGCCACACGGTGAGTACTCTCTATGGCCTATAAGCAATGGGTATTTCATCATAAGTTTCTCTTCTTTAGCAGATAGAAACAGAGCATTTGAATCAGAAAAGAGAAACCATGAACCAACAGGGTTATTTGTCCAACCCTGGAGAGTGGGTTTCGACCCCCGCATTGAACCCACGGCTGTCCCGATCTGGATCCGACTATACGCTCTCCCGATGGAGTTTTGGGGTGAGCAGGTGTTGGAATTAATAGGTAATTCCCTAGGCAGATTTCTGGGAGTCTCCAAAGATACCATAGAGGGCAATACTGCTGTCTTTGCTAGAATATGTGTAGAGATGGACATTAGTCAGCCTCTACCAGCTGAGGTGGAACTTGAGCTTGTAGTAGTACCCTGGATCCAGCAGTTAGACTATGAGGCCCTACCTTTCAGGTGAAGAGTATGCCATAAGCATGGACATTTGGCAAGGTTCTGCCCAAACGTAGTGAGCACAAAAACGGAGGCTCCGAGTGGAATGTCAAACCGCCCTAGAGAGGGTAAGTCCAGTCCGGTCAATGAACCCTCTAGCAATTCTCCAGGTCTTGATGCTCAGCAGGATGGCTTTGAACAGGTGAAACGAAAGAGAAACAAAAAGAAAAATGGTAAGGAGCAGGTACAGCTCAAGCCAAACAATCGATATGAAATTTTTAAGTCATTAGTGGATCTGGAGGACCAATCTATGGAGGGAGTGGTTGGGAATGGTGAGAATGTCAACACTCCACCTCTTGTTTCTCCTTCCTTCACTCCTGTAGTAGAACAGGTGACTGTGCCAGCTGAGTACCTGCAGTCAGAGAATCCAGGGGCTTTGGTTATACACTCCCCAGCACAGCCGGCTATAAAAGATGTTACCATGGGAAATGCAGATAAAAATAGAGAAAGGCCTGCTTTAGGGATTTCCCAGGTGGAAAAGAGATCAAGAAACAATAACTCTCAAGGAGCGGGAAGAAAATCCAATAAGGAACTACTAACAGCCCAAGGAGATAAGCTAATCAATGGAGGATTGGTGAGGACCATTGATTCTTACTGCTCTCAAGGTTTTCAATGATTATTCAATCTTGGAATATTAGGGGTTTAAACAGTAGAACCCATCAATCTGCTATTCAAAGACTCTTAGAAAACCGTAAAACAGACTTTTTGCTTCTTCAGGAGACCAAAATGTCTTTAGATATTATGAGTAAAACTGCTACTAAAATCTGGCGGGGAGCTGGGTATATGGACGTGGCTGCCCAAGGAGCTTCAGGTGGAATTGTTACCCTTTGGAACCCTCTGGTCTGGACTGCTTTAGAACATGTAGCTTGTAGGGGTGTACTTACTTCTCTCTTCAGAAATAACTTCAATTCTGAGCTGGTCCTTATAACCAACTTTTATGGGGCCCAAGATCTTGATGGCCAGAGGCTCCAATGGGACGCTGTTCACAACATGAGAGCATACAGGGAGTGTTATGACTAGATTATTGCAGGGGATTTTAATGCAAAATTATCCTGTTCGGGACCAGGAAGGTGGCTCCCCTATTTTGGATCCAGGGGATCGGCTTCTGATTGCCCAAGTTCAGGCCTTTAATCTAGTGGACGTTCAAGGCCCTAGTGTTTTTTTCACTTGGACAAACAAGAGAAAGGAGCCACATAGCGGGGAAGGTCAAGTTAGATCGCTTTTTGGTCTCGGAGGAGGCTTTTTTTAAATGGACTTTTAAGTTCCAGATTTTGGAGGGCCCTAT
Organism: Wollemia nobilis; assembly: GCA_028583015.1. Lineage (NCBI taxonomy): Eukaryota > Viridiplantae > Streptophyta > Pinopsida > Araucariales > Araucariaceae > Wollemia > Wollemia nobilis. Next base: position 10,470,863 of record JAQPPZ010002499.1, read on the forward strand.
TTCGGATCATTTTCCCATTTTTCTTGAGGGAGGGACTTCGAGAGGACAGCACCATAGGCCTTTTAAATTTGAGAATTTTTGGTTACAAAAGGAGGACCTTCGACAGAAAATTTCTCATTGGTGGACAGAAGGTCGTCCACCTTTTGGGACAGCAATGTTCAAATTTCATAAACAGCTTCAATTTGTCAAATTTCAATTGAAACAGTGGAGGAAAGGAAACAAGTCGGATTTCCAGTCCCAAAGGGCCCCCTTGGTGGCTAGATGGGAGGAGGTTCAGAAACTTTTTAGGGAAGGATCAATTACTGAGCAACTCAAATCTGAAGATGACGAACTGCGTAAAGCGGTTGAGGACATTGATAACCAAGAGGAGTTATACTGGAAACAGAGGGCTAGAAATACTTGGTTATTAGAGGGGGACAGAAATACCAAATTTTTTCATCGATCAGCTTGTGCTAGGAGACAGATGAACAATATGGAAGTTCTCAAAGATGAACATGGAAATGTCTTCGATACTATTCCTGGTATGCACTCCCATGCTATCGATTACTTTTCTAAAATTTTTAAGGAAAGTATGCAGCAAGATATTGAGGCTCAGAACGAAGTTCTTAATGTTATTCCTCCTATTATCTCTGAAGAGGACAATCAGACCCTGCTTAGACCCATTGAAAGGGATGAAGCGAGAAATGTGGTCTTTGGTATGAGTACTGGAAAATCTCCTGGTCCAGATGGCTTTCCTATTGAATTTTTTCGAGGCTTTCTGGGACACCTTGGAGGAGGATGTTCTGGCTGTTACTAAGGAATCCAGATCCAATCGAAGAATGCTCAGGGCGATCAATCACACCTTCATTGCTTTAATTCCAAAAGGGGAAGCGGGGACTCATATCTCTGATTTCAGGCCTATTGCTTTATGCAATGTGATTTACAAAATCATCAGTAAGATAATGGCTGAGAGGATTAAACCCCTTCTTCATAGCATCATTTCTCCTAAACAGGGGGGCTTTGTTGAGGGAAGACAAATATTGGATGGGGTGGTTTTGGCCCAGGAGGCCATCCATTCAATGCAAACTTCGGGCAACAAAGGCATGTTCATTAAACTGGATATGTCCAAGGCTTATGACCGGGTGGAGTGGTGCTTCTTGTCAAAAATGCTGGCTGCCTTTGGCTTCTCTCAGGAATGGATTGATTGGGTTATGAGTTGTGTTTCTTCTCCCTCTTTTTCTGTTCTCATTAAGGGCATTCCCTCGCTTCCTTTCGAAGCCTCCCGTGGGCTCCGCCAGGGAGACCCTTGTTCTCCCTATCTCTTCCTTCTCTTGGCTGAAGGTTTGGACAGACTATTTTTGAGGAGAAGGCAACAAGGTCTGCTTTCTGGTATCAAGGTTGGGGAGGAAACTTTGACTCACTTGCAATTTGTGGATGATACGGGTCTGGTTGGTGCGGACACTCTTCGGGAAGCTAGAGGAATCAGAGATACTTTGAATTTCTACCTAAGGGCTTCAAATCAGGTTCTAAATGTCAGGAAGTCCAAAGTGGTCTTTTTCAATCTCGACCAACGGCTTCAGGAGCGCGTTATTGAGATCCTGGGCTTCACAAGGACTTCTCTTCCAATTGTTTACCTGGGCGTTCCCCTTCATTTCAAAAAGTTAAATATTGATATTTGGAAGAACCTGTTAGCAGGCATCAAAGACAGAATGAATCATTGGGCCCATAAATGGCTAAGCTACGGGGGTAGATTAACCTTCCTGAAATCGATTATTCAGGCTTTGCCGATCTATAAATTCTCAATACTGGCTGCCCCTCATACCATCTGGAAAGAGCTGGACAAAATGGCTAGAAGATTTTTATGGGAAGGCGCAAAAGGGAAGAAAAAATGGGCCTTGGTTGGGTGGGACAAAGTTACCCAGCCTAAGGATAAAGGAGGGTTGGGCTTGAGAAGTTCTATGCTTAATAACAGAGCTTTGGCTGGAAAACTGTATTGGAGGTGGATTTCTCAGCCATCCTCTCTCTTCAGCAGAATTCTTTCCAGTAAATATTTGGGGCATGTTCATCCCAATGAGGTGGGTCACTTCCCCTTGGAAGGTCCCGGTTCCTTAGTGTGGCAGACTCTCAAGCTTGGGTCCCAGATTATCAAAGATCAATTATTCTGGAAAGTGGGGAAAGGAGACAAGGCTCATTTCTGGACTGACTCTTGGGACCAACATCCGCCCATTATTGTTATGTTCCCTGAGCTTCAACCTATCATGACCGCCTTAGAAGCCCAGGGTTGGATCCTTATTGATAATTATCTTCTTACCAGTCATTTGGGGGGGTATACTTTTAAAAAGTTTAAGCGATGGGAGGAGTGGCCAATTACTGTCTCTCCGGAGTTGGCACCTATCCTGCAAAAAATCTTGTCAGAAAGGTTCCTCATGGGGAAGGATGAGGAAGATGAATTAGCCTGGGGCTATGGAAGCCTTGGGGTCTACTCGGTTAAGGCTGGATATGAAGAGATCCTCCCTGAGCCTCCCCCACACTCTTTTCGGTTCAGCATTGGAGAAGGATTTGGCATTCAAAGGGTTGGCCGAAAGTGAATTTCTTCGCTTGGCAACTTATGCATAATGGTCTTCTCACCTTTGACAATCTCAGACGTAGGGGTTTCAATGGCCCCTCTCAATGTGCTTTATGCCTCCAACATGAGGAAACTGCAGACCATTTGTTTTTTGAGTGTCCTTTTACTCATCAGATTTGGGAACGCTGGTTCTCTCAATTTAAACTCCAGGCTAATGGTGTTCTCAACCGTACCAATATTTGGGAAAAATGGAAATGGGGCAGGTTCAATTCCATAGCTCTCCGAACTGGCTGGCAGTTAGGCTTTCTCTTCATTTGGTGGCAAGTTTGGTTGGAGAGAAACACCCGGATCTTTATAAACACTTTCTCCTCGATTGACGGCGTTTGGCAGGTCATCTGGAGCAAAGTCACAGAAACTGTTGCTACTTTTGTCAATGAAAAGAATCAGGCTACTCTTGGGCATCCTGAAGAGGGGGTTGAGGGTCATGAGAGGCAAGGCAGATCATGCTGGAAACCTCCCCCTGTAGGCTGGATCAAGATCAATACTGATGGGGCTGCAAAAGGCAACCCGGGCAACGCAGGAATTGGTGTTGTTTGTCGGGATCACTCGAGTGCGGTTCTTTACTGGGAATTGCAGGGATTGGGCAGAGCCACGAACAATGAAGCCGAAGCCTTGGCCATTAAGTCAGCGTCTATCTGGGCTGTTAAGCAGGGTTACCGGAGGATAATTCTTGAATCTGATTCTCAAGTCCTGATCGGCGCTCTAGATTGCTTGCGGAATTTCTCTTTAAAAGCCTGGAGACTGCGGATGTTGATATCTCAAATCAAGGAGTTATGGAGGGAGTTAGATGATGTCATCCCTGTGTATGTGAGTAGAAATCTGAACACGGTAGCTGACTTCCTTGCGAAGATGGGTGCTGAGAAAGAGGTAGGTGTTCAGCTGCACAGTGATATGCCTATGATAGATGAAGAGATTCGGAGTGGTCTGGAACGATCCCTGCATCCATGAGCTCAAAAATGACTAAGGTTAGTTTCTGTCGTGATATCGCGACATATTGCGCCGTCGCGACCCTGTTTGGTAATCTGTCGTGATTTCGCGACATGTTGCTCTGTCGTGACATGTTGCTCTGTCGCGACATGTTGCTCTGTCGCGACCTATCCTGGATAACTGTAGCGATTTCGCTACCCTTTTGGTTGCTGCGGCTTTGGGAGGAAAATTGTAGCGATTTCGTGACTTGTTGCGCCGTCGCGGTCGTTGATGAGAAGGTGTCACGATGTCGCGACCTTTTTGGTTGGTTTTGCTGCTGGAGGAAAAGTGTCGCGATATCGCGACGCTTTGAGAAAAATTGCATGAAAGGGAAAAACCGTCGCGATATCGCGACAATTTTTGTGAAAAGCTACTCTAAGGAAAATTCATCGCGATTTCGTGCCTTTTTTGAGGAAAGGACACAAAGGGGCATACTTGTTGCGATTTTGAGATGTTTTGAGCAAAATTTAGTTAAGGGGAAAAATCGTCGCGATATCGCGACCTTTTTGAGAAAAGCCTCCCAATGGATAACCTGTCACGATTTCGCGACATGTTTATGGAAAGGAAGCACGGGGGCAAACCTGTAGCGATTTCGCTACAGTTCTGGAGAAAAACTGCTTGCAGGAAAAACGTCGCGATTTCACGACTAGTTTTGGTAATGGGCACCTCGGGGGTGAACATGTCGCGATTTCGTGACACTTTTGCGGATGGGGCGCCCATTGGTTTTCTTGTCGCGATTTCGCTACACTTCCGGCCAAGTGGGGCTCCAAGGAAAAGTCGTCGCGATGTCGCGACACTTTCTCAAAGTTGCTGATCAAAGGGGTCCTCGTCGCGATTTCATGACAGTTTCGGGGAGCAGGTGCCTTCAGGCTTTCTCATCGCGATTTCACGACGCTTTTGGCGTTTGGGTGATTTGGTCTTTGTGCTGTCGCGATTTTGCGACTTTTTTCGTGTGTTGTGGCTCCGGCGCTTTTTGTCGCGATATCGCGACATGTCACGATTTCGCGACATGTCGCGTTATCGCGACTGGTTGTTGTGGCACGACGGTTGTTTGGTTTGGTGTCGCGATTTCGTGACATGTCGCGTTTTCGCGACATGTCGCGTTTTCGCGCCCTTTGTACTTCTGGTCTCTTTGCGCTTGGTTGGGATGCCCTTTCTCCCTCTTGTAACTGTCTTTTGTTTTAATACAAGTTTTTTTCATTTTTTTCAAAAAAAAACATTACAGTTAGCTGGGGTCCAGATATGCAGCGCTTCTGGAGTCAAGACTCGGATGATGCCCCCATTCAACTAGTGGATGGGGATGACGCAGGGGTAGCCGATGGCTACGATGCCTGGTACGTAGGCATCCGCCCTCCTTGGATGACAAGGGCTCAAGGTTCGATACACGCAGTTATGCATCGGATAGGGAGGCGACACCAAGAAGCTATGGAGGCGGCCTAGGGTCACGGAGGGAGAGATCTGAGGAGGCCACAGGTGCAGGAGAGGCCGTGATAGCGGGAGAGGAGGGAGGCGAGACCCCCTTCTCCATAGAGAGAGAGGCCACCATCGCCCGATAATGGCAAGGGTGTCAAAATTAGGGAGAGTAGCGAGACAGTGACTCTCCAAGCAGAGACGATCCGTCTCTAGGCGCAGGTGCAGACCCTATAGGAGGAGGCTGCACAACATCGAGCTGAGGTGACACAACTCCGATATGAGATTGCACGCCTTAGGGCATAGGGCAGAGGGGCGAGCATTGGGGAGCTGACACGGGCTATTGCCCAAATCACTTTCTATTAGACATTGTACTATCAGCTGGTGCCAGAGGAGGATAGACTACCACTGCCAGCTAACATCGTAGATCCGATCAGGATCGGGTCATTGAGGACTTTGTCCCGATCGACGACTAGGACTCGTAGTACTACACATACTACGATGGGGCCACCTCGTCCACCTCAGGGCGGGGGAGGAGATGAGGCTGAGAGCTCAAGGGGTTCTCAAGGCTAGAGTACTACACGACATTGTATAGATTGATATGATAGCACTTATTATATATATATATATATATTTTGGATAGAATATTGAGTATGCCGAGGTACATATTGTGGCATACCAATCTAGTTTTGATGATGTATATATACTATTGATATATATGAGGTGAGATATTTTTTGATCATATGACTTGTGTTATGTATTTTGATGATGCTTTTATGTTTAATTGATAGATTTGATGATTCATGTAATTACGTCATTGGAAATATCATGGTTTGAGTGTCATGCTTGTAAAATTTAAATGAAATAATCTGATGTAACAAATTGGTTGTTTGTGATGTAATGTGATAAAAAATAAAAAAGAGACTTCTAACAATAATTTCAAAGGACATTGTCACTATTATAGACCATTTCATGGAGTCGCCGCTCACTCGGTCGTCAAGCTAATCCCAGTATAGAAATATTGCTAAAAGTAAAAGAGTGCTTAAGATACTGTCTTAAGACTTTGGTGCAATGGTGCAAAGGATAATGATGATGGTTTGTTTTCAGATTTTCATAAAGTATGCATGAAATAATGTTAAAATGATTTTTGCTAGGCATAAATTCCTAAGTGTGATAAATTTTTTGGATAATTCCCTAGGAATTATACCATCATTGCAAAATTGAAGGTTGACATAATGACATGAAATAGTGAAAATGTGTTTGTTTGTTTGTAAAGCATAATTGTATAACAGAATGATTTAAGTCATATGGTTTTCATGATTTTAAATAAATGGGGAATAAAAATTGTTACAATGGTTTGTGCTAGGCATAGAATATGTAGGTATAGACTTATACCATCATCGCGAAAATCCAAAAAGAGATAGTTTTATTGCATGGTTGATTTTTAATAAACAGAAAATATGAAGGTGAGGACTTGCGCTAGGCATAAAATTCCAATTTTGGTTTTGGGACTATACCATCGTCGCGAAAGTCGGTATATATATATATATATATATATATATATATATATATATATATATATATATATATATATATATATATATATATATATATATATATATATATATATATATATATATATATATATATGTTTTGATTGTATAGTTTTGAAAGAAATGTTGATTTTTCTATTATATAGTTGTCTTTATGCTAAACAACTGTACTTGAAAGAAGAAAATGAATTATTCCAAACAAGTTGCAAAAATATTTCAAAGTATTTTGAAGACAAAAATTAGATTTATAAAGAATCCCATGTGCATATGTGAATTCGTTTTCAATCTTGATTTATCATAATGATACACAAAATCTCTCAAATACAAATGTGTGTGCCTTTGCATTGTTCATTTACCAGTTTTGAGAAAGATAATATGATACAAGTGATTTGAAGAAACAAAATAAGTGTTCATTAACCATGATGTAGATGCATATAACCATACTAGACTACTATGTAAGTCGGATTATCAAGAGCTAGCTAATCCATAAGCAGACATAGGTCTGTACAAAAGAAGGTTGCTAATGTGATAGACATATCGCCACGCTAGGAGTTACCCAAGGCCAAGCGGGTTGGGCACAAACCACCTGTTATGGGGCTTACCTCACAGTTTTCGAATAATTGAGAATTCCAGGGATTCAAGCTCATCAACCCTTCTTTTCTTTTCAAAGGGTAGGGAAAGGGATTTTATTGCTTTTGCTTTTGCTTTCTTTTCTTTTTTTTCTTCTTTTTTTCTTTTGTATTTTTGCTTGATTTTTGAGATAATGCTGAAATAGTGCTGAGAGAGTACAAAATGATTCTGAAATAATGCTTCTTTTTCTCATGATTTTGCTTGATTTTTCTTGTTCTTTTGCTTCCTATTCTAGGGATACTTGCTCAAATTAGCTGTAGAGCAAGGGATTTTTATTCCGGGTAGGGGTGAGCTTGTCCTTTTGCCAATTCTCAAAGATTCTAGACCATGTGCATGATAGGATAGCAGGGGAAACTTTTTGCTCAAGAAACCATTTCTACTATGTAGCAAAGCATGGAAATTACAAATATAATCATTTTATTGTGAAAATATGTGCTTGGTTTAAGTAAATAACAAGATCAATTCTCTGTTCTCAAACTTTACTTAATTGAATTTTGTGGACTTTGATATAAGAGAGATTAGTAATCATGCCAGATAAAATCAAGATATTTATTTTTGTGTTTGTGAAAGTGAGGGATTCCAAATAAATGCTAATTTATCCAAAATAATTTGAAACATATAACTGCAACATTTGTAAGAAAATATATATAAATATATATTTTTTTTTTTTGAGAAGTTTTGAGAATTTTGACTCTCTCTTTCTTCTTTATTTTGTTTTGGTTTCGCAAGAGTCAAGAATATTGTTGTTCTTATATTTTTATTATTTTTGAAAGAATTAACAAGTTCCATAAATAAATACAACAAATAGTTTTTGAAGATTTTGATGATTTATGAATGTTTTTGGTGTTTTTGAATTTATAAATTGAAAGAAATACAAGATAGTGTTTTTGAAATATTTTAAACAAATATATACAAGGATGAAATGACCAAATTTATACATAGTAACGTTTAAGATGCATAATATTCATGGGTTCTTTAAGTTCTTTACCATCTAAGGTAGATAATTTGTATGTTCCTGATTCAAATTTAGCAGTGATAATGTATGGTCCAAGCCAGTTGGGCTCAAATTTACCTTTGAGGTCTTTAGTTGCATTAGTATTTTTTTTATTTTCTTTTAAAACAAGGTCGTCGATCTCAAAGGATCGATGACGAAATTTCTTAGCATATGATCTTTTAAGCTTTTTTTGGTAGGCACGAAGATGTTCCAAAGCATTGATGTGTTTTTCATCTAGGAGTTCTAGCTGACTGAGTCTGCCAACTTGATATTCATCTCCTACTTTGGTATCCTGAAGTAGTAGAGCCAAAGAAGGAACTTCTAATTCAAAGGGAAAAATGGCTTTAGCACCATACACCAAAATAAAAGGTGAAGTGCCAATGGGGGTTCAAACACTAGTTTGATAGGCCCACAAGGCTGGATATAATTTAATATTCCAGTCGCGACCAGATTTAGTGACCAATATTTTGAGAATTTTGATTAAGGTTTTGTTAGATGCTTCTGCTTGACCATTACCCTGAGGATAATAGGGAGTGGACCAGCGATGTTGAATCTTATATTTTTGGCATAATTTTTTAACATATTTATTTTTGAAACAAGTTCCATTGTCAGAGATGAGATTTGCAGGAATTTCGAACCTACAAATGATTTGATTAAAAATAAATTTAGAAACTTGTGTGCCAGTGCAGGAAGCTAAAGGCATAGCTTCAACCCACTTCGTGAAATACTCAGTGGCGGTTATGATGAACTTGTGTCCATCAGATGACATAGGATTGATTTTTCCAATAATGTCTAGGCCCCATTTTGAAAAGGGCCAAGGAGATGAAATAGCCTGTAGCTCTTATGCAGGCGCATGGACAAGGTCAGCATGTTTCTGGCACTTGTCGCAATGGCGCACATAATCATATGCATCCTTTTCCATGGTAGGCCAAAAGTATCCTATCCTAAGGAGCTTTTTAGCAATAACAATACCACTGAAGTGTCCTCCACAAGATCCATCGTGGGCTTCACTCAAGGCTGATTTGGATTCTTCTAGATTCAAACATCTTAATAGGATACCTTCAAAAGATCTCCTATATAAAGTATTGCCAATTATTACAAATCAACTTGCTTGTCTACGTAATAACCGATGCTGGTTTCTATTAGAATTGGCAGGGAAAGTCCCATTTTGGAGAAAATCAAATATGTCCATATACCAAGGTTCAGGAGTAGTTTCGTTGATTAGAAACACACCCAAAGGTTCTAAGAATGACTTATTTGAAGCGGGTTCCTGGAGTTGACGAATAATGATAGTGGCATATTCGTCATCTAACTCCAAGGGTAGGAGAGATGCAGCTACGGATATAGCATCAGCTGCACGGTTGCAAGTTCGAGGAATAGCTTCCAAGGTAACTTGATCAAATAAAGACATTAGTTGTAAAACATAGGCCTTATATGGGCGTAGTTTATCATCTCTAGTCTAATAAAATTCATTAATTTGGTTTATAACCAGTTGAGAATCACAAAAAACTAACAGATGTTTAATTTTTAGCGCCAAGGCAGCTCGTAATCCAAGGATTAGAGCTTCATATTCAACAGTATTGTTGGTGTAAGAAAATGTCAATTTGAAGGACAAAGGAATAAGATGTTTTTGTGGGGATATTAAAATAATACCCGCACCAACCCCACTCATGCATCGGGCTCCATCAAAGTATAAGGACCATTGTTCAATATGGTCTGCCTCTAATTAGAGGCATTCATCAGGAAACTCAATGATGAGGGGATGGGTAGACTCTAAGGATACAACAGCTAATTGATCTGCTATGATTTGACCCTTAACAGACTTTTGTCCTATGAATGTGAGATCAAACTCGCTTAGGGCAAGAACCCACTTAGCTGTGTGACCTAATAAATAAGGTCGACTCATGAGATACCTCAAGGGATCATATTTAGCAATGACATAAGTTTTATGACTAAGCATATAATGTCATAATTTTTGCGTAGCAAAAACGACTGCTAAACATAGTTTTTCTAACGGTGTGTAGTGGGTTTCATAACTGATGAAGGTTCGGCTAATGTAATAATTAGCACGTTCTCTCTTTTCATCATCAAGATGAGCTAACATAGCTCCTAAGGCATAATCTGAAGCTGAAATATACAGGAGAAATGGGCGATCAGGTTTAGGTGGTGAAAGCACTGGTGGATTAAGGAGGTATTGCTTAAGAAGATCAAAAGATTCTCTACATTCATCATCCCAATTAAAAGGGACATCCTTCTTAAGGAGCTTAAGAAAGGGACCAGTTTTTTCTGCTAGTTTATCGATGAAGCGACAGATGGCTTGAAGCTTACCTTGTAAACTTCGTAACTCAGATATATTAGTAGGTGCGGGCATATCAGTGATAGTCACAATATTGAGAGGGTCGATTTCGATACCATGTAAAGAAACTAAAACCCCTAATAGTTTACCGAACTTAACTCCAAATATGCATTTGATGGATTTAATCGAATAAGATATTCTCATAATCGATTAAAAACTTTTCTCAAATCATATAAATGATTATCTTCAATAATAGAGCGAGCTATAATATCATCTACATAATCATGTAGGATATCATGCATCATATCATGAAAAATATAAGTCAGCTCGTTGATAGGTTGCACCTGCGTTCTTTAAGCCAAATGGAATCACTTTCCAACAAAAGGTACCCCAAGGGATAATAAAGGCTATTTTATCCTGATGTTTAGGAGCTATCCTGATCTGATTATAACCAGAGAATCCATACATTAAGGACATCATCCCACGTCCAGCAGTAAAGTCAATGATTTGATCCATGTTTGGAAGAGGAAAATCATCTTTAGGGCATGCAGCGTTAATTTCTCTAAAATCTGTGCAAACCCTAACTTTGGTAGCTTATTTCTTGGTAACTGGAACTACATTTGAGATCCATTCAGCATAATCAATAGCTTGTATGAAAACAACATTCAGGAGTTTTTCTAACTCTCCTTTGACTAGCAGAGCCACTTTGGGATGCATTTTTCTAAGTTTTTGTTTAACAGGTTTAGCATCCGGATGGACTACTAGATGATGCATGACTACAGAAGGGTCCAGACCTGCCATATCTTCATATGTCCAAGTGAAGACATCTTCATACTCTTTAAGGAATGCAATGTATTGCTCTTATTTTTCTTGACTTAATTCTGATCCAATATTGATTATGTGGGGATTATCCTCAGTTCCAATATTAATTTTAATGACATTTTCTACCTCCATGTGTAGATCTCTTTCAAAATTAGGTGGGGTGGGTGAAACGCCCAATTCTTGTAATTCTTGTAAGGTTAATTTGGATAATTCATCTTGAGGATTAGTGGTCTCAAGTTGGGCTATAGTTGGTATAGAACCATCAAAATAAAATCCATTGTGTAACATCTCTTCAACGGAGACATCGTGGAAGATATCTCCTTCCAACTCCTCATCGGAGTCAGCAATCATTTCAGGGTAAGCTATGGATAGCATGTTACATGTAAATGGATGATTTTTTAGAGGCAAATCACCACGCCTATCCAAATAATCTTGATAACATATGAGTTGATCATCATATTCAAAAGGAAAGGGTTGAACCTTACTAGGAAGTAGGCCCACACCACAACGGGCAGGCCACAGTTCTACCTTGAAAGGTTCTTTCATGCCATTTTGGAAAGGTCCCAACCCTTTCCCTTTATATCCCATTTTAAGCATTATGGGTTTAGCTTTAATATATTCATTGGTAAAATAACATCGAGCGTATCCCTCATGATGAGTTTTGATATTCCGAGGGATTCTTCCCCAGTCATATCCTTTATAAATGAAGGCACAACTCTCGACTTGGTAAATACTTCCCATAGGTTGTGGGAGGCCCAAAGTACGAGGAGATGGCGGAAAGTTATTTAAAAGAATTGAATCTTGCATGAAAGCATTTGGTTTTTTTGATATTAAGATTGTGGATAAATCTGGTAAAAGTTCATCAAAAATAGCATAAGAAGTAGAAGTATTATTCCCTATATCTTTAGATGTGGAAGGTATGATAGATGTTTATAATGTGGAAGTGTTAATAGACGGGTCTATAGGTTTTGAAATTATAGGGATAGAACCTGAAGGATTGGTTGTAGATTGAAGATATTTTTGAGGTTCTAGAGTGATTTGTTTAGAAGATTGTTGAGTTAAGTGTATAGGTGTAATTGATGGGGTAGATGATGTTATGTGTGTGTGTTTCACAAGTTTAGATGAAAAATAAGAACTAGGATGTGTGGATGATAGAGTGGGGCAAAATTGCACTCCAACAGGTTCTGCCAAAGCACACATATCAAAGGGTCTAGGATCACCGTGGATAGTGACCAACTGATTTTTAAATTCGAATTTAACACATTGGTGTAAATTTTATGGGACAGCCCGCATCGCATTAATCCAAGGGCGACCCAAAAGTATATTGTATGATGTTGGGCAATGTACAATAAACATGGTTGTATCTAGGGTTCTAGGACCAACTTGCAATGGGATGGTAATAACTCCACATGTTTCTTGTGTTTCGTCATTGAAAGCTTTGATAATCATGTCAGTTTTCTTCATTTCATCACTTCTAAAGCCAAATCATTGGTAGAAGTCAAAAGTGCAAATGTTTAGAGATGAGCCATTATCAATCAAGACTCATTTGACAAATACATCTCCAATTAGAGCAATAATATATAAGGGATTATCCTTATGTAAACTGTGTTGTGGGATATATTTATCCCGAAAGTCAATACAATCAACCTCTCGAGTAATGATAGTATTGGCCATAGCTTCAGGTTGAATGTTTTGAGGTACCATCATTTGGCTTAATGTAAGCATCAACTCATCCCTATGGGTAGGAGAAGATCTTAATAAATCCAAAAGGGAAATTTTGGTTGTAGTATTAGATAATTGCTCATTAATATTGTAAGGGGGTTTAGGTTGAACATTAGGAGCATGATTCCCTTTATTGGGATTTTTCAAAACGAATGGAGCTGATCCATCATTCTGATTTGGTTCTTGTTGAGAATTTTGAGCTTGTTGTCGGGTAACGACTCCAATGGTACCTACAATGTTATATTGAGGACGCTGAACTGGTATCGGTCTAGCGTTTATGGCTTGTTAATTTGGGAGGAATTGATTAGAAGAAGGTCGATTAGTAACTCTTCTAGGAAATGGTTCTTCTGGGACCATAGCATCTGTGACGGGTTGAATAGGATCTGATTCGTTTTCAGAACTATTCGATTGGTTTGAAGTGATGTCCACTTCGCTTTCAGTATCTGATTCTATATCACTAGAATCAGGAGTTTGAATATTATGTAGGGGCCTGGTCATAACCAGGGATAAGGTTGTGTCAAATATTTGAGGATCAGGATTAAGTAAATGCCCACTAATGGTTCCTACATATCGGGTAGGAGGCGAAACATTATGATGTTCGATTTGATTGGCCACCTCTTTACCATGTCTTGGTAAAGGGTGTTGAAATATGTCTAATGATTGATTAGCATTTTTATTTTGATTTTGGGGAATGGTATTTTGAGTATTATTAGGAGCATTTTGTTTAGGTTGGAAGGCTTGCACCTCCATTTCATTATTATCAATCAAATCTTGTATTTTATATTTCAACCTTTTACAAGCGTTGGTAGAGTGTCCAGGTCCTCTATGGAAATCACAATGTAAGTTAGCTCTGTATCCGGGTATAGTTGGATCAGGTTCCCAGATAGCTGGTAATTGGATCAAACCTCTTTCGAGTAATTGAGGTAAAATAGTTCATAATGGTTGATTCAATCTAGTAAATTCTCGAGGAGGTTTGTCAGGAGGTTTCAATATAAATTTTTCTATTGTCTTCATTACATTGATATTAGCAACATCTCTATTGTCAATGACTTCGTCACCGACAACTTGTTTGTTTTTATATTGATTTCTAGAGGTTTTCTCATCATCCTTCTTCCTAAGTTGGCCTCTCCTAATGAGGGCATCTTCTACTCTTCGAGCTAAATCTATAGCTTGATCGAAGGTAGTTAAAGTAGCAGTTGATAGCTCATAAGATATTTGTTCTTGTAAGTTATTGATAAAAATGTCCAACATTTCCCTATAAGGCAGCACAAAGTGCAGTTTTCCTATCAACTGCCTCCATCTAGCTAAGAAATCAGCAAAACATTCATCCTTGTCTTGTTTTAAGTTGTATAAATCTTTAATGGTTACATGCCTCTCGATGTAGGCACTAAATTGATGGATAAAATATTCAGCTATTTCTTCAAAGTTTCTCAAAGAATGAGTGGGCAATTGATAGTACCACTCTAATGCCATTCCACCTAAACTTTTCGAGAACATCTTTAGTAATAGCAAGTCATCATGTGATATATCATGACATGCTGTCCTAAACATGCGAAGATGCTCTATGGGATCTTCAATTCCTTTATTTATAGGCAAGATGGGCATGGGAAAATTCTTAGGGTATGGTTGAGCTACAACTATGGGATCCAAAGGTTGACTACATATCTCTCGATAACTGTACGAGGGCCGATAAGGATCAATCAGGTCCATATGCGAAGCTAACTGTTTCACCATGGCTTCCAGATTACTAGTTTGCCCACCATATTGGTTCGGTAGGGCATTGATATGGGATTTGTGAGCATATGATGGAGGGACATGAAGATTAGATGCTATATTGCTATTGTGTAAATTGTTGGTAGGAAAGACGTTATGAAGGAATTTTGAAGTTGTATTATGTTGTATTCCAGATTGTTGAAAATTGGTGTTTGACTTCATTTTAGTTTTTTGTTTACTTGAAGCATATTGATCAATAGTTTGACGAAGTAAAGTAGTGAAGGAAGTTTTATTTTGTGTGGGAACGATTTTAGGTTGAATAACAGGTTCCTTAGGAGGTTGGGTAACCTGTTGTTTTGACATGTTTTGGGCCATAGTGACCATATCTGTATTGGATGGTCCAACTTTATCACTTTCTTGATCAATGAAAGACAAGGGATTAGTGCGTACATCAAACGCATATTCTATGGCTTCTTGAGTGTCACTAATTTGCCCTTTATCAATACGAACTGCCACATTAAGGGCATCAATGTTATCATTGAGAAATTTTTGAAAATGATCTACGTTGTCAAAAGCAATAGTTCCATCTGGAGCTACTGTAGGGGATGAGGATCCATCCTCTTTAACACTTCCTTATTGTTCATTATCTTCACCTAAGTCATCTTCTGGGTGATCTAGATTTTCTCCTTCCAAAATTGGATCTTCAGGAAGGACGTTTGGGTCTCTAGTTTTATCTTGTAACCAATCTTCTTCTTCTCCTAAAGTTTCTTTACCATTCCTAAGTTTAGGCATGGTGCTCAATTTTAGATTTCAGCAAATATATATATATTTATATATATATATGCAGCAAGCTTAAGAGGTATATATCAATTATATACCTACTACAATATTTGAAATGAAATGTTTTTGATTTTTTGTTATGTTTTTTTTTTTAGTTTTTCTCTGTTTTTTGTAATAATATTGTAAAGATGACAAACAATACAATAAATGCAAGAAATAATAATACTGAAATTAATAATCTAGTTTTCTATAAACAATTTATAAATATCATTAATGGGCTCAAGTTCTTCAGGAGTCATGAAGTGTTCTTCTTCAAATTAAAAATTTTCTTTTAAAAATTTAATGAAAAGAGCTATAGTGATATTATCTGTCTCAGATGCTGGTTGATAGAAGTAAAGTTCGTGGCAATACTCTCGATATAACACAGCTCTAGGAACTCTCTTCCATCTTTCCCTATCCATAAGAACAACCTCTTAGTCTTCTACACGACCTAGGAACTGGTGTATAGTAGCTGCGTTCTCGAGGTATTCCTCAAAGGTGAACAATTTTGAAGACACAAGAGCTCTCCTATAAGCTAACCATCTATGGTAAGCTCTCTGCAGTTCATGATAAAAGACAAGTTGATGAGGATCCAGGATTCTATCTAGGATAAGCCTCTTGATTTGTTTAATTTTTGTTGACCTAGATGATATGAAACTAAGTCTTCTATCAAGCTCGTCCCACAAGAGTTGATTTCTATCTGTTTCAGGCACACTAAGCACAAAATTGATTTCTATGGCTGCCAATTGGTTTTCAACATTTATAGTAACCACTAATATTTTCTTAGGAGCTACCATCTAAACATGACATGCAACTTATTAATTTTAAATGATTTGAAATGCATCTATGTTTTAGTTGTTTTATTATTTTTTTGTTTTTGTTTTCAAAAGGTTTTAAATGCATTCACGTCGGGTTCACCAAAATGTATCGCTCCAAATTTTTCACACCCTTACCTTCAGGCTATAGGATCCATGCCCGAAAGGGGGATGTGAAAAGGATGGCGTGGTACCTCGGACTAAGAGGGCTTATGAAGGTCCCGCATCTCAAGGGAGGTGTATATTGGTGATTTTTTGACGGATGGTGGGCTCACCAGGAAACATTCAATGGCAGTTTCCATGCCTAGGTTTGGAATGTATTTTGTGTGTTCATTTTAGCCTTAAGAATTCAAGTCCTAAGTTTGGCCAAATGAATCTAAATTATTCTATATGAAAATGCAGATTTAATGAATACAAAAGAACAGATTAAGACAGAAGACAGAGAAATTAAGGAGTGTTAAAAGAAAAATACCTGATCCAGATGTCTGATGAAGATTCTGATGTTTGAAGCAGTCAGGATCGCCTGGAATTCGATAGAATCGTCTAAGATCTGATAGGATCATCTGATATCTGATGAATTCGTCAGACGAATTTGTTAGAGACCTGCAAATAGAGAAATAGGTGCAAAATACAGAAAATGCAGCAATGCTAACATAGGGAAACAATGTAAAATGATAGTAGC
Organism: Wollemia nobilis; assembly: GCA_028583015.1. NCBI lineage: Eukaryota > Viridiplantae > Streptophyta > Pinopsida > Araucariales > Araucariaceae > Wollemia > Wollemia nobilis. The sequence goes on from JAQPPZ010002499.1 coordinate 10,487,890, forward strand.
ATTATCAAACTAAAACTCATAAGCAAAAACATGCATGCATTATACTGATTTCATAATAATTATGATTTAATTATGCATTTAAAGCTATATGGGTGAACTCCAAAATACAGAATAGCATAAAATACTAAATAAACTAACTAATTACAGAATAAAATAGTAGAGAAAAGATGGAGAGATGCAAACTTTAGGCACTAATTGCCTCAATGTTGACTGCAGTCGAAATCGTCTCGCATTGGTACGAAATCATCTCTAATTCGACAGGATCACCTCCGATCTGAACAGGATCATCGATGATGATGTAAGTTTGCTCCGGCTAAAAAACACTAAGGTACCTACAACAAAATTGGTATAGAGCTAATGCAAATATGAATTTAAGATGTCTTAATGCGTATGAAGTTGGGTTACAGGAATTATCAGCCAAGGGGGTGCTAAGGGGAGGGCTTAGGATTAAATAGGCTTAAGAGGGAGGTTAGGAGGTTGGAGATCATCCCTATTTGGGAGATCTCCAATGAGGGAGGGTCTTTAACGACGCAGACACGCTTCTACCCGGATTAGAGACTCGTTGGAACAAAAGCTAATTATGCAAAATCAGTTTAGGGACAAGATTGTCTGGACGTCCTAGTCTAGACGAAATCGTCAAATCTGGGGCGATATTTTCTGATCGATGACGATATCATCAAACGGTCAAAACAAACTCTAAAAATGGCATGAGAAAATGGGAAACGGATTAACCGACGGTTAACGGGCGGTTTGGGAGGTTAAAATTTGAATTTGAATTATTTACTAAGGTAAATGTAATTATTAAGGTTTCACTGTGCCAATTTTAGGGTGCTACAATAGAACATGGTCTGAGCAATAGCCCATGCCAGATCCTGCATGCTTGCCCCTCTACTTTGAGCCCTGAGTCGTGTAGCCTCATCCTATAGTATCTGCACCTGAGCTCATAGGCAGGTATTCTCCACTCAGAGAGCTACAATCTCGTTGCTCTCCCCCACCTCAACACCCTTGCCCTTATCGGGTGATGGTGGCCTATCCCTCTACTGATAAGGGAGTCCCTCCTACCTCCTCTCTGGTTGTTGCGATCTCTCCAGAGCCTATGGCACTCTCCAACGTCTCTCATAAGGAGGTCGTCACTGATCCCTCCCTTTGTGACTCCTTACTACATCGATGGTAGCCTTGCATCGCCTCCCCATGCATTGCACAACAACGTGCATCAGACCCTGTACCCTCATCATCTGAGGAGGGTGAATGTCTGCATACCAGGCATCATATCTGTATGCTACCCCATCATCATCCCCATCCACTAGCTATATGGGGGCATCATTAGTATCCTAACTCCATAACCGCTACATTTATGGAGCCCCACTTAGTGTATTATTATCCCAGATAGTCCAGGAGTACTCGTAATCCCTGAGAGAAGGGATCCCCTACTGTAGATAAAACTGCCTCAAAACTTGGTCATAACGGTGGAGCTCTACCTCTCCCTGATCCATACTCAACCATAAGACTTGTCTAATGCGAGCCAACTCCTGTCCATACTCTCCCCATCCTGGATGCTCTCTCCATGGCCTCCAGGTGATCTAATCTGGGATGAGATCGTCTAGCAACCTCTGGGACATCGATAGATCTATCTGCCACTGTGACCCTCTCTAGAGCCACCAATAGAAAACTTAGGGTCTCTCTTGATCAGCTCTTGTCAGTGGAAGCCCTACCAGCCTCTACATCGTAATTTTCTCCCAACACCAAACTTGTAGCAATGATGTCGGCACCATACATCGACCTCCCTTTTATATGACCTCGTAAAGGATATTATACAAGCGACATAGTACAAAACTGCCCCAAGCAAACCTATAACTGTGGTCGCTCATGTCACAGACCATATCTGAGAGGAGCCATGATAACCTACATTTTCTCTGGTGGTATAGAAGTAGGCCACCCACCACCCCTACCAAAACCTGGGTCAATCGAGACACCCCAGGTATCTGCCTCAATGCCTCGATGTTCACTCCACCCTTCTCCAGGGTGAAGCTTGGGTCGTTGCACAATCACATCATGGCATGGCCATGATTGGCCGAAGGAGTCATGAATCGCCCATGTATGGGGATCATCAAGATCCTCCATACATCCTCTAGAGTTGGAATCATCTCCCCTATCGATAGTCAGAAGCAAGATGATCCCGGATACCATCTCTCTGCTAGGGTTGTCAGTAGCCCCATGTTTGTAGGAATTTGTGGCATCTCTGCCACATGCTGTAGTCCAACATCTACCAGTCTATCCTGCTTGGCATTTTTGAGCATAGCTATATCGTCTTTGAGCCCCTTGTATTTCCATTCCTGACATTTTAGTAATCCCCTCTATAAAATAAACAATAAAACAACAAAAAAAATCATTAGTACATAATCATTAAAATCAATTAAAATCAATTTCATCTCATAAAAAAATGATATCGTCCATTATTGGATGATATCGTACTAAATTTAGTAAAATCATCCTTGGTAGGATGAAATCATCTCCCTTTTGTTCAATTTAGGTATCATCCTTTATTCAACGGAATCGCCCTTATTTCTCCAATTTTGTCCTTCGACGAAATTGGCGATATAGGAACGATTTCGATGAAATTGGGACGATTTCGTCCCAACATTGTCAATGGCCTAAAAACGGCCGCGATGACCAAAAACAATTAAAATTCAACTAAAAAATTAAACAAATCAAGTTAAAAACATAATGTATCAGGTTTAGATCCTTACCCACAACCCGTGTCGGACCTCTGTCGATCTGTGTGTCATTTCTACCATTTTGCCTGCAGAGCTCTGAAACAACGAAAGTGAATAGTAAAAATGAATTAGGGTTTTACCCTATTTTTCTTAATTTTATTTAAAAACAACATTTTTTTAAATTTTTTAATTTTTGCTTTTTCGCGCTTTTACCTCAAATGTTCGATTTGGGTAAAAACTCGGAGGGGGCACCATAGCAAGCAATTGTACGATTTGACCTAGAATCGTCGTCTAAAAAATAAAATAAAATTTATTTTCTCTTAAAGCGTGAAGAACTCGTCTTTAATGCATTTTCTTCAAAAAATTCGCTAAAGAGGGGGCAAAATGTAGCACCCTAAAATTGGCGCAATTAAACCATCAGTAAAAAGATAAAAAAAAATTTGAATTTTAACCCCAAAACCGCCTGTTAACCGCTCACCTCATTTTTTGCAACATTTTTAGAAGTTGTTTTTACCATTGGACGATATCATCATCGATCTGATGATATCTTCCCAAATCAGACGAATTCGTCTAGAATAGAACGTCCAGACGATTTCGTCCCAAAATCGAATTTTCATAATTAGCCTCTATTTCAACAACCTCTCCAACTCGGGCAGAAGCGTTTCCGCGTGGTTGGAGATTCCTACGTTGGAGATCTCCCAGATTGGGATGATCCCCAACCTCCTAACCTCCCGCTAATCTTATATAAACTTGGGATTTTCTTAGTTTATCCGCCTGGCTGATCATTTCCTTACAACTCTAGTTTTTTGTTGTATTAGAACATCCTCGCCCCCATCATCGTAGGCGATCCAACACAATTTCGGATGATCCTGTCAAGATCGGTGATGATCTCATACGATTGCAGATGATTTTGACTATAGTTCAGATTGGGGGCAACCAGAGCCCTGAGTTTGCATTTTCTACCCTTATTTCTTATTTAATTGTGCATTAGATTGATTTATTTTTGTTCTGTATCCTGGAGTTCACCTCATTTAGCATATTTGCATGATAAAATTTAAAATAGGTTATTAAAAAAGTGCATCCCATTTGATTTGCTATATGGATTTATTATTTAAGCATCTATACTATTATTTCTATCATTTTACATCATTCTTGCAATTGCATTTTCAATTTTTGGTGTCTGTTTCCATGATTGCAGGTTTTTGAAGAATTCGTCTAAATTCATCAGGTCGCTGACTATCTTTTCTGATCTCAGATGATCACTTGTGATTTGGGATGATTTTTTACAATTACAGATTATCCTATCATATTCGGGATGATCTGGACTCCTACAAGCTTTAGAATCTACATCAGACATCAGGAATCAGGTGTATTCCTCTCCATTTCACATATTCTCTGTATTTAGGATTCATTCATGTTTGTTGTCTTCATATAAACCCAAAATTTCATATATAATAGCTTAGATTCATTTTAGCCAACCTAGGAATATGAATGATTGAATATAAAATGAACACATCAAACCCATTCTTAACCTAGGTAGAGAAACTGCCACTCAAAGTTTCCTGGTGAACCCCACCATCCATCAAAAATTCACCCTTATACCCCTTCCCCGAGATGCGTGACCTTCAAAGGGCCTCTCCATCTGAGGTATTGTCCCATCCTTCTCGCATCCCCATTCCAGGGCATGGATCCTTTAGCCTGAAGGTAAGGGTGTAAATTTTTTTTGCGATACAGACACCAAGTCTGGAGGAGTGTCCATCTCTCAGTGGTATGAGGCAAGGGTATTCTTGAGGAGGCATGTCGTGTTGTTGATGGTTGTAAGCAACATCTTGATACTAGATTTATTAGGTTTAAGTTTCATGTGGAACCTCCTTGCGATGGTTCAGGACCTGCTGGATAGTGAGGCATCCATCATCTATGCATGGGGGAGGTCCCTATTGGCTTAGTGCTATGATGAGTTGTACCATATCCGTCGATGAGGTCATGTCGATATTGATTGTAACTTGCTCTTACAGGTTTTGGGATGGGAGCACATCAAGGTAGATCACCCTAGAGGACTTCCTATCAAGATCACATTGATAGAGGATCATATGTAGTGTTATCCTGCTAGATGGGCTTGAGGGTGCGAGGGGAGCAAGAGTCATCGTCATGTAGGGGATCTTTCTCATTACACCGCTACTTTCACTAGGCTTAAGGATGATTATGTCATTTGGTGACCATATCATGAGTGCCCATATTGGGATGATCCTACTAGTTTTACAGCTAGGAAGTGACATGAGTGATGGCTTATCGATCGCAAGGTTAGCATCTGAGAGCATTTCTTCTATTCCCAAGTTCTTCGTCAGTACGAGTTGCAGTAGGATGTGCCCTTTGTTCCATTTGTATATAGGTGCCTCATAGTAGAGAGATATCTTCCTCCACCATGGATCATAGAGATATCATATGAGGAGGATGCCCTAGCGGTTGCCCTAGATGTTGTTGGGGGAGTTACAGAGGTGTTTTCTTAGTGGTGGGGGGATCGAATGTGGTATGGTGATGGTAGCTTGGGTCACGAGGATGATGGTGGAGATGATGGTACAAATTTTATAGGGCATAGAGTCCAATCCAATACTAATGTATAGGGCCAGCCAGCAAAGTAGGTGGCAACAGAGGAGTAGGATGCTCTTGAGGAGGATGAGGAGGAGTTGGAGCCCAAGGAGAGAGATTCTCCTTTGACAGCACAGTTGCACGAGGTCGAGGCTAAGCTCCAACTGACCAAGATCTAGGTGCAGCAGTGAGATGCTACCATAGCACAATGGAATACCACCATAGAGTAGCTCATGTCATAGATCTAGGATTTGTAGGCTATTGTCAAGGGCGATGCGACTAGGATGCAATTTTTCGTCCCTCCTTCTACACCATAGGGTGCTACTGGAGCAGATCTTGGAGCATATGTTACACACCTATAGTCACTATTATAGGGGTACGAGAGGAAGATCCAAGGACATATCTCCCACATTACCATTCTCCAGATGCAGCTTAGGAGGCATGGGCTTATCCCTAAGGAGGCACCAGGTGTAGGTGGTTCATAGGTCAGCAGGCGATCCATATATGGATAGTCTTCCTCTCGTCCTAGTCAGAGGACTAAGAATTGTATAGAGAGATCCGTAGGGTCACATCACTCCATGTGTGACATGACCATAGGGGGAGGTGATGCTGGGGGTACATGCCTTGTGTTTGATTGATGATTGATGATGCACTTGGACTCTATTTTTGAGGTTTGCTTGACCTATATGACTTGGTGCCTGTGGGCGATTTTGTATATTCATGCACTTTGAGATATACATTTTGAGACATATTTTGAGACAGATATATTTATATGCGACTTTGCATTTGTGTTTCATTATGCGTGTCATTTATTGCTTATGTTTTTTTTTATTTATGCAATATTATGATGGAATTATGGTGTGGTGGTATATATATGTTAGATGATAGATGATATTTATGATGATATGGATTTGAGATGGATGCTTATGTATGTTTTTATGTAGATGCTTTCATGATTTTATTATTGTGACATTATGTGATGTATCTTGATTTGATTTGATGATGGATTTAAGATCCTTTGTATGGATGAATGCAATGATGTGATCTTTGATGCAAATGAATGATTTATGAACTGTGTATTTGTGGATGAAATGCAATGATGTGACCTTTTGATGTACATGGATGATTTATGAACTGTGTATTTATGGATGAAATGTTCTTGTTAAATACATGTTTAATTTTGATTTAATTGTATGCATCTAACTAATGCTATGATATGGTGAATGTGGTATATAATTTAATGTGAATGAACTTGTATGTTTTAATCACTTTAAACATAATGGATGCATATGCCATGATTTTGAAAATTTAATGGGTGATACCACAGAAAGTATAACAACCATGAATATTTAATAATCATTCTACTCATAAGAATTAGTTATTGAAATCCTCCATATGTGCAATGTAGTGGTGTGGAACGTATGTTTTTTCTGGATAAGCTTCTATAATTTAAGAGATGTAAAATAGTTAGCGGTCATTTAGACATCATTTTTGACATATATTCGGTATCTATTTTAATATTATTTTATTAATACCCCCTAATTTATAGAAGCTTATAAAGAAATTTGATGATGCGATTGATTTTATGCTTTTTTTCTATGGTAAAAAAAAAAATTGTGGGTTTTCCTGAGACTTCAATCTTTCTAGTGACCCTATCAACAATTATGTACTTTCCATACAAGACTTTTTGAAAGGCAAGGCTTTCACTCTATTCCTGTATATTCAATCTTTTTGTGTGTGCAAATGAATTTATTTTAGATAGAACTCAAGCTTTTCCTCCAATGTTAGGCGGGATTCTTTCAGCCCGTTTCTAAGATCAGGGATTCTTTCAGCCTGTTTCTAAGATCAAGGATTCTCAAGTATTTTATCTCATCCTTATGTTGGACTTAGTTAGATTATACCACTAGGCAGTTTTGAGTTACCTAAGCTAGCTCATCCACATTCAAACATTGGTCTATACAAATGCCAAAATATTTTGTAATAGATGTATCATCATGCATAAGGATTTCTCCTTCTAGTTTTGTGCAATGCTGAGAATTCCAGGGATTTAAGTTATATTCCCTTTTTTTCTTCATTTATTTTGGGATACTTGCTCATACTTAGTGATGAAAATCACTGTTTATTTTAACTGATTTTTTTTTTTTTTTAAGCAAGGGATTTATGTAAATATGAATTCACTTGTTTGTTTTGACTATGACTGATTTGATTTTTTATTTTTAAAATTTTCTTTTGAAACTGGGATTTTTAATTTTTGTGCTTTGTTTCAGGATTTTGCTTGTTCTAATGAAAGTAAGGGATTTGTGTAGTGATGATAATCACTCAATTTTGGGTAGGGAAAAACTTGTCCTTTTGCCAATTCTTAGCACCTTTAAACTGGTTGCACAGGGGGATAAGCAAGGAAGATCCTTTTCACTTTTGGTAACCTAAACCAATTTGTTGTTTTCATCTTTCCTTTGTATCAACTAGGATTTTAGTGTTTCAATTAGTAATGGGATCCTAAATATCCAAGGTACTACAACTAGACCTTGCTCTTCTATTAATCAAAGTGGTTTTCCATCAAAGTTGATAAGACCACTAGACATGGTTGAAATGATAGGAAACCTTTGTATATTCTATATAGCAACATTATTTAGTTGTGTTGAGAAACACAATTACACACATGGATGCATGGATGAGAATGAATTTTATATATTGTGATTGAGATACAAATTGTGGGATCATTTGTAAAATTGTGATCATAACATATGCGAATGCAATGGATATGTATGGATATGCAATTATGCATATATGAGATGCAAATATTTTTGTATTTTTTATTTTGCTTTTGTTTTTTTCCTTTTGATTATTTTGAATGTTTTTGTGTTTTGATTCGACCAAAGGGCTTTGAAATGCCTTTGGAGCTTTTGTGTTTGATTTTGACCAAGCGGGTTGGGTACCCTTGGAGATTTTTTATGTTTTGATTTTGACCAAGTGGGTTTGATACCCTTGGATCATTTTTATGATTTTGACCAAGTGGTTTGGATACCCTTGGAGCATTTTTATGATTTTGACCAAGCGATTTGTGTACATTTGGAGAATTTTTGTGATTTTGATCTTGCTTGACCAAAGGGCTTTAAGATGCCTTTTGAGCTTTAGTTTGATTTTGACCAAGCGGATTGGGTACCCTTGGAGCATTTTTGTGATTTTGATTTTGACCAAGCAGGTTTGATACCCTTGGAGCATTTTTATGATTTTGACCAAGCGGTTGGATACCCTTGGAGCATTTTTATAATTTTGACCAAGCGGTTTGTGTACCCTTGGAGCATTTTTATGATTTTGATCTTGCTTTACCAAAGGGTTTTAAGATGCCTTTGGAGTTTTTGTTTGATTTTGACCAAGTGGATTGGGTACCCTTGGAGCATTTTTGTGATTTTGATTTTTATGACATATTTGAATGTTTTTGACTTTTATGACTTATTTGAATGTTTTTAATTTGATTTTATGACATATTTGAATGTTTTTTATTTTATGACATATTTGAATGTTTTTAACTTTTATGAATTATTTGAATGTTTTTTATTTTATTTTATGAAATAATTGAATGTTTTTTATTTTATGACATATTTGAATGTTTTTTATTTTATGTATGAAATGCCTTTAGATGAATGATGTTCAGAATTTCAGGCTCTTCAACACCGTCCAAAGATGTTAGGCGATACACTCCAGGACAAACTTTCTTTAAAATTATGTAGGGTCCTATCCAATTTGCTGCAAATTTGTCTCGCAAATACGGTGGTAGGTTTGAGTTCTATTGATTTTATTTGAGCACTAGATCCCCAACTTTGAATTCTCTCAAATGGAATTTACTATTGTATGCTTGTGCAAGGTGATTCTGATAAACGTGGAGATGCTCCAATGCATTGACCCATCATTCATCCAAAAACATTAACTGATCCAGGCAGTCTTGCCGCACTGTTTCATAATCTATGAAGTCTTTTAATGCTATGTGCAAGTTTGGGATTTCCATTTCTAGCAGCATGATGGCCTCGGTGCCATAATCGAGTGAAAATGGTGCTTCCCCAGTGGGCATCCACACAATAGTCCTATATGCCCATAATGCTAGAGGTAAATGCATATTCTAGTCCCTATGATTATCTTTCACTCTTTTCCTCAAGATGGAGATGATTATTTTATTTGAGGCTTTTGCTTGCCCATTTGCTTGCGGATAATAGGGTGTTAAAAAACTGTGTCGGATGTGGTATTTTTCCTTTAAAGAACATACATTTTTATTCTTGAAAGATGGTCCATTATCTGATATAATTTTTGAAGGGACCACAAATCGACTTATGATATTATGGAGTATAAACTCTACAATCCTTGGTCCAATTATCGATGTTAAGGGGATCACTTCGACCCATTTGGTGAAATACTCAGTGGCCGTTATGATGAATGTGTGTCGATCTAAATATGGGGGAGATATCTTTCCAATCAAGTCTAATCCCCATTGCAATAAGGGCCATGCTGCCTGGATGGGTTGCAAGGCTTGTGATGGCAAGTGAGTCAAGTGTGTATGATGCTGACACTTTATGCATTTCTTGACATACTAACAATATTATTTTTCCATAGTGGGCCAATAGTAACCCATTATCAAAATACGCTTAAAGATGGCCATGCCACTGAAGTGACCACCACACGTACCATCATGAGCTTGAAAAAATACCCAAGATGCTTCCTAGATCTCAAGACAATGAAGGAGCATTCCATCGTAACATCATCTATAAAGGATATCTCCTAGCAAAATGTATATAGTCACCTTTTGTTTGAATGTTCATTTCTCAGTATGTGACAGGTCTTGCGATATCATTCCAAGCTTTAGGAAGTCCCTCAATTGGGAAATCCAATCTTGATAAGCCATTGATTATATGGATAAAACGATGTGCTCTCCTTGTGATATAGCACTTGTGAACACCGATTGGGAAACAATCCTATGATGAATGGTTGTTCCAAATTCATTGGGACCTTGAGAGATCAAAGACTCCCAAGGGGCTGTTTGCAAGAAAGCTCTAACTTTAAAGGACCAATCCTAATTTGGCTCATTTTGGATCATATTAACAGACTATAGATTGTCAATAACCTCACGTTGTATTGTAGAAAATGTGAGCACTTTCACATGAACGATTGTGAAATCGACAGACAGATTCTAAGGGATTAAGGATCCCAAAGATGCCATGGTGTCTGCAAATCTATTTGATATACGAGGGATTACCTTGATGTCATACCATTCTAGCTGGGCTAGGTAAGTGTCAACAAGCTCCTTGTAAGCTTTCAGGAGTGGACACCTACATTGGAACAATCCTTTTGACTTAATTCACTATGATCATGGAGTCACCAAATATATTCAATATTTTAATGCCCATTGCAATGGTTGTTTGGAGTCCCAAGATCAAGGCTTCATACTCTATCTTATTGTTTGTGCAATGGAAGTCTAGTTTGAATGATAAGGACAATGGAGCACCCTACGGTGTGATAAATACTATCCCTGCTCTGCCCCCTTGCTCGCATTTTGAACCATCAAATATTAACACCATTTCTCTTTGTTTCTCAAGTTCTTCAAGTTTCGGTGGATCTGATAATGCAAAAACTGCATCATCAAGAAATTCTATAGTAATGGGCTTGTTATCTTTAAGAGGCACATTTGCTAACTAATCTGCTATGATTTATCCCTTGATGAACTTTTGGCTTATGAATTCTAGGTCAAACTCTATCAATAGCATGACCCACTTTACAATACGTGTATTGTGATACATATTGTTCATCATATACTACAAATGATTCCATATGATATAGCGTAAGTTGTATGGCTCAACATGTAGTGTCACAACTTTTTGGTTGCAAATACCACTGCTAAGCACAACTTTTCTACATATGCATATCCTAGCTCATAGCTTACCAAGGTGCAACTAGTGTAATATATGGCTTACTCTTTGTCTTGCACATTCTTTTGGGCTAACATGGTGCCCAAATCAAAATTAGTAGTTGATATGTATAGCAAAAATGGTACATCTATCCTTGGTGGAGCTAGCACTGGCGATGTTTCTAGGTATGTTTTGATCTCTGCAAAGGCTTGTTGCCACTCTTCATTCCAATGAAATGGGATACCTTGTGTAGCAACTGATTCATGGATTGACACTTGTTTGATAATTGCGTGATGAATCATTTGATGGATCCTATCTTGCATTGTAGGCTTCTTAATTCTCTAATGTTGGTAGGGACAACCATCTCCATTATAGCTTCTACTTTTACCGGATCGACTTCGATGCCTCTCATGGAAACAATTAACCCTAAGAGCTTAACAAAAGTTACACCAAACATGCACTTCTTAGGATTCAATCTAACATTATGCTCTATTAGGCGATCAAAAACTTTCGTAAGGATATCAATGTGCTCTTACCATATCAACGATTTTACCAGCAAGTCATCCATGTAGTCTTCCAATATTGTGTGCATGTAATCATGAAATATGCATATCATGTCCCACTGGTATATGGCACCAACATTCTTTAGGCTGAACGACATCACTTTGTAATAGAAATTTTCCCATGGAGTGATGAAAGCAGTCTTGTGTTGATCTTTAGGTTTTATTCGGATTTGATTGTATCTAGAAAACCCATCCATTAGAGATAACATCTCATGACTTGCGATGGCATCAACAAGAGCGTCTATGTTTTGCAATGATAATGAATCCTTCGGAGTTGCCCTATTTAAGTCCTTGAAATCTATGCAAATGCAGACTCTTCCATCTGGTTTTCCTACGGGTACCATGTTCGAGACCCATTCAGGATAGTCGATGGGAACTATGAAGATCTCATCCAATAGTTTTTTGCAACTCGTTCTTCACCATCAAAGTGCTGTTTGGATGCATCTTCCTCAATTTTTGCTTGACTAGATTCTTTAGAGAATACAATGAAAGGTTGTGAACAACTAACTTTGGATCAATACCTGGCATGTCTTTGTAAGTCCAAGAAAATAAATTTGGCCTCTCTTTAAGGAGAGGAATTATGATGGCTTGTTCCTCTGGAGATAGACTTTCTCCAAACTTGAATTTCTTTGTTTGAGTAGGATCATCACTGATGTCCACCTCAAAAGTCACTTCTATAGTCATATGTGACCCATCCTCCAATTGGTGAGGCATGGGTATCAAGTGAATGTCATCGATAGGATTTATAGGTCCTACTAACTTAGGATCCAGGCTAGCATGGAACACATCATATGCACAACCTGATGCAAAATGGAATGGTTGTAATGTCTCTTCATTAGAGAGGAGATATTTAGGCTCTATGGGTGAATCAATGTAATCCTAATCAATAGCCAACGTGTCGAGACACAAAGGTCTAGTGCGATCTATTGGGTTGTGAAGTGGAGTGGTCAAATCAATGGAGATCATGTTGATGGATGGAATTAAATCTCTAGAACCACATGGTTGAAATCTTGTCTTAGAGTTTTCCTTCCTATACTCATGATGAGGCTCTAGAGGAAAAGGAATCTCTGGATCCGGCCCATGATCTGGTCGGATAATAGTATCATTGGGCTCTAAGAGCTCCCTAAATGTAGGTAGAGGGGGATTGACCATGCGATGAATAACATTCAAGTCAATCGGTCTGCCCAAAAACTACAAGCCAGGGTCTATGGCATGAAGTACCACTTCTCTTTCTACCAACATGTCTACTTGCTGCATGTGGTGGGGTCTAAGATAAGCCATCTTAGTCTCATAATCAAAATCATCATCACTTATCCAAAAAAACATTAGCATTGGTATGCGACCCCAAGGTAAGGGGCACATCTCTTGGTCCTAAGTAGGCCATATCTATCTCATCCTCATATTCTTTGTCACTTATGAATATGCCATTTGCATTAGTATGCTATCCCAAGTCATGAGGCCATTACCTTATTCCTAGGTATGCTCTTTCTATTGAGTCTTATGACTTATTTCCACTTTCATCCAATATGTAGCCACTCTCATGGTGTCTGAACTAGGTAAAGCTTTGTAAATAGCGAGGCCCATGGTAAGCCAAGCCCACTTGTGCTTCACCATCACTTACTACATATCCATTTTCTTCTTGCTCATCATCCCATGGGTTGTAACCTATTGGGGTGGCATCAATTATGGATATTGGATGATAAGTCTCAAGAGGTGGCATGTTTACCATAGCCACTTGTCTTTTTCTCAGATATTTTGTACTTGGTGGGTGATAAGGAATAAAATTCATGTCTTCTCCTAACCCCAAGATTAATCTATCTAATGCTACTGCTAGAGAGTCATATCGACCTCTGATGTGATAGCCTAACCCAAATCTGTTATATGGGATCTTGTATTGCAGATCAAATGGTCGCATATGTCCTTGCTCATATATACCAAGACCATAACCATACCAATGGCAACGCTCAAAATAGGTCAAAGTAAACTCAATATTAGAGAGGTAGTGAACATTTATAGTGAATAGATCTTCATTATCCTCTTCTATTTTCATAGATTTATGGGCGCAATATAGGCCAACGTAGATGAAATTTGTATGGTTGAGAGGGATTCCAAGCAGAACCACTATTCCCACTGGCGGTATTAGATCTTTCAACCTTCCCATATCCTGTGCAGATTCTATGATGGGTGTGAATGTAATGTTTTGCACAAGATACTCTCCTATTCTCGTGCTTTCCAAGTGTATTTTTGCATGTGATGTGGATGATCCTATAGACAACACTGGCGAAGTGGGTTCTAGCATCTCCTCAGCTTGATCTTGGAGGTCTCCTTCCTCCATGGGAGTTGGACTCTTCTTAATATCTATGATTAGCACTTCTTTGGGCTCTCTTTTCTCAACCATGGGTTTCTTTAGCTTCTGATTGTCTTTTGGTTTAGATGTTGATGGTTTATTAGAAGCATTAGTTGCTTTGTGCGCAAGATGAGTTGTTGATGCAGATGGGTCCTCTTGTGCCCCTTTGTCTTTGTTATCCAGTTGAGTATTTGGAGATGAAGGTCCTACAGACAAGTGGACTGAAGATATCACAAATTCTCGTAGACAATCCACCTGGTGAACATACTTGAATGGCTCTTCAGCGGCCAACACCATGTAGACTTTGTTATCATGCACATACTTGACACATTGGTGTAAGATCAAAGGAACACATCTCATGTCCCTTATTCAAGGTATCCTTAGGAGTATGTTGTATTGCATGGCCCCTTCCAAGACATGACACATCACATGGATTTTCTTATGCCCTACCTTGATAGGTAGGACTATCATTCCCACAGTATTGCATAAAGCATCATTGAAAGCCCTTAATGTATAGGCTCTCGAAATGATATGGATTTGGGGATCTTAAGATGTTCTATTGATGTTGTGATGATATTGATTGATGAACCTGTATCGATCAAGATCTGCTTAAATGATAAATCATTAACTGATACCACGATGTGCAGTGGAGGGTCTAGTAAGGTAGTAGATACTATATTAATTTCATGATCATAGAATTGAATTGCAGGCTCCTAAAATTCTTGTACTTGCCCCACAAAATGGGTGAATGCATTTGGATCTTGTGGTTAGATCTCAATTGACCTTAAAATCTCCATAAATGCCTCCTTGTGCTTTGGGGACCATTGTATGAGCTCATAAATTGATAGCTTAGTTGGAGTCATTTGTAAATTTTTCTTGAGTCTACTCTGGATGGTTACCACAGGTCAGGTTGGTGGACTTGGAAGGTTTTCTTACCCCTGACTTTACCTAAGTGTATATGGGACATTGATGGGAACTACATGAGGTTGTGGTTGACCATACTGTCTAGTCCTAGTTGCTATATTGACAATTTCAACCATCCCAACATACCCATGGGTAGGCATATCAATTCAAACCTGATTGACTTGTGCACCTTACCCTCTAGGGACCTCATGGTTTGGAAGTAGGTTTTTATAGATGCTCATATCTCTATTTTCAAGGGCCAGTGGGTTGTCTACTTTAAGTTCTCCCCCTCAATCATGTTTTACACTTGGTGCTTAAAACCAAATTAAACCTCAATATTATGCTCCGGTATCCTATAATAAAGATAAAATTGATCTTCCATATATCCTTTTGGCTTAGGATGGTTGGGATATATAAGAGGTATATCAGGGAACCTAATATTTCCTGCCTTGCTTAGTTGGTTGAAGATTTATTGCATTTATTCTGTCAATGGTGTGAAATAGCGAAGGGGTCTTGACTCTTTTTTCTGCCCTTGATTGTTCTTTTGATCATAGTTGACTCACAGGGGCTATGCTTGATAATTTTGGGGTTGGTACCCAATCCCATACTTAGGCATAGCCAACACCACTTGATTAACTAGAGAAGAGCTTGCCTACTTCTGCTTGTACTTGCCATTTTTGTCATTTTTGTTCCACTCCTTGGTTCATAGTTTGATAGTTCCTTCATCTACTTTTATATCCTCAATGATCTTGGTCTGTGCTAAAGCTTCCTCGAATGAGGGGTACTATTGGAGTTGTAGCAGGAGGGAAATATGTTTGGAACAACTCTTAGTGAGCATCCGAATGATCTCTTCTATGGGGATGGACAATGATAATTTTGCCATGACTTTCCTCCATCTATTCCCATAATCCATTACTGGCTCATCATCATAATGATTCATATTGGCTAGGTTTGAAAGGTTCACTTTCCTTTTAGCACCAAAAGATAAACATTTCATAAAAGCATTCACTAGTTGTTCAAAATTTTCTATGCTATGCTTGGACAACTGGTTGAACCATTGGGTGGCAAAGCCCACAAATATCATAATGAATGTCCTAAGCATGAGAGCATTGTTGTATTCAAGATGAAAATATGCATTGTTGAAGTTAGTAACATGCTCTTGTGCATTCTCTTTACCTTTAAACTTTTCCAACCTAGGCATCTCAAAGTTCTTAGGGTATGCAGGGATAGGGATGGACAGACATAATGGTTGATTATGTATATTGCTCAATGTTGGTTTGCTACCAACTATCTCTTATTTTTCAAAGGACTTCATCTTCTCAAAAATTGCTTGGAAGGCCTGTGAGGCGAGGAGTTCTTCCTCTTGTAGACCCCCCCATGACGGTGATAGAGGTACCACTCTATCCATTTGATTTTCTCCATTTTCTTCCCTTATGCGAGGGGATTCAATATGTGCTTGATCCTGCTCTATTAAGTATACCCTTTCCCCCTCAGTTGTATTCCTCTCATTATTTTGAGGTGACTTTATTGCGGGTTTATTTCTTGTCTAATGCACTCCTCTCTTGGCAAGTCAGCACAATGATCTCTTTGATGGTCATTTCCAATTATGTCTTGGTTGTTATGAGCTAGCTGCTTAGCTTGCTCTCTCAAATGTTGCTCATATTGGCAAAAAAACCATTCTCTTTGTTTATCGTGCTCAAGAGCATCCACAAGATCTCAGTATTTGAGCAAGGCATTCTCTAACCATAGCATGTGGTTAACTTACGCAGTCATAAAGGACTCATTCTTATCTGACCCTATCCTAGTTGTTTTGATTCATAGATCTCTCGCAAAGGTTTCTGATGTTTCCTCACTCTCACTAGCCAATGTGACTTGTTCAGTATATTTTTGAGTGTCTCTATGATCAAATTTTGTGTGTTTTCTACGGGGTCATCTTGAGGCACCTCCAGTTTGAGAAGTGGGCTTATAAGTCATAGTTCATGAGCTTCCAGATGCGGAGTTCTCTATGGCTATGGTTTTGGGAGGTGGCCTCGGATGCAACAGATCCAACTCGTCCAATTGTTTTGTTGTAGGCCTAAAATGTTTACACTCCTTTCCTCTAGGCTAATGTATCCATGCCTCAGAGGGGAATGGAAAATATTAGAGCTACACCTCTAAAGAGAGGCACTTAGTTGTACCTTATTATGGTGATTTTTTGACGAATTAAGGGTTCACCAGGAAACTTTTAATGACAGTTTCCATACCTAGGCTTGGAAGATGTTTGATGCGTTCTTTTTATAAATATTTCTCATACACCTAAGTTTGGCATTTATGCAACTAAACTATCTATATGCAATTTTTATTTAATGAAGACATCAAACAATGAATACATAATGAAATACAATGCATAAGATTGGAATTATAATAAATTATAATCCTTATCTGAGCCAGATGTTCGATGAAGATCTTGAGGGTTGTAGTAGAAGAAAATTTCCTCTATTTCAATAGAATAACCCCTGTTATAGATAGAATTACCTGTGTTCAGATAGAATCACCTTCGATTTAACAAAATCACAAGCGATTATGTCACAATCTTGCAACAAAATAGTTGACAGCAAATAGAGGATAAAAAATAAAATTTCTTGCAAATTATAACAGTTTCTCATACTCCAAGTCACATATATATTTTAATTTCTATATGCAAATGGATATGAAATGACATGAGAATACTATGATGACAATTCAACCTAATATGCTATGGATTTGTGAAATTATGATTTTTATTTCATGATGCAATTAACTGGAATTATGGTGAACACCAAGATACAATATCTAAATCTGAATAAAAAATTAAATGGACATGATGCAATGCATAGAAAAATAGAATATTGGAAAAGGAATGCAAACAATGATTTAAATCCTTGCCCCCAGCTGATCTGAAGACATGATCACCTACTCTCTAACGAAATTGCCTGTTATTTCTGTCGATTGCCAAGAAATTATGATGGTATTTCAAGCGATTATAACTGAGACCTACAATAACAAAATTAAACAATAGGGGTGCTAGGAAATAAAATTCTATGGCAAATTGATGCGAGGGATTCTTAAGAGAATTTTAGCAGCAATGTCAAGAGATCTGAATTCAACTTGCCAGGGGAAAGAAGGGAAAAAGGGCTAGATTAAATAGGTTAAGGAGAGATTCTAGGAAGTTAGGAGGTTAGACTAAACATGGAGGAGGTTTTGATTCCTCCTATGTTTGCCACATCTAAACTGTTCGCCAACCTCCCTGATCCGAACAGTGGCTAAACTAGGTAAGATGTTTTGAAACAAATTTTGTCTTTTTAGCAAATTCATTAAAATTCTATTTCAGACAGAATCACCTGGCAATTTTGTCAATCGTCAGGCGATTTTGTTGACCGCTAGGCGATTTTGCCCAAACTTCCAACAATTTTCAGTTTTTTGGCACAAAAATTGAGGATATTGTTGTTTTACCATTTTAGCCAACTTTTGGGTAAATTTTGAATAACTTTAATAATTTTTATGATGTTTAGGTAAATTAAATGTGTCAATTTTACCCTACTATATTTTACCCCCTCTTTAGCGATCTTTTGAAAAAAAGGTCGTTAAAGATGAAATGGCACATTTTTCGAGATAGTAGAAAAAAATTGGACGCATTTAAGTTCATAGTTTAATGTTTACTGTTTTATAATTTATTATGTTGCCCCCTTTGATTTTTCACATTAATTTCTCTGAATTAGTGAGAAACTCGAAAAGTTTTTATATTGACTTAAATAGTAAAAAGGGTAAAAAAAGTTTATTTCATTTTCATTTTTTTTACTGGCTGGATAGAAACTTTGCTCTGGAGAGACCAATGGCGGAAGCGACTCATCGGGCTGATTTGGTATGACGAGGGGTGAAGGTAAGCTTTGATTTGGATTTTATTTTTGAATCTTTGGATTTTTAGGTTAAATTTTTATTTTATTTGGATTTTTAGATGGGGTTCACCATTTTTCGTGGGTCGAGGCAAAATCGCCCCTATTTTGGCAAAATCACCTAGGGTTTTGCAAAATTGAATTCAAATTTGGAGGTAATTTTGCAAAACCGTGGGTGATTTTGGAAAATGTAAACCGATTTTGACAGAATTGAATAATCGATTATATCAAAATCGAGGCAATTCTATCAAAATCAGGGTGATTTTGACAAGATCGATAGTGATTATGTCAAGATTGACGACGATTATGTAATTTTAATATATATGATTTTTATGGTATGATTTTATGTGTGGTTTTATGCAGCAAGGTACTCTAAAAAGTAGGGAATGGTGATATGATGGACTCCAGGCAGATTTGGGAGCTTTGAGTGCGGAGGAGAGGACCACCTTGGGAGCGGTTGGTCTTAGGCATGTGGTAGAGATGCCACATATTCCTATAGATATGGTGCTACTAACAACATTTACAGAGTGATGGTACCTAGGCTCTTCCTATTTTTGGTTGCCCATAGGGGATATGGCTCCCACACTTGAGGACGTGTGGAGGATTCTACAGGTACCTATCAGGGGTAGGGTGATTACTTCCTCCAGTAGCCGAGACCAGGTATTGCAGAGGTTAGCAGGGGCTTCTAATCTTGCATTGGGATTAGGAGGAGTGTTTGTATATGCTTTGAGATAGATACAAGGCATCTCACCTTTGACATTAGTGCTTTTTAGAGTAGTGGGTGGACTACTCCTTTGTCATCAGAGCAGTTGTAGGTTGCCTTGGTTGTTGGTAGAGGTGGTGGCAGATATGAGGGATCATCGGATCCGATTTGCATGGGGTCCTTTCATTCTTTGTAGACTCTATAGGACCTTGTATAAGGTCATCTACAGGGATGGAGTTGCCTTAGTTCTCACATCATTCCTACAGGTTTGGTGTTGGGAACATATTGCTATCAAGAGACCAGATGGATTATCGCTAGCTACAGTAGAGGCAGATAGGCCGAGGGCCTATTATTGGACTATGAGGGTCGATAGGATGAGGAGGCTTGACTTGGATGATGTTTGACATATTTTGGACGATATGACAGGATATTCCATTACCTGGAGGTTGTGGAGATATCATCCAGGGTGGGCAGAGGACAGAGAGGAGTTAGCTATTGTGAGACGAGTTATTTGGTTGCGGATGCATGCTAGAGATATGGAGCTGCATCGGGTGGACAGAGTTATGAGATAGTTTGGGATTCAGTAGGGAATCCCTACTACTAGAGATTTTTATTTTTCTTGGACTGTGCAAGATTCGACATCGATCAGTGGCCCTCCTGATATGCGAAGGTTTCTAGATCGATATCCCAATGATGAGCCAGTTGCCACAACAGAGGGGGATGACGTAGGAGTTACAGATGATTACTTTGCTTGGTATGCATCCATACACCCTCATCGATTGACTCTACATAGGGGACCCATCCATAAGGAGGTAGAGAGGGTACTTCAACATCACCATGTGGCTAGTGAGCAGAGTAGCATGGGATCTACACCACCGGGTAGAAGAGTCAGGACCAAGGGTGGCTTCACATGTGGTCGAGATAGGGTACATGATCCTCTGAGGAGGAAGGGGATGAGGACCAGAGGTGGGCATTTCTCATGTCCACTTGGGGCTCCACATGTTGGGAGGAGAGAGGAGGAGAGACAGATGACTCCTCCTCAGCAGGAGGATAGACCAAATTCCCCTAAAAAGGGGGTGGATA
Source organism: Wollemia nobilis (assembly GCA_028583015.1). Classification (NCBI taxonomy): domain Eukaryota; kingdom Viridiplantae; phylum Streptophyta; class Pinopsida; order Araucariales; family Araucariaceae; genus Wollemia; species Wollemia nobilis. The sequence continues at coordinate 10,508,594 of JAQPPZ010002499.1, forward strand.
TGGGGGTTGGGGAGAGTAGTGCAATGGATGCTCTTTAGGGTGAGGTGGCTCGGCTAGAGATATAATTCTTCCTAGAGGACTAGGATCGAGTCTCTCGAGGCAGTGTTAGCCTAGGCTAGGGCACAGTTACAGTCAAGGGTTGAGGTTCAAGGATTTGGAGCTCTTGGTACTACAACTTCTGAGTTGAGCGACAGTGTGGCTGATGTATTGGCTAGGGCTTCTAGATGAGTTGCTTTTTATCAGGCTCTATATTTTGTAGCAGTTCCTATGGGTCAGAGGCAACCACTTCCTGCGATGTATGAGCCTCCATCTCGCTCGAGTCACTCGAGATCACACTCGATGACTAGGACTGCTACTACTACTGGGGCAGGAGAAGTTTGAGCACCTCGACCTCCTAGTGGAGATGATGCTCATAGTGCTAGATGATCTACTTGGTTGTATTTTGATGACTGAGTACACCGATGATAGATATTGTGGCATATCAGTTGATCCTTTTTGTATATATACTTTTGATGATATATATAGCTATCTTTTGTTCTATGCAAAAAATGTCTTTGTTTATTAATTTTGCATTTTTAATTTAAATGATCATGTTTGTGTTTTGTGTTTAAAACAAACAATTTGATGTTGAGGATACATTTTTGTGAAAATGTGTTGTTGAAAATGTGTTGTTGAAGAGATGAGAAATATTGATAGATTTAGCAATAAGTCTTGAAGGATGTTGTGTTGTTATGTGACTGTTGTTGGAGTTCAAAGCTCATGAAGTCACGAAGCTATTGGCAATTTTGGGTACCTTGGGTACATTGCCTTTGCTCAAGTGTAGATGTTGTCATTGATGTTAAGAAGTTCTTGAAGCAATTTGATTTGATGTCAAAGAATTTGTTTTGATGAAGGTTACAGCATGGACAGTGAGTTTCCAAGAAGATCATAGTAGCCCATTTGCAAAATATCAAAGAAAAAGACAAGTAAGAAAAAGTATGCAGTCGACTAGAAAAACTGTCACGATTTCGCGACATGTTTGAGGAGAGAGAAAGTGTTGGCAAAACTGTCGTGATTTCGTGACATGTTTGAGGAGAGAGAAAGTTTTGGCAAAACTGTCATGATTTTGTGACATGCTAGAAGAAAGAGAAGAAGCTGGCAAAACTATCATGATTTCGCGACATGTCGGCAGAGGAGAGCAATATGGAAAGTGTCACGATTTCACGACATGTCGCATTTTTGCGACTCGAAAAGTGCAGGAAGGCAGAGAAGGAAAAGTGTCATGATTTCGTGACACATTGCCAGGAAAGTTGTACGGATGAGAAAGTGTCACGATTTCACAACATAATGCAAAAAAGAGAGTCCGTAGTGTGAACTGTCGCGATTTCACGACAAGTTTGAAGAGAGAGAAAGTAACATGAAAAATGTCATAATTTTGCGACATGCTGCAGAGGTCGAGGTGAGGACTGTCATGATTTTGTGACATGCTAAAAAGCTTGAAGTAAGAACTGTCATGATTTCACGACATGCAGCTAAGGGAAGAGTTTGAAATGAGAAGCGTCATGATTTCGTGACAGGTTGCAAAGAAATATTTCGAAAGCTGAAAGTGTCACAATTTTATGACAGGATGAAAGAAAAGTGTATGGATGTAGAAAGTGTCACAATTTTGCGACAGGCAGAAGTGAAGAAGCCAACAGATGAAGATGTAGCGATTTCATGATAGAATGAAAGAAAAGCGTATGGATGGAAAAAGTGTCACGATTTCATGATAGAAACTGGAAGCAGGTCTTCTATAGGAGAAGTGTCACGATTTTGTGACAGAAGTAGAGAGGAAGGCTATGAAGACAAAAGCATCATGATTTTGCGACATGTTCTAGTTTCGCAGGCATAAGACAGAAAAGAGCTTAAGGCAGCGTAAGTGTCACGATTTCATGACATGTTCCAGTTTCGTGGGCGTAAGGCAGAAAAGAGCTTAAGGCAGCATAAGTGTCATGATTTTGTGACATGTTCCAGTTTTGCGGGTGTAAGGCAGAAAGAAGCTCAAGGCAGCGAAAGTGTCATGATTTCATGACAAAAGCTGAGAAGAAGGGCATGAAGACAGAAGGGTCACGATTTCACGACAAAAGAGAAGATGACATCAATAGAAGCAGAAAGTGTCACGATTTCACGATAAAAACAAAAAGGAAGTCAAAAGAAGCAAAAGTGTCGCGATATCGTGACAACAGGCAAAAGAAGGTGTACGACAGACAAAGGTGTCACGATATCGTGACATGTTGTAGTTTCATGACAGAAGCTATAGGAGAGTTGCAGAGGCAGTGAAGCTGACATAGTTAACTTTGAGCCGACGAAGTTCAAGGTTATGCAGCCAACAGATTTTAGGGTTACAGTCGATTATGGTTTAAATTTTGTTCTTGAAATTTATACTATATAAAGAGGGTTGTTTTGAGATTGAAGAAGCATCAAACTTGCGCAAGTGAAGTCCACGGTGTGCAGAGACTAAGTCAAATCGATTCGAGCGAAGTGTGCGAGATGCAGCCATAACAACGTAGAAGTGGCAAATTGATGCGCAGAGTGAGAAGTTCGATCGCAGAGTGTTGAGTGTTGCTGTGTTTGCGAAGACTGTGTCAAAGTTGGTTTTGACCAAGTGCAGCTGTGATAGAACAGTGAGAAATTTTTGGACAGCATTGAGCAAGCTTTTGTTAAAGCTTGTAGAGCAGTTTGGGCAGGTTCTTCTAAGAACTTGCAAAGTAGATCTGAGACAAGTCTTGGTGAAGACTTGGGTGAAGATCAAGCAAGCTGTATTGAAAGCTTGTGAACCATTTTTATGAACTAGATTTGAGGACCAGTTGAGGACAGATATTGGTGTAGATTTGAAGACAGACTGGTGCCAGACCGAAGGACTATGTTTGGTGCAGACCAGAGAAAGAGGAAGAGGACAGACTTGTGCCATACCGAAGGACTGTGTTTGGTGCAGACCAGAACAGAGGAAGAGGACATTTGTGCTATATCGAAGGACTGTGTTTAGTGCAAATTTGAGGACCAGATTTGAGATGATAGAGTTGAGGACAGAGATCTCCAGCCAAAGCAGGGAAGACAAGTGTCTTCTATGGATAGAGTTCCATTTGCTAAGGGTAGCAGAGATAGAGGTCTTCTAGAGGATCACCAGGCAGAGCAGAGCTAGGGGAAGGTATCTCCTTTGGGTTGGTGCCCATAAACATTGTAAGCGAGAAAGGTTTTCCCAGAATTTGAGTTGATAAAATTAGTGAAATATTTTATCCGTGGAGTAGCCCACATTGGGTGAACCACGTAAATTGTTGTGTCACTTTGTGGATGGTGTTTTGTGCATTGTCTTGATTACTGCTATTGATACTGCTATCTATTCACTGCATAATATTGAATTGAAAGTTGAATTAAGATAAAAAGTAAAAAGTGGTCTTATACTGTTCACCCCCCTCTTAGTATAAGCTTGTTTTCTTCAATTGGTATCAGAGTGGGTGCCTTCAAAAATTTTAATAGCTTGAATGAAGATCTTACAAGAACACAAATTTCAAGGAAAGGCAAAAGCAAAACCATGAGACACAAGAAGAAGAAAACACACATGGTCATGAAAGAAAATGAATATGAACTCAATGTTTTTGTTTTGGGAGGAAGAATGGAAATAGATTCAAGAGATGAATCAAACCTTGGAGAATATGCCAGATTAATAAAGTGTTGCACCAGATGTGGGAAGATCGGTCACTTTGCAGCTGATTATTCACAAGGTAAAGAATGTTTTTTTTGTGGTCAAATCGATCATAATGAACGTCAGTGCCATGGGTTTAGTAGTAGTGAAGATGAAGATGATCCATTCAAAGTTGGTGAAGAAATAGATTCAGAACAGGAAAGTGATGAAGATAAACAGAAGCACAGCTATCAAGGAAAGAGGTATTATCACAGGCACAAGAAGAGTTTCTATCTAGACAAAGCAAGTAAGTGTTCTAGTAGTAATAGTGAAAGTTCTTCAAGTGATGTTGAAAATGAGATGCTGTTCATTTCAGAAAAGGAGGAAGAACCGAAACATAGATTCATTATTATGAAATGTCTTAGATGTGGAAATTTTGGTCACCTTGAGGATGATTGTACAAATAATGATTTGGTTTTGAGTATGTATGAGGATGCTTCAGAAAACTGTAAGGAAGATGCTTGTATGGTGTTTGAAAAAGGTAGCACCTCTAGTGAGAAGAATTCTGAAAAAGGCTTTGATGATTCTAAAAGCAAACAAATAAAGGATCTTGAAAGTGAACTTAATAATGCTCTTAGTGCTTTGAAAAAGGAAAGAAAGAAGAATGCTAAACTCAAGGATGAGTTAGAGTATAAGGTTCTTGAGTATAGTGAGTTAGAACAAAAAATGGCCTCTTTGAAAGAGGAAACTAAAGAGTACAAGGATAAGCTATACATGTTTCAAGAAAGCTCCAAAAAGGTAAAATCACTTATCAAAGGTCAAAAAAGGACAACAGATAAAACAGGTCTTGGTTTTGTTAAACCACACAAGGAACAGGTTGGGGAATCTAGTAAGAGATTTCAAAAAGAAGAGAGTTCTGATGAAGAGAGTATTTCAGAGAAAGAGTCTATGAGTGATAAATACGCAGAAACAAAAAACAAAATTTTGAATGCGAAGAAGAAGTTTTTGGGACCCAAGAGGTCAATTAAAAGAAAATTTCATGGCAGAGGTTTTGCGTGTCACAGGTTTGGTCACACGGCTGCACATTGCATGTCTCAAATGAAGAAGGTTAACAACAATTTTAGAAGTGGTAATTTATTCCAAGAGTATTGCTACTCTTGTAATCAGTTTGGGCATAAGGCAATTGTATGCAAGGCTAATATCAGGTTCACGGTTAGTCAGAATAGGTGGATTCAAATAATAGGTATGCCTAAAAGAATTTACAGTGTTACTTGTTATAAATGCAACAATGCAGGTCACATAGCTAGATAGTGTAGAGCTGATCTTCCAAGGTACAGAATCAGGAACAGTGGTATGAACAGGTCCAAGGATCAAAGCGTGGATAAAAATAGAATTAATAACAGTGACAGGAATAGGAACAGAAATACAGACAAAGAATTCAAGAGAAGGCCCAACAAGGAAGTCTTAGACCCGGATGATGATCAGTGCCTAATGGGAGTTTTACTCCCACCCCTATTTTAATCACCTCATCAGGAGGTGGGAGAGGGACTAAGCTAAGAGGCTAATTCTTAGTCCCAAGCCCCAAAGGTGACCCTTTGCAATTGATGACAAAGGGGGAGAGATATGAGTAAGGGGGAGAGCTTCAAAGTGAAGAAGAGAGCTTCAAGTCAAGGGGAGCAAAACTTCAAATGCAGATTCTCAAGTTGTTGGCATAGTTGGTTTTAGTTTTGGCTCTTGAGATGTGTTTCCATAAAGGTTTGCCATCAATGACAAAGGGGGAGATTGTTGGCAATTTTGGGTACCTTGGGTACATTGCCTTTGCTCAAGTGTAGATGTTGTCATTGATGTCAAGAAGTTCTTGAAGCAATTTGATTTGATGTCAAAGAATTTGTTTTGATGAAGGTTACAGCATGGATAGTGAGTTTCCAAGAAGATCAGAGTAGCCCATTTGCAAAAGATCAAAGAAAAAGACAAGTAAGAAAAAGTATGCAGTCGGTTGGAAAAACTGTCATGATTTCGTGACATGTTTGAGGAGAGAGAAAGTGCTGGCAAAAATGTCATGATTTCGTGACATGTTTGAGGAGAGAGAAATTTTTGGCAAAACTGTCGCGATTTCGCGACATGCTGGAAGAAAGAGAAGAAGTTGGCAAAACTATCGCGATTTCGCGACATGTTGGCAGAGAAGGAGAGCAAGATGGAAAGTGTCACGATTTCGTGACATGTCGCATTTTCGCGACTCGAAAAGTGCAGGAAGGCAGAGAAAGAAAAGTGTCGCGATTTCGCGACACATTGCCAGGAAAGTTGTATGGACAAGAAAGTGTCACAATTTTGTGACATAATGCAGAAAATAGAGTCTGCAGTGTGAACTGTCACGATTTCATGACAAGTTCGAAGAGAGAGAAAGTAACATGAAAAATGTCACGATTTTGCGACATGCTGTAGAGGTTGAGGTGAGGACTGTCCTGATTTTGTGACATGCTAAAAAGCTCGAAGTAAGAACTATCATGATTTCACGACATGCAGCTAAGGGAAGAGTTTGAAATGAGAAGCGTTGCGATTTCGTGACAGGTTGCAAAGAAACCTTTTGAAAGCTGAAAGCGTCGCGATTTCGTGACAAGATGAAAGAAAAGCGTACGGATGCAGAAAGTGTCGTGATTTCATGATAGGCAAAAGTGAACAAGCTAGTGGATGAAGATGTAGCGATTTCATGACAGAATGAAAGAAAAGCGTGCAAATGTAAAAAGTGTCACGATTTCACGATAAAAACTAGAAGCAGGTCTTCTATAGGACAAGTGTCACGATTTCGTGATAGAAGTAGAGAAGAAGGCTATGAAGACAAAAGCGTCATGATTTCGTGACATGTTCCAGTTTCGTGGGTGTAAGGCAGAAAAGAGCTTAAGGCAGCGTAAGTGTCACGATTTTGTGACATGTTCCAGTTTTGCGGGTGTAAGGCAGAAAAGAGCTTAAGGCAGCGTAAGTGTCACAATTTCATGACATGTTCCAGTTTTGTGGGTGTAAGGCAAAAAGAAGCTCAAGGCAGTAAAAGTTTCATGATTTCATGACAAAAGCTGAGAAGAAGGGCATGGAGATAGAAGGGTCACGATTTCACGACAAAAGAGAAGATGACATCAGCAAAAGTAAAAAGTGTCACGATTTTGCGACAAAAACAAAAAGGAAGTCAAAAGAAGCAAAAGTGTCACGATATCGCAACAGTAGGAAAAAGAAGGTGTATGGTAGGCAAAGGTGTCGCGATATCGTGACATGTAGTTTCATGGTAGAAGCTATAGGAGAGTTGTAAAGGCAGTGAAGCCGACAGAGTTAACTTTGAGCCAACGAAGTTCAAGGTTATGCAATCGACGGAGTTTAGGGTTATAGCCGACTATGGTTTAAATTTTGTTCTTGAAATTTATACTATATAAAGAGGGCTATTTCAAGATTGAAGAAGCATCGAACTTGTGCAAGTGAATTCCATGATGCGTAGATACCGAGTCGAGTCGATTTTGAGCGAAGTGTGCGAGATGTAGCCATAACAGCGTAGATAGCACAAAAGTGGCAAATTGATGCGGAGTGAGAAGTTTGATCGCAGAGTGTTGAGTGCTGATGTGTTTACGAAGACTGTGCCAAAGTTGGTTTTGACCAAGTGCAGCCATGATAGAACAGTGAGAAATTGTTGGACAGCATTGAGCAAGCTTTTGTTAAAGCTTGTAGAGCAGTTTGGGCAGGTTCTTCTAAGAACTTGCAAAGCAGATCTGAGACAAGTCTTGGTGAAGACTTGGGTGAAGATCAAGCAAGCTGTATTGAAAGCTTGTGAACCATTTTTATGAACCAAATTTGAGGACCAGTTGAGGACAGAGATTGGTGCAGATTTGAAGACAGACTTGTGCCAGACCGAAGGACTGTGTTTGGTGCAGACCAGAGAAAGAGGAAGAGGACAAACTTGTGCCAGATCGAAGGACTATGTTTGGTGCAGACCAAAACAGAGGAAGAGGACATTTGTGCTATACCTAAGGACTGTGTTTAGTGCAAATTCGAGGACCAGCTTTGAGGTGATAAAGTTGAGGATAGAGGTCTCCAGCCAGAGCAGGGAAGACAGATGTCTTCTGTGGATAGAGTTCCATTTGATAAGGGCAGCGGAGACAGAGGTCTTCTAGAGGATCACCAGGCAGAGCAGATCTAGGGGAAGGTATCTCATTTGGGTTGGTGCCCATAAACATTGTAAGCGGGAAAGGTTTTCCTAGAATTTGAGTTGATAAAATTAGTGAAATATTTTATCCGTGGAGTAGCCCACATTGGGTGAACCACGTAAATTGTTGTGTCACTTTGTGGATGGTGTTTTGTGCATTGTCTTGATTACTGCTATTGATACTGCTATCTATTCATTGCATAATATTGAATTGAAAGTTGAATTAAGAGAAAAAGTAAAAAGTGGTCTTATACTATTCACCCCCCCCTCTCAGTATAAGCTTGTGTTCTTCAGAAGCTAATCCTGTTGTTATTGCTAAATAAAGTATTTGGGTGCTTAAGAACAATCTTAAGGCTTCTTGTGATGAAAAGATAATTTTTGATGTTGTTTTGGAACAATGTGTTGATAAATATTTTGAGAATATGTTGATTGAGCATGAAAACTTTGAAATATGATTTGCGCTAAACAAGGAATTCTTAATTGCTTAAGGATAATGTCATCATCACAAAAATCAAGATGAAAATGCAGGATGCTATATAATTTTTGTTTGTTTTTAAAATGCAAAATTAATGTTTGATAGATCATTATATCACATGTACAAAAGTTTTTATAATTTTGTAAAGAAATGTACACATTTATTTTGAGGTATGAAAAATTAGAAGGATGACTTGTGCTAAACAAGGAATTCCTAATTGCTTAAGAATAATGTCATCATCGCGAAAGTCAAAATGAAGATGCAATATGATATAAATTTTATTTTTAGAAATATTGGATAGGGAATTTGAACTATTTAAACTATTTTGGACATAAAAATTAGAAATATGGTTTTCACTAAGCAAGGAATTCCTAATTGCTTAGGAATAATGCCATCATCGCGAAAGTAAAAAAAAATGAAGAATGATAAAATAATTGATGATATTTATCTAATAAAATTCCGAAGAAATATTTTAATTTATTTCAAAGACAAATTTAAATTTATCTAGAACCAATGTGTGTGAAGTGCATTCATTATCTATTTTGATCTTATCATAATGATACAAAATATCTCGAATAACAAATGTGTGTGCTTTGCAAAATTCATTTACCGATTTTGAGTAAGAAAATGATATAGCAAACTTAAATGAACCAATGTGTGTGCATGTGAAGTATTCTTTAACCATGATTTTGTGCATGCATAGGTACTGAACTACTATGCAAATCAAACCACCAAAATTTAGCTATTCCATAAGCGAACATTGGTCTAAAGAAGTTCGCTAATGTGACAGACATATCGCCACATGAAAAGGAGTTACCAAATATCAAGCAAGTTGGGCACAAATCGCTTGTTATTGGGCTTACCTCATGATTTTTGAATAACTGAGAAATTCTAGGGATTCAAGTTCCATACTCCTTATTTTCTTCATATTTATAAGGTAGGGATTTCTTGCCCATTTCTGAACAAGGGAATTTTATTGCTTTGGAACATTTTTCATTGATTTTTCTCTCTTTTCTTTTCTCTCATTTTCTTTCTTTTTTCTTTTGCTCTCTTTTTCTTTTGTTTTCTTTTGCTCTCTTTTTCTTTTTTTTTTCTTTTGCTCTCTTTTTATTTTGTTTTCTTTTTCTCTCAGGATACTTGCCCAGATTAGATGTGGGGCAAGGGATTTATTTGGGTAGGAAGGAACTTGTCCTTTTGCCAATTTCTTAGTATTCTAGACCATGCACATGATAGGATAGCAGGGGAAACCTTTTGCTTAAGGTTTTAAGATTCACTATGTAGTATCATTTTTCAAAATTTGCAACAAATCATTTTAATGTGTAAAAGTGTGTTCTTGGTTCCAAAAGTAGCAAAATCATTTACAAACTCAGAATTATTTAGTGAAGTAATAGTGTTCTTTGATATAGGAGAGATTTATAATCAAAACAACAAAAACAAAATTATTAATTTTAGCAAGATTTTAGTGCATGGTTCAGGATAACTTTTGAATTTTATCTGAGATAATATAAAATACTACTCATAAATTTAGTAGATAATAATGCAGAGATATAAATAAAACAATGTTGTAGAAATATTTTTGGAGATTTTTGGATTTTGTGAATTTTTTTGGTTGTTTTGATAAATTTTTGAAATGCATGAAAAATTATTTACAACTATTTACAGTGATGAGACTTTTGGATCTATGCATAATATCTTTTTAGGTGCATGATATTCATGGGTTCCTTGAGATATTTTCCATCCAAGGTAGCCAATTTGTATGCACCTGATCCAAATTTAGTAGTGATGATGTATGGTCCGAGCCAGTTGGGCTCAAATTTACCTTTAAGGTCTTTTGTTGCATTTGAATTTTTTTTATTTTCTTTTAAAAATAGATCACCAACTTCAAATGATTTGTTATGAAATTTCTTAGCATATGATCTTTTAAGTTTGTCTTGGTAGGCACAAAGATGTTCCAAAGCATGAATGTGCTTTTCATCTAGAAGTTCTATTTGATTTAATCTGCCAGCACAATATTCATCTCCAACTTTCACATATTGAATTAAAAGAGCTAAATAAGGAACTTCTAATATGAATGGAAAAACAACTTCAACACCATAAACCAAGACAAAAGGAGATGCACCCGTAGGAGTATGAACACTAGTTCGATAAGCCCACAAGGCAGGATATAATTGTATATGCCAGTCACGGCCTATTTTATTAACCAATATTTTTAGTATTTTGATTAATGTTTTATTGGATGCTTCAGCTTGGCCATTTCCTTGTGGATAATAAGGAGTAGACCATCTATGTTGAATTTTATATTTTTGACACAATATTTTAACGTCTTTGTTCTTAAATCAAGTAACATTGTCAGATATGAGATTGGATGGAATTCCAAATCTACAAATGATTTGATTAAAGATAAATTTAGAGACTTGGACTCCTGTGCAAGAAGCTAAATGCATGGATTTCCAACAAAAAGTCCCCCAAGGTGTGATGAAAGTTGTTTTAGCTTGGTCTTCAGGAGCTATTCTAATTTGGTTATATCCTAAAAAACCATCCATAAGGGACAACATCCCACTCCCCACTGTAAAATCTATGATTTGGTCCATATTAGGGAGAGGGAAGTCATCTTTAGGGCATGCAACATTGATATCTCTAAAATCAGTGCAAACCCTAATTTTGGTAGCTTCTTTCTTAGTTACTAGAACAACATTAGATATCCATTCAGCATAGTCAATAGCTTGTATAAATACCACATTCAAAAGCTTCTCCAATTCACTTTTAACTAGTAGTGCTACTTTAGGATGCATTTTTCTAAGTTTTTGCTTTACAAGTTTAGCATCAGGGCACACTACTAAATGGTGCATAACTACAAAAGGATCTAATTCGGGCATATATGCATATTTCCAAGCAAAGATATCAGGATATTCTGTGAGGAATCCCATATATAGTTTTTGTTTCTCTTCATTTAATTCAGATCCAATTTTGACCATGTGAGGATTTTCTTCTGTCCCAATGTTAATTTTTACAAAATTTTCTACAACAATATTTAGGTCTCTTTCAAATTTGGGAGGTGCGGGTGATACCCCCATTTCTTGTAATTCCTCAAATGTGCATTTAGCTAATTCTTCTTGGGGGGTAGTAGCTTCTATGTGAGCTATACATGGCATTGATCCATCAAAGAAAAAATTATTTCTTAGAATTTCATCTAGAGTTATATCATGACAAATATCACCCTCTAAACATTCATCCACAGAAGCAATCATTTTTGGATAAACTAAGGTTAACATATTACAAGTATGTATCATTTTAAAAGGTTCTTTTTGTTCCATATATTCTTGATATGTTACAAGATGATTATCATCTTCATATGGGAAAGGTTCTATTTTGGTGGGGATATAACCAAGACCACAGCGGGCTGGCCACTCTTCGACCTCTAAAGGTTCTTTTATACCATTTTTGTGAGGTCCTAAACCTTTACCTCTATAACCCATGCTACACATTATTGGTTTTGATTTTATATATCCATTAGAAAAATAACACTTAGCAAATCCCTCTTGATCAATTGTAATTTTTACCATTGAAAATTTACCCCAATCATATCCTGCATATACAAAGGCACAACTCCCAATGTGACATATGCTTCCTTTCTTTGGTAAGCCTAATGTTCGAGGAGATGGTGGTAATTTTGATAGTACTAAAGAATATTGAATATCAAAATTAACTTCTTCTATTGTTGCTAGTACTGAAGATAAATCTGGTAATACTTCATCTGAAATGGCGTATGAAGTAGATGGATTATCCTCCTTAACTAGCTCTTTAGATGTTGTAAATTCAAATGTTGTAGATGCAGGAGGTGACTCTGTCACTATAGAGTTAGGAAAGGGGTTAGGTATATTTTTAGAAGGTGATGTTGATGTTGATGATTTAGAATATGTTTTTGGTTTAGGAGATGATTTAGATTTGGAAATTTTTGGTGGTGCAGATGAACTAGGATAAACAGAAGACATAGCAGGACAAAATGGAACCCCTATAGGTTCTACCACAGCACACATATCAAATGGTCTAGGATCACCATGAATAGTGACTAGTTGATTTTTAAATTCAAATTTAACACATTGATGTAATGTGGAAGGTACTGCTCTCATTGCATTGATCCAAGGTTGACCCATAAGGATGTTGTACGATGCAAAACAAGGTACAACAAACACAGTCGTATCCAAAACCCTTGGGCCAACTTGCAATGGGATTTTCATGACTCCACATGTTTCTTGGGTTTCATCATTAAATGCCTTAATGATCATTTCAGTCTTTTTCATATCTTCTTTCTTGAATCCAAATATTTGAAAGAAATCATATGTACATATGTTTAATGAAGATCCATTTTCAATTAGAACTCTCTTAACTCCTATATCTCCAATAATTTTTGTAATGTACAAAGGATTATATCCAAACATACTTTGAGGAGGTATATCCTTGTATTTGAAATATATGAAGTTTGTTTCATCCAAAGTGACAGCATTTACTACAGCGTTAGGTTCAATATCTTCGGGTACCATCATTTTGCTCAAATTTTTCATCAATTCTTCTCTATGTGTGGGGGAAGTTCTTAGGAGATCCAAAAGAGATATTCTTGTTGTAATAGTAGCTAATTGTTCATTAATATTATATGGAGATCTTTGTTGGGAACTTGTTACATTATTTGTTTTAGTAGGATGTTTTAATATGAATGGATTTGTCTTCTCATTTTGACTTTGATCTTGAGAATTTTGGTTTTGTGCCTGTTGTCTTGTAACAACTCCGATGGTACCTACAATGTTGTCATATCATGGATTACCAAAATGGGGTCTAGTACTTTTTGCTTGTTCATTTGTAAGCCATTGTTGAGATGATGGTCTAGTAGTTACCCTTCTTGGAAATGGTTCTTCTGGAACTGATAAATCCATAATAGGTGTGACAGGATCTAATTCATATTCTGAACTATTTGAATCAATTTTTGCTTCACTACCTGCTTCACTTTCTTTGTCACTTTCTAAAAGTGTAATTTGTCATCTTTTCAAGGGTCTCATAGTAACTTGAGATTTTGTAGTTACACATTATGTTTGCAAGTTTTGATGGGGTAGAAAACCACTTATAGTTCCTACATATCGAGTTGGATGAGGAACATTATGGTGTTCTACTTGGTTTACAGCTTCTTTACCATGCTTTGGTAAAGGATGTTGAAAAATATCCAAACTTTGATTTGCATTTTGATTTTGAGTCTTTTGTGTATTATTTTGAGCCTCTTTTGGTTGGAATTTTTCTACCTCCATTTTTCCACTATCAATTAAGTCTTGTATCACATGTTTTAATCATTTACATGAGTTGGTTGAATGACCATCAGTTCTATGAAAATTACAGTGTAAATCAGCTCTAAATCTAGCCACAGTTGTATCAGGTTGTCTTATCTCAGGCAATCGTATCAAGCCTTGTTCTAATAGTTGAGGTAAAACCATATGTAAAGGTTGATTTAATCTCGTAAATTCCCTTGGTGGTTTATCAGGAGCCTTTAATATAAACTTTTTGATAGCTTTCGTAAGATTAACATTTGGGTTATTTCTACTATCAGTAACTCCATCACCCACTACTTGTTTGTTTTTATATTGATTTTTAGAAGTTTTATCTTCCTCTTTCTTCTTAAATTGACCTCTTCTAATAAGGGCATCTTCTACCCTTCTTGCTAAATCAATGGCTTGATCAAAGGTTGTTACTGTAGCAGTAGAAAGTTCATAGGACAATTGTTCTTGCAAGTTGCCTATGAATATGTCTAGCATTTCTCGATGAGGTAATGCAAAGTGTAATTTACCTAGAAGTTGTCTCCATTTTGTTAAGAACTCGGCAAAGCTTTTGTCTTTTCCTTGCTTTAAGTTGTATAAATCTTTAATGGTCACATGCCTTTCTATATAGGCACTAAACTGATGGACAAACATCTTTGTTGTTTCCTCAAAATTCCTTAAAGAATTATTTTTCTTGGAAGAATGTTTGGTCACTAAAGGTCATCCTTAAGGCCTCCACATTTAAAATTTATGCATCAAACTAGCAAACTACATAGTCAATATAGAAGAGCTTTTTCTCCTCCTATGGTCCTACCAACCAGTTACCTTACTTGATATGAGGTAACTAGAAGGCTTCATTTTACTAGTTAGGATGTTATTTGTAGGGCCACTAGATGACTTTTTTCTTATGCAAGTCATCAATAATTTATTATACTACTTCCAAAATGTCTTTATAGGGCCTCCCCTACCTTACCTTAAAATAGTGGTCCCATCTACATGGTGTTGATACCTTGGATTTTGCTACCTTGGCAACCCTGGTGGCCTCATAACAATGATGTGCTTCTAGGCCCATAATTGGACCAATGTAGCAAGATATGCTTCTCCCTCCTCTGTACACAACCCAATGTAAACAATAATATTATCATGCAATTACAACCATGCGCTAGAAAAACACTAAATGATCCTCTAAAATGTCTTGTCACCACCCCCTCACCTCTAGTGCACCAACCTCCTATTGGTATCACTGATAAGGATTCTTGATACAAAGGCACACAATAAGGTGGTTTGTCAATCCATGTGGCACGTTGCATAGACAACATTGATGTCAATGTCAAACTAATGACAAGAAAGTTTACATGACCTGCCAACCACTAAAAGTTCCTCCTTTGATCTTGGCTACTACAGTATTTGCCCCACATCCTCTAGTATGATAGTGCCCTACATGGTAACTTGAAGGTATTCATTTTTTAATACCATCTCTCAACCAAGGTCATCACTAAATCTTACTCAAATTCGAACATTGGCATTAAGGCCACATGATACATCCTTACTACTACTAATAATGCATGGTTGAAAAATCCAGTAGCCCTTGTATAACCTCTAGTTCATGAGATCATCTCTCTCAACAATTCAAAGTTTGTAACCTCTCATCCAACCAAATCAAACTTGTCAACTCATTAATTGTGAAGCTTGTATAATCAACTAAAAATAAAGCATAAAGAGCAAGCAAAAGTGCGACCCCTTGAAAAAAGTGCCATTGGGTTGTGAAAGCACCACCAGACCATGAAAGTGCTACACAACTCATAAAAGCACTATTGCATAATAAAAGTAGCATCAAAGCATAAAAGCACCACTGACATGCACAAGCATCAGTGACAAAGCAATGCTAGTGTGCAAAAACGTTTTCAATTTTTTAAAGCATCATTTTTTAGAAAAAAAAATTATATTATTGAGCTAGTTTTCACATTTGTATCTACACATGTGATCCCCCTCTAGCCATAGGTGGTCTCACTTATTCTACTCAATGTTATGGTCACACATTATATGTCATAGATATCAATGAGGACGCTTCTAGAGACAATAGTATTTAAGAAAATATTGCTAATAAGATAGGCCAATTTGTTTTGGCACATCACACATAGAAAGTACCCAAGTGGTACACTAGCACATTAAAAGCTTTAGGGATAGGTGGGGCTCTAGACAAATCTATGATAGGATTGAGTACATGCAGTATATCTCATGATGAGGTGAATATGACCATGATGAGCACTATAATACAAACCTTTGAACCATCCATAGTTCAAAAAGCTCTTCAATCTAAGCCATGAAAAGATGCTATGGACATTGAATATCAAGCATTAATTAAGAATAAGACTTGGTAGGTTGTTGATCTTCCACTAGGGAAGAAGGTAATTAGATGCAAATGGATCTTCAAGTCTAAATATGACTATAACAGTAGTATTTATAAATAAAGGTATGACTTGTAGCCAAGGGCTATGCTCAAAAGGAGGGAATTGACTATGAAGAAATATTTGCACCTATTGCTAAGATAAAGACCATCGAAATAATATTTGCTCTAATAAAATAGTTTAATTGGATGATTCATTAGACAAACATCAAAAGTACCTTTCACAATGGAGACTTGAAGGAAGAAGTCTACATGACTCAACTAGAGGTATTTGTAACACCTAGACAAGACACAAAGGTATATAAACTGATTAACTCTCTCTATAGCCTCAAACAGGATCTTAGAACCTGGTATATAAAAATAGATAATTTTTTTGAAAAGCATGGTTTTAAGAGAACTCTATATTATTCAAACCCATTCCATGAAGAGTAAGAGAACATTGTGATTATCATTTTTTATGTAAATAATTTGATCATCATAGGTAATTTTAAGAAAAAAATTCATGCAACAAATGATGACTTGAAAAAATCATTTGACATGACCAGTCTTGGTTTTTTACACTATTGTCTTAGATTGGAGGTGTGGTATAAACATCCCTACATATTTGTCTTACAATTAAAATATGTCAAAACACTTCTTGAGAAATATTGCATGAATTATTGTAAGCCCATGATGGTTCCTTTGAAGCCAAGCATACAACTATCATGATTTAAAGCATCTCCGCAAGTGAATGCAATTCTCTATTGATAGTTGATTGTAAGCCTTATTTACCTGACATGCATTAGGTTGGATATTAGCTTTGCAATAAGTTATCTCATGATTCATGCAAAAACCAAAAGAATGCCATTGGAAGGAAGCAAAGTGGATATTAAGGTATGTTCGTGGTACTATTAGTATAGTCTAGAATATAAAAATAATTTTCTTCTTAACCAACTACATAGATGTAGATTATGCATGACTCATTGATGATAGAAGACCTACTTCTTGATAAATATTCTTTCTAGGATATGGACCTATATCATGGGGAAGAAAGAAACAATAAATAGTTGATCAATCATCCATAGAAGTGAAATATTGTGCTATAGGAGGAACTATCTACAAGATGATAGGGCTGAAATGTATGTTAGTAGGCATGGGAGTACCATAGACTAATTCAACGATTGGGATATGCTTACTAAGGAAATAATTTTGACATGGGATGAAACAGAGCATGTATTCTTGAGTCAGTGGAACCCTTATTAAAAAAATAGCTAGTTTGAAGGTCACCATCAAAGGATATGAAGAAGAAATAAAAAGGCTTTAGAGGGAACTAAAAGAAATGAATAAAGAAGATATAATAGAAGAAAAAAACACATATGATAATGTGTAAGTTCATGATTGCATTCAAAAAGAAAATCTTAAGAAACAAGGATCCAAGGAGAAGCAAGAAATAGTTATGGTAAGGGAACAAGTTGAAGAACCATTAGAAAACTCAAAAGTTGAATTTACAATAGCAACAACAATAGAGTCCATGGAAGAAGCAACAACAAAGTCCAAGGAAGCCTTGTCAAAAGTGCACAAGGATGCACCAAAAGAAAGGTATAAGAGAGAAAATTGTGAAGAAGAATTTAAAATAATAAAAAAATAAATTGTTGAAGAATCAAAGGAAACAAAATGTCAAGTTAAGGTTGTGGGATAGCGACATCTACGCCACCTTGAGTAGCAACAATATTGGAGGCATGGCTTAAGGCATCAATATTTTATATCTACATAGAGTCAAAAAGGCATCAAATAAGATAGTGTTTGGCAAAAAAGCATAATGTTTCTAGATTTCAAAGGGATGCAACAACCTCAAGGAAGAATAAGACCAATAGTTCGAAATATCAAAGTAGAGTAGCAAAAACATAGAGCTAACAGAACAATTATGAATATTCAAGTGGCACAATGACAACTTCGCATCATCAAAAACCATCACTAATCAAAATTTCACTTGAATAAATGGATAAACAAGATTTAAAATTCTCAAGAAAAAATACTCTCTATATATATATATAAATATAAAATTTATATGTTTATAAACTCTCAAACTATATATATAAAAAGAACGCGAACACAATCATTAAACTTTTTTTCTCAAGCAAAATAAATGGTTAAATTTTCATTCCATATGATTAATTATAGCACCACTTTGCAGTTCTAAATTTTGACAATCTACATAAAATCAATAAGATATATTTTTAAAATATATATATATATATAAAAGGTGTATATAATACTGTGGCAACTGTTATCATCCGCAACTTGTGACCGATGAAAAGCAACAAGACCACCACGGCATTGTGATGCATTTTTCCGAAATGTTGTTGACCCATGACTGGCACGACCCAAATTCTACTCAAGAAGTACTTCCAAACCCTCTGCCACGACTGATGACTTAATATTGCATTTCACACCGTTCACCCATATCTTGGTCGGTGGTGGACCCCACACTAACTCTTTTTCTCACTTTAGATAAATGGTTTTTTCTTTTTTTTTTCCTTTTTGAATAGACCTGCAAATGGTTTTAGGCCGTTGTCCGCCCTGCGGTCAATACGGCGATTAGACTCTTGCCTATCTTCTCACCTGACACGAAGATGAACGCCTACCAAAAAAAAATTTAGACTAGTTTCTCTCATCTTTCCAGTTGGGCCCCTTTCCCTCTCGCTTAAATTTGACAGTGGCTTGGAAGATTTTGTGCCCAATGCTTTGTTTTCTGTTGAGTTCAAGAATGGCAATATCGCAAATATCTGGAATTGTGTCGAGGCAAATGCTGTTTGTAATGCTTTTGTTGGCCGTGGCACTCACCTTTGTCTCTGCAATCACTGCACAGATTGCTCATCATGGCCATAAGAGAGACGTTGAAGCCCTTTTGTCCTTCAGAGACGCCATCACATCCGACCCTACAAAATCTATGTCCACTTGGAGAGCTAACAACTCAGACAATGTGTGCTCTTGGAATGGTATTCGCTGCAAAAGGAACACTACGAGGGTGGTTTCCGTTATCCTTCCACAAATGAAATTGAAAGGTACAATTTCTCCATCGTTAGAAAACGTTTCTTTACTGCACACTTTGAATCTCTCTTTTAATTATTTCACGGGAAGGATTCCTTCACAACTTGGCCATCTTAGAGCCTTGAAACTTCTCAGCCTCCGCAATAATTTCTTGTCGGGTTCTATCCCCACATCGCTGGCCAATTGTTCAAACATTCAATGGATTCGACTTTCATTCAACAACTTGACAGGGAGCATACCACCGGAATTTGGTGTTCTAGGGAAGTTAGAGCACCTCCGCTTACCGGAGAATAGTCTAGTTGGACATATTCCAAATAGTTTGGGGAACTGCTCGTCTCTCCAAGATTTGAGTTTAGATCATAACTTCTTGTCAGGTGTCATTCCCGAAGCAATTACCCATTTGAGCAAGCTTGAAACACTTTCGCTAGGGGTTAACAATTTGACAGGCAGGATTCCAGAGGGCATAGGAAGACTTGAGAGACTGCAGTTGATTTATTTGGACTCTAACGACTTGGAGGGGAGCATTCCTCCAGCTCTGGGTAATTGTTCTTTGCTTCAGGAATTATTTTTAGATCATAACTTCTTGTCAGGTGTCATTCCCGAAGCAATTACCCATTTGAGCAAGCTTGAAAGACTTTCGCTCTGGGCTAACAATTTGACAGGCAGGATTCCAGAGGGGATAGGAAGACTTGAGAGACTGCAGTTGATTTATTTGGGCTCTAACGACTTGGAGGGGAGCATTCCTCCAGCTCTGGGTAATTGTTTTTCCCTTCAGGAATTATATTTAAATCATAACTTCTTGTCAGGTGGCATTCCTCCAGCTCTGGGTAATTGTTCTTCACTTCAGATATTATATCTGGACCAAAACTTATTGTCAGGTGGCATTCCTCCAGCTCTGGGTAATTGTTCTTTGCTTCAGAAATTATTTTTAGATCATAACTTCTTGTCAGGTGTCATTCCCGAAGCAATTACCCATTTGAGCAAGCTTGAAAGACTTTCGCTCTGGGCTAACAATTTGACAGGCAGGATTCCAGAGGGCATAGGAAGACTTAACAGACTGCAGTTTCTTTATCTGTTATCTAACAAGTTGGAGGGGAGCATTCCTCCAGCTCTGGGTAATTGTTTTTCCCTTCAGGAATTATATTTAAATCATAACTTCTTGTCAGGTGGCTTTCCTCCAGCTCTGGGTAATTGTTCTTCACTTCAGATATTATATCTGGACCAAAACTTATTGTCAGGTGGCATTCCTCCAGCTCTGCGTAATTGTTCTTTGCTTCAGAAATTATTTTTAGATCATAACTTCTTGTCAGGTGTCATTCCCGAAGCAATTACCCATTTGAGCAAGCTTGAAAGACTTTCGCTCTGGGCTAACAATTTGACAGGCAGGATTCCAGAGGGCATAGGAAGACTTAACAGACTGCAGTTTCTTTATCTGTTATCTAACAAGTTGGAGGGGAGCATTCCTCCAGCTCTGGGTAATTGTTTTTCCCTTCAGGAATTATATTTAAATCATAACTTCTTGTCAGGTGGCATTCCTCCAGCTCTGGGTAATTGTTCTTTGCTTCAGAAATTATTTTTAGATCATAACTTCTTGTCAGGTGTCATTCCCGAAGCAATTACCCATTTGAGCAAGCTTGAAAGACTTTCGCTCTGGGCTAACAATTTGACAGGCAGGATTCCAGAGGGCATAGGAAGACTTAACAGACTGCAGTTTCTTTATCTGTTATCTAACAAGTTGGAGGGGAGCATTCCTCCAGCTCTGGGTAATTGTTTTTCCCTTCAGGAATTATATTTAAATCATAACTTCTTGTCAGGTGGCATTCCTCCAGCTCTGGGTAATTGTTTTTCCCTTCAGGAGTTACATTTAAATCATAACTTCTTGTCAGGTGGCATTCCTCCAGCTCTGGGTAATTGTTCTTCACTTCAGATATTAAATCTGGACCAAAACTTATTGTCAGGTGGCATTCCCGAAGCAATTACCAATTTGAGCAAGCTTGAAATACTTTCGCTCTGGGCTAACAATTTGACAGGCAGGATCCCGGAGGGCATAGGCAAACTCCGAGTCTTGCAAATTATTTCTGCCTATTCTAATGATTTTTTTGGGAAGCTGCCTGTATCCTTGTCCAACTGTAGCCGCCTTCAACTTTTGGATCTCAGGAAGAACCAATTCACAGGTGGGCTTCCTTCATATCTTGCGAAATTCAAAGACTTGAGAGTTCTAAGTTTGAGCTATAATGGGTTTCATGGGAGCATTCCTCCCTGGATCACAAACCTCACCAGCTTGCAAGTGTTGGATTTATCCAATAACAAAATTACTGGAGCAATTCCCTCTGATCTTCACAGTCTACAAGGATTTGGAATCAAAGGATCTCCGAAACTGAGCCGTCAGTCAATCTACGAGGATTGGATGATCTCAGTTAAGGGACAAGAGTACGTGTTTCACTATGTGATAACTTCAAACACCATTTTCGACTTATCAAACAACAATCTGAGCGGGAAAATACCAGCAAGTATAGGGAGTCTGAGTAGCCTGCGTTTGTTAAATCTATCCGGCAACAAATTGGAAGGCAAAATTCCAGCATCTCTGGGACAAATATGGACTCTGGAGGAAATAGATTTGTCTCGAAATAAGCTGAGTGGGCAGATTCCTGAAGAGCTATCTAATTTGTCTATGTTGGAGGTCTTCAATGTTTCTTTTAACAAACTCTGCGGACCAATTCCAACAGGAACCCAGTTTTCCACTTTCAACGACAAGAGCTCATTCCAAGGAAATCTGCAGTGCTTATGCGGGCCCCCCTTGCAGAGTTGCCGACAAAATCAACGGCGAAAGAAATCGACCCTGCCTTCATCTCCAGGGAAGTCAGTGTGGAGCAGAGTGGAAGAACACGTGTCATTAGTAGGATTGGGTTTGGGATTCGGGATTGGATTTGGAGGAACGATATCTGTGATCAGCGGATGGAGCAAAGCAAGGCGTTTAGTTTTGGGGTCGGAGTCCAACAGACGACGTCCGTATTATGGAGTTTATCGATTTCCCAAATAGAGGCATTTAAGGACAAAATAAGTATTAGAAGAATGGGGAACAGTTGTTTGATTTCATATGCAAAGGGTTTAGGGGATACATATTAGTTGTTTTGAAAATGTCTTTGCAAGAGTTATATATTTTTGTTTGGCTTATGTTATATGGATTACAGAATTAGGTAGTTAACATGCATCCAAAAATCTGTTTATTATGAAGACTTTATTCTTCTTTTTGCCTTTTGAATAGATTGTTTTTTTCTTTCCTCTTCGTATTGTGAACAAGTGAGAACATTCTCTGCGAATGCTCAATAAGAAGGCAGCTTCATAACTTTTGAATAAGGCCTCTCAACGCCGTCTTATCTGGAAACTATGGCCCTTTAATTGGCCCATACGCCCTGCCTGGCCCCCTATTTGTCCCAACGCAATAACATGAGTTCCCCATCGGGGATTAATAAGGGTGAAGCTATTAAATTTGCTTTGGTTTTGTCACATTCTCCAAGGTATCTCGTTTATAGATACCTCTCGAATGTCTTCCTATTTAATCGGAGTTTATGGATGCGTACTATTTCATCTGTTGGTGGCTATTTTTCTCTTTAATGCCTTGGAATGGCTAAGCGCATGCATATCGTCAAATATTACAAAATACAGACTGATATTATTTCACTATTTTAGGAGAGTTAAGTGTTTGTAATTGATGGCATCGTGAGCAATCGAGCTTTGCATATCATGATAAAAGAATGTTCACATAAATTCATTATATTCCTTTACACTAAGACAAAATCGATGCATGGCTTGAATACGCTAATAAAAAATGATAACAGATTATAATATTATTTTTTATTAACGACAGACGTTTCAATTCCAACCATTAAAAGGGTTATTTAAACGTTTTCTTTGCCAACAACATTTAGATCCCTAGTGCCATGTCTTGTAAATTTGTGGTACGAACAAAGAAGCTTTGAATAATTAAGAGTAAGTATGGCGGGCTGTAAATGCAAAAGACTTCGATTATACACACCTCCACTTATAAAAGATTAAATATGAGTTTTACTCTACAAGCTTTTTCTAAAATGTAGTTGTTTGGGTGTCTTTCTTTAAAGGTGGAAAACATGGCATTACTAAGTTACAAATTTAAAAATGTTTTCCAGCTCTAAACTTTCTGAAACAAGGTATTAATCACACGCTTACAGGTTTGGTGCTAAAGATGACGTTAGACGTTTATTCCTCGTGAGCTTAGGAATAAAAATAAATTTTCAAGCTGCAAAAAGAAAATTGAATATATATAGCCATGTTTGAAGTTTGTTTTATTTATGATCTTATCAATACGTCCTTTGCCAGTCCTTTACTAACAAGGCTTGGTCTACGAGCATCATTGTTGTCTAACCTCAAATTGGTTCGATAGGAAAAAAAAAAAATCTTCGCCGGCATTAAGAGGAGAGTGGTCGGGATAACGCGTTCAAATAATTCAAACAACGAACATTGTTAAAAAAGTGTATGGACAAGGTTAATTATTGGCACAAGATTAAGGGGTACATTAGTTAGAAAGTTGTCATGTTAAATCTTGCAAAGAAGAATGACTTTGGTTGCTCATTACCTGGTCTTAATTTGAAAGAAGAACGAGATGAAAGGATTTCGAAGCTCTGTAACCTATCAAGTAGTTGATGTTATGAAATTGTCAAGGATGTTTTTAGGAGAAAACCTTTGTCAAAGGCTAAAATCAAATATGATCTTCCTTAAGCTACAAAGTACCGAACATAGTAGGTAGAGTTTACGATCACGAGGAAGGGTTGTACAGTGTGAACTAGATATTTGACAACCCACAACCTTTTAAATGGTAGCTAAACCAGATCCCACCATTGGTTGGATTTTAGGAGCCATTTCGATGATAGCTAAAATGACTCTATCATTGACAAAGGTTCGACCTAAACAATGACTATGAACTCACTCTACTTTGGTGTGGGTGAGCCCATAGATATGATTGTCTTCCACTTCTGATTGGGTTCATAATGGCTATCCACATAGCCACTACCTCTTGAAGCACTCACAAGACATCACTAGCGAGAGGTTCAAGAGGGAAGAATCCAACAACTATGGGAGAAATAAGGGGATCCCAAGGTGCTTGGTCAAAATACCGATAGGATAAGCTCCTCCACATCAAAGTTATTGTCAAAATAAGCTTAACATTTCATGATTTGTGAAAGTAAAAGCATATTAGAGCATTTCAAACTACAAAAACTTTGTGGACCATTTGATCCTACTGATCCATGGTAAAAGTTATTTAAAAAAACCACTAGTAAGAAAATGAAAAAGCAAATTATCCATAACCAAAAAGGAAAATTACTTTTGTGCACCTGTAAACTTGAAATAAGTAGCAATCACAATTTGACACTGTTAGCAAAAACTATAAAAAAGAGCAAAAATAAAGTTGGGTGTTGAAGAGTGTTAACCAGATTATAGAATGTGCAAATAAGAAAAAATTAAAACTTCGATCAAAGCTTAAGGAAGAATTACATGTAGAAGGGCGATAACCTAATCATGGGTAGGCTATCATCAGTAGTCAGGCATGGTCTCCCAAGTAGGAGATCGACTCCTTAAAGACAATAGCATACAAGCTATCAAGAAGCAACCTCAAGCCTGATGATATTAATTGTAGGAGATCCATGCATCTATTCTCCAAAGACTTTTAACATGGACAAATGGAGTGAATCATAAATAGCTTCACTTTTAGAAGAATAATATCTTGAAGCATTAATGGTTCCTAATCCAAAAACCTCAATATTTCCTACGATTAATGTGATGGATCCCAAGAAAAATTTTAAAAGGAAATTTTAAATTTTGGGAGGGAAAGGTTTGTCGATCAATAAGTAGTAATATTTTCTTCATTGTAAAGGATCAAAAGTTGCTTATTCATTCCTAGTATTTAGTCTTGTATGTAATCTTTCTTTCAAGGTTGTGCATAACGGGTCAGACCCGAAATCTATTTATAAAAATAAGGTAAATCAATTTCAAAATTGAGATACATCTTTACCAAATTCACGTAGTAGACATGGAAAATTATCTTTATATTTCACCAAAAAAGATAAAACTATGGTGGATTTTACAGTTTTCATGATCGACACCATAAATTCGACTATTGATCACTTGTAAAATAAATTCAACTATCGATTAGTTGTAAAAAAAATTGATTATAGGTTAATTGCAAATGATTTCTAGACTGTCGATCAGTTACGAACAACTGCTCGATTGTCGATCAATTGTAAAACTGTGATCGAATCTAGATCAATTGCAAAATATGATTGACTCTAAATCGATTGCAAAATAGTTAACGACTTTGGATAGGTTGAAAAACTATGATCGACTTTAAGTCGATTACATATAAGTGACTGATCCCAGATCGATTGTAAAATAGTGGTAAACTCTAGATAGGTTGTAAAAAAGTGAGTGATTCTAGATCGATTAAAAAAAAGTGCTCGATGTTGGATCTGTTGCAAAACGGTGTTTGACTTTGGATCGGTTGCACCATGGATTACGCTTCCACATGTCAAACGATCGTTCACTCACCTACGCATGTCAAATTACATGCTACCATGTGTCCATTTGCTTTCAATTTTAACATGCAAATATCTATGAAAAGGTATCTACAATTATTTTTGACCTTTTTTCTTCTGTAGATTATCAGAGTGTAACCTAGGTGGCTAATGCCTTGCACCCTACTCTCTTAAAAATTTACCCTACTTTCACCATTTCCACCCCTACTTCCAAAATTATCTTCAAAAAACTTGTTTACCCCAACATTTTAGAAATATTAACCACACCCAGATACAACATATATTGGGTCAGTGACATATGCTTTCAGGGTTTGGTTTTGATTCCGCATTTTAAAAAAATAACCATTTCTTGTATAATATTATAGATGTATACAACAATGATACGATGACTTTCAATCTCACAATCCAGAATAAGAAGGTATGTTTTACATATCGAACCCTCAAGTGTGGAGAGAATGTCAGGTGTGTTAATCCCATCACTATGAAGTTCATGCTATCTACCAATGACAAAGCATTCTTGGAGATCAACTTCAAACCGCATTCAGAATTATTGTCAAGTATAATTCTTAATGTTCTTTAAACTTCAAAAAGTTAAAATCTATGATTTCTCATCTAATAATTTTTTTTTGCAGTTTCTACCTCAAGTCCCAAAGGGGTTTAACTAATTCATCTGTTGAAGATAAACTTCTTAAAGTGGTTATCGAATTCTTCCAAGCAAGACTAATTTTGCAAGGAAGATCAACAAATATTCTTTTCTAGGGATTGACCTATCTGGTTTAGTGTTTTCACCATAAAAAATTTGATCGGTGTACCTATATATCATAGTGCATCAGAGCAAAACTGCATAACACCCAAATGAACACAACGATGATTATATACACATGTACTTATATTCTTGCATTTTATTATGAATATTTTTCATAATGTATAGAATATAGATGTACCTACTATGTCGTACCCAACCCTAGTAAGCATTGCCATGTCAACCCAAGATGTGAAGGTAAAAATTCCATCTTTCACCAAGAAATAAATTTTTATATCACAACACATTTTTTGTTTTTTAATTTTAAATTTCCAAACATTTCATTTACAACAAATATTTCAATGTAATAAATTTCAAGCTCAAGATTACATAATCCTCCACTAAATAAGGATTATTTATTACAAGGAAATATTCCAAGGTTCAAAGCAACATATGTGCTTCAAGATCCATGTAGAGAAGCACAAAAAACACAAGAATTCCTTACAACTCGACAAACCTCATCATCACATTCTCAAACCAGCGACCCTGGTAGTGGTCCTCTAATTGAGGATGACAAAATTAACTTAAAAAAAAAAAATTAATTATTGATAATTGTGAAGTAATAATCAAAGAAATGATGCTTCAAGATTTAAGGAAAATGAGGGTTTGATAATTTCGGGCCAAGGTCCTTATCAAGGAGCTAAATGCTCGATATAAAAAAAATTAAAAATGAAGATATTTTTTCTTTGGTCGAAAATGAACTAGAAAAGCTTGGTGGTCTGCTACATCAAGCTAAATCAGGCTTAGTGAAGTATATGTATTTTTACAAATATGAAGTTTTAAATATTATCTTGAATAGGTTGGAGAACATTAATATTGAAGCCCAAGCATATTTCAACCAATGGGCTTCTGATAAGAAGAAAGTTGTAGTTGTTAAGGCTGCAAGGGATGTGGTTGAGGTGAGACTTTAGTTGCAATAAATTTGATTTTTTTATTTTGTAGTTAAATTTTAATAACTTATAGCAGCAAGTTGAAATCATGTAATTTTATCTTTGCATGGTGAAGAAAAATCTCCAAAGTGTGATAAAATGAAAGAAACATTATGAGACAAGGTAAGAGATAATATTATTTTAAGAAGAATTATAAAGGAACACAAAATGGATTTGGATATCTTGCTTAAGCAAAAGGGTAAAGAAACTCTTTCTATAGTGCAAGAAGATCCATCCAAGAAAGAAAAAACATTGTTGGGGAGCTTATAGAGAGTAGAGGAAGACCTCATCAGAACTAGAGCACTACCAGCACAGGCTATTGACAAAGAAGATATGGGAAAAGAACCTACAACTCTAGGAGAATCTCAAACTCAAGCTGATCTAGATACTTAAGGAGTGATCGAAACTACCTCAAACCCCCCATCTCAAAATTAAGAAATTGTAAACTGTTTACTAGTTGACTGCAAATTTTGTTGTATTGTAGTAAAAAATTTTGTACAATGTAATCTATTTTTCAATTCAAATTATTAAAATAGACATTTACTACTTTTGTGTCTTCTATCATTCAAAGGTTGTTTTCATTTATATTCTTATGGTGCTTTTAAATTTATGACGATTCAATTATATTTACTATTCTAATTTCAAATAATAATGAAATGTTACGATGATATAACTCAATTGTGCCAATACATTAACAAAAATATGATATAAAACATAATATTTTATCAATGAATACAATTAATACACTAAGAAGGCTATGATATAAAACATACAATTTGACCAGTAACACTGTGATATAAAACATAAAATTTTATGAACAAACATTTTTTTCAATTTTGATATTTGAGTAGGATGAAAATGATAACAAATAAAGTCAAATTTATCAATGTTATTAAATATTGGAAAAATTACAATAGAGGTATTTGAAACAAACACTTCTTATCTTATTCAGAACACGTCTAGAATCACATGTAAGCATAGCAGATCTTTGTGTCTCCACTATTTGATCACTGCAAGTATCATTATCCTCATTATCATACATATTAGTGATACACCTTTCGTCTACTAGGGATTTTTAGTATACCAATGCTTTGTCATAGGGATACCTATCCAGCTATTATGTTGACACATTTATTCTCAAACAATTTTCTAAATTTTTATCCAACCTATTATGAACTTGAGATTTCATAAACTATAGTGCACTAAAAACCCTCTCATCTTCCACAGATCCCAAAATCATTGTTTGACATAATTCATATAAACAAAAATATTCATTGATCACATATTACGGATACAATTTTTCACAAACGTGTAATGAAACCAAGCTCATGGGGGTTACTCAAACGTGACATTTGACCAACCATTTTCAATCCAAAATATGATGATTATTGTGTTAAAATTTTTGTTGAGAAGACCATTGATTTCAATACCATTGACTTTCACACTTCTAGTGAAATATTTAACAAGTGTGCCCATATATCTAATAAACAACTCACTTGTAGAATTGTAGTCAATACAAAGATCCCAAAACATGGGGTTAACCACACCCATGGCCTCAAGCAACTCATCTCTTTGAAAAAAATCTCTTATTTTTCTTGTCAATGATTCTACTATTTTTAACAATTTAATCTTAGTATTTTGTAAAACTACTTCAAATCCATGTTAGATTTTGATGATATATATTAAAGGAAATGCAACCAAAAGATGTAAAATGAGCAAGCAATGATAATTTTATGATAATGGAAATATAAAGTGTAGGAAAACTATATAAGAAACTTCTGCAATAACTCAAAAATATGTTATTAATGAAAGCTCATGAAAATAGTACAATGCAATATAATGGAGGACATGAACACTCCATAAATTATTTGAAAGATCTACATTGTACTTACTTTCTTACTATCTAACCTCCTTGTTATCTATCACTCTCTCTCAATACTCTAGCAAATGCATATACATAGAGATATGTTTCTTGGCCTTGCATATACCCATGACTCTTCATCTATCTATCATATGACTCATGTATATGTGGACTACATGCACATTTACATCATTGCACATTCTAACACTAGTGCATTTATTACATTGCTTAAAGTAACTACTCAAACCTTAATCTATGATTAACTCCTAATCTAATAATGTACCCAAAGTGGTACATTGACATGTACCAAATAATGTAATATACTCTAATAATCGACTATGTGTTATAGGTATTTGTTTAACATCGTTCATAACTATATGTGATTGATTTTCAAAACAATACCGAGGTATCATCTTTCCACGAATATTAATATAAATATGATCATTTATGTCGAACTTCAAAAATCTTTTTGGATCATTCATGTTAGTTAATATTTTCGAACTATAAAACAAAGGGTCTATAAAATTTTCTTTGAAAAAGTATATCTTATCGATATGCATACATATTTGTTTTCTCATCCTAATAAAATAAATAATATAGATGGATATTTCTTGTGCAAATTTAATCAATCTATTCATTTCTTGCAACATTGGAAGAATAACACATAATGTTAAAGGTGTTTCCAAGTTATTCAAATGGTATACCAAATATTTTGCCTTATCAACTGCCCTACAATTTGCATACATATATCCCGTTAAGGATTGATATTTTGTAAAAACTTTGTATGCAGGTTGATACAATGCAATCCACCTTGTATCCACATTTTTTAACAATTTTCTTCCTTCTATAACTCCTAGTGCAAATTGTTGAGAATTTGTAAACCTTTTTGAATTGCACAAAAAATAAACATGTATTTCATGAATGAGGTCTTCTACTATTGCAACATTTTCAAAAGTGCTCAAAATTTTATATGCAAGATTCATTCTATGAGCCATGCAATGAATGGGTATCAAATTAGGGGTAATTTATGTTTGAAGTTGAATACAAAGACCACTCATGTGTCCTTACATTGTAGCAGCACCGTCTGTTCCAACACGTATTAACTTTATGGCTATTTTTATATTATTCATTCGTGCAATATCTTTTAAACTAGTTATAACAATATTATAGAGGTTTTTTGCATTACAATTTTCCACCATCTTATGTAATGCTAGCAAACTAGGTTGCCTTACATGATTTTGGAATGTGTACACATGCATGTAAATCTAAGATGTGTTATCAATAGTCGTCACCTCATCAATTGAAAGTGAAATAAATTTGGCATGTTTTACTTTCTCTCTCAGGTCCTCCTTTTTCAACCAATGATAGATATTTTATCATTTCCAAACCACTTCGATCTAACCAATGGAAAATCAGAATGTATTTTACATCAACTAGTTGAAATAGGTGCTTATAATCAATAAAATCGGACATGGGTCTATCCTTTTTAAGAATACTATATACGACAACAAACTACAAACTTTTTGAAGCTAAAGTGGTCTTATAAATTTTTTGAAATTAGGCTTGAATCATTCTACCTTTCTCAATAAGACATTTTTGAAGCTTCATTTCTTATTCATATTCTTGTGCATATCTAAAATGCATGTATTCCAATGCATCCTTCCACCTAATTTTTTTATTAACTATTTCATCACTTTTTTTAACTATTGAATAAACTTTTCCACAATGTTTTTCTATTATGTTTTACTTTAGTTGTATCTTATGATCCTTACCCAGTTTCCAAATACAAATTATGCATCTACATTCTGTTGAAATTTCATTGTTGTTCTCTGGTTGGATTGGATTTATAAAAAGATATGTTGATGATCATTCAAGCTGAAATGATATTCCAATAGTCCAACTTTCTACATTTACCTTTTTCACTTGAAAATTCCCCAAAATTTTATTTTGTATTTGATTTTGAAGAACACAAGCTTATACTAAGAGGGGGGGTGAATAGTATAATATCACTTTTATTTTTCTTTCCTAATAAATATTATGCAATGTAAATATAGCAATATCAATAGCAGTATTCAAAGCAATGCATAAATCATCACACAATAGAGACACCACAATTTGCGTGGTTCACCCAATGTGGGCTACTCTACGGAGAAAATCGTTCACTAAAATTTTCTCAATAAATCTCTTGGGTATATTTTCCCTATTACATTGTTTATGGACCTTTGTCCAAAGTAGATACCAATCCCCTTAATCAAGTTCGTGAATCTCCATTCATAGGAGAACTTTGTTCTCCTCTTGCTCTTGCTAGTGATCTTCTAGAATAATTGTTGCCTCTACTGCACTGGTCAATGGATCTCTATCCACTGAAGACTTTTTTTCTCACTTAAAAGACCTATCCTCACATCCCTAGCTAATGGATATTTATCCACTAGAGACTATCATCCTCTATACTTTATCACCTCCAAAGCTTACACTCATCTTTGTCTCAAATATGTACTAAACATAGTCCTTCGGTCTAGCACAAATTTATCCTCAATATCTATCTTTGGTATGGCACAAACTATCCTCAAATATACACCAAAATTTGTCCTCTAATCTGTACTAAACACAATCCCTCATTCTAGCACAAATAAGTTCCCAATCTTTGTCCTCAAGCCTTAACTCAAATCTTAACTCAATCTCAAATCAACTCTGCTAGATCTACCCCAAACCTTAACTCAAGGTTTGAAAAAATCTATTAATCAACTCTGCTATATCTTCCCCAAAACTTAAATCAAGGTTTGAACAAATTAATCAATCAACTCTATTGGATCTACCCCAAACCTTAACTCAAGGTTTGAACAAATCAATCAATAAAATCTGCTCTCAAACCTTCTCAAAGACTTGTCTCAAATATACCTTTTAAGATTTTACAAAAGCTCACACCAATAAGTATACAAGTCCTCTCGAAAACTTATCCAATATACTCAATAAGTCCTCTCAAGAACTTAACCAAATATACTCTCAATATGTATTGTAAGATTCCACAAAAGCTTACTCAAATCAGTCCACAAGTCTTCTCAAATACTTGCCTTAAATCTTCTCAACAACTCCACACTAGAACTTGTCCAATATCATAGAAACATAAAGATAATTGTTAGAGACTCAATATGCTCTATACTCATTACAATGCTCAAACAATTTCAATCACTCTTTCAGAAACATACAGAGAATTGTTAGAGACTCAATATGCTTCAACTCAAACATTTTCTCAATTTAATTCATAATATAGAATAGTTTTTTTTATGGAACTTGAAAAATCACTTCACACATCCACTTGAATAGGCTCAACCAAATCTACTCAACCAATCACTCAATGAAATAATCCTTCCATATAAATCCTAGTCCAAGTATATAAACACCAACTCAAAATGTTTCCAACAATGCTCAACAACAAATCTCACATAACAATGATAATCCTAGTTCAAGTTCTTTGCTCAACAACTCACTTCAACAAAAATGCTCATAAAACAACTCTCACATAACAATGATACTCATGTTGTTTTCAATCCCTAGTTCTTTGTTCAACCAATGGCTTCAACAACAATGCTTATAAAACAAGGTTTTAACAACAACTATTTATTCCAAAAAATCTTGAAGCATTAACTCAACACACTCAAAAGGAAACCCTAATCAAGTCCTTTTCACTCCACACTTATTTTCCAGAAAACCAACCAATCAACTTAACTATGCAAGAATGTGGTCATACCTTTTTCTTGATGATGAAGGAATCTCATAAATCTGCCAAAACCACAAACACTTATTTTCCAAGCTTAAAGAAATTATAATATGATAAACTCCCCCAAAAATACAATGTAAATATAAAGACACACATACACCTTATCACTCCATCTTTAAGAAAACATTCATCAACATTTACAAAAATAATTCACCACTTACACCTTATAATCTCTCAATTAAAATAATATTCAATGCACTCTTCTTTTCAAAATAACTCAATGCAAGAAGTTCCCTTTATCCTTTTATAACTTCAAAAAATCAATGTGACACAAACACTTTATTCAAAGATAAAGCTAACTCCTTATTCCTCCAACTTATCAAAAATAATATTCAAATAAAAATCCTTTTAAGAAACCCTTTTAACTCCCTAAGACCTCATGTCAAACTTTAGGCAACACAAAAATAATAATCAAAATTTATTACCTTGGCCTTGGTGGGAATTGAACTCACGACACAACCTCAACTAGCACCCTAGTTGTGGCTCCAACCGCCACATGGGCTAGGTGCTCGCTTGGAGAGTGGAGAGCACCACGTGCTCTATGAACCACCCCATTTTTCCTAGTAAAACATGCACCTTTTCCGTTGACGCTTCCAACACAAACATAACCACAAAAACACACTGCCATCGCGTTTCAAATGTAGGTCATCTAGTGCCCAAACACTCTAACCACTGCCCTCCTGCCACTAGGCCAAGCTGCCTAGATGGCTTCCAAATTTCGACGCTTTTTGATTTTTATCTATTTGCTGGCACATAAAACACAAATTCACTTCTCTTTCTTCACATGAGCTCTCAACAATTGCATGAATTAACATTCAAGAAAAAGTATAATTTTAATGCCTCTTAAGGCATGATTTTTATATTGATTTCCTCCTTAACACATACACGTCGGTGCTTCAAAATTCTTCACACTTTAAACGTTGGCATAATTTATAAATTATTTAAATTCTTTTGAATTTAAATTTTATAAATTAATTTTTTAAAAGCCTTTGGTTTTATCAAGGCCTTCTCTCATTGCACAACTTTGTATAAATAATATTTATTTATAAAATTTAAATTCACTTTGAATTTAAATATTTTATAAAATAAATATTAAATCTTCCTTTAACTATGCAATAAGATTCGTTGGGTTTTTATGAAAAACCTTTTATTTTAAACCTTCTAACTTATGCTTCCATATAATATTTAAAATATTATGAAGCCCTTTGGCCTTTAACCTCTACATTGTTCTTCTTGACATTTTGACATCATCAGTGGCTTATTCCTGGATATCAATGACAATTTTATTTCTTGACATCAATGACAACTTTGACTCAAAATATCCAATGATTTATCATTTTTCTTTTCTAGTGGTATGTCATTTTGAGGAATATCTTTGAGTGTTTATTAGATGTCATTGCTAAGAGAATTTTCTTGTGGAGACATCTATTGGTGAGAAATATCTTCAAGTGGAGGCATATCAAGGTCAATAGTGTTTTTTACATATAATGATATTATTTATCATTTTATGATGTAAGAGAACACATTTTTACAAACTGAAAAAATATTCAGAGTAACATGCAATCTATTTAGTGTACCTTGAATTTGTGTAGGAGTCGATGGCTCATTGGATTTCAATAAATGATTAAAATATTTGAGGATACCCTTTTTAGCTAAAGATTGACCTCCCTTATTTCGATAGATGCCATTCTACTTGTAAAGAAAAAAAAATCATTTTAAAAATAATAAAATGTTGAATAGATCTTAATACTATAAGGTCTCAAAATCATATTGTAACTAGAATAAACAGATGATTGGTTGGTAGAAAATACATATCAATTTTCAGTCAAGCTTTATTGTGATTTTTTTAGTGTATGTCACTTCTCTATTTTTTGGAGATAGACAATATTTGCACTTGCCTTTATTCAGTGGATAGAAAAAATAGATATATAAAATCAAATATAGAGCCAAGTATAAGAATTTTTACGATTTAAAGAAAAGAACGCATATGCATATGAAATATAATTAGAGATTCAAATTTTACTAGTAAATGGCCTCAAACTCATAGTCTTAGTGGAACAGATAGAGGTTTATAAGCACCATGTTCCATGGAAGAATTTGTAAAACATACCAATTTGGAGTCAACTGTTATCATGGTTTTTCATATTGAACTTTATGTCACTCCTCTCTTTTAAGATAATAAACAATTTTTTGCTTTTGTATTTCTTCAACTAATAGATAAAATGAGGATACACATTCATATGATGAACAAAACAAAAGTAGAGAATCTTATATGGCTTAGAAATACACTTAGTGATTCAAATCTAGAGAAAATGTCAGATCTTACTACTATAAGACCTCAAACTCAAAGTCTAACTAGAACATAGAATGTGCAACATACCAATTTGTAGTTAGTCATTATCATGATATTTAGAGCTTGAATATTTGTATCTCTGATCTCTCATTTTTTGGTGATACATATTTTTTTATTTACATTTATTTAGGTGATAATGTAAATGAAGATAAAAAATTAGAAGATAAGTAGAATAAAAGTGTAGAAATTTGATTAATTTTAGGTCAAAAAAATCTATATGGCTTATAAATACAATTATAAATTAAAATATTTGCAAATTGTAGTTAAAACAAGTCCTTTAACTCAATCTAAATAGAACAAACAAAGGATTGACTTTTTTGCATTTTCATTTATTCAGCTGACAAACAAAATGAACATATAGAATCAAATGATGAACAAAATGCAAGTACAAAAACTTATAGAATTTTGCAAAAAAAAATACCTATATCATTTAGAAACAGACTTAGAGATTCAAATCTGCAACAAATATCAGATCTTACTACTACAACTCCTTGAAATTATATTCTAAAAGGAACAAAGAGAGGATTCATTAGTACCATGGCATAAATTGAAAACATACCAATTATTTAGATAATTTTATGCATTTGTATTTGTTCTGTCAACAAATTTTTTTTTCTACAATCGATCACTCTCAATAGCCTTTTGTACTTAATCGAGGATAGACTAGTTTTTACACCCAATCGGAGATCAACTTCTTTCTACATCCAATTGAATATCGATTGGTTTTTGTGTTAGGGTAAAAAGTAGTTTCTATTTTTACCACTAGGTTATTTCATTATTTACCATTGTAAATATCATTAACTATTTACTATAGTTAATGATATAGTTACTAAGTTGATTAATCACATTTGTTATGTGATTAATAACTGGTTAGTTGTTAGCGTACTATTCTAAGTAGTTAGCTGACTTAGGGGGGAGGACTCCTAATTCACGCGTTACCTACCTAAGGGGGGAACAATTGTTCATGGGCTATTTCAAGCCTATGGTTTATGCTATATAAACCTACCATATAATATATTTGAGACTAATTATTCCATCTACATTTTGTGCTCATCATTTACTAACATTGGCATCAGAGCCACAAAAGGAGGAATTTGGGCAAGGCAGGAGAGAAGAACTGGATAAGGCGAGCATCTCGTTCCACGTTTCAAGGAGAATATCATGATCTAATTGGTTATTGATTTTATTTTTTCCTCTTAACTCCTAAGGTTTCAAATTTTTTTTGTTTGAACTAAGGATTGCTAGACAATTTTTCCTATCGACGATCAAAGGTTTTTTTCTTCTTCATCCTGAATGTAGGAATATTGGGAACTCACCCATTGGGCACTCACCCCAAGGCCCACCACCATAGTCAATACTTCGATGACCACCTCAAGGGAGGCGGCAACACAACCACATGATAAGCAATCGAAGAACATTCTTCGGTGCCTACCATTCGACGATCGTCATGAAAGGACACTGTCCTATGTGGTACAGTGACTATCATGAGAGGACAGGAGGTCCTCTGTTCTGGTGATCGAATGTGGCCATCGATGTTTGACCTACATGAGAGGGAAGGAGCGCCCTCCGTGCGATGGTAGACCTCTACGTGATGGCAGGAGTGCCCTCCATGGGAGGCCATATGACAACCAGGTCACCCTACATGTGAGGGCAGGAGCACCCTCCGTACGAAGGCCAAATACCACACGAGGTTAGGAGCGCCCTCCATGGTGAACACGAGGACAACACCGAACATCCTAAACCTATCTGGCACGAGAATCGATCAGAACTTGACACAAAAATTGAGGGAATATGATAGAACCTACACGATATCCGAGATGGGTAGCTAATTGACACAAAGTTCAAGGGTTGATAAGGTAGCTGAGCTGGCATACTTATTGACATGGTGACACAAAATTTAAGGATCTAACTGGAATAGAGTATGAGTATTTCTTTTAAAATTATGACACGTGGTAGCATTGAAATCTGCCATGTGGCAAGAATCAATCAACGGTTCTAAACCTTCAAACACAACTTCATACACTCCATATGAAGTCAAGTGAATCAGTAGAACTCTTCCTCTATAGAGTGTCAGAACTGAAGTCTAAGCTCTATGCTTTAGGAGCTAAAGTATAAGACACCATTTTGACTTCAGTAATATTGAGGGCTCTTTCCAAATCCTATAAAATGTTGATTACATCCCTTAATGTATCACAAAGATCAATCACATTTGTGGAGTTAGTAAATTTTCTTCAAACAGAGGAAGCAAATAAACTCCAAAGCGATGAAGTTTCAAACAATGCACTTTACGCAAACAATCAGGATGATAAAAATAAAGGAAAATTTCAAAATGCAGGATCATCTTCAAAAGGTAAGGGAAAGAAAACTCAAAAGAGGTGTTTCTCACATTGTAAAAAGGATAACCATGACACCAATCGGTGTTGGTTTAAAAATAGGCAAAACAATAAAGGTAAAGGCACATCACATAAGCAAAAAAAAGGCAATATTACTAGTGAAGTGTCTAGTTCTGATTATGATTCTGGTTCAGAAAGAGCACACAAAGTTCTCCTGACTAAGACAATATTGTAAAGGGGAAAAAAAATTGTCACCTTAAGCATGCACCATTTCCTCTCTATTTTTTTTAGGCTTCATAAATAGCATAAGTTTTTGTTTGAAGTACTAGAAATAAAAGGGTGATTGTGCCTCTTTTAGGCTTCATAAAATAGCAAACTCTCATTACTTGAAGTACTTGTAACAAAAAGAGAGAATTTTCTGGTGTAAAATTTGCCTAAGAGGCAATATTTGTAAAAACCTTCACAAAGCTTCTTAAGTTGCACATCTTTTGCAATTAAAGGGGGATAACCATTTATTTTCCCTACTTCACATAAATTTTTAAAATGGAAGAAGACTTATAAGGGTACATTTTCGGTAGCGATCGACACCTTAGTCACACTTCTTTCAGAAATTTGATTACAATATGTTTTGCAACAAGGGGGAAAGCTTTTAAGGGTGCTTTTTTGGCAGCGACTGACACCTTAGCTACGTCATCAACACTTTTTTGCAAAATCATATTGTAAATATAATGAACCTCGTATGAAGTGATCTACTCTATTACACCTAGCGGTTGCAGTGACTGGTTACCCATGCAATCCAGTTGGATGACAAGATTACAATAAGGACATTCGATGATGTGAAGACAAAGTGAGGAATGATCTACTTTTTGCTTAGGAGCATCTAGAGCACTCTGATAGAGTAATAACCAGTAGATCAACATCTTTTCCACTATATTGGGATAGTTATATACATTACCCAAATAATGTAATAAGGGGGGATGTTAGGGTAAAAAGTAGTTTCTATTTTTACCACTAGGTTATTTCATTATTTACCATTGTAAATATCATTAACTATTTACTATAGTTAATGATATAGTTACTAAGTTGATTAATCACATATGTTATGTGATTAATAGTTGGTTAGTTGCTTACATACTATTCTAAGTAGTTAGCTGACTTATGAGCGAGGACTCCTAATTCACGTTTTACCTACCTAAGGGGGGAATGGTTGTTCATGGGCTATTTAAAGCCTATGGTTTATGCTATATAAACCTACCATATAATCTATTTGAGACTAATTATTTTGCCTATATTTTGTGCTCATAATTTACTAACATTCTGTGTAGAGCAAAAAAAATGATGCACCTAGCAAAGGGAGATGAAATGCATCTATTGCTATGTTGATCTAAGCACTACAAAAGCGATATTTTAAGCAAGAATAAAAGACAAATAAGTGAAATAAATGGGTGGTTATATTTATATTATTGCATTTTACAAATATGTAGTTACAAAACATCCCCTTGAGGGCTCTCAATTGATACAAATCATTACAATATTTGAAGGATCAAATCCTTTCAAAAATTTAAGGCATGCTTGTAGTGTCTTCCTTGCACTCATGATTGAAGAGCAGGCTTTCAATGTTGTAGTAGTGTTCTATCGATGTTCTAACTTACTGGTACTTCCTCGCACACTATGATACCTGTATATACAC
Organism: Wollemia nobilis; assembly: GCA_028583015.1. Taxonomy (NCBI): domain Eukaryota; kingdom Viridiplantae; phylum Streptophyta; class Pinopsida; order Araucariales; family Araucariaceae; genus Wollemia; species Wollemia nobilis. The sequence goes on from JAQPPZ010002499.1 coordinate 10,547,938, forward strand.
ACAAAGAAAATAGATTTGTTAATAGCATGTACGGATTGAAATGCAATCAAAGAGATATATGCGATAATGAGCTTGAAAGTGGAAATGTATAATAGACAATTCAAAATTATTCCAAATGCTACCAAAACTTAGAATCATGCATATAATATGCTCTGGAAATTATCTAATCAAGAACATAAAGGAAATTGCACATAAATTTATGGTCATCCTTGGGTGTGCCATTCAGGACTACAAAACAAGAAATGCATAATAATAGATGCAAAACAACTCAAAATTGCACCAAAAATTGACATAAGGCATAAAATCTACTCTAGAATTGATCTATGCAAAAACATAAAGAAATAGTGCTCAAATTCATGGCCATATTGGGATGATCCATTTAGGACTGTCATAATTTGGGGACAGTCCTAGGTTGGGACGACCACCAAATATATGGTGGTTTTTACCACCAATTCCTTTAGAATTTTGTCTAAATTACTCCTAAAGGTGTTGTCATCCAATTTTAGGATCTGATTCACTCAAATTGGTTGGTTTTGTAAATGGATTGCGTGTGTTGGAATCACTTGCAATCCTCCTTCACTTGATGGAGATCTCAAGGAACAATGCATGGTGAATTAGGGATAAATCTCAACATAATTTCGTGGTAAAATATTGCAAAGACTCCCCCTTGAAATTGGGTGGAATGACTCCACTTTATAGCTCAAGTGAGCATATGGTCAAATGGGCATGTGAGGCCATGCAAGGCAGGTGTTGCCATTTATCCAAGCATTGCCATGCGTTGGAGGGGGAAGGAATCTCCATTTTGGGTCTCCAATTTGTAACTTGGCATAAGAGTTATGTGCCCTCAGACTGGCGTACTTCAATGGGTAAGGTAAATGGTAGAATCTAGGTCCCATTTGTCTTGCATTTGACATTTTAAGGGTCCAAGGCCATGACCATCCCACCTAGATATGGTTGTTGGTGGTTGTCCTTGGGTGGGACGACCATGAACTATGGTCGTCCCAAGGTGGGATGACCATGCCTACATGGCCCAAAACTTCCTAAAAGTGGGGTATAACCTCCAAAAAGTGGTTAGTACCACTATTTAACCTCTAAGGGTTTTACCAAGGGGGTCATATGGTGTTTATTAGAATATGTCTTGGTAGTCTAATCATATTGACATAATTTTAGTGTCTATAGATACCCCTTTTTGGGATGTGTTGTGTACAACACAACGTGGAGCAAAAGTATGTGACTAAAATATCAAATGATTAAGGTTATTCAATAACCTAACCAAATTTAGGTGCCCCAATCATGGAAAGAGACCGCATCCTTCAATCCTTGTTTTTGACGAATTAAAGAACATGATTCAAGTACAACATTTTTTGTCACGCTTACTTGATCTTGGACATTGTTTAGTCATGAAGAGGTGAGGTCTATGATCCTTCATGGTTCAGTAATGCCAAGCATTTGTTTAATTGAAATTTTTTCTTGTTTTCTACCCCAAGCAGGGGCATGATTGTTTTTGGTAATGATTCACTAACGAACATGATTTGGGTGATTGAGTGTTTGATTGTTGATTTTGATTATGAATTTTCTAATTATGACTACCCTCTCAAGTGACGAGTCAATGAGGGAATGACCAATGATAAAAGTGATGAGTCACTTGACCCATATGACTTGGTTGGGGTTCCTTCAGTTTTTCCCATTGTAAAATATATCTATTTTGTGAGGATTTTGATGATTTTGTTGATATTTCATGGAAGAAAGAAATTGAATGCTTTATTTCCATGGAGCGGTCCAACCACAATGGTCTTCTTGGGGATTGAAGTAGAGACTTTTAAATTCATCCATGAAAAATTTGGTTCAATCTTGATGCATAGTGAATTTTATCATATTTGACCTATTTTTGGTGGTTTTTAAGTCATTTTTATTTTTTTTTCTACTATTTTTGAGGTTCTTTTTTGGTGTTTTAATTGTTTTTGAACTTTTTATTTTTGATGAGATTTCATAGAAGAAAGGAAATGAATACCTTGTTCCTGTGGAGTAGTCCGATCACAATGGCATTCTTGGGGATTAAAGTGGAGACATTTCAGTTCGACGATGAATAATTTGGTTCAAGTAGCCTTATGGTAATGTTAGGATCCCATCCTAACGTTATTTTATAATTCTCATTATTATGTAATGACCCACTTCCAATGTGGGGGATCCCATATATAATGTTATTTTGTAATGTATGTGGCATGTTATGCTCCTAGGCAAGTGGGGCCATTTGATGTAACCATTATAAATATTGTAACCAATATTTGGTAGAAGATTCTAGCTCGAGTGGCATTTTGCATGTAAGCCAACTCTTGAGCCTAGGGTTAGGGTTTGCATGAAGTCTTTATTTAAAAAGCTATGAAGCCATGTATGAATCTATCCTTTTACAATTTAATGAAATATTGAAGGAGGTTGCCCCCTCGAAGAGGCTTGTGATTCTGAGTTATTTTGTGATATTGTTCAATTCTGCAATTACTTTCTGCATAGTATTATTTTTTTATTGCATGTATTTCCATTATCTTTCAATATTTTGTGCGTGTGAGATTTATTTTAATAGTAGGTTCCTAACAAGTGGTATCAGAGCATTTTCTAGGGTCGAGTTTTGTAGCAACTGTGATGATTCTTGCCATCCATTCTGTCTGTTAGGTATAATTTTCCATGTGTTTTTCATTTTGTTTTTCTTTATTAAAAAATTAAAAAAAATACAGTTCATTTTTTTTACAAACAAATCCAAAAAATACAGTTTTTGTTTTAGTAGTTGTGTAGGTTAGAAACCCTGTGTCGGGGATTTTAAAATATCATGAAGGAGTTATCGTTATTGGCTAAGCTAGATAGCCCATAAAGCATCTAGTGAAGTGAGGGGCAATCAAGCTCCAATACCCAGGCCTTAGACATCACTCGCGCATCAGAATCGAGCTTCCACGCATCTTTGGGTGTATCAGGAGACCATTCTAGGGTTAACAAAATTTTATCCAATAGGAAGCTTTTTAGCCTTGTATCATCCATAATCCATGAGACACAACATCCCATACGATTACCCTCCCGTACTATTAGAGAGGCAGATAGTGTGCTCAAGGGTATGTGTGGAATCCTCCTTGGGTAGTGGCCTAAAATATTGGTCCGAGCACTATTGTTCATCACTATGGTATAATAGAGGGCCTATGGGTGTTACATACTCCTTTACCTAGCATACCCTAGTTTTGTTAAACACTTCCTCCTGTAAAAACACACATCTTCCTGTTCTGCTAAACCTACATTCATAATCCCAAAAAGTGAGCATACGAAGGACTTCCCTATCACAGAAGAATACACCTTGCATGCACCAGTAGTTAGGACAGAATTCACAAGTGTCTCTAACAGTCTACAATATTCTAGTAACAATCAGGTTAGTGGCAGTAATAGTCCGGTCAGTGACAATGACAGTCAAAATAGTAACAGTCGAAACAGTAACAAGCAACTGTAATAGTCAAAAAATACAGGTGGTCAGGTTCAGAAACAAAACTGTCAATGTTGTAACTGTAGTATAGGTGATAGGGTGATCAATTGATAGATCCGAGATAGTTGATTCAATTTTCCCACTTGTGACCTAGAGCCAAAAAAAAAAAAAGGCATTGAAATTTTATTAAAATAGGGATATCTCTTCACACAAATCTTAGATTGACTCAAAATTTTAGCAGATAATTCTACATTCTATTCCAAACAAAATTGTCCTTGGCAGCCCTTGGTCAAATTTTGCATCCATTTTCCAAAAATTGCAATTTTTTTATTTTTCTTGCTAAGGCCATAACTTTTCAACGGTCAGTCAGATTTATCCAAATTTTTGGGAATATAATCTACTTGTTATTCTGCATCAAAGATCCTCAATGACTCACTGGTAAAATTTTAAGTCCAAGTGGAGGAAATTACCTTGACATCACCTTGCAAACAACTGGAGCTCACAAAAAGTCAAGAAATTCAATATATCTCCTCATTGAGTGCTCAGATCAAACAACAAACGAAGTGACCCTAGCCTAAAATTAGTGTTACAATACATTTCCTAAATTTAATTTTGGACCCTTACTAAAAATAGTAACTCCTGAAATCCTGTATCTATTTTTAGTAACTGAGTAAAAAATTTCAAGGCTATCTCAAATGGCAAGTGGCACTCGTGGACATCAAAAAGAGGTAAAAAAAACACTGCTTCAATGTTGGATACCCTAGTAAGTGTTGTTACTAGCTTGCAAAAAACAACTGAAAACTTGACAACAAAATTTTAAACTTTTTAGAGTCGCCCAAGATACCTCCAAAATTTGCATAGAAGAACACCTAGTAGATGTTGAGTCTAAAATACAAGGTGGTCCAAGCAAGTTTGAGTATCGTCATGGAATGGGAACAGATGACTCTCACCTCCACTTTGATCGTGATACTCCCTTCGAGATGTGAAAACTAGACTTTCCTAAGTTCAATAGGAAGGATGTTGATGGATGGTTATGTCGTGTTGCTCAATTCTTTAGACTCCATGATGTCCCCATTTATCATTGAGTTCAAATGTCTTCCTTCAATTTGGAATATGAAGCCTTACATTGGTACCAATAGTTACAGAAAACTATCTCTAATCCTTCTTGGGCAGAATTTGAGTCCTAGTTACTCACTCGCTATGGCTCTAGTGAGTATGATGATTTTACAGGATAGTTGACCAAGCTGAAACAAACTTCAACAGTTCAAGATTACCAAATACAATTTGAGATATTGGCCAAAAAAACTATAGGAATGAATGAAGGGTTCTTTATGAGTTGTTTTGTTAGTGGTTTACGAGAATATCTCCAAGCCGAGGTCACAATGTTTAGACCATAATCCATGATGCAAGCTATCCAGTTGGCTCATTTTTTTGAGTCTAAATTTTTAGCTCAAAGACAGTTCTCTAAATTTCCTTAGGCTAAACCCTCTTTCCCTCCTAGATTCCATAATCAACATGAACAAAAATCTATTGCACCCATTGCTACACCCAAATATTTGATCACTGCTGAAATGGATGCGCGATGCACCCAAGGTTTGTGCTACAATTGTGATGAAAAGTTTTCTCGTGGGCATAGGTGCACCAAAAAGAAATTATTCTTGATAGATGTTGATGAGCCTAACACCAACGACCATAGTGATGATGATACTGAATCAAAAGAAGAACCGCAAAAATCGGAGGAGGATAACCCAGATGAATCACAGGCTAAAATTTATGTTCATAATCTTGATGGAATTACTACACCCCAAACCATGAAAGTTGTGGGTTATTTCAAAAGCCTGTGACTTACCATCTTGATTGATTCTGGCAGTACACACAATTTTATTGATCCTCGCATTTCCAAGCAGGCAAATTGTTATGTACACACATGTAATTCCTTTGAGGTTATGGTAGCAAATGGGGGGACTTTACCCTACAAGGGAAAATATCATAATGTTAAGGTCTAGATTGGGGACTATGAGCTCAAAAAAGATATGTTTACACTTCAATTAGGGGGATGTGATATTGTGTTGGGATATCAATGGTTGGTCACATTGGGAGTCATATCTTGGCACTTTGGTGAGCTTTGGATGCAATTATCACAAAATGGACAGTCCTACACTCTCCATGGCTTAAAAATAGGGTCATCATAGATTATCAATTCCAATAGAATGGAGAAGTTGTTAAAAAAATCATCTTGGGTGTCATAGCTCAGCTTTTTGTGATCCAACCACATTCTTCAGAGGAGGATTATGTTCCTAAAGATTTGCAACTTATTTTGACGAAGCACAACTCTGTTTTTGCTGAGCCAACAAAATTACCACCTCATCGCTCTCATGACCATGCTATTCCTTTATTACTTGGTAATGCACCACCCAACATTAGACCATATAGGTATCCTCATGCTCTTAAGTCAAAAATTGATAAGTTAGTATAGGAATTGTTAAAATCTGGTTTCATTCGACCAAGCAACGGTCCTTACTCTTCTCTAGTTTTATTGGTACGTAAGAAAGACGGGTCTTGGCGGTTGTGTATCGATTATCAATAGCTCAATAAACTCACCATCAAGGATAAGTTTCCTATTCTGATGATGGATGAATTACTGGATGAACTTCATGGGACTATGTATTTTTCCAAACTTGACCTTTGCTCGGGGTACCATCAAATCCGGCTCAAAGAGGAGGATATTCCCAAGACTGCCTTTTGTACTCATGAAGGTCACTATGAGTTTTTGGTAATGCCATTCGGCTTGACTAATGCCCCTTCCACCTTCTAGAGCCTCATGAGCAACATTTTTCATCCATTCCTTTGAAAGTTCATTCTAGTATTCTTTTATGACATTCTAGTGTATAGTCACTCATGGGAAGAGCATCTTACTCATGTGAATCAGACTCTCCAACTGTTGGCACAACATCAACTCTATGCTAAGTGTTCCAAGTGTTCTTTTGGGTTGACAAAAGTAGAATATTTGGGACACATTGTTACTAAGGAGGGCATTAAATTTGATCCTAAGAAAATCCAAGTTGTTCAGGAATGGTCAAAATCCCACACTCTGAAAGGTCTTCAAGTATTTTTAGGGCTTACAGGTTATTACCATAAATTTATTCGTAACTATGGTAAAATTGCAACTCCCCTCACTTCCATGCTAAGGAAGGACTCTTTTACTTGGACGGGACCCGTTGAACAGACTTTCTAAGAATTGAAGCATGCCATGACCACAACACCTGTCTAAGCCATGCCAGATTTCTCCAAATCATTTGTTATTGAAAGTGATGCTTCAGGTCGTGGTATTGGGGCAATGTTGATGCAAGAAGGGCGACCCTTGGCCTTCACTAGTAAAGCTCTCTCTAGTCATAATTTGGGAAAATAAACTTATGCCAAGGAGATGATGGCAATTCTACATTTCGTAACCCATTGGTGACTGTATCTCATTAGGCATCATTTATCCATTAAAATAGATCATCAGAGTCTCAAATACTTTTTTGAGCAATGGGTTGCCACCCTTGAACAACAAAAATGGGTCTCTAAAATCATAGGCTATGATTATGATATCACCTATAAGAAGGTTAAGGATAATTTTGTGGCTGATGCTCTCTCTCGCCAATTTGAAGCTCTTAGTATGTTGTGTGTCATTTAATTGTTGATCCCACAATGGATCGATTTATTACCCCAGGAGGTACTTCAGGATTCTGAATTACAAAATTTGGTTGCTTCCCTAACCACTGAGCCTACTTCATGTCCAGGATACACTTGGGATGGATAGGATTTGTGTTACCACCAATGCCTTGTTGTTCCCCACAAGTCCTCACTATGAGAACTTCTCATGATAGAACTACATGCTACTCCATCTTCTAGCCATTCAGGATTTCTCAAAACATATGAACGACTCAAACGCACTTTTTTTTGGAAGGGTATGAAAAAGGATATTCATGAATTTGTGGTAGTTTGTATACTTGTTAGCAGATGAAAGGTGAAACAGTGCGTTATCTAGGCACTCTTCAACCCTTGCCCATTCCAGACCATGTCTAGACATATATTTTTATGGATTTTATTGAAGGCTTACCTAAGTCGGGTGGCAAATCTATTATCTTAATTATAGTGGACCATCTTTCAAAGTATGCTCACTTTTATCCCCTCTCCCATCCTTACAAAACCTCCACTATTGCCCAAATTTTTCTTGATTCTATCTTTCACCTTTGTGGTCTACCCTCCTCCATTGTGTCCGATCGTGATCCAACCTTCACTAGTCACTTCTAGAAATAATTGTTTAAGTTGCATGGAACTCAGCTCAAGATGTGTTCAACGTATCATCCATAAATGTATGGGAGAACAGATATTGTTAATAAATGTTTGGAAACCTACCTTCATTGCTTTTCATCATATCATCCTACTCTAAGCGCAATGGCTTCCTTTGGCCGAGTGGTGGTACAACACTTCCTATCACACAACCACCAAGGTTATCCCTTTTGAGGTGATTTATGGGTGCCCTCCACCGACGTCTTCCTCCTACATTCCAGGTAGCTCCAAGGTCCATGCAGTCGACACTACTCTCAGTCAGCATGCTGATATCCTCCATCAACTAAAGCTAAATTTGGAAGCATCCCAGAATTGGATGTGTTAACAAGCTGATCAACACCCTTCTAAGTGTAGTTTTGATGTGGGTGATATGGTTTTTCTTTGCTTTCAATCGTACAAATAGTTGTTCCTCCAGCTTTTTAGATGCTAGAATCTTGTTAAAAAGTACTATGGGCCCTATCAGGTGTTATAGAAAATTTGTGCCATAGCCTAAAAATTGGCCCTTCCACCTACATCCAAGCTCCATCCTATTTTTTATGTTTTTGCTCTCAAAAATGTGGTTGGAAATCAAGTACAAGTCTAATCTGCACTCCTAGAGTTAGATGAAGAAGGTTCTATCTTGCTTGAACTTGAACAACCGTTGGATCATTGGACTCACACTATTCGAAATCACATCATTACTAAAGTTCTTGTGTAGTGGCATGGACTCCAGCCAGAAGATGCTACATGAGAATCTCTCCATCAGCTCTAGAACCAGTTTGTTCACCTTTAGCTTTGAGGACAAAGCTTTTTGAAGGGGAAGGACATGTTAGGATCCCATATTAACGTTATTTTGTAATTCTCATTATTATGTAATGACATGCTTCCAACGTGGGGCTTCCAACATGGGAATCCCATATATAATGTTATTTTGTAATGTACGTGGCATGTTATGCTCCTAGGCAAGTGGGGCCATTTGATGTAACCGTTATAATATTGTAACCAATATTTTGTAGAAGATTCTAGCTCGAGTGGAATTTTTCATGTAAGCCAACTCTTGAGCCTAGGGTTAGGGTTAGCATGAATTATTTCTTTAAAAATATATGAAGCCATGTATGAATCTATCCTTTTGCAAGTTAATGAAATATTGAAGGAGGTTACCCCCTCAAAGAGGCGTATGATTTTGAGTTCTTTTATGAGATTGTTCAATTTTGCAATTACTTTCTGCATAGTATTATTCTGTTATTGCATCTATTTCCATTATCTTTAAGTATTTTGTGTATGTGAGCTTTATTTTAATAGTAGGTTCCTAACAGGTAAATTACTCATCTTACCGGATTGCATGGAGTGCAAGTCGCTGCAACCACCAAGTGTATAGGGTAAATAGCTGGGTACGAGGTACACTTGATATTTGGTTTTATTTGATTTTTTTGTTTATTTTAGGAGTGTAAGGTCTGAGGATCCAATTTATTGTAGCCTACGGGTAATTTTTGGATGATGATGTATCTTTTTACCCCATACATATACATATATATGAGTTGTTATTATTGTCATCATGTGTTTCCTTATTGCTTTATTGGATGTATGCAATGCTTATGTTTGCTTTACTGATGCTTTGATGGATGCATGTGTTGTAATATGATGTTTTGATGATATGGAGAGGTGTGTATGCATAATTAAATGTATGATTTATTGATCTATATGTATACTATTTGACACACTATGTTAGCACCATAGACTGTATAAAATTCATTGATTCATTTGTGATGTTGTCATGAGACTATGTGATGGATTTGTGAAAATGTAAACTAATAAAAAGTGATAAAATAGTATGGAAAGGGATGAGTAGTAAGATGTTATAAAATTTCTTTGAGGTTTTCATGAGACTCAAAAACTCTAATAAACTAGTTAAAAATTATATACTAACCATGCAAGACTTTTTGACAAGGTATGAATCTTCTAGGATGACCAAGATAGTCAATATCCCTGTGTGTCCAAGTGAGTTCATTGTTATGATAACGCATAAAGTTACCCCAATTCCAAACAAGATTTATGCAACCCATATGTACTGAAGATCACCCTATGAGTATCATGATCCTGAGTTTTTTACGTAGTTTGATTAGACCACTAGGTAGTACAAGCTACCAAAAGCTATATCATCCATATGCAAACATTGGTTTGTACAAAAACAAGATGCTAATGTAACAGACATATCATCATGCGTAAGGTTACTTCCATTGCTAGGTAGGCTTGATGCCACCTAACCTATAGTGAGGATCACCTCATGGTTTGTCAAATATTGAGAATTCCAAGGATTCAAGTTCAATAATCCTTTATTTTTTAATTGCTCTAGGGATGTGCTCATTTTTGTTTGGTGAGCAAGGTATTTTGAGAGTGGTGATAACCATTGTTTATTTTCTTTTGCTTTTGTTAGTGGTGAAAACCATTGTTTATTTTGGGAATTTTTGGTAGTGGTGAAAACCACTATTTATTTTGTATTTGGGTAGGGAGGAGCTTGTCCTTTTGTCAATTCTCAATATTTTTGAACCATGCACACAGGGGGATGAGCAAGGTAAAATTTTCACTTAAGGTAACCTGGACCACTTTGTAGGTTTCATATTTCCTTGTGAAAAACTTGGATTTAATGTGAAAATGTGTTGGGATTTTGATGTATATAAGGTATAATCAGAGCAAGACTCTACCTTCAAAAAATTAGGATAGCTTTATAAAAAATCTGAAAAGAAAACTAGAGATGGTTGAGTAACCAAAAACCTTAAAGACACCCTATAACAAATTACTGGGTGAAGGGAAATAGACACACATACGAAAGGTTGGAAATGTAGATGATAATGATAATTGTAATGTAGATGGGTGTGAATGATGACTTTTGACAAAGTTGACTTTGAAGGATGTCTACTATACAGACCTAGTGCTAGACATGTGTGAGCAACTCTAGAATGTAAAATGCAATGATGGGTATGCCTAATGCAAGTGATTGTATAATGCAACGGTATGCAATGTGATGCAATACAATAGTTTTGTATTTTTGTTGTTTTAATAATGTTTTTGGATTTTGGTTAGTATATATGCATATACATTTGACCAACAGACGTATTGGATACCATTGGGGCCTTTTGGGTGACCAAAGGGTTTATGAATACCTTTGGGGATTTTTTGGATGAAAAAATGGTTTATGGATACCTTTGGGGCTTTTTAGGTGACCACAGGGTTTATGGAAACCTTTGGGGCTTTTGGGTAACCAAAGGATTTATGGATACTTTTGGGACTTTTTGGATGACCAAAGGTTTTATGGATACCTTTGGGGATTTTTGGGTGACAAAAGGGTTTATGGATACCTTTGGGGCTTTTTGAGTGACCAAAGTATTTATGGATACCTTTGGGGCTTTTGTATGACCAAATGGTTTATGGATACCTTTGGGGCTTTTTAGGTGACCAAAGGGTTTATGGAAACCTTTGGGTCTTTTTGGATGACCAAAGGGTTTATGGATACCTTTGGGGTTTTTGGGTGACCAAAGGGTTTATGGATACCTTTGGGGATTTTTGGGTGACCAAAGGGTTTATGGATACCTTTGGGGCTTATGGAGTGACCAAAGTATTTATGGATACCTTTGGGTCTTTTGGGTGACTAAATGGTTTATGGATACCTTTGGGGATTTTTGGGTGACCAAAGGGTTTATGGATACCTTTGGGGATTTTTGGGTGACCAAAGAGTTTATGGATACCTTTGGGGCTTTTGGTAGGGTGTGACACTTTTAAGCATGAAAAGGTCATAGATGAAATATATTCAAGGCTTCAAGTTACTCAATTACTTCAATGGAGGCTAGGTGATAAGTTCCAGGTCCAATATGACTAGTGATAATGAATGGGCCTAACAATTTTACCGTAAAATTATCCCATAGATGGGGCGATAAGTTAGAATTATGCTGGTTTTGTTTTAGAAAAATATCACCAACCTGAAAGTCTCGAGGATGGACTTTCATATTATAGGCTCTCTTAAGCTGCTCTTGATAAATGCGTAGGTTCTCAAGAGCATTAACACATCATTTGTAAATCAACGTTAGTTGATCTAGGTGAGCCTACCATGTGATATCATCATCGATGAACTCTTGCATGGATATGCATAGCGATGGGATTTCCAACTCTAAGGGCATGACTGCCTCAACACCATATACTAGTGAAAATGGAGTTTCCCCAATGGGTGTTTGAATACTAGTGTGGTAGGTCCATAGAGCAAGGGATAATTACATATGCCAATATTTGTGATTATCCTTAACAATTTTATTTAAAATGGTAATCACTATTTTGTTTGATGCCTTAGTTTACCCATTTTCTTGCGTATAATAGGGTATAGAAAAGCTATGTTGGATGTTATATTTGGATTTTAAATCTTGCATATTTTTTTTCTTGAAAGGTGGACCATTATCTGAAATAATATTGGATGGAATACCAAAACGACAAATGATATTATGTAATATGAACTCCGTAATGTGGGATCCTGTTGCAGTGGTAAGGGAAATTACTTCCACCCATTTTGTGAAATACTCAGTGGCCATAATGATAAACATGTGAAGATCCAGGGAAGGGGGTGAAATATTCCCAACTAGGTTAAAACCCCATTGTGAAAAAGGCAAAATTGATTGAATCAGTTGTAAGTCCTAAGAAGGTACGTGTATCAAATTAGCATGGTGTTGACACTTTACTCATTTCTTAACATAAGTGCAGCAATCCCACTCTAAAGTTTACCAATAATAGCCCATGTAGAGAATGTGCTTTGTGATGGCCATGCCACTGAAATAACCACCACATGTACCATTGTGTGCTTGGGCGATTGCCCAAACTGACTCCTGAGGTTCTAAGTAATGAAGGAGGATACCCTTGTAGCTTTGATGATAAAAAATATCTTCAAGTAAGACATATTTTTTTGCTTTTTGCTTGAAAGTCCATTTGGTGGCATGCAATAGTCTAGAAGAGATATTACCAAGCTTTAGGTAATCATTTATCTAATTGGACCAATCTTGATTTGAAGAAGCCTCAATTGCATGAATTTTTTGATCTTTTTGAAGTTCATCTTGAGTGAATGCTGATTGGGAGAGAACTTGTAAATATAGCATTGTGCTACTATCAAAAGGAGTTTGAGGGAATAAAGTTCCTCAAGTTGCATTATTCAAGTGATTGTGAATTTGTGAGAACCATTCATGAGAAAGTTCAATTTGAATTGTAGTGACCCTGGGGAAGCGGTGCACTGTCCACCACTCTATTTGTGAATATTATTCACTTAATCATGCATTAAATGAAAGATACAACTAAAATATGAAGAAATGAGTAGATAATGCTTTTTATTGCTTTTTCTCAAGTTTAGTTACATATAGATCCCTCTAAAGGATTCCCATCATTTGATACAAATTTTAAAAAATAGGGCAACGGATGTATGATGTCCCCTCGCAAGGGGAGATGCACTCTCGCAGGCTTCCTGATGATGCACACAAAACTATATGAGGGATTATAGATGCCTCCTTCTCTAGGTCTGGTTTCTAGAAGGATCCTTTTGCTTTCATATGTTGATAACCTATCCAATGAACCTATAGTCCTGCAAGCATGAAAAAAATAGCAAACGCTCAGTTGTCCGAGATTGCCTCCTCGAATGAGGTTGTTAGTGATAACACTAATGATAAGCAGAAATATACCCAATGACAATAGAAACTAATTCTATGAATGCAAGTACATGAAATAAACCAGATCTATGCTAATGGTGTTGTAATAAGCTAAATGAAAAGAACTAATGCTAAGAACCCTAGACTAGGCCTATGGGCCACTGTCCGAGACAGTGGTTGCTAAGATTAAAACCTATCTCTATTACTCTAAGGCTATGGATCTAGGCTTGTTTTTTATGTTGAAATTATTGTCATTTTTGTCCAATATATTGAATATCCTATAGATGATAACCCCTCCATTGGCTAGCACTTCGCTGCTCCTAAAAGTCGCTTTAATTTGCTCTTCTATTTGATAGGGCTTTGTTGTAAGAAAATATTTTCAAGTCTCAAAAAGCTCTCCAAAATGATACTCGTCGATCCTTTGGTGCTCTTAGGTTTACATATTATATAGTATTGAGGTACTAGGTTTAGGTCTGAAAAAACCTAGGACTAAATCCTGCATACAAACTATTTATTAGCATGAGAATTTGAGTCTTTTCCTACCCTTGAGGGCCAATTAAATGATATCTAAACCCAAACTTGAGTCTTTCATGTAGACTGGTTCTAAGGAGAACTGCAAAGTTATCCCCGCTCAGCCTTATTACATGCAAACTGTCACTTCCACCCTATATTATACTGGTTTGAAGACAAATTGCATTTTAGGGTCAAGCTGTTGTCGTCTGCAGCGGCTAGGGATTGGCCACTCTAAGCTTCAGCGGTCAAGATTCATCCACTTTTGTTCATAGTTGCCAGGCCTAAATGGGCCAAAACTACCCCATATGAGTGGTGGAAACCACTTTGGCACTTGGAAGATTCCAAGGTTTAATCACATGATTTATGAATGTGCCTGTGTGAGTAATTCTCCTAAACATGACATGTTTTAGGTGTCTACAGATGCCTCTTTTTGGGATACGCTATGTGGGAAAAAAAAGGGCTGAGCAAAAATGTAGATTGCCATGTTTGTAGGGTGTATGATGATCATTGGTATGATCAATGTTGGATGGCCCAATCACACAAGATAGCACGCACCCTTGAATCATTGCTTCAACGTATTGGAAGGCTTAATTTAGCATATGACTTGCACATATTCACTTGTACTCATTCCTAAAAAACAATTGGGTAGTTTATGTCACTACAATGAGATCCAACCGGAGGAGAGCTACGAACTAAAAATATCATATTTTGCTTATGAACCCAAAAAATAAGGAAAATTTTGTAATAGTTGTCTGCAATGATTCGTAGGACGAACGCAATTTTGATATGATTGAGTGATCTTTGGTTGACTTTGATTATGATTGTTTGAAGATTTGAACTACCCCTTCACGTAATGAATTGATAAGGGAAGGACAACATAAAGCGACAAGCCTCTTAACCAATATGACTAATTTGGTTTCTTTCCAGTGCTTGTTATTTAAATGGGAAAACCCCCATCCAAGTGTGATCTCAACTATTTATGATGGTCATTCATCCCTATCCTATGGAGCGGTCCAAACATAAATGGCCTTCTTAGGGAGTTAGGATGAACGGTTCTATTTAGGTTTTGTGTTAAATCACTTAGCTCAGTGCTTTTATGTTATAAGGAAATTAGGATGATTCCATCATACCCATGGAGCAGTCCGACCATCTTGGTCTTCTTTAGAATTTGAGGGGGTTCATCACCATTTCAAAATTATTAATTTACCCCAAGTAGCCCTATGGTAACTTACTCATCTCATCGATTTGCATGGAGTGCAAATCACTGTAACCGCCGAGTTGATAGAGTAAGTAAATAGATACGAGGCTTACTTGAGATTTGTATTTATGTTATTTTTAGCATTATGGTGCTTATGAACCATAAAAATGTGCTTATTTGATCTTTTTTGTTATTTATTATGGGAGGAATATCTCTATTTTTGGTTGTTCTTCTGGCTGTTGTCAGCTCCAACGGCTCCCAAATTCTTGTTTATGGCCGCTCTCGACCGCAATGATCAAGAAGTGCAGGCCACTAATGACAACAGCAATCGAGGCATAATTTGGGAATATAAAATCAGCCTAGGGTTTTGAATTTTCATTCTTCTAGCTGGCAATTCACTTTTCAAAGCTCTGGAGAGAAAGTTACAGTTTGCAATTTGGAGTGTTTTCGTCGAGGATAATGGTTGCGCAGGGTGAGGCATACGCGAGTGGAGTCATAATTTCTTGGGTATGCCTCGAAACCCTAACCTTGCTTGTCTTTTTTGTTGGTAAAAGTGAACCTCACTAAATTTGTTGGCAACAAACCGAACCCTTAGTTAGGCCTATTTTAGGTTTTAATTTGGTGGGCTTATCCCCATTTTGTGTTTTTTTCAAAAAAATTTGGTTTTATTGGCCTAGGGCGTACACCTTTGTCGTGTCACCCATCGGCTGCCACCTCTCAAAGTGGCCATTTCGGCCCATGGCTTGGTCATTGTCAATGGCATTGGCTAGTTCAAAATTCCAACGATAAAAAATCTGACCGTTGGAACCTGCCCGCTGCCAGCCTCAACGGTCGATTCTTGGTCGTTGTAGACGAGAGCGTCCAGGAAGCCTTAGGTTATTTTTGGATTTTTTTTTAATTTTGAGGTGCTTGATAGATTTTTTCTACATGATTAGATGCTTTTATTGCTCTTTTCACTTAGAATTAGGATAGTCTATCATTATTTGAACTGTTTTCCATTTTTTCTTGTGTTTTATGCCTTAGATGCATTGTAGTATGCCTTGATTGTTTTCCTTAGATTCTTACTGCTCGGGCTCAGGACCCGAAGCTCTTGCTTGACCTCTTACCTCTTATGAATGCTATGGACTGGGCCTAGTTCAAGGTCCATGAACTACAGTATGTGACCAATCTTCCCCATAAGGTATTGGTCTGAGGATCCCATCGATGACCAATCTTGGGTCTGAGGATCCCATCGGTGAGCCAAGTCCTACCTCATGACATTGGATCACCAATGGGATCCTCAGACCAATACCTTCTATGTTCCTATCAGTTATATTAATATCACATTAGAGGATGTGTATAGGATTTTATGGCTTTATTTTTATGGAGTGGCCATCGTCTCCTCGACCACTAATGACCATGATGTAATCGTTTCCAGGGTGTTTGGGAGGCATGTTGTGGATGCCTTCCAGGACAACAAATCTGGTGGTGTATCTATTCTACGGTGGTACATGGAGAGGGTCTTCTCTATGAGACATGTGGTATTGTTGATGGTTATCAACAATGTTCTTATCCCAGACTACTCAGGCTTGCGGTTCCTGTGGAACCTCCTTGTGATGGTTCAGGATTTGGTGGATAGCGAGGAGCCTATCATCTATGCATGGGGTAGGTCTTTGCTAGTGTAGTGCTATGATGAGTTGTATCACATACATCGGTGGGGTCGTGTCAGCATCACATGCATTTTACTCTTGTAGATATGGGGATGGGAGAATATTTGTATAGATCATCCCAGAGGGCTCCCCATAGATATTTTTGAGATTGATGATTCGATGTAGTGCTATAGCAGTAGATGGGCTTGAGAGCACAAGAAGTGCAAGAGCCACCCTCATGTGGGGATCTCCCCCATTACATTACTACTTTCACTAGGATACAGGCTAAAGATATCATATGGTGCCCATATCATGAGTGACCAGCATGGGACGATCCAGCCAGATTCACAGCTAGGACA
The DNA here is from genome assembly GCA_028583015.1 of Wollemia nobilis. Lineage (NCBI taxonomy): Eukaryota > Viridiplantae > Streptophyta > Pinopsida > Araucariales > Araucariaceae > Wollemia > Wollemia nobilis. Next base: position 10,565,079 of record JAQPPZ010002499.1, read on the forward strand.
CATTGCAAGTGATGGATCATTGGTTGTAAGGTCAACATCAGAGAGTATTTCTTCTACTCTCACATCCTTCGTCAGTATGGATTATAGTAGGATGCGCCATTCATCCCAGTCACTGCACATTATAGTAGAGAGAGACCTTCCCCCACCATGGATTACAGAGCTTACTAATGAGGAGGATGCCCCAACAATTGATGTAGGTGTCGATGGGGTAGTGACAGATGCCTTTGCACAATGGTGGGGGGATCAGATGTGGCATAGTGATGGCAGTCTAGATCATGATGATGATGGTGGTGATGGAGGTGCAGATCTAGCAGGGCATAGAGTCCAAGATAGGACTAAGGTATGGGGCCAACCGATAGAGTAGGTGGTAGTAGAGGAGCAGGAGGCTCCTGAGAAAGAGGAGAAGGAGTTGTATTATGAGGAGAGAGATTATCCTCTTAGGGTGCAATTGCATGAGGTAGAGGTTGAGCTCCAGCCAGCCAATATCTAGGTACAACATTGTTACACCACTATAACACAGTGAGATGCCACTATAGGACAGTTATATGCTACTATAGCATAGTTCATGACTCAGATATAGGCATTACAAGCTAATATCAGGGGAGGTGCTACCAGGATGTAGATTGTTATTGATCCTCCCACACCACAGGTTCCTACAGAGGTAGATCTAGGGACATAGAATAGGTAGATGCAAGGTTTGCTAGATGAGTATGAGGTAAATATTTCTAATGATGCAACCTACATTATCACTCTCTCGATATAGATTAGGAGGCCAAGAGCCACTCCTAGGGATAGGGTAGGTGCATGTGGATCACAGATTAGTGGGCGCTCTTCCATATGACCTATGCAGAGGACCTAGACTTATACAGAGAGACCAGTAAGATCTAGCTCACATCATACTCCTAGGGATCCCGCCACAGGGGCTAGTGCTACAAGGGGTGTAGGCCTAGTTTGATTATGATGCACTTTGAATTTTATTTTTGAGGTCAACTGACCTATATGACTGCAGTCCATAGGTATTTTTGTACATCCATGGATTTGAGACACACAATTATATGAGATCTTTGAATTATGATTCATCATGTGTCATTTATTGCTTGTGATTTTTGTTTTGTTTTTGCGATGTGATGATGATATTATGATGAGTTGATGTATGTGTTAGATGATAGGAAATATTTATGATGATGTTGATATTTGAATGGATGTTTATGTGTATGCTTAAATGATTTGATTATCGTGTCATGATGTGATGTATCATGAGTTGACTTAGTGATGGATTTATGATGGTGTGCATAGATGGATTATGATGTATGCCTATGTGGATGTTTATGGGGTTTCATGTGCTTTGATTATGGTTATATGATGTGATGCATACGAATATCTCCTTTGACTATTGCTTTATGATGCAACGCATGTGGAATCATGGATGTAATGATTTGATTTTATGTGTAGGTGAATGATTGATGATCTATGCATTGTAGATGAAATGTTATTTGTTAAATGCATGCTTAATTTTATTTTTAGTTGTATGCATTCGACTTATGTTATGATGTGGTAAATGTAATGTATGAAATGCATTATCTACAGATTTCTGATCTAATGTGAATGAACCTATATGTTTTAATCACTTAAAACATAAGGAATGCACATGATATTGTTCTCATAATCCAATGGGCGACACTACAAAAAGTATTTTAGTTATGAATGTAAATACTCACTCTTATCACAAGAATTAATTATTTGAGCATCGATATGTGGAATGTAATGGCATAGAATGTGTGTAGTTTATCGATAATATTCTATAATTTAAAAGATACAAAATAGTTAGTGGTCCTCTAAATATCATTTCTGACATCTATCCGGTATCTAACCTACTTTTTTAATACCTTCTAATTCACAAAACCTTATAAAGAAAATTAACGATGCGATTGATTATATGATTTGTTGCTATGTAGGAATTTTTGAGGTTTTTCCTAAGACTCAAACACTCTAGTTACTCTATCAACAACTGCGTTTTGACCACACAAGACTTTTGAAAAACAAGGTTTTCATCATGGACCTAGGTATTCATTATCTATGTGTGCAAATGGATACATTTAGATAGAACTCAAGCATTTCCTCAGATGTCAGGCGAGATTCTTTTAGCCCATTTCTAAGATCGTGGATCCTTAATTGTTCATCTGATATTGTGTTGGACTTAGTTGGACTATACCACTAGGTAGCATTTGTTTACCTAAATCTATATCATCCACATGCAAATATTGATCTACAGAAATGCAAGATGCTATTGTGATAGATATATCATCATGCATAAGGGTATCACTATTTCTAGGCATGGTTGTACACCAACCTGTAATGGGTATCACCTTTCGATTTTGTACAATGCTAAAAATTCTAGGGATTCAACCTCCATTCCCTTATTTTCTTCATTTTATTTTGGATACTTTCTCATGCTTAGTGATGAAAATCACCATTTATTTTTGACTGATTTTTTTTAGCAAGGGATTTATGTAGAGATGATGATCGTTTGTTTATTTTGATTTTTGACTTTTGCTTGATTTTGGAATTTTTCTTGTTTTGATAAGAGCAAGGGATTTATGTAGTTATGATAATCACTCGTTTTGATTTTGATTTTTCCTTGACTCTAGGATTTTTTCTTATTTTAATGAAATCAAGGGATTCAACTATGTAGGGCGGAACTTGTCCTTTTACCAATTCTTAGCACCTTTGAATCGGTCGCATAGGGGGATAAGAAAGGAAGATCCTTTTCACTTAAGGTAACCTAGACCACTTTTGTAGCTTTATCTTTCCCTTATACCAACTAGGATTTTATTGTTTTTAATTAGTGATGGAATTCTAAAGTATGTTAGGCACTATCACCACTAGACCTTGTCGTCTACTAATCAAGATGGCTTTTCACAAAAGCTGATAAGACCACTAGATATGGTTGAATGACCAGAAAATCTTATCCTATTTTGTATAGCAACATTAAATGGTTGTGTTGAAAAACACAGTTACACACATGGATGAATGGATGAAGATGGTTTTGTGGTTGCGATACAAATTGTGGCATTGTTTGCAAGATTATGACCATAACATGTACAAATACAATGGATATGAATGTAATGCAGCTACGTGGATGCAAAATATTTTTGTATTTTGATTTTTTGTATTATTTTTGTTCTTTTGATTGTTTTGTATTATTTTTGTGCTTTTGATTATTTTTGACCGAAGGGTTTATTATGCCTTTAGGGCTTTTTAGGGGGTGACCAAATGGCATGAGGATACCCTTGGAGTATTTTTGATTGAGGTGACCAAGTGGCATGAAGATACCCTTGGAGTGTTTTAATTTAATTTGACCAAGTAGCGTGAAGATACCTTTGGAGCATTTTTTATTGAATTTTGACCAAGCGGTGTGAAGATGCCCTTGGAGCATTTTAATTGAATTTGACCAAGCGGTATGAATATACCCTTGGAGTGTTTTTGATTGAATTTTTACCAAGCGGTGTGAAGATACCCTTGGATATTTTTGATTGATTTTGACCAAGCGGCATGAGGATACCCTTGGAGCATTTTTTTATTTTTGAATCTTTTATGTTTTTACGATTTGTTTGTAACTTTATGACATATTTGAATTTTTTATTTCATGTATATTTGAATGTTTTGGTATTTTATGTATAAAATACCTTCAAGTGGATGATATTGAGAGGCTCGGGATCTTCATCACCATCCAATGATGTGAGGCGATATGCTCTAGGACCAACCCTTTTCAATATTATGTATGGACCTATCTAATTTATCATAAATTTGTCTCGTAGGTGTGGTGGCATATTTGAGTTTTGTTGATTTTCTTTGAGTAAAATATCTCCAACTTTGAATTCTCTTAAGTGGACTTTACTATTGTAGGCTCATGCAAGGCGATACTGATAAACATGGAGATGCTCCAAGGCATTGACTCGACGTTCATCAAGAAGTGTTAATTGATCAAGGCAGGCTTGTCGTGCGGTGTCATCATCTATGAAGCCCTATAATGCTATGCACAGGGTTGGAATTTCCAACTCTAGAGGCATGATGTCCTCAGTGCCATATAAAAGTGAAAACAGTGTTGCCCCAATGGGTGTCTGCACACTAGTCCTATATACCCATAATGCAAGATGCAATTATAGATACCAATCCTTATGATTATCTTTCATCGTATTCCTTTAAGATGGCGACTATTGTTTTGTTTGAGGTTTATGCTTGCCCATTTTGCTTACGGATAAAAGGGTGTTGAAAAACTATGTTGAATATGGTATTTTTTCGTCAAAGCATGCACATTTTTATTTTTGAAAGATGGCCCATTATCCGATATTATTTTTTAAGGGACCCAAAATGACTTATGATATTATGGAGTATAAACTCCGCAATCCTTGGTCCAGTTGTCAATGTCAAGGGGATCGCTTTGACCCATTTGGTGAAATACTCAGTGGTCATTATGATGAATGCATGTTGGCATGAGGATGGGGGTGATATCTTCCCAACTATGTCTAGTCCCCACTTTGAGAAGGGCCATGCTACCTAGATGGGTTGCAAGGCTTATGATGGCAAATGTGTGAGGTTCACGTGATGTTGGCATTTAACGTGTTTCTTGACATACTCACAATAGTCTTTTTCCATAGTGGGCCAATAGTAACCCATTCTCAAGATGGGCTTAATGATGGCCATGCCACTTAAGTGACCACCACACGTACCATTGTGAGCCTACGAAATTGCCCAAGATGCTTCCTATGGCTCAAGACAATGAAGGAGCATTCCATCATAATCTCAACTATAAATAATATCTCCCAACAAGATGTACCTTGTTGCATTCTATTTAAATTTTTGTCTTTTAACATGTGATAGATCTTACCCAGGTGTTGTAGGTGAGTTGGAGATGAGAGGGCAATCCTCCAAGGGAGGTCCCAGGCTCGAATCTCCACCCTACCAAAAATTTGAATTGGGTACCCAAAATCCTATTGATAATGTTGGTGCGGGCAGGGTCGGGTGCGACCCTCGGGTGACTTTGATGGTGTAGAACCCTTGTTTGTGGTCTCTCAAACCAAGGCGGCTCCACAAGGGGGTTTTTGCTAAAAAAAACATGTGATAGTTCTTGTGGTACCATTCCAACCTTTAATAAATCATGCACTTGGGAAAGCCAATCCTGGTAAGCCATAGTTTCTACATAAAATATGGTTTTTTCCTCCTACTTCCTAGAACTCGTGAATACATATTGAGAGACAATCATGTGGTGAATGGTTGTACCACATTTTGTAGGACCCTGAGAAATGAGAGACCCCCAAGGTGTCATCTATAAGAACTCTCTAGCTTTGAAGGACCACTCCTGATTTGGTTCAATATTGATCATGTTGATTGATTCTAGATTATCAATAGCCTCACATTGTATTACTGAGAGTGCGAGCATCTTAGTGTGAACAATTGTGAAATAAGTAGATATATTATGAGGGATTAAGGATCCTAAAGATACCATGGTTTCTGTAAATCTATTTGACATACGAGGGATTGCCTCAATCTCGTACCATTCTAGTTAGGCTAGGTAAGTGTCAACAAGCTCCTTGTAAGCTTTTAAGAGTGGGCACCTACATTGGAAAAATCCTTTGACTTGATTTACTATGAGCAAGGAGTCACCAAAGATGTTCAATATTTTAATATCCATTGTGATGGTTATTTGGAATCCCAAGATCAGGGTCTCATACTCTATGTTATTGTTTGAGCAAGGAAAGTCTAGTTTTAACGATAAGGGAAATGGAGCACCCTTCGATGTGATAAATACAATCCTTTCTCCACCTCCTTGTTCACACTTTGAACCATCGAAGAATAATATCATGTCTCTTTGTTTCTTAGGTTCTTTGGATTCGGGTGGATCTGAGAATGCAAATACTGCATCATTGAGCAATTCTATGGTGAGAGGCTTGCTATCCTGAAGAGGTGCCTTTGCTAATTGATCAGCTATGACTTGTTCCTTGATGAAATTTTAGCTTATGAATTCTAGGTCAAATTCTATAAATAGCATGATCCATATTGTCGTATGTGTATTATGATATTTCTTGTTCATCATGTACTGCAAAGGATTTTATTTTGATATAACGTAGGTCATATGGATCAACATGTAGTGTCACAAATTTCTGGTTGCAAATACCACTGCCAAACACAACTTTTCTACATACGCATACCCTAGCTCATAACTCACCAAGGTGCGACTGATGTAATATACAACTTTCTCTTTATCTTATGCATTCTTTTGGGACAACATGGTGCCCAAAGCAAAATCAGTAGCCAATATGTATAGTAAAAATGGTACGTCTAGCCTTGGTGGATCCAATACTAGGAGTGTTGCCAGGTAAGTTTTGATCTTTGCAAATGCATGCTGGCACTCTTTGTCCCAATGAAAAAGGACTCCTTTACGTAGCAGCCAATTCATGGATCGACACTTATCTTATAATTGAGCAATAAACCATTTTATGGATGCTACCTTGCCTTGTAGGCTTCTTAACTCCCTAATGTTTGTAGGGGCAACCATTTCCATTATAGTATTTACCTTTGTAGGATCTACTTTGATGCCTCTCTTAGAAATGATGAAACCCAAGAGCTTACCAGAAGTCATGCCAAACACGCATTTCTTAGGGTTCAATCTAATGTTGTGCTCAATGAGGTGATCAAATACTTTCTCAAGGATTTCAGCGTGCTCTTGTCACACTAAAGACTTGGCCAACAATTCATCCATGTAGTATTCTAATATTTTGTGCATGTAGTCATGAAAGATGTATGTCATGGCCCGTTGATACTTGGCACTAGCATTCTTCAGGCTAAATGGCATTACTTTGTAACTGAATGTTCTCCATTGAGTGATAAAAGTGGTTTTATGCTGGTCTTTAGGTTTGATTCAGATTTGATTGTATCCAAAAAACCCATCCATTAGGAAAGCATCTCATGGCTTGTAGTGGTGTCAACAAGAGCATCTATATTTGGAAATGGGAATGAATCCTTTGGAGTTGCCCTATTCAAGTCTTTGAAGTCTGTGCAGATGCAAACTCTTCCATCAGGTTTTACCATAGGCACCATGTTCGAGACCCATTTAGGATAGTCAATAAAAACTATGAAAATCACATCCAACAATTTTTGTAATTCATTCTTCACCATCAAAGTGATGGTTGGATGCATTTTACTCATATTTTGCTTGACTGACTTATTCATAGTATCCAATGAAAGGTTGTGCACAACTAACTTCGAATCAAGCCCTGGCATGTCTTTGTAAGTCCAAGCAAAAATATTTAGCCTCTCCTTGAGGAGAGAAATCATGATGGCTTGTTCCTATGGAGATAGACTTTCCCCAAACTTGAATTTCTTTGGTTGAGTAGTATCATCACTAATGTCCACCTTGAAAGTCACTTCTATAGCCATATGTGACTGTTGAGTATATATTTTTCCCAATTGCAAAATACCACCACATGCAGAGTATTGAATAGAAAACTCTCTCCTGAAAAAAAAACAAATAACAAACATTCAACTTCTCCAAGGTTCTAGTAAAATATCTAAAGATTGTAATAGTGCAAAAAATTATTCAATAATGCATGTGACCATAAACAAGGGGGCTTTTGCTAGTTCTAAACAATGCTTAGTGATTGAAAGATCTAACTGAAAACCCAGTGTAAAATAAAAGCAGTTCTTTTTAGGGTTTTTTAAATTGATTCTACCCTTAATATTAGTAAAGTATTTTATCTTCACTTAAAAGGTTTCAAATGATAAAATGTGGAATTTTCCACTTCATTTTAATGTTCATGCCTTTAATATGAAGTAAGTTTTAGATAGTTGGGTTCATTTTATCTTCCTTATGTTGATGCCACTACCCTAATAGTAGTTAGTAGAAGTTAGCGTGTTAGCAATGTTAGAAAAATTAGCTTTCATTTCTTATCTTAATTTAATTTGAAATAGCAGGTTAGTATCCCTCCTAAACCATGTTTTTTATATGAAATCTTAGATTAATGAATTTTGGAGGTGCAAAAATTCTAGAAAATGATCAGAATGGAAATAACTTGAAAGATTAACAATTCTGGAAATGGACCAGAATAGAAATGAAACTAAAAGGAAATTAGCAGAAATTCTAAAAAAGGACTAGAATGGAAATAAAAGAAACTGAAATTCTGGATGGACCAGAATGAAATGATTGAATGCTTGAAATAAAATGAACTTAAAAAAAATGAATAAATAAACAATGTAGATTTGGTTAGCTGAAAAAGTAAAATTCTGAATTAGTTTAGCAAGCTCCTCCTTGTAAAATCCCAAGTTATGAGGTAATCATAAAACAACCTAAATTAATGGACCTGCAACATAAGCACAATACCATTAAATCAAGTGCAAGACTCAAATGAAATAATAGAGAAACTGCATCATCTTGACCTTCGCCTTTTGCAACCTATTTCATGGCATAATACAATGGCTAGAAGTCACTAAAATGCAGAAATGATAAGACACTAAAAATGTTAGTTTTATGATGAGAAACCCTCCTTTTGATTTTGCTCACAAAAGTTTGCTACCCTCTGAAAATATGAAAAATGCTCTTTCTTATTGCTTTTCGAAATGTTACATCATTTCCAGCCCCCCAAAAAAGTAGGATAGCAAGGTATAAATAATGCTTAGAAGTCCTTTCACTTCAACTTATTTCACAATTAAAATAATAGATGGATATAAGAAAATAATCCATCATCATTTTCTATGATTTAATACAATAAAATAAAACTTCTAAACATTATTTTAAACAATAATAAAACCAAAAACATAATCTTACGTAACTCCTTATGTCTCCCCTTTCTCTTATCACATAGGCATTTTATCCAAGAACACCCCTTTGCACCCATAAAAATGAATAATAAAAAACATTTAACTATACCTTATAACCCCTACAATTTTAGGCCTCCTTTAAAACATTGAATATAATCAAACAACATTCACATTAAAATAATGTAGGCCAATCTCATTCAGTGATATTTTTGATGTGCTCTTCGAAACCAAGGCCCGATGGTATCTCTTCAAAGCCATACCAAACGTGCCCAAGGATTGGGATGACGTCCCCCATCCTAGGAACTTTGGTTTCAATATAACCCAGTGAGGCCATCATGCCATCGATGCAGCCATGGCGCTGTCAACACCACGTCATGGTGCTACGATCGACGCAACCATGGCACTATCAAAAAAACATCGCCATGGTGTTGTTGCCATCACCTTCTCCTGCAATCAAACGTAACATGGTCAAACATATTATTATCACATACTTTGTAAAGTATATTATAATAATATTATTATATACAATATAATTATTATTATAATAATAACATTTTTAGAATAAAATAATCATAATAATATTATTATAATAACATTTTAGAACATCATAATAATATTACTATTATATACATAATATAATTAATGTAATTATATTAGGTAGATAATAGCATATTATTTTCTATCACAATTTATTTGTACCTTTTGTATCCTCTTCTTGTTTTAGGTAATGTTTTGGTCAGGCCTTGCTTTATTAAACACATTCCATAACCTTAGATAGTATGAAGAACATTAAACTCTATTTATCAAAATGGATTTTAATTAATCTAAGATTTAATGCCTAGATTAATTAATCATTAAATATAAAATAACTAAAGCAATTAAAATCATTAACATAAGAGGGGAGGGTCCCGATCCCTTCCCTGCTCCCCCTTCCCTGGTTCCTGCCCAGTCCCTGGCTCATCCCAGGTCATCCCTCCCTGGGATTATTTGTTGCAGATGATCTCCTTAAGGGAGATCCTTCTCCTCTTTCTACACCTCTCCCAGTCGGTCAGGGTTCCCTTGTTTGAGTTTTTGACCTGGTGCTTCCCAGGGTTCCTTGCTATTTTCGGTATCCCTTCCCCTTTTTTCTCTCAGGCTTCTCCCTGGGGTTTTCTATATGTTTTTGGCATGGATTTGGTTCCCTGCGGTTCTCTGGGTGGTGGGGGTGATTGGTTGGGTTTTTGTCGGCTTCTTGGGGTTTCCTTTGAGGTCCTTACTACTTTGGGGGTGTTCTGGGGGGGCCTCTTTCCCCATTTTTCTAGTGAATCCTCTTTGGGATCCTATGGCTGTTGTTGGTCCCGTCCCTGTGGGGAGGGCCCTCTTTGATGTTTGAATTGGAGGCTTCTTCGTGCTGGTTCTGCTCCTTGGTGGACACCCTGGGAATTTTTTTGGTCTTGGGGGGGCTTTTTCTCTGCCTGGGCTATTCCCAGCCTCAGTCCCAGTTCCCTGAAGTTTCTCCTGTGCAAGGATGGGATTCTTGGCCCCTGTTGTTGGGTTTCTATGGGTTTTGTTGCATTTTTCAAATAATGGGGGGATCTGATCTATGCATGCAGACCTTGGATACCCCAGGCTAGGCTCCCAAGGATCCCATCTTTGTGGCTATTACCTCTTCCCGCTTGGTATCCCCAGTCCCTGTATCCCTGGTCCCTTAACCTGTTGTCTTTTCCTACTGGTTTTCCTGGGGACGAGATTCTCTTGGTGGTGCTTTTTGGCTGCTTCTCGATGGGCAAGATATCATATTTTCTAGTTTGCAGCTGCTTCCTACTGGGTGGGATTCCCATTTTTTCTGGGTAGGATGGTTTCCCGCTGGGTGGGATGGTTTCCCGCAGGGCGAGATTCTCCAGAACCACTGGGTTTCCTGTTGGGCGGGTTTTTCTCATTTCTTGCTGATTTTCTCGGGAGGCAGGATTCACTTGGTAGAGGTTTTTGCTACTTCTCGCTGGGCGGGATCTACATTGGGATGGATTTTAGCTACTTCTCGTTGGGCGGGATTCACTCTTTGGTGGTTTTTTGACTGCTTCCCGCTAGGCGGGATTTATATTATAATGTTTTTTGCTACTTCCTGTTGGGAAGGATTTACATGATGGCAGTTTTTAGCTGCTCCCAACTGGGCGGGATCTTCAAACTTACCTTTCTTTGAAATTGGTGGTTTCTCGCTGGGCGAGATTGTTCAAATTTACTTGTTCCCGCTGGGCGGGATTTTTGTTTGTTTTTCATTTTCAGGGTATTGGTGCCTTGGGCCTAGAATTTTGTTGTAATGGCTTATTCTCGGCATGTTATTTCCAAATATTATGTAATCAGGTTTTGGGATCATAGTTAAAACCCGTTGTAAATACAATAGCTACTTATCAAAAAAAAAATCATTAACATAAATGGTCAAACATCACTATTCTTACAAGCCAAAGAAAACCAAAAGCCTTTAATACCAAAACATGACAAGTGGGTCCCCAAGAAGCTTGGGGTGGTTGTGGAAAATCCACAACAAAATGGCGACTCTATTGGGAAATTTTCCTGAGCATTTCGATGAGAACCCAAAAAGAAAATCTGAAAACACACTCCAAACCAGGAAGCAGCAAGTGTCAGTAAATGCATAAATAATGTCAATAGACTCATAAGAACAACAAAATATTAGAATCATGCAATATTAACTATGTGTGTGTGAATTACTCCACACCTTATTGTTTGTAACGTTCCTACATTGCATCACCAATTTTACTTGACTAGAATTATCGCAATGAATATGGAGAGCTTTGAGGGTAAAAATTTTACAGCATGGGCAGCACATTCTATGGTGGCTTGGGAAAACACCTCAAAAATGTCTAACCATATTAGGATCAAATATGTGTGTGATGAATTCATTGACCAGATCTAGAGCTTGGTTATGAGCCATCATCATCAAGGTTCAGTGTGTGCAAGTGGACCTTAGAGCTTTGGGGAATCGAATTCTCAACCAAGGTGTGATGAGAATATAACCCTATCCTTTACTGCTATCATATTTGACAAAAATAATTAAATCGGTTATGGATGAGGTCATCAGACTAATCTATCCTCATGGAAGACATAAATCTCAACCTTGCGGGAGTCATGTTACCAGGCATGAGTGTACTCCACTTCCAATCAAGCATCTATAGCCTCGATGGAGGTTAACCCCATAGTCCAGTCTTCTTTGCTTGGCTTTGCTCTATATTTTTTTCTTAAAGAATTTTGGGGATGACTACCCATCCTTCTAAGGGACAAGTAGTACGATCCTTAAAATTTAGTTTAGAGTTTTTGGGAATCAGATTCTCAACCAAGGTATGATGAGAATTTGACCCTATCCTTACTACTATGATTTGTAAATCATGCTAGTGGTGATAACCACTATTTTATGAGCATAAATATTGTAGTGGTAAAAACCACTATTCATGGACTATGTGTAGGGTGAGATAGACCAAAATTATCTTTTCACCTCACATCCCCATCCAAGTATGGTTTCATATTGTTTTACCCAAGATTTTGGACATGAACATAAATGTGATAGACCCACGACAACTTCAGCAACTGTTTCCAAACCTAAGATATTCTTAGTATTCTTTGTGCCTTTGATACCAAGATAATTAGACTTCACTTTCAGTGTTTGGGTTTAGCATATGGAGGTGGATTGGTCATGATGTTTATGTGATAATAATGTTCCCTTGAGACATGGGTGGATGATATGCAAAAATCAAAGACTTCATGCTTCATGAGCTGCAAACAATATTCACATTTTCAAACCCTTTTGCCATATGATTCTAATGTTTCACATCCTTTTAGTCTTGGTTGACATTCGTATACACATAGGCTGACCTCTTACTCTTACAATAAAATCTAAAACTGGACAACCTTGACACACTAGAAACTCCTAAAATCAAAGAAAACAAAATAAACAGGAAATAAAACTGACAAGACAAACAATCAAGCAAGCTGATTAGTGTACATATAATACAATGACTCTACCCTTAGGCCTAAAAATAATGCTTTAAATGAATGCCATTGATGGGTAAGGTCAAATCCTTTCCATCCAAGATTTTTAATCTGAAACTATTTTCACCTAGGACTTCGGATATTAGATAAGGTCCCAGCCACAAGCAATCAAAATTTTCATGTTCTTCTCTTTTCTCATGCATTTTATCCCACAAAAAAACTAAATATGAAGCTTTGAAGGCCTTAATTTTTTATCATTTATCAAACCACATTTTGATTATGTCTTGATGTTTTCTAAAATGAAGCATGGCTTCCTCCCTCTTCTCATCAAGATGCATTAATTGTGTTAATCTAGTTTCAAGTTTATTATCAGTCCCAATATAGTATTTTATAAAATGTAAAGTTTGCAATTTTAGATTAGTGGGAAAAATAGGATCTTGCCCATAGACTAAGTGATAAGGATATGTCCCAATTGACTCCTTGCTTCTGGTCCTATCTACCCAAAGGACAAATTTTAACTTACTATGCCAATCTCTAGGGTTCTTTTCAAGTAATTTTTTTATTATGCATAATAAATTTTTATTTGATGATTCTACCAAACCATTGCCTTGGGGGTAATAATTGGAAGATAATTTTAGACTCACCTTATTTTTGTACGCCCAATTTACAAATTCTAAAGAGGAAAATGCAAAACCGTTGTCACTTACTATGGATTTAGGTATTCCAAAATGAGTGACTATGTTTTCCTCTAGAAATCTAATCACAATCTCGGAGGTGGCATTCTTAGTAGGTATAGCCTCTGTCCACCTTGTGCAGTAATCAATAGTGTTGAGGATGAACTTATGGGAATCAAACGATTTAGGATTTATCACCCCAAAAAAGTCTAATTCCCATTGTGCAAATGGTCTCATCTCTACCATTGAATGTAATGACATTGCTGCATTCCACTCTCTATTGGCTTCCACTTGGCATATGTGACATGTTCTTACATGTGTATGTGCGTCTTTAAACAAGTGGGGAGAGTAATACCCAAATCTAATAATCTGGTGTGTTGTCGTATTTTTTGACCCATATCTAGTTCCATACTTACCATGGAAGTCTTTGAGTACTTGGGTTGCTTCCTCTTGAGTAATACAACAAAGAAAAATTTATTTGTGATTCTTCCTGTACAACACACCAGATTTAATCAGAAATCTAGCTGATTTTAAACATAGTTCCCTCTGCTCAATGGAATTCAAATAATAAGGGAACTTACCATGCAACAAAATATACAATATCTATGTACCATTCCTCTGTAGTCATATCATTAACCTCATAGTTTTGGCACGTTATTAAAGGGTCAATTTATACGATGGCCTTTACCAAACCTTTTCCATGCACTATCTTCATGGGATTTATCTCTAAGTCAAATTCTTGAAGGGTAGAAAGCCATTTCCCCCTTATTTCACCTAGCTCACTCTGTAAGCACATGGAATTTACTGTAGGATCAAGAACTACAGCAAAAAATTTCTTTTGCACAATGTAATGCCTGAATTTTTTTACAGTTTTAACAAGGCATACATTTGCTTGTCTAAGACAAAATACCTCAACTTTGCATCCTTCAAAGGAGAACTCAGAAAATCTATAGGATTTTCAATGTTGTCTTCACTTTTCTGAGTTAACACACTTGCAAAAGAATGATCTAGAAGCAAATGTGTAAACATAAAATGGTTTAGCATAGTCTGGACTAATGAGAATAGGGGCTTTGAAAATAGCATCCTTGATGCTTGTGAAGGCATCTCCTTTCTCACTGGTACACTTTATCAGAACATCATTTTTTAGCATATCATTTAGGGGCATGGAAATATTAGCAAAACCTGAAATGAATTTTCTCACAAAGTTAATCTTACCGAAAAAGGACCTAAGCTCCTTTTTTCTATTGGGATGAGGAATATCCCGGATAGCGGCTATCCACTCTAGGTCTATAGCAATCCCATATTTCAAAATGACATGCCCTAACAACTTACCCTTTGTTACCCCAAAGATGCACTTTTTTGGATTTAGGGAAATTCCATGTTCCTTGCACCTTTGGAGTACTTTCCTCAAGTCTTTAACATGATCTTCCCTCTTCTTGGAGAAGATAGGAATATCATCCACATAGACAATAATGCACTTACCAATGAGCCCCTTGAATGCAAAATCCATGGCTCTTTGGAAAGTGGCTCTAACGTTAAACAAACCAAATGGCATCCTCCGATAGGAAAATGTTCCCCACTTCATGGTGAAGGCCGTCTTCATCCTATCATTTGGATGTATGAGAATTTGATTATATCCTAAGTATCCATCCAAAAATGACATCATTTCAAACCCATTTACCTTTTGGAGTATCTCATAAATGGTGGGTAATGGGTAATTGTCTTTTTGGCAAGCTTTGTTCAAATTTCTAAAGTCTATGCACAACCGAATTTCTCCACTCATTTTCCTAACAAGGACAAGATTAGAAACCCATGTGGAATGCCTAACAAGGAATATTATTTTGGATTCCAGCAGCCTCTTCACTTTCTTCTCTATCAAGGGCTCTAGGATTGGGTTAATCGTTATTTACCTCTGTCTAAAAGACTTGGAATTAGGCTTCAGAGGAATAGTATGCATGATTACATTTTGGTCATATGTTTTCAACTCTTCATAGCTCCAAGCTATGCAATCAATGTACTCTCCTAAAACCTAAGTTATTGACTCCTCTCGTTGTGTGCATGACTTCGCAATGGAAACTTCATGCGGATCTACTGCACTCCCCAAATTGATGAAATTGCATGATTCCTTGGGGGATGGTATTTTTATTTCCTTTTTCTTTTGATATCTAATATCAAACAACTTTTTAAGAGAGGCCCTATTACTTGGAATCTTGTTCCATACTTTGGTTTTTCCTACTTCTACTTGCCTCCTCTCTTCTTTGTCTATAACCTAATTTTCAAATATACCATAATTAGTAAAAAAACTAAAAATGTGTCTATCACTATCAAAGACCTATAAATTCGTGATATTTTCTGGTATGGAGGGGCAAGGCACTAACTCTATAGAAATTTTTTTACATTTTTTATGGTTATTAGGTGAAAGCATGTTGGCCGCTACGGCTAACGAATCAACCATTTTATTATTTTTTCTTGAGATGAGGGAAATATTGAAAGCATTAAAATCATTAATTAATTCCCTGACTCTGGTTTTATAGAGGTTCAACCTCTTGTCTCTTCAGGTATACTAATCCTTGACCTGTTTGACTACTAACTCTGAGTATGTCGATGCCTTAAGGCATTTTCTCTCAAGGCTAACTGAAGTCCGAAAATTAAGGATTCATACTCCGCCACATTATTGGTGGTCGAAAAACTATAGTCTGTATGCAGAAATCAAAGGCTTACTACCAGGACATGTGAGCTCTACCCAAGCTCCCACACCTTGTTTTGATTTGTACCCATCAAAATTTAGGGTCCACACCCTCTTGTTTTCTTTCGACGTACCATGGTAAAGATTATAATTTTGGGACACTTCGGCATGTCTTCTATGTAAAAATTGTAAACCCCTAATTATATTTTAGTAAGCTGAATCTCATTGGGTTTATTATACTCTGTAACCATTTCCCTAAGTTTGAGCTCTTTTTCTACTTGAATTTGGTTTGAAACTCCTCTCCATGGAAACCACATATGGGAGGAATCAGTCACCACATAATCATTGATATTTTTGCTCCAATCTTTGCCCAAAACCATGCCATACTTGGCAACAATATTTAGCCTAAGGATATCCATGTAATGTTGGACCCTAGGCTCTGAGTTGATCTGAACTAGGACATATTTTATAACACCTACTACATCCACCATATATCTGTCCAATTAGACCACCTTATTATTAAAATTAATAGGCTTAAGCCCTAGCTTTTGGCTTATCTCAAGAGGCATGATGTTGGTCGAGGCACCAGAATCAATCAAATAATTGTGTAAATTCTTTCCTGCGATCCTAACGGTTATGAGAAAATGGGGTACCTCTGGTTTCTCTTTCCTCATAGCAAGTTGGGGTTCTACATATTTAACCTCATGAATTTGACTCGGGGAATTCAATCTCTTCCCCCCGATTTTATCCTACCCCAACAATTGAGAGACCTCATACATTGAGATATTGGCCTTGGTCATTTTCATGTCTTCTTCCAAGTTATAAGTGGATTTTCCAGGATTTGAAACTTTTGGTATTGTCCTAGGTGCTTCCAAAAATGGAGGTGGTGGATTCACATCAACTTTTGTATCAGGAGGAACTAAAGGGTTGTTTGAGGGAGTAGATGATGTTTTGGGATCCTTAGAACTCCTAGTAAAATACTTGTGATTGGCTTTCCCAAAATGTCTAGTGGCCTGAGCTTCCAAGGCTTCATCCTCTTCCTCTCCTAACACATTCATATATTCCTCCATCTCATCATTTTCTAAATAATGAATAACTTTAGACACCAAAGCGTCTGACTTTCTATGGCAACAGTGATGCATTTCCTCATCACATGACTCTAACTCATCACAATCCCCTAATGAATTAGCCTGATTGGCTACCAACTTGGGTATGCGCCTATTGTTAGGCTGCGTATTGTACGATCCTGTTCTCCTATGGTCATGGTTTCGATTGGGCATGGGATTTTGGGCAACTTGTTTTTGTAACCGAATGATGGCATTGCCCTATTTTATGGTCATTATCTTGAGCTATTCCATCTTAGAATTAGAACCTTGTGGCTAGGACATGACAGTCCCAGATCCACTAATATTTTTGACATTAGAAACCTCTGGATTAGGCACTAAGGTTTGACTCTGGGTGTTTTGGGTTCACCATGGACCCTTGGCCTAAAGAGGCGCAACCATGGGATACGCATTTGAGGCCTGAATACTAACCTCAAATCCTGGTAAGGTTATATAATTAGTAGCCATCATTTACAGAGTTGGTGGAATGGCAGCATTAGGGTATGTCATAAAACATGGAAGCGTGGGAGCGAATGGGTATGACTGATGATATGGCAAAGCATTCATCATGGGAATTTGAGGTGTCACAACTTGATTCATCATGGAAAATTGATTGTAAGGGCCATATTGCCCTAACACGAGAAATTGAGGCATAGTGCCACCTTGTGGTGTCATTTGTTGCTCAATAGTCATGGCTTCAGCATTGGCTAAAGCCAACGTTGTAACTTGAGGATTTCTCCTGGTAAACATGGCCATCATTAGATCTAAGGCTATGAGGTATAATTGCAATTCCACAATTGCAATGCCATAATAGCATCTATTGTAAAATTACGAGTCATGTTTATGTAAAGCTTTTAGAATCTAGAATTAAATGTTCTAATAGGTTCATTAAGATACCTCTTGCATGACACAAATTGGTTATACATGATGGTAGGATCTGGAAATGACCTAAATTGATTAACAAAGGTAGCTTCCAACTGGGTCCAAGATGTAATGGACCTTGCAAGAAGATTCCTATACCATTCATGAGCCATTTGGTCAAAGCTATTAGGGAAGAGTCGACGAGCGACGTCTTCATGACTGACTCCTTGTCTAATCATATGGTCCTTGTAAATTTGAACATACTCTTCAACTGAAATGGGACCATCATGGAAAAAATTAGGGATAGACCTCTCAAGGTTCCTAGGTATGTCATGGACATCCCCAAGTATACTTAACAAAGAACTTTGGGTACCAAACTAGGGAACTGGTTGTTGATACTATTGTTTTTAGGCCATATTAACCAAATATAATGACCCTACTAAATAAATTGACACACTCGGGATGACGGATATGGGTACACTTGATGTAGCTCTTGCAGTGGAACTAATGGGTGCACACCCACTAAAGGTATTCAGATTCAGAGGTCTAAGATCTAGCCTTTCCAAATCTTGGCAAAGTGTCTCTAAACCTAATGTATTAGAAGGCTCAGATGGGATTTCCATCCCCTAGATTTTGTAGCTCGATTTCCTAGGTTTGGGAGAAATACTTTGAAAAATGGTTTCCTCAGTGGTTTTAGACCTAGTAACAATGTGTCTAGGCAGGTCCAGCCTGAGAAACTTAAATGTTGTTAGAGTAATATTCCATTAACTTGGGATACTTACCATTTACTCCACTAGGTAAAAGAGTATTTATATTTATCTTTTCCTATATAGATATTTATTCTTCTATCCTAGGTTAATCTCTAAATATCCTAGGTTAGTGATTTGGTTAGACTTCTCTACCTAGGTTAGTGGTTAGCATCACGCAACTCCCTACTCTATTGTTAGAGGGTAGTTAGCGCTATTTCCTAATGCTGTTAGTTAGTCTATTTATTTAATCATAGACTTTCTATTGTAATTGTTAGTTGATTAATTGATTTTTGTATTTTCGTTCACTTACTTGATCACATTGGTATCATCGCATCCGGGTGGCCTAATATGAGCTTCGCTCGTTCCACCCGACCTGGACCTAGCATGATATTTGAGGGCCCTATTGGCCCTTAGGATCTACACAGATCCTGAGGCAGATCCCAAGCAGCAGGGCCCGCAGGCCTATATCACTAGGCGACCACAAGAGAGGTCCCACAGGCCCACAGTAGAGGGCCCACAGGCCCACGAGAGAGGGTCGTAGGCCCACATCACCAGGAAACCATAGGAGTAGGCCCGTAGACCATGATAGATCTAATAGCATTTTTTTGTCTGACCTGTTGGTCTCAACAGGAGGCCAGATCTTACAGCATAAGGTTCGAATCTCGAGGGTAGGAGGCCCTTCGATTATCGACAACTGCTAGTGCTACCCCCATGGGTCCAACACACAGCCAAGAGGGCAGGCATGCCCTACCATGTAGAGATCGAACCCAAACCCAAGGGCAGGACCAACACTGATAGGGGACATCCCTGTCATATCCTCGATGATCGTGACCTACGACACAGATCCGATGACCAGGATATGCGAGGGCAGGCATGCCCTTCGATTCTCGATGATCGACAACATAGATTCAACGATCAGGATTTGAGAGGGCAGACATGCTCTCTGATATTTGATGATTGGATCAGAGACCCTACACCTAAGAATAAACTCTCGGGCATAAATATTGAGGAAAATCATAGCTAGAACCCATGCGTACTCAGGCACAGATCTTGAGGCACTGACTCAGACCACTCCATTGACAACATGTGGTAGGCTGACGTGACCTCGAGCATAGATCCTAAGGTGCTGACGTGGCACTGCCATTGGATAGGACACATGGCAGGCTAACGTGACCTCAGGCACAAATCCTGAGGTATTGACATGGCACTGCCACTAGACGATGGACCGAACTGGACATGTGGCAGATGAACCGAACTAGACACGTGGTGGACATCCATTTGACTGGACATGTGGTAGACAACCACTGGACGACGAACAAGACACGTGGTGGCCATGTGGTGGACAACCACGTGTGCCACCTAACACGTGGACCCCTCCAGCCGCACGACATGGGCAAAAGCAAAAGGGGTTCGACAGACCCTGATTTCCCATAGGAAATCAAAGAGCACTGTGTGCTCTGTTGCTTTTAAGAAACATAAAATTGCCCACGCGAGCGATGTGGGATAAATCCCACAGTTTTCCTCGCCCGCACGAGGAGTGAAGGGAAAGGGAATATCCTTCCCTTCCCTTCACATTAGGATAGCTAGCCTGACCGACGAAGGGGCTAGTGCTAAGGCGCTGCCTGATGGGAGGTCACGAGTTTGACTCCCGTCGGGGCAAAAATACATTTTGCCGCAAGGAGCCCGCAGCAAGAAAACCTAAGGTAAGCTTTTTTTGGGGGGAATTTTTTTTTGAAACTTTACAAATTTTAGAGTGCTTTTGTTTTCTCACAAACAAGGAGATATAAGACATATAAGAGCCTCATTTTTTTGTTGCAAATAAGAAAACCCTAAACTCTTCTCAACCTTGTTAATTTAGCATACAATAAAGGTTCAAACATGAATTCTTTTTTGCCAAATTGTAACACAAGGAGACCCAATTTTTTTTTTTGTAAAATTCAAAGGCAAAGTGTGCATTTTTTTTCTCCAAGGGGGGATATAAGACATAAAATTGCACATTTTTTTTTTTTGCAAAAATTTGAGAAGTAATTGTAACCTTTGGTCCATCAAAAACTAAGTCGTGTGTCGACTAGTTCTAGAAGCCTTCCAAATACGGGTCGTGTGTCAACTTGTCTTGGAAGGAGTGCTCAAAATTGTTAATTTTGCAAAATTTAGGGGAGAAGACAACATTGTACTTCTTTTCCAAAATTGGAAAACAAAGTAGGAGACATAAAAATATCAATTTTTTTTTGCACAACACACATACACATTTTGTTGCAAAAATTAAAAGGTGCATTTTCGATTTTACTTGACACATTTATTGGCAAATTAGGTGCATTTTCGGTTGCATCCGACACCTAGGTGATAAGAATTTTGTGGGCATTCTTGTTTGATTATTGCATTATTTATTTTGCAATTATAAGTCATAGAATCAAGAACACACTAAACCCCAAAATTTCACAAATTTGTGTAAATCCTTGCACAGATTTAAAGCCAAAATTACTTGATATTCTCTCCTAAATCAACAAAACCCCTAATTCACTCTTATTTGTTTGGCTTAATTTCCTCAAAATTTTCATCCTTCTTGAAGGGAGTTAAGGCAGGTGCCATTAAATATCTATTTGAGTGAATTATATTTTGATACTCTCTTACGGTAATCAAAAGAAAGAACAAGTGTTTTGAAAATAAGGAACCTTAAAAATAGCAATCCTTTGCACTAAGGGGGGATAATTCCTTTCTTCCTTCAAACATAGATTTTTACTAGAGGGAAATAAAACTTGTAAAGGCAATCAGAAAAGTCCAAGTCATCAACCTTAAAAAAAATTCTTTTAGACTTCATAATAGCAATCATGCTTGAAGTACTTACAATAAGAAAGGCCAAATTGGTGAATTTTTTTGATCAAATTGCCTAGAAAGCATAGTTTTGCACAAATTGTAAAAATGAAAACCAAGACACCATTCAGTGTTGGTTTCAAAACAAGCAAATCTAAAATGGCAAAGGCACAACACAAAAGCCATCTTTCTTGTGAAGTGTCTTATACTGATTATGTTTATGGTTCAAAGATAGCACAAGAGTGCTTATTGCTAAAATAGTTTTGTATATGGAGAACACATGTGTCCCTTGGGCAACAACACCATATTCTCTTTCTCCTCTTTTAGGCTTCATAAATAGCATAAGTTTTTTTCTTTGAAGACCTTGCAATAAGGGGTTCTTGTACCTCTTTTAGGCTTCATAAATAGCAAATTCTAGGTGTTTGAAGTACTTGTAACAAGAGGAGCAATTTTTAATGGTGTACAATTTTCTCAGAGGCAATATTTGTAAAATCCTTCACAACATTCTTGCGTTGCACACTTTTTGCAATTGAGGGGGGATATCCATTTCTTTTCTTCACTATTTTTTGTAAATAGGGAATATGACTTATAAGGGTGCATTTTCGGCTTTGACCGACACCTTAGTCACACTTCCTTCAAAAATTAATTACACTATGTTTTGCAACAAGAAGGGGGGAACTTATAAGGGTGCATTTTTGGTAGCGACCGACACCTTAGCTACCTTATCTTTTGCAAATTCATATTGTAAATGAATGAACCTTGTATGAAGTGATCTATTCTACTACACCTAGCGATTGCAGTGGTCGGTTACCCATGCAAATTGGTTGGATGATGTGATTACCATAAGGACATTCGTTGGCATGAAGACATAGTGAGGAATGACCCATTTTTTGCTTAGGAGCAGCAAGAGCACTGTGACAGAGCAAAGAACCAGCAGATCAACATCTTCTTTACTATATTGGGGCAGTTATATACTTCACCCAAATATTGTTGTATAGAGGGATATGTATGTATTACCCAAATAATGTAATAAGGGGGGATGTTAGAGTAATATTCCATTAACTTGGGATACTTACCATTTACTCCACTAGGTAAAAGAGTATTTACATTTATCTTTTCCTATCTAGATATTTATTCTTCTATCCTAGGTTAATCTCTAAATATCCTAGGTTAGTGGTTTGGTTAGACTTCTCTACCTGGGTTAGTGGTTGCATCACGCAACTCCCTACTCTATTGTTAGAGGGTAGTTAGAGCTATTTCCTAATGCTGTTAGTTAGTCTATTTATTTAATCATAGACTTTCTATTGTAATTGTTAGTTGATTAATTGATCTTTGTATTTCTGCTCACTCACTTGATCACAAATGTAACATGTTGCACCTGCAAACACAATATTGTTGAACCAAAACTGGCCATGTTAGAATTAGCAAAAAAAACTAAATCATAAAGCATAAAAGAAGGTCCTCCTTCTAGCGCCAAATATGTTGAGTGTATATTTTGCCCAATTGCAAAATACCACCACATGCAGAGTATTGAATAGAAAACTCTCTCTTGAAAAGAAACCAAATGACAAACATTCAACTTCTCCAAGGTTCTGGTAAAATATCTAAAGATTGTAATAGTGCCAAAAATAATTCAATAATGCATGTGACCATAAACAAGGGGGCTTTTGCTGGTTCTTGAAAGCATGAGATTTCAGAAATAAAACACTGAGATGCAAATAAAACAGAACTAAATCGAGGCATAAAATAACACAGATAGAATTAAATTAAAAACAAGAGCACAACCCTTTTTATTAATGTAATTCCGCTCGGTTACAGTATCTCTCTTCAGTTACACGTTCTCGGTTACAACAGATGAACAGTGATCCCCTTCCGCATGCCCACACGTAAAATGGGCGGGCTGTAGTGTTGCCGCCGCTTGATGTTTAATGAGTCTTGTTAGCCGTTGCCTATCTTGCGTTCAGCCGCTTACCCTGCATTCAGAAACACGAGAAGAACGTTAGTAGCACCTGTAATAAGAGGGCAGAACCTTCTGACTTTAGCATACATATGAAGATAGATCAGATGCATGAATAAAACAACTCTTCGTGAAACTGCAACTTTTGCCGAGAACAGAGAACAATATACATTCGAAATGGCATATATCCGAGGATGTAAAACGTAAACTGTTATTTTTATTCTACTTGAAGATAGCACAATACATGAGACATGGACAGTCATTAAAATAATCAACCGATTCTAATGCTATTGCCTGCAAGTTAGCACTTCATTGTGTTGCATGACAATATTCGATAAAACGTATTGCAAGACGCATTCGAGCATATAACGTATGACACGATATATTCTAACGTAAAGTTTATTTGAACAACGTAAAGAATAAGCTATTTCGATACTATTAGTTTTTGCAATGTATTTCAAAAGAGAACAACATATATTGCATTAACTAGAAACGTTCATGGGCTGCCCAAGCGGGCCACCCCTGGTTTACACTTAGTCTCGACGCCAATCCACTAGGAATGGGCTCGAGATCTAAGGCTGTGTGTTGTCGTCGAATTAGTGGGATGCAGTGATCCACTGTCGGGTGTGAAAGTCCGGTTCACTCTTCTAAGAATCACCCACCAACCTCTATTTGTGAGAGATTCTAGATGTAAAGAAGGTGAACTTAGATTGA
Source organism: Wollemia nobilis (assembly GCA_028583015.1). Taxonomy (NCBI): domain Eukaryota; kingdom Viridiplantae; phylum Streptophyta; class Pinopsida; order Araucariales; family Araucariaceae; genus Wollemia; species Wollemia nobilis. The sequence continues at coordinate 10,589,429 of JAQPPZ010002499.1, forward strand.
TACGATCGGATATCCAAATGAGCAGCGCTTCGTTGTGTTAACAAAATGCTTCGCAGTCTCTTTTTCGTTGCATGGAGGGAGTTTTTATAGAGGAATTTTGCCTCTGGAACATTAATGTTAAAACCCTAAATCCGCAAGGGCCGCTTAGATTTGATCCTTATCGGGCCATTATGGGACATGGCTCGCACTGACAGATCGTAGTTATGAGGCGTGGCCTCGGATCGGATATTTTGCTAACACCGCTTGTCTCATTAATGTCCGTTGTAAAATCCACCATTTTACAGAGCCATGGGGTCTCTTCGAGAAGGGACACGTAGAGGTGCCACGTGGCGGTCGTTCCTTGGATGGTCGAATGTATGCTTTTGACTTTGGCCAGGTGTTGGCTTGAGGCCCAAAGTGTCGCGATATCGCGACACTTTGGGCCGGCTTTGGCTCGGGGCCCAAAGTGTCGCGATATCGCGACGCTTTGGGCCGGCTTTGGCTCGGGGCCCAAAGTGTCGCGATATCGCGACGCTTTGGGCCGGCTTTGGTCGGGCCCAAAGTGTCACGATATCGCGACACTTTGGGCCGCTTGTGGGGCCCAAAGTGTCGCGATATCGCGTCGGGGCCCAAAGTGTCGCGATATCGCGTCGGGGCCCAAAGTGTCGCGATATCGCGACACTTCGGCCAGGGCTTGGTTTTTGACAAAAGGCTTGGCGCGGATAAAGGCTTGGCTTGAAGAAGGCTTTGAAGAAGGCTAAGAAGGCTTTGAAGTTTGTTAAAGGCTCTAGAACGACCGACTTTGCTCTGCTCATTTTTTGATCTTTTAAACTGTTGTGTGAGTGGTTAAGACCACTATTTGACCTCTAAGGGCTGCCCTAAAAGCTGTGATATCAATGTGATCAATGTTTGTAATCACTTAATCGAAATGGTGCTATTTTGGTGTCTACAGATGCCCCTTTTTGGGAAGCGCTGCGGGTGACGCAGTGCTGAGCAAAAATATACGACCAAAGCACTAATGATTAGGGTTTCTTGGTAACCTAACCAACTTTTAATGCCCCAAGTATGGAAAGGGCATGCATTCTTGAATCCTTGCTTCTGACGAGCTAAGGAATTTGATTTCAAGTGTTAACCTATTTTGGTGAGGTGTGACTTGAGCTTGGACATTGATCAGTCATGATTAGGCAAAGGGCGTAACCTTTTATCCATAGGGGAACCTTGTGTTCATGCTTCGGGAATGCCAAGTATTTGATCAATTTAATGATTGCTTGTTTACTGCCCCAAGCAGGAGCGTGATTGTCTTTGTCAATGATTCTTTGAATGCATGTCATTGCCTTGATTGGGTGTGTGGTTGTTGATTGGTGACTAAGTGTGACTACCCCCTCAAGCGACGAATCGATGAGGGAATGACCTTCGTGAGAAAAGCGACGAGTCGCTTGACCCAAGATGACTTAGGTTAGGGTGCCTTTAGATGTTTTTCCATTTGAGCACGTGCAATTTCTCGACATTTGGACCTATTTTTGGTGGGTGTTAACCCTTTTGGTGATGCCATAATGGGGTGAAATCATCAAAAACCCGTCTTCCCGTGGAGCGGTCCGGCTATGATAGCCTTCTTAGGGAAGTAGGAGAATGAGAATTTGAACCCCGACATCGATTTTCTATGCCAAGAGGTTGAGTGCAAGAGCACTCGTGTCCGGCAATGCTTATTGCTTCTTTTTGTGTTGCATTTTTGTGATGTTTTTGTTGTTTTGATTTTCTTTCTTTACGTATATGTCATGATTTTATGCACAATGATTGATGTTGATGGGTGCATGCTACTTGATATGGATGGATGCATATGGTATGATAATTACCAATGTTGTATGTTGATTTATTTTGATGGATGCATGATGAATGCAAATGCATGTGATATGCAGAAATGAAATGGATGTATGGACTTGGTGATATTTGGTTATGGCACCATAGACTGTTTAGAACTCCATTACTTTGCTATGTACAAATGTGGTGTTTCTTCTTCTTGTATTTTCTGATGGTATTGCAAGGATGAAAAGTAGTGTAATTGGTTTAGAAATGTAGCTAAGGTTTTCTGAGACTCAGACAGTTTTAACTCACTAGCCATGACTGTACTTTATCTTACAAGACTTTTGAACAAGGTATGAATCGGACTTGTTTTTGACCAAGCTATTTCACATCCCCTGTGTGTGCAATTGAGTTCATTTATGTGGTATTTGTCGGGATACCGCCGAGTGCCGGATGGGCTTTCAACCGAACTCGTATCGAGGATCACCTAATTAGCTCCACTAACTCCTTTGTTGTATGTAGTTAGATTAATCTGCGGTGTTCTCCAGGATACCATAAGCTAGCTCATCCACATGCAAACATTGATCCGTACACAAGTTAATGTGATAGATATATCGTCATGCGAGAAGTTTACCGCCGATGACCGATAGGCTATCAACCAAACCGCATGCGAGGCTTGCCTCATGACTCGTCGGAATGCTTGAGAGTTCCAGGGATTCAAGGTCAACTCCCTTCTTTTCTTCAATTGTATTGGGATACTTGCTCGTTATAGTGATAATAATCACTGTTTATTTTGATTTATTTTTCTTTTCTCTTGAGCAAGGGATTTGGATATGGAGTGACGATAATCACTATTCTTTGTGCTTTTTGAGATGTGCCATTGTAGGGTGTCAAATTTTGAAGTTTTGACATTTTGCAAATTTTTGACGTTTTGCAACTTTGGGATTCTTAGGGAATTGGGTAGGGAGGATGCTTGTCCTTTTGCCAACTCTCAGCATTCTTGGGGTCATTCGCACAGGGGGATGAGCAAGATAACCGTTTCGCTTATGGTAACCTGGATTATCGTGCAGGTTTCATCCTTCGTTCACACAACTCGGGAATTTTTATGTGTTTTAATTTGTGTTGGGATGTTACGTAACAAGGTGTATTGCAAGTGTAACTCTACCTTCGTAAAATCTGTTTGACTTGATACATTTCATTGCTAAAGAGCAAAATGATGACTGAATCACGAAAAACTCTTGATACATTAAAAGACCACTGACTCTAGTGTGGTAAAGTGCATGGTGTTTTTGCTGTTTTTGTAAAATGGAACAGTGTGGAACAAGATGGACTAGTAGAACCATGACAGCCTATGGTGCCTTTGACCTGTATGCCCATGAATATACAATGTATGGATGCAATGCTTAATGCAGCTACATATTTTTGTATTTTTGATGGATTGATTTTGGTGAATATGAAGATGAATTGCGAGAAGAACTCTCTATTTGATGAATTTGAATATGCCTAGAAATGAAATGCAAATTTTTGTTGTTTTTGATGATTTTTGTTGTTTTTGAATTTTCATGATTTTTGGACCAAGTGATTGTGGAAATCCTTGGAGCGTTTTGGGATTGACCAAGCGATTGCAAGAATCCTTGGAGCCTTTGGGATTGACCAAGCGATTGTGATAATCCTTGGAGCATTTTGGTGATTTGACCAAGCGATTGCAAGAATCCTTGGAGCCTTTTGGGATTGACCAAGCGATTGTGATAATCCTTGGAGCATTTTGGGATTGACCAAGCGATTGCAAGAATCCTTGGAGCTTTTGGGATTGACCAAGCGATTGTGATAATCCTTGGAGCATTTTGGGATTGACCAAGCGATTGTAATAATCCTTGGAGCTTTTTGGGATTGACCAAGCGATTGTAATAATCCTTGGAGCTTTTGGGTTGACCAAGCGATTGCGATAATCCTTGGAGCCTTTGGGGTGACCAAGCGATTGTGATAATCCTTGGAGCATTTTGGGATATGGCTCTCTTTAGATATGAAATGGTCGCAAATGACTGATATTCAAGGGTTCTATTTCCTTGATACCATCAAGGGAAGCTAGCCGGTATGTCCCGGGTCCGATTTTGCTATCAATGACATACGGACCTAACCAATTTGCCGCAAACTTGTCCCTTAGGTGGGATGGCAAACTGGAATTTTGTTGATTTTCCTTCAAAACCAAATCACCAACGCGAAAGTCCCTGAGGTGAACTTTCATGTTGTAAGCTTTTTTAAGTCGCTCTTGATAAATACGTAAATGCTCGAGAGCATTAACGCGTCGTTCGTCAAGCAACGTAAGCTGGTCTAACCGGGCTTGTCGCGCAGAATCATCATCTATGAACTCATGCATTGATATGCGCAGGGAAGGAATCTCCAACTCTAGAGGCATGACTGCCTCGGAGCCATACACGAGCGAAAACGGAGTGGCCCCAGTGGGCGTCCGAATGCTAGTGCGATAGGCCCATAGGGCAAGTGGGATTTGAATGTGCCAATCCTTATGATTGTCTATGATTGTCTTTTTAAGGATGGCAATTAGCATTTTGTTTGACGCCTCTGCTTGCCCATTTGCCTGCGGATAATAAGGTGTTGAAAAGCTGTGCTGAATCTTGTACTTTGTGGTCAAAGCACGCACGTCTTTGTTCTTGAAAGGTGTCCCATTATCCGAGACTATTTTGGATGGAATACCAAAATGACATATGATGTTATGCAAAATGAACTCCACAATGCGGGGTCCTGTCGTAGAGGTAAGCGGAATTGCTTCCACCCACTTGGTGAAGTACTCTGTGGCCGTTATGATAAACGTGTGACGGCCTGACGACGCAGGGGAGATCTTTCCAATGAGATCAAAGCCCCATTGCGAAAATGGCCAAGCAGACTGGACTGTCTGCAAGGCCTGAGAAGGTACGTGCATTAGATTGGCATGATGTTGACACTTCACGCACTTCTTGACATAGGTGCAACAATCTCGCTCTAAAGATGGCCAATAATAGCCCATGCGAAGAATGCGCTTTGCGATGGCCATTCCATCGAAGTGGCCACCACATGTACCATCGTGCGCTTGGGCGACTGCCCAAGTGGACTCTTGCTGGTCCAAGCAACGAAGGAGGATTCCTTCATAGCTACGACGATACAAGATGTCTCCTATCAAGACATACTTAGCCGCTTTCTGCTTGAGTGCTCGTTTTGCGGCATGAGTCAAATCAAGTGGGAGACTACCTAACTTGAGGTAGTCTCGAATGGGTAAATACCAGTCCTGTTGATCAGAAACCTCGATAGTATGAACAACCAATCCCTCCTGAAGTTCATCCCTAGCAAATGTTGAATGGGATAGAACCTGCAAGAATAGTATTGTGTTGCTACTAATGGGAGTAGGGGAGAACAAGGACCCCCAGTTGGCGTGTTTCAGATGATCTCGGATTTGAGAGAACCTATCCGAGGATGGTTCAATTTGTATCATGTGGATTCCTGGCGTCAAGTCTGAGCTTGCACGCTCCATCGCGGATTGCGATAAGGTTTTGACTTGAATGGTTGTCATATCACCAGAAAGGTCCTACGGAATTAGTGACCCCAAGGAGGCCATTGTGTCCGCAAAACGGTTTGATGATCGAGGGAGTGCCTCGATGTCATACCACTCAAGTTTTACCAAGAATTTGTCCACAAGGGCTTTATAAGCCTTCAAAACTGGGCATTTGCATTGATATACCCCTTTGACTTGATTGACTATTAACAGCGAATCACCAAAGATGTTCAGTCTTTTGATGTTCATGGCGATTGTTGTCTGAAGACCTAGGAGCAAGGCTTCATACTCTGCGTTGTTGTTGGTGCACGGGAAGTTTAATTTAAATGACAGGGGCATTGGAGCACCCTGCGGTGTGAAGAATACAATTCCCGCACCACCACCTTGCTCACACTTAGAACCATCGAAGAATAGGGTTATGTCGGCTTGTGACTCAGGCTCATCGGAATCTGGCGATTTTGAGACATGAAAGACCCCATCATCGGGTAGTTCTATGACCAGAGGCTGATTGTCTTCAAGAGGAGCCTCTGCTAGTTGATCGGCTATGACTTGTCCTTTGATAGATTTTTGTCCAATAAACTCTATGTCAAATTCCATCAACAACATGATCCATTTCGCCGTGCGACTACTATGATAAGTACGACTCATCATGTATCGCAATGGATTCTCCTTAGACACAACATACGTAGTGTTGCTCAACATGTAGTGGCGTAGCTTTTTGGTAGCAAACACCACTCGCCAGGCAAAGTTTCTCAACGTATGCATAGTTAAGTTCGTAACTGACCAGAGTGCGGCTAAGATAGTATGTAGCCTCGTTCCTTGTGAAGTTCATTCTTCCGGGCTAGCATGGCGCCCGGTGCCACCTCGATGGCTGAGATGTATAAGTAGAATGGCACTCCTGGCCTAGGTGGTGCCAATACTGGCGGCGAAGCCAAGTATTGTTTGATCTCATCAAAGGCTGACTGGCACTCGTCATCCCAATGAAATGTAACCCCCTTATGTAATAATTTGTTCATGGGTCGGCACTTGTCAGATAATTGTGCTATGAAGCGTTTAATCGACGCGACCTTTCCCTGCAGACTCCTGAGCTGCTTGATTGTGGTTGGGGGAACCATTTCAAGGATTGCCTTGACTTTCTTTGGGTCCACCTCGATTCCTCGTTTTGAGACTATGAAACCCAAGAGTTTTCCAGATGTGACGCCAAAGACGCACTTCTTGGGGTTTAGTCTGACTTTATGCTCCATGAGGCGATCGAGGATCTTGCTTAAGTCAGCGATATGATTTGAGCGCAAGAGAGACTTGGCTAATAAATCATCCATGTAATCTTCCAAAGTTTTGTGCATGTAATCGTGGAAGATATACGTCATGGCACGTTGGTAGGTGGCACCAACATTTTTAAGGCCAAAAGGCATGACCTTATAACAAAATGTCCCCCAAGGCGTTGTGAATGCCGTTTTTAGTTGGTCTTCGGGATTGATACGAATCTGATTGTATCCTCGAGAAACCATCCATGAGGGAAACCATTTCGTGACCTGTTGTAGCGTCTACCAACGCGTCGATGCTGGGCAAGGGGAAATCATCCTTAGGACTCGCTTTGTTTAAGTCTCAAAAATCGGTGCATATGCGAATCCTCCCGTCGGGCTTCTTGACGGGAACCATGTTGGACAACCATGGCGGATAATCCATGCAGATGACAAATTGTGCGTCCAACAGCTTTTGTAATTCATCTTTGACCATCAAGGCCACTGTTGGGTGCATCTTACGTAGTTTTTGCTTTACGGAGCTTGATTGTCGGATCAAGCGTTAAATTATGCGTGACTAGTTGCGGGTCTAGTCCTGGCATATCCTTGTACGACCATGCAAAAACCTCCTTCTTCTCTTTGAGAAGGGCAATGTAGTCGGCTTGCTCTTCGGGGGAAAGACTTACCCCCAGCTTGAGAATCTGTGGATTCTTTGGATCTGTGCCGATGTCTACGTCAGTCGTCTCCTCGACTGACATGTGGGATCCGTCCTCCAACTGATGTGGAGTCGGGATCAAATGGATATCATTAGCTGAATTTAGATCTATGCTTGGAACCTCAGGTTCCTCTTCAGCTTGAAAAATATCCTGAGTTGTCCTTGGGGTAAAATGAGGCATTTCACCGAAAGGCCAGTACTCTGCTGGTGATAGGGGTGAATTGACGCGATCCCAGTCGATGGCATCTATGTCTAGATGCAATGACCGTGCTGGATCGGCCGGATTGCGGATGGGTGCGGTCAAATCAATGGAGATCATGTGGATGGAATGAATTTGGTCTCCATTACCGCGGGTATGATAACTTGATTTTTCTAGATGTTCCCTATACTCGGATCTGGCTCTATGGGAACGGGCACGAACGGATCGGCCCTATGTGCCAAATGGAGGACAGGGTCTTCCCTCGGCACTATTGTTATGATAGGGTCTCGAGGTGGACGGTGCTCATCGTGAATGTGGAGCCATGGATCCAAGATCAGGTCCCACCCTGCTGGGTCGACCCACCATTCATGCCCTAATCGTATGCCCATCTGTCCCATTAGATCTTCATGAGTTAAAGCACGATAATGTCGTCGCGCATGTCTGAGATAGTCCATCTCAGTCTCATCTTCTGAGTCACTTTCGGAGATCCAAAAATGTTCATTCTCTTCAACGACTATTGCTGGCGATGTTGAGGACTCTCCTTGCTCCAATAAGTTAATCTGGTCCCATTGCGGTTGTTCCACTTTTGGTGGAGGGACCTGACTCTCTTGACATTGTGCTGACTCAACTGGAATCTCTAAGGGGAACAACTTCGAAAAGATGTCCGGACACCATTGATATTCTCTTTGGGGATGGGTATCCGAACTTTCGCCTCTCTCTAGCAAAGGAGAGGGATTACTACTGTTACCAAGGGTGTTTGGTGACCATGGGAGGTAATCTCCCAATGTAAATTCTGTTTTTGGGTTGGCATAGAGATCTAGTGCCAATCCCCCCTTGTTGCCTATTTCTAGGTCTTGCATATTTTCAACCAAGATGTCCAAGGGCAGGGGGTGGTTGAACCCTACTCCTGACTTGTCATATGGCATCTGATATCTTGGTTGGCAAGGGAGACGCATCCCTTGCTCATATCTCGCCTAGCCCGTATCCATGCCAATGGCATTGGCCGAGATATTTGAGGGCAAATTGTGGGTTTGACATATAATTGATGTTTTCAACAAAAGGTTCTTCGTCTGCTTCCTTTTGCTTACATGGTTCAAGACCATGATCAAGGCCCCCATACACAAAATTTGTCCGGTTGGGTGGGTGACCTAGGGGAACAAGTGTTCCTATGGGAAGGCGAGGTCTTCCCATATCCCGGACCGACTCTAATGCGGGCGTTGCCACAACATTCTGCACTATGTACTCCCCAAGGCCTGTACTAGCCATTTCAACAGTGATTGTTGATGCTTCGGAGGGAGGGAACGGGAGTCCTTCCTGAGTCCATTCCATGTTTGGTAGGTTTGGGGTCTCAACTTCCGTTGTGTTGGATATTTCCTCTGTTGATACCGTTGATATTGTGGGCAACCCCTCTTCTAAGGGCTGAGCCTCTTCCATGATTTGTTTTCCCTTGTCCTTCTGTGTAGCCATGACGGGTGGCGTTGATGATGAAGGAGCAGATGATGAAGTCTCACCTGGCTGGGATTTTGGTGATTCGGTCACCAGTGGTGCTTGCGGTATTGGACCCTGTTTAGATGGATTTAATTGGAAATCCAAATGCGTTGAAGGGAGGGTCGACTGAGGCATTAGTTGTACCGCATTGCAATACTTGAAGGGTTCTAAGTCCATTGGGACTACGTGTATTTCACCTTCAAAAGCATACTTTAAGCACTGGTGAGCGATGGAAGGGACACATTTCATGTCCCGAATCCAAGGCCGCCCTAGCAGTATATTGTAGGCCATCTCGCCTTCCAACACATGGCACAATGTTGGTGTTGTCTTTTGTCCTACCTGGACAGGTAGAACAACCGTGCCGACTGTCGAGCATATTGCATCATTGAAAGCTCGCAGTGTGTACGTGGAGGCTGTGATATGAGAGGCTGGCAGCTTCAAATGTTTCAGGGCTGCAGTGGTAATAATATTACTGGACGAGCCAGTATCTACCAACACTCTCTTATACGGGATCCCGTTGATCCGTGCAACAACATGCAGGGGTGGATCTACCGCGTCATTCGATATTGCTTTGACTTCATCCTCTTTGAAGGTGATGACCGGCTCAGTACATCGTTTTACGTGTCCCACGAAGTTGTTGAAAGAATTTGCTTCTTGGGGCTGTAATTCGATGGTTTTTAAAATGTCCATAAGAGCTTCTCTATGAGGTGTTGATTGTTGAATAAGCTCGTAAATGGACAGCCTAGCCGATGTGGTCCGCAAACTCTGCGTGAGTTTGGACCGTATCGTGATTTTTGGTCTAGGCGGAGGTGACTGTATAGGGTGTTGCTGAGGTTGTGACGTTGTCGGAACTTCCTTTGTGGCTGCCACAGGGGAAACTACTGAGTATTTTTTATTCCGCGTCACTATGCTAATCATTCCCACAAATCCTTGCATGGGAAGATTCTGGCGCACCTCATTAACTTGGAGAGGTTTTGCCTGTGCCTCGTGGGCAGGCAAGGGGTCCTTGAATACCCCCATTTGTTGGTTGTTTGGCGCTATGGGGTTGTCCACGACCAATGTTTTATTTTTGATTAAATCTTGGATTAGTCCTTTGAACTTCCAAAATCCATTCAAATCGTGTCCCCTTCGCCTATGAAATCTACAGTATAGTTCCTCTCTATATCCCTTAGGTTTAGGAGCGTTAGGGTCTATAGTCGGGATCTCTGGAAGGGTTACTAAATTTGCCGCTGACAAGCGGTCAAATAAGGAGTCCCTAGACTCCGTGTAGGGGGTGAATTGTCGCTTAGGGCGACGCTGTTGATTCTGCTCCTGTTTCTTGTTATCTTTCTCATAACTAGGAGGCACTGCCTGGTAATTGGCCTTTTGAGGCTGCGTGTCTTGCAATGGCTTGGGAACATTGATTGCAACTTGATTAACCGCTGCGGGTTGTGATTGCGTATTCCCAGTCTTAGTGGTTTTATTCCACTCTTTCTTCTTAGGCTTGGCAATTGTGCCTTCGCCTATTTTAATCTCTTCTATGACTCTGGCTTGCGCCAAGGCTTCTTCTAAGCTGTCGTATTGTTGTAGCAGCAATAGCCCAGAGATTGATTTTAAGCAACTCCGTGCGAACATCTGAGTGAGATCAGACATAGGGGGACGGTAGGGTAGCCTGGAAAGCAAAGCCCTCCATCGGTTCCCGTATGCTGCTATTGTTTCCTCCTCATACTGCCTGAGGCTCGGCCAAATCACTTAGTGATGCCTTCTTCCTTGTGTTGAAAGCAAAGCGTTCAAGAAATGCATCCACTAGTTGATCTAAGTTGTTGATACTGTGTTTGGGCAATTGTGTAAACCAATCCGAGGCAGGGCCCGCGAATGTGGTTATGAAAGTTCTAAGCAATAATGCATCATTGTCTTGGATGCCGAAGCATTGACTCAGGAACCTCGTGACATGTTCTTGTGCGTCCTCCTCACCTTTAAAGACTGCCAATTGTGGCAACTTGAAATGTTCAGGGTAAAGAGGTATGGGTACTGAGGGATGCACCGGATGACTACGGAGTTGACGTAGTGTGGGCTTTTGATGCCCAGAAGCTTTTATCTCCATAGACTCCAAATGCTCTAATAGCGCTTTGTATGCATCGAAAGATTTTATTTCTTCTTCTTTGGTTTGCTCCCGTTGTGGGTCAAGGGAGACTGGAGGCCTATGGGGAGGTGGCCGATTGGCAGCCCTCCCGCCTTGATGGGGCGTGTCGACCCATTCTATTTCTGGTTCATACTCCTCATAAAACTCTTGAGGAGTCTCTGGGCGAGCCCTATGACCTTGATCGAGTCCCCGCTGAGGGTACCCATCATTGTTTCGGGGAGTGGCCTCCCTTTCGGGTCTATAAGGTCTCGGAGGCAAAGCTTGACGAGGTCGCGGAGACCTGTCCCGCACCAACGGGTTGTGCCTCTCATACTCGTTGTGCTCTTTGGGTGCGAGGGGTTGGCACCCTTTCGGGTAGTTTATAGCGTAACTCATCCGCCTCGTGCATGCTCTTTATTCAGGCGGTATAAGTATTCTAACTCCCGATGACCCCGCTCAAGCCGCGTGATTCGCGCTTGGCGAGCGGCATGTCGCGGCTGACCGCGGTCAACCGGTCTGCCCTCTTTTGTTGAGGAGGCTTGAATGTTTTGCCTATGTGTTTGCCTCGATCTTGATGGTCAAAAATTTCAATGGGTTGCTTCCCTTTGTCGGGGTAAGCGACATTTGTTTGAGGTTCTGGCCTCGATGTGTGATCATGATATTTGGCAGGTGCAGAAACACAAGGTTCCCATGCTGTTTGTTGTTCTCGAGGAATGTGATGATCTTCCTCGTACTCCCTTTTATGGGTGTGAAAGGGGCGGGCGGAGTTAGCTAGCCCCGTGTAAAGAGCCCCGCGCTCCGGATGTTGTTTTTCTGTTCTGATGGGAGGTAAATAAGGGACGCCATATCCACGTTGCCCCTCCAAATGGACAGTATGCCTCTCTAGCGCTTCATCGCGTTGTGGCCATTCAAACCTAGCCTCAAGAGGCAGTTGTCTACTTATATTGAGATCTGCATGTGAACCATCTTCCCGAAAGGGGGTGTGTTGAATGGGTGTATTCCAATGAGGAGGTTCCCAATAGTTCCTTCTTGAAGTGGCCTGATGTGGACTTTGTTGTAGGCCGATCGCCAAGATGGTATGGCTAGGTCCTCAGGGCTAAAGCGAAGGCGACTAGCGCCCTCTCTTTGTGTACCTTCCATAGCGTCTGCCCTTGATTGGGCTTGGCTACGAGTGTACACCATTGTGATGTTTCGCTACTATCTAAGCAGATTTTATCTCGTTTATGATGATTTGTCTTTTTGTGCACACCAAGCAGAAATGAACACACACACATACACAAAACTGTGATTATCTCTTTTAAGGATTAAATAGTGTGTCCTAGACTGGCTTAGTGCATTTTGGTGTTTCGTTTTGTGTTTGCAATTTTGGAAGAACGTTTAAATGCATAATGTTGGCTCATATGACTCCCATAAATGGTCGCCCCTTCAATATACCATTTTCGGACCGATATACCAACCTCTCTATATACCCGCCCTTACGTGAGGGAGACTATAGGTACGTGAGAGCAGATGGTACGTGGAACATAGGCGGTACGGAAGGGGAATCGCTCTGTTTATGACACCTACCATAGAAGACTTATCCTCGCGTGCATGGGAATCACCCCAGCAACACTCGGTCAGCTTTCGTCAGGATTTACGTCTAGCAACAGTCGCGATCGAGGTAATGGATGCAATATCTCAAGCCAAAGTGATAATGGAATCCACCTTTGGTCTTGCTCAAGGGTTGGGGTTTTACGACCAACGCCTTGGTTTAAAGTACCACGTGGTGTGTGGGATTCATTTTACTTTGCAAATTTGAAACAAGCAACCGAAAAAGAAATCTTTCCCTATGCCAGACATATACTACAAACCGGAAAACAGCAAGTAGAAAATTTGACAAAGGGAAATTTCCTCTACCCTTCTTTAAATAAAGCAAGAAAATTAAAAAAAAAAACCCCCCCCTTTTCTTTCTTTAAAGCGAAGAATAATTACGCAAATCCAACTACCCTTATTTAAATAAAGCAAGAAAATTTAGAAAAAATTTCTCTACCCTTACTTTAAATAAAGTATAAAAGAATTATTAAACTGTCCAAACTAAAGAAATAACCCGAAGACTTCGCAAAAAATGATATGGACGGCTATAAAAACCCCTACCTCTTTTCTGCCTGAAATTGCTGTTTCTGACCTCTGGCTAAAAAGAAGTACCTGTTAAGCACAAGACACAACAAGTTTAATTAACTTCGTGATTTATCCAAAAATAAAATGGGAACTGGGTCCCACCGTGATCGCCACTGAAAGCATGAGATTTCGGAAATAAAACACTGAGATGCAAATAAAATAGAACTAAATCGAGGCATAAAATAACACAGATAGAATTAAATTAAAAACAAGAGCACAGCCCTTTTTATTAATGTAATTCCGCTCGGTTATAGTATCTCTCTTCAGTTACACGTTCTCGGTTACAACAGATGAACAGTGATCCCCTTCCGCATGCCCACACGTAAAATGGGCGGGCTGTAGTGTTGCCGCCGCTTGATGTTTAATGAGTCTTGTTAGCCGTTGCCTATCTTGCGTTCAGCCGCTTACCCTGCATTCAGAAACACGAGAAGAACGTTAGTAGCACCTGTAATAAGAGGGCAGAACCTTCTGACTTTAGCATACATATGAAGATAGATCAGATGCATGAATAAAACAACTCTTCGTGAAACCGCAACTTTTTCCGAGAACGAGAGAACGAGTATACATTCGAAATGGCATATATCCGAGGATGTAAAACGTAAACCGTTATTTTTATTCTACTTGAAGACAGCACAATACATGAGACATGGACAGTCATTAAAATAATCAACCGATTCTAATGCTATTGCCTGCAAGTTAGCACTTCATTGTGTTGCATGACAATATTCGATAAAACGTATTGCAAGACGCATTCGAGCATATAACGTATGACACGATATATTCTAACGTAAAGTTTATTTGAACAACGTAAAGAATAAGCTATTTCGATAATGTTAGTTTTTGCAATGTATTTCAAAAGAGAACAACATATATTGCATTAACTAGAAACGTTCATGGGCTGCCCAAGCGGGCCACCCCTGGTTTACACTTAGTCTCGACGCCAATCCACTAGGAATGGGCTCGAGATCTAAGGCTGTGTGTTGTCGTCGAATTAGTGGGATGCAGTGATCCAACTGTCGGGTGTGAAAGTCCGGTTCACTCTTCTAAGAATCACCCACCAACCTCTATTTGTGAGAGATTCTAGATGTAAAGAAGGTGAACTTAGATTGATACAGTCGGATATCCAAATGAGCAGCACTTCGTTGTGTTAACAAAATGCTTCGCAGTCTCTTTTTCGTTGCATGGAGGGAGTTTTTATAGAGGAATTTTGCCTCTGGAACATTAATGTTAAAACCCTAAATCCGCAAGGGCCGCTTAGATTTGATCCTTATCGGGCCATTATGGGACCTGGCTCGCACTGACAGATCGTAGTTATGAGGCGTGGCCTCGGATCGGATATTTTGCTAACATCGCTTGTCTCATTAATGTCCGCTGTAAAATCTGCCGTTTTACAGAGCCATGGGGTCTCTTCGAGAAGGGACACGTAGAGGTGCCACGTGGCGGTCGTTCCTTGGATGGTCGAATGTACTGCTTTTGACTTTGGCCAGGTGTTGGCTTGAGGCCCAAAGTGTCGCGATATCGCGACACTTTGGGCCGGCTTTGGCTCGGGGCCCAAAGTGTCGCGATATCACGACGCTTTGGGCCGGCTTTGGGTCGGGGCCCAAAGTGTCGCGATATCGCGACACTTTGGGACCGCTTTGGTCGGGGCCCAAAGTGTCGCGATATCGCGACACTTTGGGACCGCTTTGGGTCGGGGCCCAAAGTGTCACGATATCGTGACACTTTGGGCCCGCTTTGGTCGGGGCCCAAAGTGTCGCGATATCGCGACACTTTGGGCCCGCTTTGGGTCGGGGCCCAAAGTGTCGCGATATCGCGACACTTCGGCCAGGGCTTGGTTTTTGACAAAAGGCTTGGCGCGGATAAAGGCTTGGCTTGAAGAAGGCTTTGAAGAAGGCTAAGAAGGCTTTGAAGTTTGTTAAAGGCTCTAGAACGACCGACTTTGCTCTGCTCATTTTTCGATCTTTTAAACTGTTGTGTGAGTGGTTAAGACCACTATTTGACCTCTAAGGGCTGCCCTAAAAGATGTGATATCAATGTGATCAATGTTTGTAATCACTTAATCGAAATGGTGTTGTTTTGGTGTCTACAGTTCTAAACAATGCTTAGTGATTAAAAGATCTAACTGAAAAGCTAGTGTAAAATAAAAGCAGTTCTTTTTAGGGTTTTTTAAATTGATGCTACCCTGAATTCCTGTTACTAAAGTATTTTATCTTCACTTAAAAGGTTTCAAATGATAAAATGTGGAATTTTCCACTTCATTTTAATGTATGTGCCTTTAAGATGAAGTAAGTTTTAGATAGTTGGGTTCATTTTATCTTCCTTATGTTGATGCCACTACCCTAATAGTAGTTAGTAGAAGTTAGTGTGTTAGCAATGTTAGCAAAATTAGCTTTCATTTCTTATCTTAATTTAATGTGAAATAGTAGGTTAGTATCCCTCCTAAACCATGTGTTTTAATTTTAAAGCTTAGATTAATGAATTTTTGAGGTGCAAAAATTTTGGAAAATGACCAGAATGGAAATAACTTGAAATCTTAACAATTCTGGAAATGGACCAGAATAGAAATGAAACTAAAATGAAATTAGCAAAAATTCTGGAAAAGGACCAGAATGGAAATAAAATAAACTGAAATTCTGGATGGGCCAGAATGAAATGATTGAATGCTTGAAATAAAATGAACTTAAAAAAAATGAATAAATAAACAATGCAGATTTGGTTAGCTGAAAAAGTCAAATTCTGAATTAGTTTAGCAAGCTCCTCCCTACAAAATTCCAAGTTATGAGGTAATCATAAAACAACCTAAATTAATGGACCTACAACATAAGCACAATACCATTAAATCAAGTGCAAGACTCAAAGGAAATAATAGATAAATTGCATCATCTTGACCTTCGCCTATTGCAACCCATTTCATGGCATAAGACAATGGCTAGAAGTCACTAAAATGCAAAAATGATAAGACACTAAAAACATTAGTTTTATGATTAGAAACCCTCTTTTTAATTTTGCTCACAAAAGTTTGCTACCCTCTCAAAATTTGAAAAATGCTCTTTCTTATTTCTTTTCGGAATGTTACATCATTTCTAGCCCCCCTAAACAGGTAGGATAGCAAGGTATAAATAATGCTTAGAAGTCCTTTCGCTTCAACTTATTTCACAATTAAAATAATAAATGGATATAAGAAAATAATCCATCATCATTTTTTGTGATTTAATACAATAAAATAACACTTCTAAACATTATTTTAAACAATAATAAAACCAAAAACATAATCTTACGTAACTCCTTATGTCTCCCCTTTCTCTTATCAAATAGGAATTTTACCCAAGAACACACCTTTGCGCCCATCAAAATGAATAATAAAAAAAATTTAACTATACCTTATAACCCCTACGATTTTAGTCCTCCTTTAAAACATTGAATATAATCAAACAACATTCACATTAGAATAAGGCAAGCCAATCTCATTCAACGATATTTTCATTGTGATATTCGAAACCAAGGCCCAATGGTATCTCTTCGAAGCCATACCAAACATGCCCAAGTATTAGGATGGCATCCCCCACCCTAGGTACTTTGGTTTCCATATAAACCATTGAGGCCATCACACCATCTATGTAGCCATGGCCTTGTCAACACCACATCGTGGTGCTACGATTGACTCAGCCATGACATTGTCAAAACAATGTTGTCATGGTGTTGCGTTCGATCGCAGCCATGGCACTGTGAAAACAACATCACCATGGTGCTGCATTCAATCACAGCCATGGCGCTGTCAACACCATGTCAAGGGGCTGCCATCGATGCAGCCATGGCATTATCAACCCTTCGACATGGTTGTTGAGCTCCTTGCTCTCGCACTCACGTTGTGCAATACCAATGAAAAACTTTCCATGCTATCAAGGTAGACCTTTATCTCCATCGATTAGGGTTACGGGTTGCCCTAATAATGTTTCTTTGTTGGCTTGTTTGATGGTATACCTCTGGTTTTAATCGTTTCATTGTAAAATCCAGTGCCTTATGTGTTTTCCTCCTAAAACCCTGACGCTATATTTGGACCTCTTCCTCTTTTTTAGCGTTACGTAGCCTCGAACATTTTGGAATAGCCACCCTTGCCTTTGATCATTTTGAATAGCCACCATCGCCTTCTCCGGCAATCAAATGTAAAATGGTCAAACATATTATTATCACATCCTTTGTAAAGTATATTATAATAATATTATTATATACAATATAATAATATTATAATAATAATAATATTTTAGAACATTATGATATAATCATAATAATATTATTATAATAACATTTTAGAACATCATAATAATATTACTATTATATACATAATATAATTAATGTAATTATATTAGGTAGATAATAGCATATTATTTTCTATCACAATTTCTTTGTACCTTTTGTATCCTCTTCTTGTTTTAGGTAATATTTTGGTCAAGCCTTGCTTTATTAAACACATTCCATCACCTTAGATAGTATGAAGAACATTAAACTCTATTTATCAAAATGGATTTTATTTAATCTAAGCATTAATGCCTAGATTAATTAATCATTAAATATCAAATAACTAAAGCAATTAAAATCATTAACATAAATGGTCAAACATCACTATTCTTACAAGCCAAAGAAAACCAAAAACCTTTAATACCAAAACATGACAAGTGGGTCCCCAAGAAGCTTGGGGTGGTTGTGGAAACTCCACAACAATGATCTATCCTCTAGCTGGTGAGGTGTGGGTATCAAATGAATGTCATCAATAGGATTTATAGGACCTACTGACTCAGGATCCAAACCAACATGAAACATGTCATATGCACAACCTGATGAAAAATGAAATGGTTGTAACAACTATTCATTAACGAAAATATACTTAGGCTCCATAGGCGAATCAACGTGATCCCAATCAATAGCATCTATATTAAGATACAATGGTTTGGTAGGATCTATTGGGTTATGAAGTGGAGAGGTCAAATCAATGAAGATTGTATTGATGAATGAAATGAAATCTCCAAGACCACATGGGTGAAATCTTGTCTCAAAGGTTCGACCCCATACTCACAATGAGGCTCTGGAGGAAAATGAATCTCTGGATTTAGCCCATGAGTAGGCCGGATAACAAGATCATTGGGTTTCAGGTTCTCTCTAAACGTAGGTGGAGGGGGATTGATTACACGGTAAATGGCATTTAAGTCAATAGGTCTTCCAAAAAACTATAAGCGAGGGTCTATGGCATGAAGTGCCACTTATTTTTCTACCAACATGTTGACTTGTAAATGGTGGGGCCCAAGATAGGTCATCTCAGTTTCATCTTCAAAGTCATCATCACTTATCCAAAAACAATTGGCATTTGTATGTGGCCCTAAGATAAGGGGCACATATCTTGGATACAAATAGGCCATCTCTATTTCATCTTCATATCCTTCATCACTTATGAATATGCCATTAGCATTATTTTGTGATCCTAAGACAAGGGGTAAGTGTCTTGGCTCCAAGTAGGCCATCTCTATTTCATCCTCATATTCTTCATCACTTATGAAGATGCCATTAGCATTAGTTTCTTATCCCAAGCTATGGGACCATTGCCTTGGTCCTAGGTAGGCTCTTGGTGTTGAGTCTTCTTACTCATAGCCTCTTTCATCTGATAGGTATCCACTCTCATTGTTTCTGGACCAAGTAAGGCTCTGTAAATAGCATGTCCCATGATAGGCTAAGCTTATCTGTATTTCATCATCGCTTGCCACATATCCATTTTTTTATCATTCTTCATCCCACAAAGTGCAACCTATAGGGGTGGCATTAGTTGAGAAGTTTGGATGATAAATATTTTGTGGTGGTATGTTTACCACGACCACTTGTCTATTGATCAGATGTCTTATGGGATGACAAGGAATAAAATCGATGTATTCTCCTAACTCCAAGCTTAACTACTCCAAGGCTACTGCTAGAGAGTTGTATTGAGCTATAATGTGGTAACCTAACCCAAACTTGTTAGTGGAAAGTTGGTACTACGACTCACATGGATGCCTATGCCCCTACTTGTATATACCTAGGTCGTAACCATGCCAATAGCAACATTTAAATTAGCTTAGAGCAAACTCAAAATTAGAGAGGTGATAAACATTAACAGTGAATAGTTAGTCATTGTCCTCTTCTATGTCTAAAGACTTATGGGCACAGTCCAGGCTAGCGTAGATAAAGTTGGTTTGGTTGGGAGGGATTCCAAGTGGAACCACTGTTCCTACCGGTGGTCTTAGGTCTTTTGGACGTCCCATATCTTGTGCAGACTCAATGATGGGTGTGAATGTTATGTTCTGCATAAAGTACTCTCTTATCCTTGTACTTGCCAAGTGTATTGTCGCATGTGATGTGAATGACCCTATAGATGACACTGGTGAAGTGGGCTCTAGTATTTCCTTTACTTGATCCTGTATATCTTCTTCTTCCATGGGACTTGGAATTTTTGCAGTGGCTATAGTTAGCAATTCCCTGGGTTTTTCTTCCTCGATCAAGGGTACCTTTGGATTTTGATTATTTTTAGGCTTAGACATTAATGGTCTCTTAAAAGCATTAGTTGTTTTTGGTGCAAGAGGAGGTGCCGATGTGGATGGGGCTTTTTGTACCCCATTGTATTTGTTATCTAGTTGCGTAGTTGGGAATGAAGGTGCTACATACAGGTGGATGGAAGGAATCATAAAATCTCCTAGAAGATCCACCTTATGGATATATTGGAATGGCTCTTCATCATCCAAAACTATGTATACTTTGTTATCATGCACATACTTGAAACATTGGTGTAAAATCAAAGGCACACACTTCATATCTCTTATCCATGGGTGTCCTAGGAGGATGTTGTATTGCATGGACCCTTCCAAGACATGACACATCACGAGGATGGTCTTATGCTCCACCTTAATGGGTAGGACTATCGTTCCCACAATAGAGCATAAAGCATCATTGAAAGCTCTTAACGTATAGGATCCTGTAAAGGTTATTGGATTTGAGGATCTTAAGGTGCCCTATTATTTTTGTTGTGATGATGTTGATTGATGAACCTATATCGATCAAGACCTGCTTAAAATGTAAAGCATTGACTGATGCAAATATGTAAAGCAAAGGGTCTAGTATGGTAGTAGGTATTGTCTTAATATCATGATCATAAAATTGAATTATAGGTTCTTGGAATTGCTATACTTACCCCAAAAAATGAGTGAATGCAATCAAATCTTAGGGTTGGAGCTCAATTGATCTTAAAATCTCCATTAAAGTCTCCCTGTTCTTTGAGGATTTTTGTATGAGCTCATCGATAGATAGATTGACCAAAGTCATTTGTAAATTTTTTTTTAGCCTACTCCAAAAAGTTACCATAGGTCGAGTTGGTGGACCTGGAAGTTTTTTTTGCCCCTGCCTCTACCTAGATGTATCTAGGACATTAATGGGAGCTACAAGAGGTGGTGGATTACCATATCATCTACTCCTGGTTGCTATGTTGACAATTTCAACCATCCCAATGCATCCATGGGTAGGTGTATCGATATGAACCTGATTGACTTGGGCACCTTGCCCTCTAGGGACCTCATGGTTGGGTAGAGAATTTTTGTATATGCCCATATATCTATTATCAAGATCCAATAGGTTGTCAACTTTAAGTTATCCCGCTTCAATCATATTTTTCACCTAGTTCTTGAAACCAATACACCCTTTGATTTCATGCCTCAGTATTTTGTGATAAGGGTAAAATTGATCTTCCCTATATCCTTTTGGCTTAGGATGGTTGGGATATAAAAGAGATATATCAAGGAATTTGATCTTCTCAACCTCTCTCAACTAGTTGAAAATTGATTGCATTGACTCTAAAAGATGTGTGAAATATCGAGGTGGCTTGCATTCTCTATTTCACCCCTGATTTTTCTTTTTATCGTAATTGGCTAGTTGGGGTTGTGCTTGATAATTTTGGGATTGCTACGCAGCCCCATATTTAGTTGCATCCAATACTACTTGATTAACTAGAGAAGGGCTTTCCTGATTCTGCCTGTATTTGTCATTATTGCCATTTTTGTTCCACTCCTTGTTTCAAATCTTAATGGTTCCCTCATCTACTTTTATGTCCTCAATGAGTTTGGAATGTGCCAAGGTTTCCTCAAATGAAGGATATTTTTGAAGTTGTAGCAAGATGGAAATGTGTTTTGAACAAATCCTGACGAACATGTGAACAATATCTTCTATGAGGACAAAGAATGGTAACTTTACCATGAATTTCCTCCATCTATCCCTATACTCCATTACTGGATCATCATCATAATGTTTTAAGTTGGCCAGGTCTGAGATGTTCACCTTATTTTTAGCACCAAAGGAGAAAAAATTTAGGAAAGCGTTCACTAGTTGTTCAAAAGTGGATATGTTGTGCTTGGGAAGCTAGTTGAACCATTGGGTGGCAGCCCCTAAAAATATCATAATGAAAGTTCTCAACATAAGAGCATCGTTGTATTCAAGATGAAAACATGCATTGATGAAATTGGTAACATGCTCTTGTGCATCCTCTTCACCCTTTAATTTTTCTAACCTAGGCATCTCAAAGTGCTTAGGATATGCAGGGATAGGAACTAATGGGCACAATGGTTGGTTGTGTATTTTACTCAATGTTGGTTGGTTCCCAGTCGTATATTACTTCTCAAAGGACTTCATATTTTTAGCGAGTGCCTGGAATGACTTTGAGGCGAGTATTTCCTCTTCTTTCAGTCCCACTCATGTTGGTAATGGAGGTAACCCTCTATCCACTTATCTTGTTCTATTTTATTCCCTCCTATGAGGGGATTCAGGATGTGTTTGATCCTAATTTATCATGTTTACCCTTTCCCCACCAATTTTATTTTTGTTCATGAGGCTTCGTTGTGGGCTATCTTCTTTCCTAGTGCGCCCTTCCCTTGGCAATTTAGAACATTTATCTCTTTTGTGGTCATCACCATTTTCTTGTAAATTTATTCAAGCTAGCTGCTCATCTTGTTCTCTTACACATTGCTCATGTTGGTGCAAGATCTTTTCTCTTTGTTTGTCATGCTCGAGAGCTTCAACTAGCTCTCACTATTTGCATAATGCATTTTATAACCATAACATACAGTCAGATTATGTTGTTAAAGAAGACTCATGTTTGTCTGATTATATTCTTGTGGTTCTAATTTGCAGATTCCTTGAAAGGGTTTCCATTGTTTCTTTGCTCTTACTAGCTACTGTGACTTGTTCAGTGTGTTGACAAGTGCCTCTATGATCAGACTTTGTATGTGTACTGTGGGGTCACTTTGAAGCTTCCTCAAGTTGAGTGGTGTGTTTAGAAGTAACACTTTGTGAACTTCCAAATGCAAAATTTTCTATGGATATGGTTCTGGCAGTTGATCTCAAATGGAATAGATCCAACTCATCTAATTATCTTGTTTTGTATGGTTGATCTCGTGGGGTTCCATTTACTCCAATGAGGTCATAATATATTGGGACCCTTACTCTTGTGTGAAGGGTATCTTCTGTTTGATGTCTATGACTGAATGTAGCTCTAGTTTATTGACCTTCAGTTGGAAGACCTATTCTCAAAGTCTCATGTGAATTTTGAGATGTTGTGACTCTTGTGTATCTTTTTGTTGATGGATGTTTTGTGGACCCACCTCTTATCCATGAGGATAGAGGTGAGGAACCCTCATCATTCCTATGTAAATAATTGGGTCTAGAACCCCTTTTATTCCATGTGGGGAGGAAGCTCTTAAAGCCTCCTCATGTCTTTGATAAGTTTCTATGTGGTGGGAAGAGGGCCTTGAGGGCTCCTCGCATCTCCATGATGAAAGAGGCCTTGAAGCCTCATTGTGTTTAGGTGATTTATTTCCATTATGTGTCTCCCTAACTGGGGTTTCTCAAGGAGAACTTACAAGAGTTAAGTTATCACCTCTTAGGCTCGTGGAACTATGTCCCATGGTATTATGAGTACTACGACTTCGCCTATGGGTGTGTGTTTTTTCAGATTCTACTTCGATGTTGGATCGAGGATACTTACTTCTGGTCTTGACCATTGTGTTGGTGAATTAGTCTTTTGTATTGCAATTAGATATAGCCAAACAATATCAAGCAAGTGTTTATCTTGATTACCAATTTATGTGTGCCCTAAACTATGTGGTGCATTTTTATGTGTTCTTATTTTCTTACTCTTATTTTGGATTTAGAATGAGGAGACTCATCCATAGTGAAAATCAAGAACACCCATGCCAAACATGATTTTCTCAAAAGAAACTAGGGTACACCATTGAACTCCCAATGGGGGGTTCGCCTAGCTCTTCCACTCTAAACCAATGATTGTTCCAATAGTGGGAGACAGTTTGAACATGAGTAAATTAGTACCACTATAAATAATTTCCTTATTCCATTCTAGAAAGATATAAGGGGCAAGCCGATGGAAGGAGATAAATGCCAACATCACCGAACTGAATTGAGGGTTGGTGATGAAATCCAACTTCCTAATATTTAAAATATGTGTGGATGTGTGTGGTTCATTTTAAATTTGTATAAAATAAAATGCATCATACAACATGAATTCTTCTTTCCTATATGCCTAATAAAAATGGCATTTCAATTTTCAAAAATATGCATAAATTAATATGAATTTCATGGACGTACTCTACTTTGTGCAGATATGGCCTCTAGAAAAGCCTAAAATAAAGCAAACCAACACATGATTTCTAGCATGTTGGATTATAGGGTGGATTTTACAAGCATAAGTCATTGTTCCTAGAAATTCCTAGTGAAAAAAAACCCTAAGATGCGCAAGATGCAATTATTTCCTTTCCATTCCTTAGTTTCTAAATTAAAATGTGTCTTAATTTCACTGTTTTAGAAAAATAGAAGTAGACAGAGAGCCATAAATCATTAGAAAATTTGTACCAACCTCTAATCCAACTCAGATAATAGAGGTTATGTCCTCTGCTGCACTCCAACTCTAACCGTTGTTGACCAGAGTGGTTGATTTTTGACCGTTGTTAGCAGGAGCGGCTAAGATTGTGGGCCACTGTAGACCATAGCGGTTAAACCTGCACATAAAAATTTGAGTCAATAATCCAATATAAAGTAAAAAATATTGGTGGGGGTCCCACCGTGATTGCCATCTGTAGCGACCTCGAGAAAGCGGTGCACCGTCCACCACTCTATTTGTGAATATTATTCACTTAATCATGCATTAAATGAAAGATACAACCAAAATACGAAGAAATTAATAGATAATATTTTTTATTACTTCTTCTCAAGTTTAGTTACATATAGATCCCTCTGAGGTATTCCCTTCATTTGATACATATTTTACAAAATAGGGCAGCAAATGTATGATGTCCCCTCGCAAGGGAATATGCGCTCTCACAGGCTTCCCAGTGATGCACACGAAACTATATGAGGGCTTTCATATGCCTCCATCTCCAAGTCTAGTTCCTAGAGGGATCCTCTTACTTCTATATGTTGATAACCTATCCAGTGAACCTGTAGTCCTGCAAGCATGAAAAAAATAGCAAACACTCAATTGTTCGATATTGCCTCCCCAGATGAGGTTGTTAGTGATAACCCTAATGATAACAAAAATATGCCCAATGATAATAGAAACTAATGCTATGAGTGCAAGTACATGAAATAAACCATATCTATGCTAACGGTATGAAAACATGTAATAAGCTAAATATAAATAACTAATGCCAAGAACCCTAGACTAGGCCTACGGGCCATTTTCTGAGATAATGGCATCTAATATGAAAACCTATCTCTATTGCTCCAAGGCTATGGATCTAGGCTTGTTGTTGATGTTGAAATAATTGTTGTTTTTGTCCAATATATTGAATATCCTATAGATGATAACCCCTCTGTTGACTAGCACTTTTTTGCTCCTAAAAGGTGCTCCAATTTGCTCTCCGATTCGACAGGGCTTCATTGTAAGAAAAGATTTTCAACTCTCAAAACTTTCTCCAAAATTATACCCACTGATCCTTTGGTGCTCTTAGGTTTACACCTTATATTGTGTTGAGGTCCTAGGTTTAGGTCTAAAAAATCTTAGGAATAAATCCTATATACAAACTATTTTTTAGTATGAGAATTTGAGTCTTTGCCTACCCTTGAGGGCTAGTTAACTGATGTCTAAATCCATATTTGAGTCTTTCATGTAGACTGGTTGTGAGAAGGATTATAAATTTATCCCCACTCGGTCTTATTGCATGCAAACTGCCACTTCTACCCAAGATTAGGCTGGTTTGACGACAAATTACATTTTAGGGTCAAGTCATTGTCATCTACAATGGATAGGTATTGGCCACTCTGAGCTTCAACGGCCAAGATTCAACCGCTCTAGTTCATAGCGACCAGGATTGAATGGGCCAAAACTGCCTCAGCTGAGGGGTGGAAACCACTTTTGGCACTTGGAAGGTTCCAAGGTTTAGTCACATAAACTATGAATGTGCCCATGTGAGTAATTCTCCTTAACATGACATGTTTTAGGTGTCTACATGAATCATGTGGACTTCTGGCATGGAGTGGATGTTCTCATGCTCGATTGCAGATTGTGATAGCATTTTGACTTGAATAGTGGTTATATCATCTGCAGGATTCTATGGGATTAAAGACCCCAAGGAGGCCATTGTATCCATAAAATTATTAGATGATCGAGGGAGTACCTCAATGTCATACCATTCAAATTTTATTAGAATTTTATCCACAAGGGTTTTGCAAGCTTGCAATATTAGCCATTTGACTTGGTATATTCTCTTGACTTGGTTCATTGAGCAAAGAGTCATCAAAAATGTTGAGCTTAGTTATTTTCATGGTGATTATTGTTTGAAGGCCTATGAGAAGAGCTTCATACTTGGAATTATTGTTGGTGCATGGGAAATCGAGTTTGAAATATAGAGGTATTGGAGCCCCTTGCGGTTTAAAAAACACAATTCCCATGCTTGTTGGAAATTTGAGCTAGTTTTGTTGTCATTGATGTCAAGAGATTGATGTTCAAGTTTCGTCATCATTAATGTCATCAGGTGGTTTTTCCAAAAGGCAAGGAAGAGGTTAAAAGAAATAGGATATAATATTTATTTTAATATTATATGCCTAAAGCGGCCTAAAATATTAAAAGACCCAAGGAAGGAGAAGAAGGTTTAAAAGGAAATAATAATATTATAATATTTCGGGCTAAAGGTTGAAGTGAAGAAAAACGAGGTCCAAGGAGTCTTTAAAATATAAATCCTTAAAAGACCCATTTGGCAGATTATTAAAAGGTTATTATTTAATTTATTTAAATTAAAATATTTTAACCATAGGTTAAAATTTTAATTTAAATAAATATTAAAGGCGCCATAAGTCTAAGTTTAAAATTTGAATTGGAAGCGTCGACGTGTTGGAGTGCATAGCAAAAGGTATAAAAGGGGGCAATATTTTTATTTCAAATTATCCATGCAATTCGAATGCCCAAGAGAGAAAAAGAAATTTGTGCCATTAAGAGAAGAAAGAGGATTTGCATGTGTTAATATTAAAAGGGCAGACCTTGTGATAAGACCAAGTGGAGCATCAAATAATTCACCAAGCTTGGGAGCTTGGTGGCAAGCGGTGATCGATAGTTGGTTAAGGTGTTTGTGCAAGGTAGGTTAGGGGTTCGATTCATGTCCCCTTCATTTTGAGCATGGCAAAGTTTTTGTTTTTAGGCACCGAGAGCAAGGAGTAAAAGGTGCATCGTGCACCTTTGGTTTTGTCTTGGGCGTGTGGCCCAATGGTAGCCAAGCCTTAGGGCTTAGGCATCGCGATGACGGTTGGTCATGGGTTCGAGTTGAGCGTAGTCTTTGAGGGTGCTATTTTTAATGTGGGCCATCGTATAAGGTAAGCGCTTGATTTATTTTTGCCAAGGTGTGAATAGCGCTAGGGGGCCACGTGATAGTTGTGAAGGTGCTTTGATTAATTTTTGCTAAGGTGAAAGATAGGGAGTCATAAGGGTGTTTAATATTTTAATTTTTAATTAGCATTAAAAATAAATATTGGAGATATAAGGTGTTTGAAAGGAAATTAATTGTGTTGAATATTATTGTGTGAAGATTGGATTTTAAAGTGTTATCAAAGGAGTTTTGATTGTTTATGAATTGAATATTATTTTTGTGAAGTTTGGAGATTATAAGGTGTACTTGAGAGCTAATATTTTTGTATGGTGAATTAATTATTGGGGAGAATAATTTTGTGGAGATTTTGAGATAGGTTGTTGTTTTCTAACCTTGAAATTGGCAAAGAGAATTTGATTGTGATTAAGACAGGTTTTGAAGACATATCTCCATCAAAACAAAAGGTATGGGCACATCTTCCTTGTGAGTGAAATATTGTTGGATTGAATGTTGTGAAATGCAAAGTTGGAGTGAAAAGGATTGTTTGATAAGTATTGTTGGAAATGTTTGAGTGAGTTTTCATGTGCATGATTTGTGGATGTTGAAAGATCATGAGTATCATTGTTATGTGAAGTTGAGAACTATCTTGAACTAGGGTTTGTGAAAGATCATGAGTATCATTGTTATGTGAAGTTGAGAACTATCTTGAACTAGGGTTTGTGAAAGAACATGAGTATCATTGTTATGTGAATTTAGAATCATCTTGAGTCAAGGTTTGAGTTCCATAGTGTGAGTTGTTGGAAGTATAGTGAAACACTTGGTTAGGGTTTGTAAGCAAGTTGTGTTTCATTGAGTGAATGGTTGAGTGAAGTTGGATGAGCATTATTGATTGAAAGTATTGGAGTGATAGTTCAAGTTTTGTGAAACAAATTATTCTTTATTTCTAAATTGATTTGAAAGAGAGTTTGAAAGTGATAGAGTGATTTGTGAGTGTGAAACATATTGAGTCTCTTACCATTCTCTATATGTTTCTATGGTTAAACAAGATTCTGAGTGAAACTTGTTTGTGTGATTGAAGAGGTTTTCTAAAAGGATTAAGTTGAGTTTTGTATGCAAGTTTTGTAATTGATTTGAATAAGCTTTTGTGAAAGCTAGTGGACTATTTTGAGTAAGTCCTAGAGGGGACTTAAGGATAGAGTTAAGCAAGCTTTTGTGAAATCTTGTGAGCATATTTGAGTAAGTCCTAGAGGGGACTTAAGGACAGATTTGAGTGAGATTTTGTGGAAGCTTAAAAGCAGATTTGAGATAAGTCTTGGTGAAGACTTGTTGAGCAGATTGGACAAGTTCTAGGGAGAACTTGTTGAAAATTTGAGGTAAGTCTTGGTGAAGACTTGTAGAGCAGATTGGACAAGTTCTAGAGAGGACTTATGGATAGATTTGAGGTAAGTCTTAGTGAAGACTTGTTGAGCAGATTGAGCAAGTTCTTGAGAGGACTTGTGGATAGATTTGAGGTAAGTATTTGAGAAGACTTGAGAGCAGATTTGATTGATTGATTTGTTCAAGCTTTGAGTTAAGGCTTGGAGAAGATCTAGCAGATTTGATTTATGATTGGATCAAGCTTTGTGTTAAGGCTTGAGGAATAGAGTTTGGTATATATTTGAGGGTATATTTATGCCTAGACCAGAGACTAAATTGTGAGCAGATTTGTGCTAGATCAAAGGATAATGTTTAGTATAGATTTGAGATAGATATTGAGCAGAGCTGAGAGTAATCTTTGGAGGTGATAGAGTAGAGGATAATAGTCTCTAGTGGATAGAGATCCATTAGCTAGGGTAGTGAGGATAGAGGTCTTCTGAGTGAGGACAGAGGTCTTCAATGGAGAGAGATCCACAAGCCAGTGTAATGGAGGTAGTAGTCTTCTAGAAGATCACCAACCAAAGCAAAGGAGAAGGAGTTCTCCTATGGATAGATATCCATGAACTTGATTAGGGGATTGGTGTCTCCTTTGGATAGAGGTCCATAAACATTGTAATAGGGAAGGATTCCCAAGAGATTTGTTGAGAAAATTTTAGTGAAATATTTTCTCCATGGAGTAGCCCACATTGGGTGAACCACATTAAATTGGTGTCTCTATTGTGTGTGATGATTTATGCATTAATTTGATTACTATTATTGATATTGCCATTGATTATATTGGATAATATTATTTGGGAAAGAAAAGTAAAAAGTGGTCTTATACTATTCACCCCCTCTTAGTATAAGCTTGTGTTCTTCAATTGGTATTAGAGTGGGTTCCTTCGAAAGAGTTTAACAACTTGAAGGAAAATCTTACAAGAACACAGATGGATTCTCAGAGTGGATCTTTAGGAAATAAGGCACCATTGTTCGATGGGAACAATTATGCATTTTGGAGTGTGAGAATGAAGATTTACCTAATGGCACAAGGAAATGATATATGGCAAGCAGTTGAGGATGGGTACATACCGCCAACTACTCCACCTACAGATAAATATGGTAAGCTCCTACAACTGAATAATTCAAAGGCAATGAATGGAATCTTAAATGGTTTACGTGAATCAAAGTTTGTAAAAGTTATGCATTGCACATCAGCAAAAGAGATTTGGGAAAAGTTGCAAAAAATATATGAGGGAGACAAAAAGGTCAAGATGGCAAAATTGCAAAATCACAAGAAAACATTTGAAGACCTAAAGATGAAGGATGAGGAAGACATTTCTACATACTTACTTCATGTGGATGAGGTTGTTAACTCCATGCAAGGACTTGGGTTTAAAGTTGAAGAAATAGATGTTTGTCAAAAGGTTTTAAGGTCACTCCCTAAGAGGTATAGTGAAAAGATTTCAGCCATAGAAGAGTCAAAAGATATTGAAACTTTGACAAGGGATGAGTTACATGGAACTCTCACAGCTTTTGAGATGAGAATAAAAGAGGAGACTATTCCCCAGAAAGAAGCAACCTTCAAAGTTACAAAGAAGACAAAGGGTAAGAAGTCAGATTCAAGTAATGAGTTATCCAGTGATGAAGAAGCAAACTATGGTAGAAGGAACAAGGACACAAGAAAGTATAAAGGTACAAAATTAGTTAAGTGTTTCAAATGTGGTAAATATGGTCACTATGCATCTGATTGTCCAGAAGCTAGAAATAGTAGTGGTGATGAGAAACAGGATCATAAGAACAAGGAAGCAGGAAAATACAAGTATCAAAAGAAAAGTAGGGATGGACAAGGCAAGCAAGGAAAGAAGTTTTTCCAAAGGTATAAGAAGAGTTTTTATGCAGATAAGGTAGGCAAGAGTTCAAGTGATAGTGATGAAAGGTCCTCAGATAATGAAGAAGAAGAAATTCTATTTCTAATAGTAGAAAAAGAAGATGTTAGAAAAAGGGCACCAATAATTCTCAAGTGTTTTAGGTGTGGTAACTTTGGTCATCTTGAAGATCAGTGCACAAGGAATGGATTCAGTTTCAGTGAAGATGAATATGAAGATGCTCTTGAAGGACCAGAAGAAGAAAGTCTTCTTATGGCAATAGAAGAAGAAGGAAGTGCTCCTATTGAAGATGAATAAGAAAAGAATGAGGATGATCTAAAAGAAAAAGAATCAAAATCAGAGGAAGGAGAAGTTGATCTTGAGGGTGAGCTTATTTTTGCTCTTAAGGAATTAAGGAAGGTAAGAAAGTAGAACTCAAAACTCAAGCTTCAATTTCAAGAATGTGATGAAGAGAAAGGAAAGCTTATAGAAGATCTAACCAACTCAATAGCTAAGACAAGGAGATTTAAAGAGAAGTTAGAGGCAAAGGTTTTAGAATGTGAAAGATTAG
Organism: Wollemia nobilis; assembly: GCA_028583015.1. Taxonomy (NCBI): domain Eukaryota; kingdom Viridiplantae; phylum Streptophyta; class Pinopsida; order Araucariales; family Araucariaceae; genus Wollemia; species Wollemia nobilis. The sequence goes on from JAQPPZ010002499.1 coordinate 10,620,355, forward strand.
AGCATGAAGTAGCTTCACTAAGGAAGGAAGTAAAAGAGTCTAAATACAAGCTACACAGGTTTGGGAGAAGCTCAAAGAACTTGGATAAGATTATCAAGGTACAAAGATCTTCATCAAACAAGACAGGACTTGGTTTTGAAGAAGAATATAGAGGACGAGGAGAGGAGTCAATCTCAAGCTCCAAAGAAGAAGAAGCTTCAGAAGAAGAGAGTGAAAGAGAAAGTGAGACTTCTAAGGATAAGTTGGAAAATAGAAAGTTCAACAAGGAAAGGAACAATGCACAAATAAGGAACAGATGGAACAGGAAACATCATAGGGAAGAAGAGACTAAGAGACCAATGGGGTCAAGGCAAGGTTTCTTCAATGGATGATGCTTCTCATGTCACAAGTTTGGTCACAAGGCTACACAGTGCAGGACACATGAAATATAGGGATATGGTTTCACCAATAGAAATTTTAGAAATGGGCATCTCTTTCAAGGGTATTGCTACTCTTGTAATCAGTTTGGTCATAAGGCAGTTAATTGTAAGGTTCATGATAGGAAAGGATATGGCTTCACCAGGAGGAACTTCAAGATATTTGCACCTTCAAGGAACCACAACATTAAGTGTTATAAGTGCAATAATGTTGGGCATATGGCTAAGTGGTGTAGAGCAAAATTTCTAGAGACAAGCAAGAATAGGAACATTCAGAAAAATTAGAAGGATCAGTTGAGAAAGAAGGTGGACAAAGGTAAAGAGCAGTGTATGTTGGGAGTAGAGATACTCCCACCCCAAAATTAACCACCTCAAAGAGAGGAGGTGGGGGAGGGGCTAAGCTAAGAGTCTTATATTTAGCCCCAAGCCCCAAAGGTGACCCTTTGCCATTGATGTCAAAGGGGGAGAGATTTGAGTTAGGGGGAGAGCATTCAGTCAGGGGGAGCAGTTTCTCAAGGGGAGCAAAACTGAAAAAGTAAAAGAAATGGTAAAAGGAAAAAGGGTTGCCATCAATGACAAAGGGGGAGATTGTTGGAAATTTGAGCTAGTTTTGTTGTCATTGATGTCAAGAGATTGATGTTCAAGTTTCATCATCATTAATGTCATCAAGTGGTTTTTCCAAAAGGCAAGGAAGAGGTTAAAAGAAATAGGATATAATATTTATTTTAATATTATATGCCTAAAGCGGCCTAAAATATTAAAAGGAAGGAGAAGCAGGTTTAAAAGGAAATAATAATATTATAATATTATGGGCTAAAGGTTGAAGTGAAGAAAAATGAGGTCCAAGGAGTCTTTAAAATATAAATCCTCAAAAGACCCATTTGGCAGATTGTAAAGGTTATTATTTAATTTATTTAAATTAAAATATTTTAACCATAGGTTAAAATTTTAATTTAAATAAATATTAAAGGTGCCATAAGTCTAAGTTTAAAATTTGAATTAAAATTTGAATTGGAAGCGTCGACATGTTGGAGTGCATAGCAAAAGGTATAAAAGGGGGCAATATTTTTTATTTCAAATTATCCATGCAATTTGAATGCCCAAGAGAGAAAAATAAATTATGTGTTGCATTAAGAGAAGAAAGAGGATTTGCATGTGTTAATATTAAAAGGGCAGACCTTGTGATAAGACCAAGTGGAGCATCAAATAACTCACCAAGCGCTTGGTAGCGCAAGCGGTGATCGACGATTGGTTAAGGTGTTTGTGCAAGGCAGGTCAGGGGTTCGATTCACATCCCCTTCATTTTGAGCGTGGCAAAGGTTTTTTAATTTTAAAAGGCATCGAGAGCAAGGAGTAAAAGGTGCATCGTGCACCTTTGGTTTTATCTTGGGCATGTGGCCCAATGGTAGCCAAGCCTTAGGGCTTAGGCACCACGATGATGGTTGGTCATGGGTTCGAGTCGAGCGTAGTCTTTGAGGGTACTAATTTTAACGTGGGCCATCATATAAGGTAAGCGCTTGATTTATTTTTTCCAAGGTGTGAATAGTGCTAGGGGGCCACGTGATAGTTGTGAAGGTGCTTTGATTAATTTTTGCTAAGGTGAAAGATAGGGAGTCATAAGGGTGTTTAATATTTTAATTTTTAATTAGCATTAAAAATAAATATTGGAGATATAAGGTGTTTGAAAGGAAATTAATTGTGTTGAATATTATTGTGTGAATATTGGAGTTTAAAGTGTTATCAAAGGAGTTTTTATTGTTTATGAATTGAATATTATTTTTGTGAAGTTTGGAGATTATAAGGTGTACTTGAGAGCTAATATTTTTGTATGGTGAATTAATTATTGGGGAGAATAATTTTGTGGATATTTTGAGATAGGTTGTTGTTTTCTAACCTTGAAATTGGCAAAGAGAATTTGATTGTGATTAAGACAGGTTTTGAAGATATATCTCCATCAAAACAAAAGGTATGGGCACATCTTCCTTGTGAGTGAAATATTGTTGGATTGAATGTTGTGAAATGCAAAGTTGGAGTGAAAAGGATTGTTTGATAAGCATTGTTGGAAATGTTTGAGTGAGTTTTCATGTGCATGATTTGTGGATTTTGAAAGATCATGAGTATCATTGTTATGTGAAGTTGAGAACTATCTTGAACTAGGGTTTGTGAAAGATCATGAGTATCATTGTTATGTGAAATTGAGAACTATCTTGAACTAGGGTTTGTGAAAGATCATGAGTATCATTGTTATGTGAAATTTGGAATCATCTTGAGTCAAGGTTTGAGTTCCATAGTGTGAGTTGTTGGAAGTATAGTGAAACACTTGGTTAGGGTTTGTAAGCAAGTTGTGTTTCATTGAGTGAATGGTTGAGTGAAGTTGGATGAGCATTATTTATTGAAAGTATTGGAGTGATAGTTCAAGTTTTGTGAAACAAATTATTCTTTATTTCTAAATTGATTTGAAAGAGAGTTTGAAAGTGATAGAGTGATTTGTGAGTGTGAAACATATTGAGTCTCTTACCATTCTCTATATGTTTCTATGGTTAAACAAGATTCTGAGTGAAACTTGTTTGTGTGATTGAAGAGGTTTTCTGAAAGGATTAAGTTGAGTTTTGTATGCAAGTTTTGTAATTGATTTGAATAAGATTTTGTGAAAGCTAGTGGATATTTTGAGTAAGTCCTAGAGGGGACTTAAGGACATAGTTAAGTAAGATTTTGTGAAATATTGTGAGCAGATTTGAGTAAGTCCTAGAGGGGACTTAAGGATATATTTGTGTGAGATTTTATGGAAGATTACAAGAAGATTTGAGATAAGTCTTGGTGAAGACTTGTTGAGTAGATTGGACAAGTTCTAGAGAGGACTTGTTGAGCATATTTGAGGTAAGTCTTGGTGAAGACTTGTTGAGCAGATTGGACAAGTTCTAGAGAGGACTTTTCTAGCAGATTTTGTTGGAATATTCAACATTGTCCTAAATATCTAAGTATTAAGTTAATCTTTAGATTAGCTTTTGCTAAGTTAGTGGTTAGTTTAGCTTTGAGGGCATATAGCAAAATAAGTTAGATTTTACTAAAATAGTGAATGAGTCATCTAGATTAAGTTAGAACTCCCACGAGAATAGTCTTTTGCAACCATAATGTGCTATTATCTAGTTCTTCCAAAGAACTATAAATGTAACCTTTTTTACATGAAATATAATGTTCATTGAGGAAATCTCAATTGGTATCAGAGCAGGTTTTCTCAGATGGATCAAAACCTATGGAGAGTGGCGTGAAGAGATCTGAAGCACACACTTTGTCAGAGAAACTCAAGTGGCCAGCACTCAGCAGAGTTGCAAGGAAGAGCTCAAGTAAATCATTAATATCTCATGCATCCTGAGGTATTTTCTTATGAAATTTTGAGGGTTTTTAGATAATTATATAAAGAGGATTCAGTCAAAATTTCAGGTGATTTGGAGCTAATTTGCTTATTTTATTAGCATTTTGAGTTTTTCAATAAAATGGTTGTATAAGGTGGAAGAAAGGGTATTTGCTTCTCAAATTTTGGGAGAAATATTATTTAGATAAAATAATAATTCAGACAAAATTTCAGGTCATTTGGATCTGTATTGATCGATTTGTGTGAATATTGATTTTTTCTTCAAAAATCCTAGATCCGAAATTGTGATAAAAAGGGAAAAAGTAAATGATCACATATTTTTCACCTTTGCAAATTTTCTTCTAAAATTTAGAGGGTTTTCAGATTATTGTCTCAAGAATATATATTTTAATTTTCAGAAATTTTGGAGCTGTATGGATTGATTTATGTGAAAAACATTGAGGTTGTCTCAAAAACACTCTAAGATCTAGAAAGGGAAAAAGTAAATTGATCACATATTTCTCATTTGTGTGAATTTGCTTCTGAAATTTAGTGGATTTTTAGATACGTATATCAGAAGTCTACAGGAAAAATTTTCAGTTTGTTTCAATCAGTATTGGCCTATTTATGATAAATTTGGTGCTTGAGACTTTGGTAAATAAAAAGAAGCATGTATTTTTGCAATTAGAGGTTAATTCTGAGAGATTGACTTAACAGGTTGAGTCAATTGAGTAAAATAAGATCTTCTGCTGTTATTTATTGCAAAAAAAAATTGTATTAGAAGCTATCTACATTATTCCAAAGTTTTTTTATTAGCATCAATGGCTTCCAATAACAATCTTCCCATTCCTGAATTTAATGGGTTAGATTACGAGTATTGGTCCATCAAGATGAGGACCTTACTCATAGGCAAGGGGTTATGGGATATTGTAGAAGAAGGCTACAATGAACCTACAGATTGGACCACCTTGAGTGTAGCTGATAGAACCAATAAAAAAGGATATGAAGAACCCACTTGGAGCAAGCTACAAGGCGAGGAGAGAAAAGAGAATAAGGAGCAGCAATATGCAAATTGCTTAGCCCTTATGGATTTGAGGAGAGGAATGGAAAAGAGTGTTTTTCCTCTCATATCCAATTGTAGATCAGCTACAATGGCATGGCAAGTGTTGAAGGATGCTTATGGGTTTGATGAGGACACCCATAAAGCCATGTGTGACAATCATGAATATTGTTTAAGCAAGGAGGAGCCTTGCTTCCTTGAAGAAGTTTCTGAATTAGATCCTTTTGAAGGAGTTTTTGAAGAGTCTTGTAAAGACTCATATGAAGACATGCTTTGTATTGGAGAATTATTTCTTGAAGAGGAAGACATATTTGAAGAAGAACCTTGTGTTGAAAATAGTAAAGAATCCCTTCATGGAGAAGAGGATGAGAAGGAGCCTTGTCCAATTCTCATTGAAGAGAGGTATGATGAAGAATGTCTCATGAAGGAGATAAATGGAGAGTGTATTTTGGAGAATGCACCTACAGTTCTCATGGCAGAGAATAAAGAAGTTTTGTGGGATGATGATGGAGAAGCAATGTTCATGGAAGACCATTGGCTCACTTATCTTGAAGACCATTCACTTGGAATGGATGTGTGCTCTCTTGAAAGAGCAAATGAAGTTATGTGGGATGATTTTCCAAGTGTAGAAGAGGAAGAAGAGATGAAGGGCATAATTTTCATGCTCCATAATGAAGATTATCTCATGGATGAGATAATAAAAGGAAAAGAAAATTATGAGAAAGACTATCTCAAGGAGGAGATAGAAAATAGTGAGATAGTCATTAATGGACTTCATGATGTAATGGAGGCATCATCAAAGGAGATTGAGAATTGTCTTGAAGAGGCAATTGTGGATGAATATCACTCACTTGGAGTGACTACATTGTAGAAAGAGAGTTGTCTTTAAAAGGCAACAATGTATGATTGCTTGAATGAATGGTGTTTCAACACACCAACATGGATTGAACAAAGGAGGAGAACTCTTAGTGAAGAGTTGATGGTTGATCTTGAAGCACCATACAATGAAGGAGAACTGCTACAAAATAGCTTTATGGGAAGCACCAAATCTACTCATACTAAAGGTAATGTTTTTATGATTAATGATTTGTTTTTTGTGAGCAAGAATGAAAAGAAAGGCGATTGTCTCATTGAGATAACTTTGATGAAGAGTCTTCTTGGAGAGAATACAGTGATGGAGAACTTGGGTCACATGGATCAAAATGATGTGTTCAAAATTCCTTGGGAGAAGGATTCTTGTAAAGTCATTGTTTTGAGAGAATATTTGTGTGAGGAGCAACTTTATGTTGCATATGTAGTTGGTCATTATATGGCCATATTTGTTGTGATATTTTGTGTGGAAATATGTGAAAGAGTTGTATGGTATAATCATCTATGTGAGATGATTAATTGTAAATACTCATGTGGAGTATTGTTTAGTGTTGAAGATGTAAAAGAAGATCAAAATGTGAGAGCATGGTTTAAAGACCATAATGATAAAGATGTAAGAGAGTGGTTGCTGAAAACCACAAGAGGAGATACTTTTGTTGAAGGGGGAGCTAATCAAAAAAAGAAGGCACTCAAGCATTTGCAAGAAATCCCACATAAAGAGTGGAAGGAGTGCCACCACAAGTATTTTGCAAATTCTGATTTCTTGATTCAATATTGGAGGAAACGTAAGAGAAATATTTTCTTCCAACTTTGTGATGCTTAAAGAACTCTTGCATGAGTGTCTTTAGCATCAAGGGGGAGAATTTTGGAATATTCAACATTGTCCTAAATATCTAAGTATTAAGTTAATCTTTAGATTAGCTTTTTCTAAGTTAGTGGTTAGTTTAGATTTGAGGGCATATAGCAAAATAAGTTAGAGTTTACTAAAATAGTGAATGAGTCATCTAGATTAAGTTAGAACTCCCACGAGAATAGTCTTTTGCAACCATAATGTGCTATTATCTAGTTCTTCCAAAGAACTATAAATGTAACCTTTTTTACATGAAATATAATGTTCATTGAGGAAATCATATATAAGCTTAAAAGGTGACAACAGAGGCAGTGGAAGATTTGAGGCAAGTCTTTGAGAAGACTTGTGAGTAGAATTTATTGATTGATTTGTTCAAGATTTGATTTAAGTCTTAGGGTAGATCTATAAGAGTTGATTTATGATTGGATTAAGCTTTGTGTTAAGGCTTGAGGAAAGATTTGAGGACATATTTGAGGATAGATTTTAGTATAGAGTTTGATGCATATTTGAGGGTAGATTTGTGCCAGACCAGAGATAGACTTGTGAGTGGATTTGTGCTAGACTAAAATATAGTGTTTAGTGCATATTTGAGATAGATATTAAGTTGATCTGAGAGTAATATTTGGAGGTGTGATGCAGGAGCATCCGGTGGCAGCAGAGCAATCTTGCATTTTTTTTCTAAGTGTGCCTTGATGTCGTGATATCGTGATAGGGAAAAGTGTTGCAATATCGCGACAGGGGAAGTGTGGCAATATCGTGACATGTCGCATTTTCATGACTCAGAAAGGAGAGAGAAGGCACAAAGTAAAAATGTCACGATATCACGACATATTACATTTTCGTAACTCAGAAAGGAGAGAGAAGGCACGGAGTAAAAATGTTGTGATATCGCGACATGTCACATTTTTGCAACTCAAAAAGGAGAGAGAAGGCACGGAGTAAAAATGTCATGATATCATGACATGTCGCATTTTTGGGACTCAAAAAGGAGAGAGAAGGCATGGAGAAAAAATGTCACGATTTCGTGACATGTCACGAAATCGCGACCGAAGAAAGACAGGAAGGGCCAGAGGAGAAAATGTCACGATTTCACATGTCGTGAAATCGCGACCGAAGGAGCAAAAAGAAAGTAAGGAAAGAAATTGTCGTGATATCGTGACATGTCATGATTTTGTGACCCGAGAGGCATGGAGGAGGTAGAAAGGAAAGATGTTGTGATATCACGACATGTCGCATTTTCATGACCAACAGGTAAGGGAAGGCGCATGCAAGAAAAAGTGTCGCGATATCGCGACATGTCGCATTTTTGCGACTCGCAAAGGGTAGAAAGGCAAAAAGCAAAAAGTGTCACGATATCATGACATGTCTCATTTTCATGACTCGTAAAGGGCAGAAAGGCAAAAAGCAAAAAGTGTCGCGATATCGTGACATGTCACATTTTTGCGACCAACAGGAAAGGGAAGGCGCAGGCAAGCAAAAGTGTCACGATATCGTGACATGTCATGTTTTCATGACTCACAAAGGGTAGAAAGGTAGAAAGCAAAAAGTGTCACGATATCACGACATGTCGCATTTTTGCGACTCGCAAAGGGGTGGAAAACCAAGCATCGTAAGGAAGTCATTTTGAAATCCAAGACACCGAAGAGGCACGGGAATGGAAACAAAGGGTCAGAAAGGGGAAACAAAGAGTCACGCTAGTGATTTTAAAAGGTTGAAGCAAGGACATGGAAGGGGGTTGGAAAACTGGGGAGACAGAGTTGCAGACGTAAAGGCAAGAAGCCATTCTGGACCTATTAGTCTATTTTTCTTCCAGGCGGAAGATGTTGTAACAGAAGCTATCTTTTGAGAATAAAAAGTTTATTCAACAGACTGTTGCCATGAATGTAATTTTGTTATAATTTGTTGAAAGTGATTATAGATTCGTCATGAGAAAGTTGGATCATGATCAAATGGTATCAAAGCAGGAGTTCCTGAGTGTGTGAGCAGATCATCGAAAGTGAGGCAGTTTGTACCAGGATCTATAGAGAAGAGTGTGAGGAATAATGCCTCCACAAAAAAACCATGGTGGTGGGAGGAATGTGGTACCTGAAGAAGATTTCAAAGCTTTGTAGAGGCAAGTGCAAGCCCTGCAAGAGGAGTTGTGAAGAGGGGTTGAACCAAGGGGAGAAGACCATAGTGAAGATGAAGCTTGGGAGGTTGATAATCCATCAGAGGAAGAGGAAGCAATGAATCCTGTAGAAGTTAGATTAGTTAAGGCCATAACTCAGATCGAGAAGAAGCCAAAGTTTGATGTCTCCATGTACTCTAGGAAACTCAATCCAGAAGAGTTGATTGATTGGATCAATGATATGAAAGAGTATTTTGAGTATGAGGAGGTTGTAGATCTAGATTGAATCAAACTGGCAAAAACAAAGTTGAAAGGCCATGCTAGCATATGGTGGAAAGAAGTATAACTAGAAATAAATAGGAGAGGAAAGGAAAGGATAACCAGATGGGACCGAATGGTTGAGAAGTTGAAGAGGTAATTTATTCCTACAGATTATGAATTAGAGCTGTTGAGTAAAATGCAGAGCTTGAGACAGTCAAGCAAATCTGTCAAGGAATATATCGAGGAGTTTTACCAGATTTTAATAAGAGCTGAACATTCATGGGATAGTAAGGAGAAATTAGCTCGTTACATAAATGGATTAAGAATGAATATCCAAGAAGAACTCAATTTGGTCAGAATTACCACCATTGAGGATACATATCAGTTTGCCTTGAAGGTTGAAGAGAAGCTAAACAAAAGATTTGAAGGCAAACAAAGAGGAAGAGGTCGAGGTGGAAGAACTGGGTGAAGAACACAAGCTTATACTAAGAGGGGGGTGAACAGTATAAGACCTCTTTTTACTTTTTCCTTTATACTTCAAAAAAGTAAAGCAATATACCTAAAGCAATATCAAAACAATGCACAATAGCATCCAAAAAAGTGACACCAATTTTAATGTGGTTCACCCAAAATGGCTGAGCTATGTCCACGAAACTTTTCTCTAAAAGTTATATCAAAGTTCTTTGGGAATCCTTCCCAATTACAATTTTTATGAGCCTCGACCCAAAGGAAATACCTTCCACCAATCAAAATTTATGAGCCTCTACTCAAAGGAGATACCTTCCCCCAATCTGAATTTATGAGCCTCTGCTCAAAGGAGATACCTTCCCCTCTACTCTAGAAATGATCCCTTAGAAGATCAACTACCTCTACCTCTTACCAGCATGTGGAACTCCTTTCCATCAAAGACCTCCTATCCTCAATGCTTAGCCTAAGAGACCTCTGCCTTCTATGATCACGTCCACAGCAGCTCAACAGCCTATACCAGACATAGTCAGTCGGTCTAGTACAAGTCTTCCTTTGTCTGTTAGATCTATCCAACACTTGAATAAATCAATCCTTTGCACATAAGCCTTATCAAAGACTTGCCAAATTTGTCCTCAGGTTCTTCTCAAAGAACCAGTGCACCTCTGTCCTCATACAGCAGCACTTTGCATTCATCTTTGCCCTTTGTGCTCTCTACGCCCTCTGCTCTCTTTGCGCAATCACAACCACACTTGGTTGAACTTCAACCTTTGCACTCTCTACGCAATCACAATGGCAATTAGAACAATTCACCATGACTCTTCGCTCACTCTGCACACTTCGATCGAATTTTGCACTCTGCTCTCGACGATCGAACTTTCACTCTGTGCTCTATCTGCGAACGTCACAACCAACAACACCCCCAACTCTTCAAAATATCCTGCCTTTTATAATAACACTTTCAAGATCAAAACCTTAATCTTAGTTGGCTGTAACCCTGATATTTAGTCAGCTGCACAACCCTAAACTTTGTCGGCTGCAAATTTAACTTTGTCGGCTTCAACTACCTCTGTAACTCTTCTGTAGATTTTGCCACGAAACTACATGTCGCGATATCGTGACACCTTTGCAACAGTACACTTTCTTTTATATTTTGCCGTGATATCGACACTTTAGCCTTTGTTAAATTCAACTAAGCTCTTGTCGCGATATCGTGACACTTCTATATTTTTCAGCATCAACTTTGCTTTTATCGCGATATCGCGACACTTCTCCCTTCGTCAACCTCATTTCTACTTTTGTCATGAAATCACAACACTTCTACCTCTGCAGACTTCGTCTTCACTTCTGTCATGATATCGTGACACTCCTGTCTTAATAGCATTCCTCTCTGCTTTTGTCGCAAAATCGTGACACTTCTCCTATAGAAGACCCTTTCAGTTTTTGTCATGAAATCACGACACTTCTGCTTTTGTCTGCTTTCTTTTCTTCCTATCATGAAATTGTGACACTTTCTGCATTCGTACGCATTCTTTGCAACCCATCATGAAATTGCGACGCTTTCAGATTTCGTACGCTTTCCTTGTAACCCGTCGTGAAATCGCGATGCTATCAGCTTTCCATACGTTTTCTTTGCAACCTGTCGCAAAATCGTGACGCTTTCAGCTTCCATACGTTTTCTTTGCTCTTTAAGACACGAAATTGTGACATGTCGTGATATCGCGACACTTTTCTAACTTGCTTTCTCTCTCCTGCTTAAGTCACGAAAATGTGACATGTTGCGATATCATGACACTTTTCCTCCTTAGCTCTTTTCTGTTCTTCGGGTCGCGAAAACTTGACATGTCGTGATATCGCGACACTTTTTCTCCTTAGCGCTTTTCTTTTCTTTGGGTCGCAAAAACCCGACATGTCGCGATATCGTGACACTTTTTCTCCTTAGCACTTTTCTTTTCTTTAGGTCGTGAAAACCCGACATGTCGCGATATCATGACACTTTTTCTCTACGAGCTCTTTCTCTCAAACCTGTCATGAAATCACGACACTTTTTCGTTCGTACAATCTCTCTTGCAATTTTTTGTGAAATCGTGACACTTTTCCTTGCGAACTCTTTCTCTCGAACCTGTCAGCTTGGGATTTGCAAAAGACCTTTGAAACTATCATGCCATAACCTTCATCAAAACAAATTATTTGACATCAAATCAAATTCCTTCAAAAGCTTCTTGACATCAATGACAACTTATATACTTGTGTAGATTAAAAATACACGCCAAAAATAAAATAAAATCACAATAACAGAGTACAGAATAGTTGCACAAAACAAACGATTTCTATTAATCGATGGAGTTTAAAAACTCCTTTTTGAATACAACTGGGCCTGTAACCCTTTATTTGTGATACAAGATTACAATTTATGCTAGGGTTCTCCGAAACCCTAGCTGGCACAAATGGTGGCGCTTCCGAAGAATGTATCTTCAATCCCAACAGAGTGAGTGGGCTTTGTTGTATCCCTTGCTTGGACCACTCCAGCTTAATCAGCTGCCATCAATAAACCGGATCTGCTATCAAAAACCTGCACACATTAACACTATCAAGGAGTTAGAAATTAATGAGAGGGCTCCACTGTGTGAGCCCTCAGAAACAATCTAAAACCCTAGAAAAATGGAATGCAGGAATTCAATAACAGATTAATACATAAAATAGAGCTACTTGCTTTAAACTAATTTATACATGTTCTCTGTTAACGCAACTAGACCAGGCGACACCTGGAAGTAATGTGGTTGTCAGAATGGCTGCGGAAGGCGCCCTGGTGCACTCGCTGAACGCCCGCGTGCTTCTGGATCAAGGTTTTAGACGCCGGTCTGAGTCTGTGGCTGTGGGTAAACGCCCGTGGGCACTTGGTAAAGGGGTAAACGCCCGTGGGCACTTGCGACAAGAATGGGAGATTCTGCAGAATGCTGTAGAAGGAATGGCGGCGAAAGCGACGAAAGCGGCGATGGATGCGGCGAAAGGGTAGCAGAAGAAAGAGAGATAGAGGAGATAGATGAAGATAGAAGAAGTTAAGAAGATAGCAAAAGATCCAGGATAGAAGATAGGGTTTGAGCCATCAAGGTGACTCTATTTATAATCTACTCTTAGGGCACACTTTAGGGTTTTAACGACACTTTGAACGTGTGGCTAAGATTAAAGTGGATCCAAGGGTAGAGAATAAATCTTGGTTGTGGAATGGATTAAGATGGATGGACGGATGAGATTAAATGAAGGATGGACGGCTCGAGATTAAATCACTTAAACTATTATTTAAATATATATATTAAAATATTTAAAATTATTTATATATATAAATATTAATTTAAATAAATTTGGGGATGAAAAATGGCGGGAAAGGTGAAATTGGGCCAAATAATGGCGGGAAAGTGGATGACCGACATGTGGCTGATAGGAAGGTATAGATGACTTGCAAGTGGCTGGATTTTGGTGTCTACAGATGCCCCTTTTTGAGCTGCTTTGTGTGAAGACACAATGCAGCACAAAAACTTAGGACACCTGAAAAGCTGGATCAGACGCAACTCTCTCTCAAGACTAAAGCACAACTTTGAAGACCAAAGAATAAAAGAATATTTAAAATTTATCAGCTTACCCCCTCAATTGGCGAGCGAGAATGGTTCTCACAAGCCAATTGGAAGAAATTCGAAAGAAAATGAACCGTTTTTGCCCCAACGGTGAAAAAGGGGTTGGTGTATGAACCATCTGTTTATGTCCCAACAGAAAAGGGGTTGGTGTACAAACCGAGAAAAGAATATGATTGAAGACGATATGAGTGATGTGAAAGATGAACCGTTTTCTGCCCCAACGGTTATAAAGGGATTTTTGCCAAATTTTAAATTCCATGATCATGTAAGATGAATTCTACTATTAGGAAAGTTAAAAATTGATAACGGATGCCCCAACTCCTGTGGGTGAATCCATACTGTTGATGAAATTGCCTTGTTGGCGCCATTGATATGCAGAGATGCAATATGAAAGAGTCCAGAACTTCAGAGATGCTCCTAGTGACTTTATGGATAATTTCTCGGGTCGAAACCAATCAACCTAGGTAGCCTTAATCTCTAGCAAGACTCAAAATAATGATGATATTGAAGATTTGTCCACGTTTAAGGCCCCATGAACTAGGCCATCAATGACAACTGTTGAGCAAATTAATCTTGGTATGAGGTCACTTGAAAAGTAGGATACCCAAAATTGATTTCCAATTTTCAAATGGTGAAATAATTGATGATGATAAATGGTAAGTGTCCTTATGGTGGTTTAATCCTCTTACCGAATTGCATGGATGCAAATCGCTGCAATCGCCAAGGTGATAGAATATACCACTAGATACGAGGTTTACTTTAATTTAATTTGGCAAAAATATGCATGATGAAAGAAGAATGAATGAAATTGATGATAGATCAGAAGAATTGATGAATGTTGTTAATTTTGTGAAGGTTTTGAATATTTTTAACCCAATTTGTAAATCAATGATGAATGATGCGCTTTTTGAGCAAAATGACAAAATTTGTTTCCAAAACTGTTGTAACCTTCACAAAATGTTTTATTATGATAAGAAGAATGGATGGATGCAATTTGATGAAATTTGGAGGAGGTAAGCTTCAATTTTGTAAGTTTTGTTCTTTTATTCAATACTGACACCAAACGCCGGTATGCATTTGGAGGTGGCAGAGACGCCCGTCGGTGTTTGAATGCATCATGAAATGCCCCACTACGTCTGAATGCGCCATGAAACGCCCCACTGCATTTCAGGGCACCAAAACCAGCTATTTAAACAGTTTCAGCGAGAATTTCGCTCATTTGTGCGTTCGAGCTTGAGAGAAGTGCGTCTGAGGGAGTGGAATGAAGTGAAGTGAAGTGAAAGGTTGTGTGGGAGAGTGAAGCACGCGGGAGCTATGGCGGAGATGGGAGCGGACGCGCCAGTGCAGCCAGTTGAGGTATTTGTTTATTTAAGCAAGTACTTTTATTTGTTTTTTTTTTTTTTTTTGGAAAAAATTTGTAACCAATTTTTGTTTTGTTGTTTTGCAACTTAGGGTGTTAGAGGCACGACACCGATTCTCCCCTATCATTCCGGGGATGAGGAGGTCATTGTCCCAGGAAAAATGGGAGATATTGGAGGCATTGGGACTAGCGGAGGCGTAGTGAGTCTAGGCACACCACTAGGTCTAGGGCTCCTACTAGGTCTCAGGGGTCCTCTTTTGATGGTTAGCTTAGTGCTTAGATGCACTCTTTATGAGCCTTGGTGCTCTATTGTATATTGTAGCCTTTTGGCATTCATTGTACGTTTTGACCTTTATACATATATATATATATACATGGCTTTTATTTATTTAGTGTTTTACTTTCTTTTGTGTGAATGCCTATGTTTTTGTGATGCATGTTTTTATATGTTTTAATGTTTTTGATGCATATGTGATGGAATGGAATGCAAACTTATAGATGATTAATGTGAGACTAAGTAAATGAAATATGCACTAAGAAGCACTCATACTTTTAGATAGTTAGATTTAGCCAATTGTTATCATAATTGTTTAATCAGGGGCACCGAACTTGGTAGCTTGTGAATGAATGACGTATGGAATGACATGAATATGGAAGAAGATATGGAGGTTGATATGGAAGAAAATATGGAGGAAGACTGTTTTACAAAGACTCAAACATGCTAGTGGTATCAAACAAACTTACTAATACTGCCTAATTCAACTAGGACCAAATGTGTGTGCATGTGAGTTCATTAACCAAATCGGAAGCATGGTAGTGACTCTAGGCAATCAAAAACCTGTGTGTGTGCAAGTGTGTTCATTAACCTCATCTTGCACAAATTAGGTAACCTCTGTTATGGAGAAGACCCCAAAGCTAGTTTGTCCGTATGAGCATTCGGAGGTCTCTTTTGAGGAGAGACATGTCGCCACGCAAATGAGTATACTCCATTGCCGATCAAGCGTCTATAGCCCCGGTGAAGGTTAACTCCATAGTCCATGTTGTTTTTGACCTTTGTAAGCCTTGGGGATGACTACCTATCCGTCCGATTGGACAAGTAGTACGATCCTTACAACTTATTTGGGATCGGTGGTGTGTGAAAAATGTTCATTTCCTTAGAGCTTTGGGGAATCGGATTCTCAACCGAAGTATGATGAGAATTTTACCCTATCCTTACTACTCTGTTTATATTTATATTTTGTGATTGCTTGTGATAGTGGTAAGAACCACTATTTTATGGACTATGTTTGCATGATAGGACAAACGAGGATTACCCTTTTCACTTCGAGGCACAACCCAAGGATGGTGTTATCTCTCTTTGACACAAGATGTTTTTAAGATGTGAAAATGTGATAGGTTCAAGACCGCTTTTGAAATCATTTCCCAATACTCAAGATTTTATTTAGTGTAATTTGTGATATGGCCCTAGAGAACTTTGACATGCATTTCAAAGTTTGCTTAAAACACTAGGAATGGCTGAGTGATTGAAAACATTTTGGCAATGTAAATATGTGCAAATGGAAAATGGGTGTACGAATGACAATTCGGTTTGATGGATTTTATGAAGGTGCCCCTGATTAAGGCAACATGACTTTTGCTTGACCAAATTTTATATCCAAAAGATAGAATGGTCTCTAACATGATATGCAACTATGGCTGAAAATGAAATGTTATGGTTTTCAATGAGATGTATGCACATGAAATGCAATGTTTTTGAATGAGATGTATGCAACTAACAATGAAATGCAAATTCTTTTTATTTTATTTGTTTTTTTTTTTTTTACAAGCCATGTATATATGTACATATAAAATTCAAACTATGCGTAGAATGCCCTCAAGTGTATAAACGACTCTTGCTCTCCTCTATGACTGGAACATAAGCCACTCTTAGAAGATGGAAGGTGAATGTGGAGGTGAAGAGAGGAATGCAGTTGGCGCTTTAACAATTCCTCTGAAAGGATGAACTCCGAAATAGATGGAGGGGATGAAATCCGATCCATGTCAATCAGGCTTGGGTTGATCGGGATTGGCTTATCCGGATCATATGGATTATGGAGTGGGGTGAATAAGTCTTCAAAATTCATTGTCGACTTATGGAAGAAAGGATGGGCGGAATGGAAGGGAAAACCGGTGAAGACCTCGGAAGACCTGAAGTGCAAAACAACATAGTTTTTCAGTTTTTTTTTTTTTTTAGTTTGAGTTTTTTTTTTTTTTTTTTTGTAGTGGTGAAAACCACTATTACACACATACATAAAGCAATAAAGTATTTTTATATATTTTGATTTTTTTTTTTTTTTGGAATTTTCTAATTTTTTTTTTTTTGGTAGTGGTGAAAACCACTATTTTAGTATATACATATAATACAGGTTTGGATTATGGCTTATGGATGTGGCGGAGGGGGTGGTTCACCTCGTTCTTGTGGAAGAAGCAAGCGAAAGATGGCCTCTTGGAGAGGGAACAATTGGAGATAAAACTCGTCTTGTTTAGTGAGGGGAACAATGGGCGCCGACTCTTCTTCAGATTCATCACCATTTGACATGACGTCAAATTCTTCATAGGCTTCATCTTCGGATTCGTCGGGGTGGAGGATTTCTTCTTCGAAATTAAGATTAATGCTTTGAAAAGCTCGTTCAAAAGAAGAAAGGGATGGAAGTGGTTGGTAGCCCAGACCAAAACGCTCAGTGGGTCTCTGATATGGCATATCGATGCGTTCAGTTACCCCTTGCTCGTATCGACCTAGGCCAAATTGCTGCCAATTATGTCTGTGGAAATAGCGAGAGGGAAAACCCTCCATCCTTTCGATATTGGTAGGGACTGGATGCTTGGGTTCTAGTATGGTGGTAGGACTAGAAGATGACTCTATTCCCCCATATACAAAATTAATGGAATTTGGCATAGAACCCATGTTATAAACCGATCCAATGGATAAATGTTGGTCATGTGGACGACCAAAATCTTTAACTTTTTGCACATTGAACGGTGTGATGTGGACATCTTGGATGGCATACTCACCAATACCTGCATCAGTGAGATGGACCTTGACTTGGGAGGGAGATGGACTAGATGATGGAATAGAAGAATGTGGGATAGAAGAATTGGAAGGATTTGGTTGGGTTGATGCTTCACTGACTTGTGAAACATCGGTGGTGATGGTTGGGAAGATGGAGGAATAATAGGTGATGTTGAAGAAGGTGTAGAAGAAGGGGGTAATGACGTGGAAAGAGATGATTGGTCATGGCCACATGTGCATGTGGTCACTGATGAAGAAGAAGGAAGATTAGTTGATGAAGAAAGTGGTGAATGAGATGGAATAGCGGAAGAGGAAGATGGTTGCGATATGATGGGTGGCTCCTCGGGAATGGGAGCTTTAGAAGAAGATGGTATAGAAGAAATAGATGGGGTCAAGAAAAGATGAGTGGATGGCAACACAATCTCATAAGGATTTGAGACATAGTTGCAATGTTTGAAGGGTTCAGTGTCGGCGGGTACACAATGAACTTGTCCCTCATATACATACTTCAGACATTGATGCAGTATAGAAGGGACACATCTCATCTCCCTAAGCCAAGGCCGTCCAAGCAATACATTGTATGCCATGGTCCCTTCCAAGATGTGAAACAAGGTATGCAAAGTTCGGGCCCCTACCTCAATGGGCAAGATAACCGTGCCAACCGTGGAAGATAAAGCATCATTGAATGCTTTAAGAGTAAAAGTCGACTTTGTGATAAGGGATGGCGACGACTTTAGATGACTCAACGCCGATGTTGTAATGATATTGATTGAGGAACCGGTGTCAATTAAGACTCTCTTGAATGGCTTGTTATCGATCTTGGCCATGATATGTAGTGGAGTATCTATACTTTCCGTTGACATAGGTTTGATTTCAAAATCATAGAAAGTGATGGAGGGCTCCATGCATGTTTGAATACTCCCCACAAAGTTGTTGAAGGCATTAGTATCTTGAGTTTGAAGCTCGATTGACTTTAATATTTCCATTAATGCCTCTCTATGCGGAGGAGATTGTTGAATGAGGTCATAGATCGATAACTTGGCGGAAGCCATTTTTAAAGCTGGTAGTTAACCGGCTACTCAATGACATGATGGGTCGTTGGCGTTGAGTAGAATGATTTAGCGGTTGTTGAGAAGTACTAGCACGTCGTTGGGTCACTTTTACCTGAGGTGGACTGGGGGTTTGTACGGTGGTTGTGGTTCGGCCTGATTTGGTTGGTTCGCCCTTTGACCCTGGGTTACTACGTTAATAGTACCCACAAAACCTTGGTATTGTTGTACATGGTTGACTTGATTAGGAGGAGTTACCTGAGTTACTCCCCCCGAAGTTGTTGGAGCTTCCTCCCGATGTGGAAGGGGTGTTTGAAATATACCAAGATTTTGATTTTGTTGGGCTAAGGGGCTATCCAATTTAATGGCTCCAATCTCAATAAGATCTTGGATCACATGTTTGAAAGTCGTACAATTATTGATATCGTGCCCATTTTGCCTATGATAAGGACAAAATAGGTACTCCTTGTAATACTTCCCCCTTCTAGATGGGTCTAAAGGTTTAAACTCAGGTAAAGTTAACTGATTTGTGCTATATAACTTGTTGAATATGACCGCATATGGTTCATCTAAAGGTGTGAACTGTCGCTTGGGACGATTTTTTTGCCAAGGTCGAGTTTCCATGGTTGGCCCAGTATTGGGAGCTGGTTGAGTAGGGGCGGGTACCGCATGATAAGCAATTGGTTGCGGTTGACTTTGCATTACTTGTTGTTGTTGAGCCATTACGGGCTGGCTCGCCACCACTTGATTAACTTGGTTAACATTTGAGGCTGTACTAGCCTGTGCTTGTTTGTTTTGGCCATAATTATTATTTCGTTGTTGGCCCTTTTGTTGCCATTCTTTTCTACGGGGTTTTAAAACACCCTCTTGGACTTTAATGTCTTCTATGATACTTGCTTGGGCCAAAGCCTCTTCAAAAGTCCTGTATTGTTGTAATTGGAGTAACCAAGAGATAGGTTTTAGACAACTGTGGGTGAACATTTTGGTTAACTCCTCCATTGGTAGGGAGAATGGCAGTTTATTAATGATAGCCCTCCAACGGTTTCCAAAGTCATAAACAGTCTCATCGTCATGTTGCTTGAGCTTGTATAAGTCGGACAATGAGACTCTCTTTTGTACATTCAGGGAGAATCGTTCTAAAAATAGATTAATCAATTGCTCGTAAGCATAAATGCTATGGTGAGCTAAATGATTATACCATTGTACAACATCTCCTCCTAATGTCTGAGGAAAAGTTCTGAGCATAAGAGCATCATTATTTTGGATTCTAAAGCAAGCATGCATGAATGAGCTCACATGTTCATGAGGATCCTCAGTTCCTCGAAATTTGTCAAACTTCGGTAATGTGAAATCAGTCGGATATGGCGGTGAAGGTACCGAAGGATGAATTGGTTGATTGATCAACGACCTTAGCGTAGGTTTCTGACTAGATGAGCCGGGCATGTTGAGCATAAGGTTGTCAATCTGTTGTTGCATAGCATGGAGTCGAGAATCTTCATGAAAATTTTGACTCGTTTGATGATTATGATGATGTAATGGAAGAGTGGAAAATTGATGAGATGGGATGAAATTGCCTGGATTAGGCGGTGTGGAATGGACAGGTTGTTGGTATGGATGATACCGGAAAGAAGGTGATTGGGGTGGATGATGAACTGGACTAGGTTGGGAGAAAGGTGGGGTAGGAATGGACACCACCGAAGATTGGGGTACCCAGGTGGGGCCTGAGCTAATAAAAGCTAGGTTGGGTAGAAATTGGTTGGGGTGTAGGATTTACTACGACAGGTGGTTGAGCATTTTGTTGCTGTTGTTGCAAAATCAATTTGTCGAGATACTCCTTAACCTTATTAATCTCTAACCCAAGGGAGGTGGGATGATTGGATGAAGGTGGAGGGCAGGCTGCCATGGTAGTCACGAGAAAGCGCATAGCGAGGGCGATGAAGTTGGGAGGGCAGGCTGCCATGGTAGTCACAGGGGACTCCACAGCAGGAGCAATGAAGGTGGCTGAAGTAGGCGATACCTGGGAAGGAACAGTAGACTGTGTCCCAGGTAGGGTGAAACCATAAATGGTTTGGGAAGAAGAGGGTTGAAATTGGTTATGGTTAGAGGAGTTTCCACCAACTTCATAAAGAGAATTGGTGTACACCGGGTACATGGAGGAGAAGGTGGTCGGGAAGACACTACATTTGTCTCCAAAGGAGGACAATTGAGCATCTGGGAAGATGTTGGAGATGAAGCCGGCTGAACAGATACCACATTAGCCTCAAAAAAAGGGTTAGTGTAGACCTGAGTGAAACCGGCGGGTATGGTTGATGCAATATCCTGCTGAAAAATAGAATCTTGCATAGGGAAATCTTGGATTGGCTCAAGGATATAGCCAGTGCCATCTCTTAAGTGAGTTTGCACTTGGGCCATATCAATGTGGGTAATATGATAGGAATTGTCTTCCTCCATGGGCATGGCCATGTGATAGATGGTAGAAGGACGTGAAAGACCTACAGGCGAACCTGCCTGAAATTCACTAGGATAAGTGGCCATGTTGGTGGTGGGGATGTTTTGTGAATTACCCATTTGATTATTTAGATTTAACATTTTAGATTGATTCCTTGTTAAGACCATGGAGCAATAAATCTAAACAAATTCAGAAAAGAAGAATGCAAAACTAGAATGATAAATTTACACTACAAAAATTATCAGAAAACAGTCACAACCTAGGTTTCCACCAATGTGTCTTACCTTGCGGTTAATTAATTATTTTTTGATCTTAATCTGTAGTAAATTTTAAGTGTCCGGTTTATGAGTTTTGCATGTGATCTAATCTTGAATTATTCACAAAAAAAGGTAAAAACTATGGCTAGGAAAGGACAACGAGATTCTTACTTGGTGATGAAATCCAGCAAGTTTGCTCGGGGGTGACCTATGGTGTCTAAGGCAGAAGTTTAATGGATGGAGATGAATTCCACCGTCACTAAACTTCAAGCAATACCTGGTGATGAAATCCAGATATCATTGTTTTAAATGCAATATGAAAATGCAATGAATTTTTTTTTTTTTTAATGTTTTAGTTATCTAATGTGTACATACAAAGCTATAAATCAAAAGTTCTAATGATCTAAGCAAGAGGCTACCGAAAACATGTCATTTCCTCCGAAGAAGTGGAGTACACCGTTTAAAACCCCCTGCCTACCAATGATATCGGATATCAAAGGAGCAACCGGAAGGTTCGTCCACTTCTCTGCCTGGAATCACCCAATGGCAGGAGTACTATTGACATCCAATCAATAGTCCTACTTAGATAATTAAAACAAATAATTCGTAGCTATTCTAATATGCAACTAGGTATGCAAATTTTTTTTTTTTTAATGCAAGCAACAATCAATAATGCAATGCAAAGAAAAATGTAATTAAAAATAACTGTTCTTTTCCAGATTACTTAGTTTTTGTTCATTTTAAAGTAATGATCTGAAAAAGAAACAAAATATGGCAGAAAAACCAAAAACGTAAAAAGTACAGCACTTACTTGGAAGCCTACGCTTTTCTGTAAAACTGACTTCAAACGCCCACGGGAGTCTGCACAGGCTGAAACGCACCTCTGCGTTTCGTATTGGACTTCCAGACGCCCCTCTGCGTCTGCTGCGTTTTCTGCAAACTCAGAAACCCTAGTTCGCTGGAACAGCGAATTTCACGATTTCTGGAACCTGCAAAATAAAACAGAAAACAGGAACAGATTAGTAAAGCAAGTATTAAAAATATGAAACCCTAGGGGGTCCCACCGTGATCGCCATTTGTAGATTAAAAATACATGCCAAACAAAAATAAATAAAATCACAATAACAGAGTACAGAATAGTTGCACAAAACAAACGATTTCTATTAATCGATGGAGTTTAAAAACTCCTTTTTGAATACAACTGGGCCTGTAACCCTTTATTTGTGATACAAGATTACAATTTATGCTAGGGTTCTCCGAAACCCTAGCTGGCACAAATGGTGGCGTCTCCGAAGAATGTATCTTCAATCCCAACAGAGTGAGTGGGCTTTGTTGTATCCCTTGCTTGGACCACTCCAGCTTAATCAGCTGCCATCAATAAACCGGATCTGCCGTCAAAAACCTGCACACATTAACACTATCAAGGAGTTAGAAATTAATAAGAGGGCTCCACTGTGTGAGCCCTCGAAACAATCTAAAACCCTAGAAAAATGAAATGCAGGAATTCAATAACAGATCAATAAAAGAAAATAGAGTTACTTGCTTTAAACTAATTTATACCTGTTCTCCGTTAACGCGGCTAGACCGAGGCGACACCTGGAAGTAATGTGGCTATCAAATCGGCTACAGAAGGCGCCCTGGTGCACTCGCTGAACGCCCGCGTGCTTCTGGATTAAGGTTTCAGACGCCGGTCTGAGTCTGTGGCTGTGGGTAAACGCCCGCGGGCACTTGGTAAACGCCCGTGGGCACTTGGTAAAGGGGTAAACGCCCGCGGGCACTTGCGACAAGAATGGGGGATTCTGCAGAATGCTGCAGAAGAGATGGCGACGAAAGCGACGACGGAAGCGGCGATGGATGCGGCGAAAGGGTAGCGAGAAGAAGAGAGATAGAGGAGATAGCAGTAGAAGAATTAGAATCAGAGATAGCGCATAGGAGATAGGAAAAAGATAGGGTTTGAGCCATCAAGGTGACTCAATTTATAATCTACTCTTAGGGCACACTTTAGGGTTTTAACGACACTTTGAACGTGTGGCTAAGATTAAAGTGGATCCAAGGGTAGAGAATAAATCTGGGTTGTGGAATGGATTAAGATGGATGGACGGATGAGATTAAATGAAGGATGGACGGCTCAGATTAAATCACTTAAACTATTATTTAAATATATATATTAAAATATTAATATATATATATAAATATTAATTTAAATAAATTTGGGGATGAAAAATGGCGGGAAAGGTGAAATTGGGCCAAATAATGGCGGGAAAGTGTGGATTTGGGCCAAATAATGGCGGGAAGGTGGATGACTGACACGTGGCTGACAGGAAGGTATAGATGACTTGCAAGTGGCTGGATTTTGGTGTCTACAACTTAAGCAAAGGCAATGTACCCAAAGTACCCAAAATTGCCAACAATATCCCCCTTTGTCATTGATGTCAAACCTTTACTGAAAACACTTATCAAGCACCAAAATTGAAACCAATTGTGCTAACAACTAACCAACTGAGCCCACAACTGAGAATATTCCTTTGAAGTTTTGCTCCCCCTGACTTGAAGCTTTCCTCTTCACTTTGAAGCTCTTCCCCTTATTCATATCTCTCCCCCTTTGTCATCAATGGCAAAGGGCCACTTTTGGGGCTTGGGACTAAGAATGAGCCTCTTAGCTTAGTCCCTCCCCCACCTCCTGATGAGGTGCTTAATTCTGGGGTGGGAGTAAAACTCCCATTAGGCACCGATCATCATCAGCGTCTATAACTTCCTTATCGGGCCTTCTCTTGAACTCTTTGCCCATATTCCTATTCTTGTCACTGTTCTTGTTCTTGTTCTCATCCATGTTCTTTTTCATGCCTTGATCCTTGGACCTGATCATGCCACTGTTCCTATTCCTGTAATATGGAATTTCAGCTCTACACTGTTTGATTATGTGACCTTCATTGTTGCACTTGAAACACTTGACGATGTTGTTTCTTTGAGGTAAACCTGATATTTGAATCCACCTGTTCTAACCAAACTTGTTCTGGCCAAACCTATTCTGACCAAATCTATTCTTGTTATTTACCTTGCAATAGACTGCCTTGTTCCCAAACTGTTGACAAGAGTAGCAATACCCTTGAAAGAAACTAGCACTTCTGAAATTGTCGTTTACCTTCTTCACTTGAGCCATGCAATGTGAAGCCATGTGACCAAACTTATGACAAGAAAAACATCTACCTTGAAATTTTCCTTTATTTGACCTCTTAGGTCCTGAAAACCTCTTCTTCTCATTCTGAATTCTGTTTTCTATTTCTACGCATCTATCATTCAAGGATTCATGATCTGAAATACTTTCCTCATCAGAACTCTCTTCCTTTTGGAGTCTCTTACTAGACTCTCCAACTTGTTCCTTGTGTGGCTTAACAACCAAGGCCTATTTTATCTGTTGTCTTTCTTTGACCTTTGATGAGTGACTTAACCTTTTTGGAGCTATCTTGAAACCTGTAAAGCTTATCCTTGTACTCTTTAGTTTCCTCTTTCAAAGAAGCCATTTTCTGTTCTAACTCACTATACTCAAGAACCTTAGACTCTAACTCATCCTTTAGTTCTTGTGTCTTAGCTATAGAGAAATCAAGATTTTCTATAAGATCATCTCTCTCCATACAAAATTCATCTAACTTATCCTTGAGTCTAGCATTCTTCTTTCTTTTCTTTTTCAAAGCACTAAGAGCACTAATAAGTTCACTTTCAAGATCCTTTATTTGTTTGCTTTCTGAATCATCAAAGCCTTTTTCAGATTTCTTATCACTAGAGGTGCTACCTTTTTCAAAAACCATACATGCATCTTCCTTATAGTTTTATGAAGCATCCTCATACATACTGGAAACCAAATCATTATTTGTACAATCATCCTCAAGGTGACCAAAATTTCCACATCTAAGACATTTCATGATAATGAATCTATGTTTCGGTTCTTCCTCTTTTTCGATATGAACAACATCTCATTTTCATTATCACTTGAAGAACTTTCACTATCACTACTAGAACACTTACTTACTTTGTCTAGATAGAAAATCTTCTTGTGCCTGTGAGAATACCTCTTTCCTTGATTGCTGTGCTCATATTTGTTCTTTCTGTGATGCTTATGCTTTTTAGAAACCTTGCTCATAGAATCTTGTTTATCTTCATCACTTTCATTCTTGGGAACAGTACAGTCAGTAGCATAATGACCAAACTTTCCACAATTGAAACATCTTATATTTTTCATGCTTTTGTGCTTTCTAGAGAACTTGCCTTTCTTGCTGTAATATGTGATGGGGAGCCAAATTAATCACAAATAAAATGACACAATTTTATTTGAAAGACGTAATTTTATTAATTCGAAGCATGGAAGTTTTTACAATAAAGACCATGAAAAATAAATACACAGTGCTTTGAATGTCAAATACAGCCGTAGCCTTCGTCTCTTCCCAGCCTCCTGAATCCTTTGAAAAAAATACCTTTTATAATCCAGGCTTCATGCTGCACCGCCGTTTGTAACCGTCTTAACGGCTTCTAGAACTGCCATATGGAATGGCCTTAACGGCCTCTGAAACTGTCACTTGGAATGACATTAATGGCCTCTAGAACTGCCACTTGGAACTGCCTTAACGACTTCTGGAATCGCCACCTGTCGTCTGCAACAGTCTGCAAAAAACCCGTCTTCTCCTTCCTAGCATGGTCGCGAAAACGTGACATGTCGCGATATCGCGACACTTTTTTGCCCTTGGCTCTCCTTCTCTAATGTGTCGTGATATCGTGACATTTTTCTGCTTTTGGTCTTCTTTCTCCAATGTGTCGCGATATCGCGACACTTCTTCGACTTGTGGCTTTGCTTGCCAAAGTGTCGCGATATCGCGACACTTCTTTGTTCTTTGGCTTTGTCTGCCAATGTGTCGCGATATCGCGAAACTTCTTTGTCTTTTGGCTTTGGCTACAAAGTGTCACGATATCGCGACACTTCTGTGACTTTTGGCTTTGGCTGCCAAAGTGTCGCGATATCGCGACACTTTTGTGGATTGTGACTTCGGCTGCCAAAGTGTCGCGATATCACGACACTTTTGTGGCTTGTGACTTCGGCTGCCAAAGTGTCACGATATCGCGACACTTTTGTGGCTTGTGACTTTGGCTGCCAAAGTGTCGCGATATCGTGACACTTTTGTGGCTTGTGACTTCGGCTGCCAAAGTGTCACGATATCGTGACACTTTTGTGGCTTATGACTTCAGTTGCCAAAGTGTCGTGATATCGCGACACTTTTGTGGCTTATGACTTCGGCTACCAAAGTGTCACGATATCATGACAACTTTGGTGTCGTGATATCGCGACCATTATTTGTGCTTGCCACGGTTCTAAAATACGTCGTGATATCACGACGACATTTGTGTCGTGATATCGCGACCATTTTTATACTTAGAAAAATTTGCAAACTTTGAACTTTTTTTGTTTTTCTTTTTGGTGATGCAAGATTGTTGTGCTGCCCTAGATGCTCCTGCATCAGACACCCGGGGTAGATTTTTAGAAGTGATCCTCACTTCTGGGCTATCAGAGGAAAACCCAAATGATCAACCTCTGATTTGGACAACCATGTGGCATCTTTGACAGGTCGGTTCTTCCATTTGACCAAATACTCCGAATATTGCCTGTTTTGGGTACTTCTTCCTTCACGAGTGTCGAGTATGTCTTCAATTTCTTCTTTGTCTAGAGTGGATGCAGGAATGTTCCACAGATCCGGACTGGGTGGTTCACTACAACTTCCTGCATGATATTCAACCAAGTCTGAAATATTGAAGATAGGTGAAATATTCAGTTCACTTGGTAGATCAACTTCATAGGCATTGCCTGAATCTCATTTACCTATGATCCGACATGGTCCAAACTTCTTCATCTTCAACTTATTGTATGTTTTGCGAGGAAAATGTTCCTTACGCAAATGAACCATGACTTCATCCCCCACCTGGAATTCTTTGAAACGCTACTTCTGATCTGCTCGGGCTTTGTAAGTAGCATTCATTTGACTGATATGCTGTTGTACCTCTTCATGTAAAGTCTTCATGTGTGCTGCAAAGTCTTCAGCTTCAGCACTGCACTTGTCTGCTTTATCCATCGGTCTTAACTCAGAAGCATTTCTCGGGCTGTACCCATGCACAATCTGGAATGGTGATTTACCAATACTGCGATTGATAGAATTGTTGTAAGCAAACTCTGCCTATGGTAAAATCAGATCCCATCCCTTGGGTTTATCTCCTACCAGACATCGTAGAAGATTACCCAAACTTCTGTTGACTACTTTGGTCTGTCCATCAGTCTATGGATGGTACGTAGAACTAAATTTCAAGTCTATTTTCAGCTTCTTCCATAGGGTTCTCTAGAAATACCCCACAAATTTGGTATCTCTGTCCGAGACAATGCTTTGGGGTAGACCATGAAGTTGGACTACCTCCTTGAAGAACAAGCCGACAATGTGAACCGCATCACTTGTCTTTTGACATGGAATAAAATGGGCCATTTTCGAAAACCTATCAACAACAACAAAAATGGCATCATTTCCACGTTGTGTTCTTGGCAGACCAAGAACAAAATCCATGCTGATGTCTTCCCACGGTCTCTCTGGTACAAGCAATGGCTGGTACATTCCTGTATTTTGGCTGACACCTTTTGCCATCTAGCACACTCTGCAACCCTGCACAAATCTGGTCACATCTTGCTGCAACTGGGGCCAATGGTAATTCTCACTAACAAGAGCAATGGTCTTATCATGGCCAAAATGCCCTGCTAGTCCTCCGCTATGTTTCTCTTTGATCAAATTTTCCCTCATGGAACTTTGTGGAATGCACAACTGATTCTGCCGAAATAGCATCCCATCTTGGATCATGAAATCCAACCACTTAGTGCGATCCACAGTAGTAGGAGACACACATGCTGTCCATGCCTTTGCAAAATCTGGATCTGCTGGGTATAAACTCTTGAGTTCATCAAACCCAACAACCTGCACTCTCATTTCTATCAACAAATTATGCCTTCTACTCAAGGCATCTGCAACTCTATTAGATTTGCCACTTCTATGCTTTAGTACAAAGGTATAACTCTGCAAGAATTCAACCCACTTCAAATGTCGTTGGTTAAGTTTACCTTGACTATTTATATACTCGCAAAGCTTGATGGTCAGAATATAAAACAAACTCTTTGGTTAGCAAATAATGTCTCCATTTCTTAAGAGCCTGAATTATAGCATAGAATTCTTGATCATAAACAAAGTATTTCTTTCTAGCATCATTCAATTTTTCACTAAAGTATGCAATAGGTTTACCTTCTTGACTCAACACAGCTCCAATGGCACTGCCACTGGCATCACAGTCAACCTGAAACACTTTATTAAAATCTGGAAGTGCCAGAATGGGTTGTTCTGTCACTTTCTTCTTCAATATGTTCATGTTGGTATCTGCCTTGGCAGTCCACTTAAATTCTCTCTTATCCCCTCTCATAGTTTCTGTTAGGGGTGCACAAATACTGCTAAAGTCTCTAATAAACTTTCTATAGAAACTTGCAAGACCGTGAAATGATCTTACCTCTGTCACATTCCTTGGAGCAGGCCATTCAAGGATAGCCTTCACTTTCTCAGGATCCATTTTCAGACCCTCCTCTGAGATGACAAATCCCAGGTATATCAACTCTTTCTGTACAAAACTGCACTTATGTATATTTATCAATAATCGCTCCTCACGCAGTTTTTCAAAAACTGTCCGAACATGCAACAAATGTTCATCCAATGTTTTACTAAAAATCAGAATATCATCCAGATACACTATCACGAAATTTTCCAGGAAGTCACGCAATACTTCATTCATCAACCTCATAAATGTACTGGGTGCATTAGTCAATCCAAATGGCATAACTAACCACTCATACAAACCCTCTCTGGTTTTAAAGGTTGTCTTCCATTCATCACCCTCTCTAACACGTATCTGATGATATCCGCTCTTCAAATCAATCTTAGTGAAGTATTTAGCTCCACTCAAGAAATCCATTATATCGTCCATTCTGGGTAATGGAAAGCGATATTTAATAGTAATTTTATTAATGGCTCGGGAATTAGTGCACATTCGCCATTCGCCATTCTTCTTTGGTGCAAGTACTGCTGGCACTGCACAAGGGCTCAAACTTGCTTGAATCAAACCCTTCCTCAACAATTCCTAAACTTGTCGGTTCAACTCTTCATTCTCAATAGGAGACATTCTATGGGCTGCCTTGTTGGGTAAGCTAGATCCTGGCATTAAGTCAATCTGATGACTAATCTTCCTCATTGGCGGAAAACCCTCAGGCACATTGTCTGATATAATATCAAGAAATTCTGCTAATAGATGTTCAACTTCTGCTAGAATGTTAGTAGTATCTTCTCTTTTTACCATAGGAATTAATGCATAACACATTGAATCCCTCTTTATACCATCCAAAAATTTTTTGCCATCTACTAAACAAATTCTAGCATTATTGCATACCTTTTCCTCAACCTCCTTCAATGGCTTCAGTTTGTGGCGTACTCTGTCTTTTGTCAGGGAATAGGTATTTGCATGTCCATCATGCGCTGCACGTCTATCAAATTGCCATGGTCTTCCAAGCAACAAATGGCAAGCATCCATTGGCAAAATATCACACAGGACCTCATCCTGGTATCTTCCAATTTTGAACTTGACCAAGCATTGTTCACTGACCAATGCTCTATGATCCTTCTGCAACCATGCAATCCGGTATGGATGCGGGTGTTGTCTTCTTTCTAACTTTAACTTAGTTACCATTTCCTTAGAAACCAAATTATCTGTACTACCATTATCAATAATAATATTATAGATTTTACCTGAACATTTGCACCTCGTGCGAAACAGGATTTTTCGTTGATCTGGTTCCTTCTCTTCATTCAACAAAGTTCTCCTTGTGATCATCACTTCTTCATGCTCTGCTTCTTTAGAGTGCTCGGATTCAACACCATCCTCAACAACCGTAGCTCTGGAATTACCTTCAGGCCTTCTTTTTGGTGCTTCTTGGTGTTTGGGACACTCATATGATCGATGCCCTTCTTCTCCGCAATTAAAATAGGTTCCACAAAATTTGCCTCTGCCATATCCGCGTCCACCTCTTCCTCGTCCCCTTTGATAATCATTATTCTGATTATGGGGTCTGTAAGCATTTTCCTCCTTCTGTTCCTGGTGATTGCTGGTTTCACCATTCTGTTTTTTATCATCATATTTAATTCCACTGGTTCTTCCACCAGTTCTTCCACCATGACCTCTTCCTCTTTGCTTGCTATCAAATCTGCGATTCAGTTTCTCTTCCACTTTCAGAGCAAACTGGTAAGCATCTTCAATGTTGTTCATTCGAACTAGACTCAATTCTTCTTGCATGTTGGTTCTCAACCCATTAATGTAACGGGCTACTCTTTCTTTATTTGCTTCTGTATGGCCGGTTTTGATAGAAATTTTAAAGAATTCTTTTGTATATTCTTTAACAGATTTGCTGGACTGGCGCAAACTCTGCATTTTTCTCAGCAGATCTAATTCGTAATCTGCTGGAATAAACTACCATTTCAGTTTTTCCACCATTCGATCCCACCTGGTGATCTTTTCTTTTCCTCTCCGGTTTCTTTCCAGTTGCACTCCTTTCCACCATATGCCGACATGGCCTTTCAATTTTGTTCGGCAAATTTAATTCGATTTGGATCTTCAACTTCCTCATATTCAAAATATTCCTCCATGTCATTAATCCAGTCGATTAATTCTTCTGGATTTAAATTTCTAGAATATGTGGATACATCTAGCTTCGGCATTTTCCCAATCTAAGAAATAGCTTTAATCATTCTCGATTCTATGGCACTCATTGCTTCCTCTTCTTCTTCAGACGGGTCTTCAACTCCGTCATCATCGTTGTGGTCTTCTCCTCTTGGCTCTACTCCTCTGTGCAATTCTTCCTGCAAGGCCAACACTTGTCTTTGCAATGCTCGGAAGTCTCCTTCAGGAACCACGTTCCTTCTAGCACCACGATTTCTTCACGGTGGCATTCTGTCTCACAGTTTCTCAGAAACCCGTAACCCTAGATCTTGGTGCGAGCTGCCTCACGTTCGGCGCTCTGCTCAACACACTCAAAATCTTGCTGCTCTGATACCACTTGATGGGGAGCCAAATTAATCATAAATAAAATGACGCAATTTTATTTGAAAGACGCAATTTTATTAATTCGAAGCATGGAAGCTTTTACAATAAAGACCATGAAAAATAAATACACAGTGCTTTGAATGTCAAATACAGCCGCAGCCTTCGTCTCTTCCTAGCCTCCCGAATCCTTCAAAAAAATCCCTTTTATAATCCAGGCTTCGTGCTGCACCGCCATTCGTAACCGTCTTAACGGCTTCTGGAACTGCCATATGGAACGGCCTTAACGGCCTCTGAAACTGCCACTTGGAACGGCCTTAACGGCCTCTGGAACTGCCACTTGGAACTGCCTTAACGGCTTCTGGAATCGCCACCTGTCGTCTGCAACAGTCCGCAAAAAACCCATCTTCTCCTTCTTAGCAAGGTCGCGAAAACGTGACATGTCATGATATCGCGACACTTTTCTGCCCTTGGCTCTCCTTCTCCAATGTGTCGCGATATCGCGACATTTTTTTGCTTTTGGTCTTCTTTCTCCAATGTGTCGCGATATCGCGACACTTCTTTGACTTGTGGCTTTGCTTGCCAAAGTGTCACGATATCGCGACACTTCTTTGTTCTTTGGCTTTGTCTGCCAATGTGTCGCGATATCGCGACACTTCTTTGTCTTTTGGCTTTGGCTGCCAAAGTGTCACGATATCGCGACACTTCTGTGACTTTTGGCTTTGGCTGCCAAAGTGTCGTGATATCACGACACTTTTGTGGCTTTTGACTTCGGCTGCCAAAGTGTCGCGATATCGTGACACTTTTGTGGCTTATGACTTCGGCTGCCAAAGTGTCGCGATATCGCGACACTTTTGTGGCTTGTGACTTCGGCTGCCAAAGTGTCGCGATATCGTGACAACTTTGGTGTCGCGATATCGCGACCATTATTTGTGCTTGCCATGGTTCTAAAATACGTCGCGATATCGCGACGACATTTGTGTCGCGATATCGCGACCATTTTTATACTTAGAAAAATTTGCAAACTTTGAACTTTTTTTGTTTTTCTTTTCGGTGATGCAAGATTGTTGTGCTGCCCTGGATGCTCCTGCATCAATATGCCTCTTCATCACTAGAAGACTCATCACTGTCTTGAAGCTGTTTACCCTTGGATTTCTTGGTAGCCTTGAAAGTTGCCTCTTTCTTGACATCAACCTTCACTTGAGTTCTCAACTCAAATGCTGCAAGTATACTATGGAGCTCATCCTTTTTCAACTTATCCAAATCTTTAGCTTCCTCAATAGCAAAAATCTTTTCACTAAATATATTAGGAAGAGATCTTAAAATCTTATCACAAACATCATTTTTAGCAAGCTCAAGACCTAAGTCTTTCATGGAGTTAACAACCTCATCCATACGAAGCATGTAGTCACTAATATTTTCATCATCATTCATCTTGAGTTGTTCAAACATACCTTTGAAGTGTCTCAACTTGGCCTTTCTAACATTTGTATCACCTGTATGAACCACCTTCAACTATTTCCACATTTCACTAGCTGTCTTGCAGTGAATCACTTTGGTGAGATCTGCTTTCTGTAAGCCTTTCAGGATTGCATTCATTGCTTTTGAATTGTTGTGATGTAGGACCATGTACAGGAATAGTGTACTCATCTTCAATCACTTCCCATACCTCATTACCATGTGCCATTAGATGAACCTTCATCCTTACACTCCAAAGACCAAAATCTGACCCATCAATAATAGGTGTTGCATTGCTACTTGAATGATCCATTGTGTTCTTTACTAGCTTTTCCTTCAAGCTGTTAAAATTTTTGAAGGCACTTGCTCTGATACCAATTGAAGAACACAAGCTTATACTGAGAGGGGGGTGAACAGTATAATACCTCTTTTTACTTTTTTCTTTATACTTCAAAATAGTAAAGCAATATCAAAACAATGCACAATATCATCCACAAAGTGACACCAATTTTAACGTGGTTCACCTAGAATGGTTGGGCTACGTCCACAAAACTTTTCTCTAAAAGTTATCTCAAAGTTCTTTGGGAATCCTTCCCAATTACAATGTTTATGAGCCTCTGCCCAAAGGAGATACCTTCCCCCAATAAAAATTTATGAGCCTCTACTCAAAGGAGATACCTTCCCCCAATCTGAATTTATGAGCCTCTGCTCAAAGGAGATACCTTCCCCTCTACTCTAGAAATGATCCCTCAGAAGATCAACTGCCTCTACCTCTTGCTAGCACGTGGAACTCCTTTCCATCGAAGACCTCCTATCCTCAATGCTTAGCCTAAGAGACCTCTGCCTTCTATGATCACGTCCACAGCAGCTCAGCAACTTGTACTAGACACAGTCAGTCGATCTAGTACAAGTCTTCCTTTGTCTGTCAAATTTGTCCAACACTTGAACAAATCAATCCTCTGCACATAAGCCTTCTCAAAGACTTTCCAAATATGTCCTTAAGTTCTTCTCAAAGAACCAGTGCACCTCTATCCTCATACAGCAGCACTCTAAATTTGTCTTTGCCCTTTGTGCTCTCTATGCCCTCTGCTCTCTTTGCGCAATCACAGCCGCACTTGGTCGAACTTCAACCTTTGCACTGTCTGCATAATCACAGCGACACTTAGAACAATTCACCATGACTCTTTGCTCACTCTACACACTTAGATAGAATTTTGCACTCTACTCTCGATGATCGAACTTCTCACTCTACGCTCTATTTACAAACTTCGTAACCAACAACACCCCCAACTCTTCAAAATAGCCTGCCTTTTATAATAACACTTTCAAGATCAAAACCTTAATCTTAGTCGACTGTAACCCTGATATTTAGTCGACTGCACAACCCTAAACTTTGTCGACTGCAAATTTAACTTTGTCGGCTTCAACTGCCTCTATAACTCTTCTGTAGCTTTTGCCGTGAAACTACAACATGTTGCGATATCATGACACCTTTGCTATCGTACACTTTCTTTTGGGTTTTGTCATGATATCGCGACACTTCAGCCTTTGTCGACTTCAACTAAGCTCTTATCGTGATATCGCGACACTTCTGTCTTTGTCAGCATCAACTTTGCTTTTGTTGCGATATCGTGACACTTCTCCCTTCGTCGACCTCCTTTCTGCTTTTGTCATGAAATTGTGACACTTCTGCCTCTGCAGACTTCGTCTTCACTTCTGTCATGATATTGTGACACTTCTGTCTTCATAGCCTTCCTCTCTACTTTTATCACGAAATCATGACACTTCTCCTATAGAATACCTGCTTTCAGTTTCTATCGTGAAATTGTGACACTTCTACTTTCGTCTGCTTTCTTTTCTGCCTGTCATGAAATCATGACACTTTCTGCATCCGTACGCATTCTTTACAACCTGTCGTGAAATCGTGATGCTTTCAGCTTTCGTACAGTTTCCTTGTAACCCATCACGAAATTGTGACACTATCAACTTTTCATACATTTTCTTTGCAACCTGTCATGAAATCATGACGCTTTCAGCTTTCGTACGTTTTCTTTGCTCTTTGAGTTGCGAAATTGCGACATGTCGCGATATCGCGACACTTTTCTAACTTGCTTTCTCTCTCATGCTTAAGTCGCAAAAATAAGACATGTTGCGATATCGCGACACTTTTCCTCCTTAGCTCTTTTCTGTTCTTCGGGTCGCAAAAACCCAACATGTCATGATATCACGACACTTTTTCTCCTTGGCACTTTTCTTTTCTTTGGGTCGCAAAAACCCGACATGTCGCGATATCGCGACACTTTTTCTCCTTAGCACTTTTCTTTTCTTTGGGTCACAAAAACCCGACATGTTACGATATCACGACACTTTTTCTCTGCAAGCTCTTTCTCTCGAACCTATCACGAAATCGTGACACTTTTTCGTCTGTAAAATCCCTCTTGCAAATTGTCACAAAATCGTGACACTTTTCTTTGCGAGCTCTTTCTCTCGAACTTGTCAGCTTGGGTTTTGCAAAAGACCTTTAAAACTGTCATGCCGTAACCTTCATCAAAACAAATTATTTGACATCAAATCAAATTCCTTCAAAAGCTTCTTGACATCAATGACAACTTATATACTTGAGCAAAGGCAATGTACCCAAAGTACCCAAAATTGCCAACACCGGGGGAAGGACCAGTGGAGGAAAATTTTATGATCAGAATAATACTGGTGAAATGAGTACCAGCAAAGATTAGAAAGAGGAGAATACCGTAATCAAAACAAAAGTTACCAAAGGGGAAGAGGTAGAGCTGGACGTGGTTATGGAAGAGGTGGATTTCGTGGAACCTATTTCCATTGTGGAGAAGAGGGACATCGGGCGTATGAGTGTCCCAAATACCAAGAGAGGACAAATAAGCGACCTGAGAATCATGCCAGAGTTGTTGTAGCAGATGAAGGTGCTAAGTTTGAACATTCTGAAGAAGCAGAAGAAGGAGAAGTGTTGATGACAAGAAGAGCATTGATGAATGGAGGGAAATATGTGGATCAAAGGAAGAGTTTATTTTGCACGAGATGCAAATGTGCAAGTAAGATCTGTAATGTTATCATAGATAATGGTAGCACAAAAAATTTGGTTTCAGGATAAATGGTGACTAAGCTAAAATTAGAGAAGAGGGCACACCCGCATCCATATCGGATTACATGGTTGCATAAATATCATAGGGCATTATTCAATGAGCAGTGTTTGGTTAAATTTCATATTGGAACTTATCAAGATGAGGTTCTATGTGATGTTTTACCTATGGATGCTTGTCATTTGTTGTTGGGGAGGCCATGGCAATTTGACAGACACGCGATGCATGATGGACATGCGAATACATACTCTTTGACCAAAGGTGGAAGGTGTCACAAGTTGAAGCCATCAAGGGAAGTGGATGAAAAGGTATGCAGTAGTGCAAGAATCTATCTGGTAGATGGTAGAAATTTTTTGGATGGCCTGAAGAGGGAGTCTATGTGTTATGCATTAATTCCGACCGTTAAGAAGGAACAATGTATGGATATTCCAGTAGATTTTGAAAGTCTATAAGAAGAATTTCTTGATATTGTGTTCGATAATGTGCCTGAGGGCTTGCCACCAGTGAGAAATATTAACCATCAAATTGACTTGATTCCAAGGGCCAGTTTACCCAATAAAGCAGCCCATAGAATGTCTCCCGTGGAGAACGAGGAGTTGAACTGACAATTGCAAGAGTTGTTGAGGAAAGGATTGATCAGAGAAATTTTGAGTCCCTATGCAGTACCTGTAGTACTAGCACCGAAGAAGGATGGAGAATGGAGAATGTGTACTGATTCCAGAACCATAAATAATATTACTATTAAGTATATATTTCCATTGCCTAGAATGGATGATATAATGGACTATTTGAGTGGAGCTAAATACTTCACAAAGATTGATTTAAAGAGTGGGTATCATCAGATTCGCATCAGAGAAGGTGATGAGTGGAAGACTACTTTCAAAACCAAAGAGGGTTTGTATGAGTGGTTGGTCATGTTGTTTGGTTTAACCAATGCACCTAGTACATTCATGAGGTTAATGAATGAGGTGTTGAAAGACTTCCTAGAGAAGTTTTTGATTGTTTATTTGCATTATATTTTGATTTTTAGCAAGACATTAGAAGAACATTTGATGCAAGTTCGGATAGTTTTTGAAAATTTGAGGGAGGAACAGTTGCTGATTAACTTGAAGAAGTGCAATTTTGTGAAGAATGAGTTGGTGTATCTGGGATTTGTCATTTCAGATGAGAGTCTAAAAATGGATCCAAAAAAGGTGAAGGCTATCATTGAGAGGCCTACCCCAAGGAACATAACAGAGGTAAGATCATTCCATGGTCTTGCAAGATTCTATAGAAAGTTCATTAGAAAATTTAGTAGTATTTGCGCACCCCTGAAAGAAACAATGAGAGGGGATAAGAAGGAGTTTAAGTGGACTACAAGGGTAGGTGCAAGTTTTGAGATTTTAAAAAGGAAGGTGACGGAACAACCCATTTTGATACTTCCAAATTTCATTATTCTAGGTTGATTGTAATGCTAGCGGCAGTGCCATTGGAGCTGTGTTGAGTCAGGAAGGTAAACCTATGGCATATTTTAGTGAGAAGTTAAATGATGCTAGGAAGAAATACTCTATTTATGATCAGGAATTTTATGCTATAGTTCAGGCTCTTAAGAAATGGAGACACTATTTGTTAGCAAAAGAGTTTGTTTTATATATTGACCATCAAGCTTTACAGTATATTAATAGTAAAGGAAAACTAAATCAGAGACATCTGAAGTGGGTTGAATTTCTACAGAGTTATACCCTTGTTTTGAAGCATAGGAGTGGGAAGTCTAATAGAGTTGTAGACACCTTGAGTAGGCAGCAAAATTTGTTGTTGGAGATGAAGGTGGAGGTCATTGGGTTTGAAGAACTCGGGAGTTTGTATCCAAAGGACCCAGACTTTGCAGAAGCTTGGAAGGCATGTTTGTCTTCTATTACCTTGGATAGAACTAAATGGCTGGATTTCACAATCCAAGATGGGATGCTATTCTAAAAGAACCAATTGTGCATTCCTAGAAGTTTAATGAGGGAGAATCTGATAAAGGAGAAGCATAGTGGAGGACTAGCCGGTAATTTTGGTAGAGATAAGACCATTGCCCTTGTCAGTGAGAACTACCATTGGCCACAGTTGCAGCAGAATATGACAAAATTTGTGCAGGGTTGCAGAGTGTGTCATATGGCTAAGGGAGTGAGACAGAATACAGGATTGTATCATCCATTACCTATACCAGAAAGAACATGGGAGGACATCAGTATGGATTTTTTTCTTGGCCTACCAAGGACCCAATGAGGAAATGACTCCATTTTTGTTGTGTTTGACAGGTTTTCGAAGATGGCTCATTTTATTTCCTGTCAAAAAATGAGTTATGCAATTCATATTATTGGCTTGTTTTTCAAGGAGGTGGTACGCCTTCATGGTCTACCCAAGAGTATCGTATCTGACAGAGATACCAAATTTGTGGGATATTTTTGGAGTACTTTGTGGAAGTAGTTAAAGATGGGTTTGACGTTCAGTTCTGCATACCACCCGTAGACTGACGGACAAACAGAAGTGATTAACAGAAGTTTGGATAATCTCCTAAGATGTCTGGTAAGAGATAATCCTAAGGGATGGGATTTTATTTTGCCACAAGCAGAGTTTGCTTACAACAATTCTATCAACAGAAGTACAAGTAAATCACCATTCCATATTGTGTATGGGAACAACCCAAGGAATGCTTCGAAGTTGAGAACAATGGGTAAAGGAGAAAAGAGTAGTGTTGAGGTTGAATATTTTGCTAAACACCTAAAGAGTTTACATGAGGAGGTAAAACAACATATTAGTAAGATGAATACTCAGTACAAGGCCAAGGTAGATCAGAAGAGACGTTTCAAGGAGTTCCAAATGGGAGACGAGGTCATGGTTCACTTGAGAAAGGAAATTTTTCCTAACAAAACCTATAACAAACTGAATATGAAGAGGTTTGGACCGTGCATGATCATAGGTAAAAGAGATTCAGGTAATGCCTATGAAGTGGAGCTGCCAAGCGAACTGAATATATCACATGTTTTTAATATTTCAAACTTGGTAGAATACCATGAAGGAGTTAGTAGTGAGGCACCAAGAACGGATTTGTGGAGTATTCCAGCAACTGCGCCAGTCATAGATGAGATAGAGGAAATACTGGATACTTGAGAAGGCAGAAGTACCAGGAACCGATAGTATTCAGAATATTTGGTCAAGTGGAAAGGCAGGACTATCGAAGATGCAACTTGGTTGTCAAAAATAGAGGTCAATCGCCTGGGTCTTCCTTCAATAGTCCAAAAGTAGATGAAACTTCTCAATCCACCCCAGGTGTCTGATGCAGGAGCATCCAGTGGCAGCAGAGCAATCTTGCATTTTTTTCTAAGTGTGCCTTGATGTCGCGATATCATGACAGGGAAAAGTGTCACGATATCACGACAGGGAAAAGTGTCGTGATATCGTGACATGTCGCATTTTCGTGACTCAAAAAGGAGAGAGAAGGCACGGAGTAAAAATGTCATGATATCGCGACATGTCGCATTTTCGTGACTCAAAAAGGAGAGAGAAGGCACGGAGTAAAAATGTCACGATATCGCGACATGTCGCATTTTCATGACTCAAAA
This sequence comes from Wollemia nobilis, assembly GCA_028583015.1. NCBI lineage: Eukaryota > Viridiplantae > Streptophyta > Pinopsida > Araucariales > Araucariaceae > Wollemia > Wollemia nobilis. The sequence goes on from JAQPPZ010002499.1 coordinate 10,659,839, forward strand.
AGGAGAGAGAAGGCACAGAGTAAAAATGTCACGATATCACGACATGTCACATTTTCGTGACTTAGAAAGGAGAGAGAAGGCACGGAGAAAAAATGTCGTAATTTTGTGACATGTCGCAAAATCGTGACCGAAGAAAGACAGGAAGGGCCAGAGGAGAAAATGTCACGATTTCGTGACATGTCACGAAATCGCGACCGAAGGAGCAGAAAGAAAGCAAGGAAATAAATTGTCGCGATATCGCGACATGTCACGATTTCGTGACCCAAGAGGCGTAGAGGAGGCAGAAAGGAAAGATGTCACAATATTGCGACATGTCGCATTTTTGCGACCAACAGGTAAGGGAAGGCGCAGGCAAGAAAAAGTGTCGCGATATCGCGACATGTCGTGTTTTCGCAACTCGCAAATAGTAGAAAGGCAGAAAGAAAAAAGTGTCACGATATCATGACATGTTGCATTTTCGTGACTCATAAAGGGCAGAAAGGTAGAAAGCAAAAAGTTTTGCGCTATCGCGACATGTCGTATTTTCGCGACCAACATGAAAGTGAAGGCGCAGACAAGCAAAAGTGTCACGATATCGTGACATGTCACGTTTTCGTGACTCGTAAAGGGTAGAAATGCAAAAAGCAAAAAGTGTCATGATATCACGACATGTTACATTTTTGTGACTCGCAAAGGGGTGGAAGACCAAGCATCAAAAGGAAGCCGTTTCGAAATCCAAGACACCGAAGAGGCGCAGGAATGGAAATGAAGGGTCAAAAAGGGGAAACGGAGAGTCACGCCAATGATTTTAAAAGGGCGAAGCAAAGACATGGAAGGGGGTCAGAAAACTGTGGAGACAGAGTTGTAGACATAAAGGCAAGAAGCCATTATGGACCTGTTAGGTCGTTTTTCTTCCAGGTGGAAGATGTTGTAATAGAAGCTATCTTTCAGGAATAAAAAGTTTATTCGATAGACTGTTGCCATGATTGTAATTTTGTTCTAATTTGTTGAAAGTGATTATAGATTCATCGTGAGTGATTTGGCTCATGATCAAGGTAATAGAGCAGAGGACAGTAGTCTCCAGTGGATAGAGATCCATTAGCCAGGGAAGTGAGGATAGAAGTATTCTAAGTGAGGACATAGGTCTTCTATGGAGAGAGATCCACAACCAGTGCAGTGGAGGTAGTAGTCTTCTAGATGATTACCAACCAGAGCAAAATAGGAGTTATCTTGTGGATAGAGATTCATAAACTTGATTAGGGGATTGGTATCTCCTTTGGATGGAGGTCCATAAATATTGTAATAGGGAAATATTCCCAAGAGAATTGTTGAGAAATTTTAGTGAAATATTTTCTTCATGGAGTATCCCACATTGGGTGAACCACGTTAAATTGGTGTCTCTATTGTGTGTGATGATTTGTACATTATTTTGATTATTATTGTTGATATTGTCATTGATATATTGGATAATATTATTTAGGAAATAAAAGTAAGAAGTGGTCTTATACTGTTCACCCCCCTCTCATTACAAGCTTGTGTTCTTCAGCGCCACCCCCTTGGTCGCACTTAGAGCCATAAAAAATAGATTCATGTCATCCTATGATTCAGGATCTTCAAGATCAGGTAATTTTAACACTTGAAAGACTCCATAATAAGGAAGCTCTATGTTAAGAGGTTGATTGTCTTGGATAGGAGCCTTTGCGAGTTGATCAACAATGACCTGACCTTTAGTTGATTGTTTTTCAATGAATTCAAGGTAAAATTCCATCAACAACATAATCCATTTTGTCGTGTGACTGTTATGATAAGTATGGCTCATAATATATCATAATGGATTCTCTTTGGATACTACATACATGATATGATTGAGCATTTAATGGCATAGATTTTTAGTGGCAAAAACCATTGTTAAGATAGCTTCTCAACATATGCATATTTAATTACGTAACTGACCAGGGTGCAACTAATATAGTAAGTATCCTATTCTTTGTGTAATTCATTCTTTTGGTCTAACATGATGCCCAATGCAAGATCAATAGTTGAGGTGTATAAATAGAATGACACTCTTGGTCGAGGAGCCAATATTGGTGGTGAAGCCATATATTTCTTAATTTCATCAAAAGCAGCTTGACACTCATCATCCCAATTGAATGCAACCCCCTTGTGTAACAATTTGTTCATGGGTCGGTACTTATCTGATAACTATGCTATGAAGCACTTGTTAGATGTGACCTTAACCTACATACTATGTAGTTGGTTGTTGGTAGTAGGAGCGGGCATCTCAAGGATTACCTTGAATTTTTTTGGATTGACTTATATGCCTCACTTAGAGACTATGAATCCCAAGAGTTTTCCAGATGTGATGTTGAAGATACACTTCTTGGGATTTATTCTAATGTTATGTTCGATGAGGCGATTAACAAATTTTCACAATACATCGATATGATCATGGCATAGATAGATTTATCCAATAAGTCATCCATGTAATCTTCTAAAATTTTATGCATGTAGTGATGGAATATGTAAGTCATAGCTTGCTAGTAAGTAGCACCAGTGTTTTTGAGGCCAAAAGGCATGACCTTATAACAAAATGTCCCCCAAGGCATTGTGAACACCATTTTGAGTTGGTCCTCTAGATTAATACAAATTTTTTTGTATCCAAAGAAACCGTCCATTAGGGATAACATCTCATGGCCTATTGTGGCATCTACTACGACATCGATGTTTGGCAATGAGAATTCATCCTTAGGACTCACTTTGTTTAGATCATGAAAGTCTATGTAAATACGAATCCTCCCATCAGGTTTCTTGATAGTAACCCTATTGGAATGCCATGGTGGATAATCCAATGATATAATGAAATTGGAATCTAACAACTTTTGTAGCTCATATTTCACCATTAAGGCTATTGTTGGATGTATTTTACATAGCTTTTGCTTAACTGGTTTTGCATTTGGATCAATCACAATATTATGCGTGACTAAATTTGGATCTATTCTTGGAATATCTTTATAAGACCATACAAAAGCTTCCTTCTTCACTTTGAGAAGAGCTATGAAATTGACTTGCTTAGTGAGGGATAAGCCTTCCCCTAACTTGATGAATTGAGAATATTGAGGATTTGTGTCAATATAACTATCATTTATGGGCTCAATTAACATAAGAGATCCCTCTTCCAACTAGTGTGGAGTAGGGATTAAATGAATATTGTCATCTTGGTTTATGTCATCGATTGGGAATTTTGGCTCAACCTGAGCATGAAATTCTTGAGTAGACCTTGGAGAAAATTGAAATGGCTATAACATCTCATTGCAAGTCCAATACTCTAAAGGATACGATGGAGAATCTTCGCAATCAAAGTTAATTGCCTTCAAGTCGAAATATAGTGGATTTTATGGGTTATTTGAATCATGCAGGGGTACAAAACTATCTATGAAAATCATGTTGATGGATGGATGATCTCCTCTGGGTGGTTTATGGGTTCTATTGACAACAAGTTTTCATAAGACTTGTGGATGTGGTTGTGGTGGAAGCAGAATGATCAGAGGTGGTCGACGCAAAAGTGGGTGAGGTTGCTCTTCTAAGGGTAGAATTTATCACTAGATGGCATGTGGCAATAGGAACACACACAGATAGAAATCGTATTCATCATTCAAGGTGATGATCTATGGGTATTCCCCATTTGAAATAGAAGATTTGATAGGTGCTACTTCATAATCTAACTCATCATCAATTGTTCTCATAAGGAGGAACCTTGATCTTCTTCCTCACTATCATATGGAAGAGTATGTGAACTTTCACCTGCTTCATAGGATCGGGTGAAATCATGAGATATCTCTTGATCTATCATAGTTGTAGGGAAGTAATCCTCCAAATAATGGACATGATTAGGATTGGCATAAGTATCACGCGCAAGCTCATCCCTATAGTTCAAACTCAGGTGCTCTAAACTATCAATGAGGACATCGAGAGGCACATGCTTGTTGTATCCTAAACCATACTTATCATATGGTATTTGATATTGTAGTTGGTAAGGAATGTGAGTACCTTATTTGTACAACCCCAAACCATAGCCATGCTAATTGCAAATATGAAGATATATCATGGTAAATTTAGGATTAGACATGTAATTAATGTCCTCAAAAAAGGGCTCTTCGTTCTCTTCTTGCTACTGATATGGTTCTATGCCATAGTCAAGACCCCCATAAATGAAGTTCATTTTATTAGGAGGTAAACCTAGAGGTATGATGGCACCTATGGGAAGATGAGGTCGATCCATGTTTTACAATGTCTCAATGGCAGGAGTTGTTGTGATGTTCCTTACCAGGTATTCTCCTAATCCAATGGTTTCTAAGTGGATTGTGACTTGTGGTGATGGAGATGGATGAGATAGATGTGAGGCTTGATTTGAATCAATGTTTACCTCATGAGGTGGTTCCTTATCTGATGGACTGGGAATCTCTTCTATGGATATGGTAGATATGATTGGAGGGATCTCAACAATAGATCTATTCCCCATGTTCTTCTATGGAGGATTCGATGATGACAAAGGTATATCTAGAGGTGCCGATGATGAGGATGGTATGGAAGAATATGGTGATGGATTAATGGAAGGTGACGATGAAGGAGTTAGATCTTGGTTGGACGTATTTGATTAGAAGTCCAAATGGGTTAATGGCAAGATCGACTTGGGGAGTTGTTGCACCAAGTTGCTATATTTGAAAGGCTTAAGGTCTATAGAGACAACATGTACTTACCCTTCATAAGTGTACTTCAAACATTGGTGAGCTATGGATGGCACGCACTTCATGTCCCTAATCCAGTATCAACCCAGCAAGATATTTTAGGCCATTTTACCCTCCAAGATGTGACACAATGTTGATATGGTCTTTTGTCACACTTGAATGGGTAATATTATGGTACCAACCATTGAGCACATGGTATCGTTAAATGCTCTAAGGGTATACGTGGATGCGATAATATGGGATGTTGGAAGCCCTAGATATTTGAGAGTAGTCATGGTGATGATATTGCTATAGGAACCAGTATCAATCAAAAATATCTTGTAAGGTGTTCCATTTACACATGCAATGATGTGTAGAGGAGGATCCGCCATGTCATTTGGTACTTGCTTGATTTCATGCTCATAAAAGGTGATTACTGGTTCTTTGCATTATCGAACATACCCTACAAAATTATTAAAGGAGTTAGAATCTTGGGACTATAATTTAATCGACTTGAGGATCTCCATGAGAGCTTCTCGATGAAGTGGAGACTATTGAATAAGTTCATAGATAGAGAGTCTAGCTGATGTTGTTCACAAGCTCTAATAAAGCTTTCTCTTTATTATGACCACCAGACAAGGTGGAAGCTTTTGCACTGGAGGTGGTAAAGGCTATGACGTTGAAGGAATATTGCTTGAAGCCATAGGTGGTGCGATTTGACTTGGGTAGAACTTATTTCTTATCACGATGCTGACCATTCTGATGAACCCTTATTTAGGGGGTGCCATATGGACCTTGTTCACCTATTGTATTAGCTTTGCCTGCTCCTCATGAGTAGGTAATGGGTCTTGAAAAATAGACATTTTTTGATTATTTGCTACAATAGGTTTATCGACCTAAAGATCATTCCTATCGATCATGTCCTGTACTAGGTGTTTGAACCTAAAGCACATCTACACATCATGCCCATTCTACCTATGGTACTTGCAATATAGGTCTTCATGATATCCTGGGGGCTTTGGTGTGTTTGGATCTACAGGTCAAATTTCAAGTAAATTAATTACCTTGGCTACACAGAGGTGCTCAAATAAAGAATCCATGGACTCAAAAATGGGCATAAATTATTGCTTAGGGCAACATTACTAGTTTTGCCCTTGATTTTTTTGATTTTTATTATTGTAGTTTCTAGGTGTGGCCTGATAGTTAGGCTTCTAAGGCGATGTTGGTTGCACAAGCCCTGGAATACTGATAGCAACTTGGTTGACTATTGTCAGCTTTGGTTGCACTGAATTGTTCTTGGTGTTCTTAATCCATTCCTTCTTGTGGGGTTTTACAATTTATTCCTCTTGAATTTTAATGTCTTCAATTATCCTAGCATGTGCTAGAGAATCTTCAAGAGTTGGGTACTATTAGAGTTGTAGCAACAAGGAAATTGACTTAAGGTAACTCTTAGCAAACATACGAGTCAACTCAAACATGGGGAGTAGGTACGGTAGCTTAGCAAGAAGCATTCACATCCTATTGCCATAGTCCATGATTAACTTGTCATCATATTGCTTTAACCTCGTGAGGTCTGTTAACATTACATTTTGCTTAGTGTTAAAGGCGAAGCATTCTAGGAATGCATCTGCAAATTGTTCAAAGTTGTAGATGTTGTACTTTGGGAGTTGATTGTACCACTATATGGTAGGGCCATAGATGGTAAGCAAAAATGTTCTCAATAGTAAGGCATCATTTTCTTGGATATAGAAGCATTGGTTCAAAAATATGGTGACATGATCTTGCACATATTCCTCTCCTTTAAATTTATCTAGCTTGGGTATTTTAAAATTCTCTGGATAGGGAGGGTAAGGTACTAATGGGTGAAGTAGTTGACTGCAAAACTAGTGCAAAGTGGGCTTCTACGATCCATACCCCAAGGTCTTGTTCTCTATTGATTCCATGCATTCTAGTAATGTCTTGTATGCATCAAAGGATTTGATTTCATCTTCTTTACTTTGACCTTGTAGGGGAGGGTGAGGAATATTAAGCCTATTACATGGTGGTTGAATGTCATCCATCCTACCTCCATAAGGTGCTTTAGGATATTCCTCTTCTAGTTCAAGCTTAGTGTATGCCTTGTAAGGTGTCTCTTGAACTAGACTACAAGGAGGAGTAAGCACCTATGTATGGAAATCTATGTTTGGCCTAGGAGGTAAGTCCCAATTAGGCCTAGGAGGTCGAGGATGTAACATTTGGTTAGGCCTAGGAGGCCTATATTGATTGAAAGTAGGTTACCTCTGATGAACCCCCTATCTATGTGTACTTGGGGTAGGGACCATATCATGTAAGGTTTCTTGAAACATCTCATTGGTTTGTTGGTGATCCAGTCGTTATTTGTCCTACCAAATCTAATTTAATTACACTTGGTGATCAACATATCTCTTGACCACTTGATTTATCTATTTTTCCATGCAAGGCCTATGAGCCATAGCAGTATCAATTTGGGACCTATCTCATTTAGGACAGTCTAAAATATCAACTACGAGATTCTCTCGATCGAGGGAAGTCATATTCACTTGAGGTTCAATCCTAGACAAGTGCTCTTTGTACTCATTTGGAGTAGAGGCACATCGTGCTTGCATGGCATAATGGACCTAAGGATAATCAAAATTTTCCTCATGTATTCCTTCAATGGTTAGGAAGGGAAGGGATGAATTTTCTTGCCTCGAGCGATGAGTATCATACTCATATTGGTACTTATGTTGTTCTAACCTATTAGGGTGGTTTAAGGGTGTAGTTTGATCATTTGGCCTCACCTAGTGTGTTTACTCTTGATATTACCAATAGATGTGCATGGTAGACCTAGCAGACACATGAATGCATGGTATGGCTCTATCTATGTTAGTTGTTTTGTGACTAAAGAAAAGTGAAATCTACCTTTTAAGCAATCAAAGGGAGGAAGAAAAACTAAAATTTACCTTTTTTGAATAGTAAAAATACAAATTAAAGGTGTAGTTACTTACCTTGAAAGCCTAAGAAGTTGTTTCTGGAATTGAGTTGTAGACCTCTATTTTTATGGTTGTCTCAGGTGGGATGGCTATAAATTTAGGGGTTGTCCCTAGGGATACGACTATTGTGGTAATCCCTAAGTGTTCCAATTAGGAAACCAGGGGTCATTTTAGTCAAGAATGACTAAAACCTGCAACATTTCAAAGAAAAAAATGTGGTAAAAAGTTGCAAAAATGAAATGGGTAAGGGGTCCCACCCTAATCGTCATTGTAGAGCAAAAAAAATGGTGCACCTAGCAAAGGGAAATGAAATGCATCTATTGCTATGTTGATCTAAGCACTACAAAAGTGATATTTTAAGCAAGCATAAGAGACAAATAAGTGAAAGAAATGGGTGGTTCTCTTTATATTATTGCATTTTCCAAATATGTAGTTACAAAATGTTCCCTTGAGGGCTCTCAATTGATACAAATCATTACAACATACGAAGGATCAAATTCTTTAAGAAATTTAAGGTATACTTGTAGTGTCTTCCTCGCACTCTGTTACAACCCTAAAATAGCCGACTATGTTAGGTTCCATTTGAATTAATCATTTTTACTATTTAGACTAGGGTTGATTTATCATTCATAATCATCTTTCATTTTTACATTCCTTCATCTGCGCATATCGCAATTGCCTGAACGACGGGGATGAGCCCACCCAAAGTGGCGAGTTTATCATCTGTTTATATTTGTTATTCATCATTTCACTGTTTATATTTATGCTACCTCATATCATTGATTAACTCTGTGTAAGTTTTGAAGATTATTATATTATTGTGTGTTTGACTGAGAAAGGAAGGGTAACCTTCCAAGTGGTAGCAGGAGTCAAACTACGATCCCAAAACTAGGTGGATTCAAATACACTTCCAACTATGTTATGTTGTTCTACCAAAACAGTAGTTGTCGATGACAAATACACTTCATTGATGCTAATTTACTTCAAATGGAAGTGGACGAATCGCCTCTCACAACAGTGAGTACATGCCAAATGTAGCTCCAGTAGATAAAACACGCCATTCTCTTTCCCAATTCATCATGAAAACTTATGTTACAGTTGATAGCCTATCCAGAAAACCTGCGTTATAGCACTGTGGAAATAATAATAAAAAAATTATGGTGACTTTGTATTATGTAAAAAATCACACACTCAATTCCATGATTCGACTGTCATAAATCCATATCCATGATGTTTTGGGTGCCAAACAACTAGAATCCAAGCAATTCACCACTGAAATTCAAGCGTCACGACCATTTTCATTCGCAATCAATTTCGGCCAATCAGAGAGCGAGAAATAAATTATTAAGACTAAGGTTTAAGGTACGTAATTTTTTTTTTTCATGTTGGGATAATTATCCCATATTGAGTGTGTGGGAGATGTTGTGGCATTTAAAAGTACTAGAGTGCCTATATTGAACTATGACTTTGATCACACGTTACTTGCACTCCTTTGCACGTAACCGTGTCGTCACCTTTCGTAGCTTAGTTGTCTTCGAGTTGGTTCCATCTAATTTAAGAGTGGGCTTTCAATGCCACCGTAATGTTATATCAATGTTCTAACTTATTGCTCATTCCCCATGCACTGTGATACCTATATCTACACACAAAGAAATCATATTTTTTAATAGCATGTGTGGATTGAAATGCAATCAAAGAGATATATGTGATAATGAGCTTGAAAGAGGAAATGTATAATAGATGATTCAAAACTATTCCAAATGCTACCAAAAATTAGTATCATGCATATAATGTGCTCTGTAAATGATCTAATAAAGAACAGAAAGGAAATTACACACAAATTTATGGTCATCCCTGGGTGTGCCATTCAGGGTTACAAAACAAGAAATGCATAATAACAGATGCAAAACAACTCAAAATTGTACCAAAATTTAATAGAAGGTATAAAATATACTCTAGAATTTATCTATGAAAAAAAAAAATTAGTGCTCATATTTGTGGCCATATCAAGGTGAGCCATTTAGGACTGTCATAATTTGGGGGTCATCCTAGGGTGGGATGGCCACCAAATATGGTGTTTTTTGCCACTAATTCCTCTAGGATTAGATCTAAATTATTCCTAGGGGTGTTTTCATAAAATTTTAGGATTTGATTCACTAAAATGGGTTATTTTTGTAAATGTGTTGGAATCACTTGAAATCCTCCATCGCTTAATGGAGATCTCAATGGAAAACGTGTGATGAATTGGGGATAAATCTCGACAGCACTTCGTGGTGAAATATTGAAAATACTCCCTCTTGAAAATGGGTGGAATGACTCCACTTTATAGCTTAAGTGAGCATATGATAAAATGGACATGCGATGCCATGCGAGGTAGGTGTCGCCATTTATCCAAGCCTTGCCATGCATTGGAGGGGGAAGGAATATCCATTTTGAGCCTTCAATTTACAACTTGTCCTGAGAGTTATGTGTCCTCAGACTGGCATGCTTCAATGGGTGAGGTAAATGGCATAATCTAGGTGTCATTTTTCTCGCATTTGAATTTTATAGGGTCCAAGACCATGGTCGTCCCACCTAGGGATGGTTTATCGGTGGCCATCCCTGGGTGGGACAGCCATGAACTATGGCCATTCTAGGGTGGGACGACCATGCCTACATGGCCCAAAACTTCCCAAAAGTGGGGTAGAACCTCCCAAAAGTGGTTAGGACCACTATTTAACATTTGAGGGTTTCCCAAGGGGGTCATATGGTGCTGATTAGAATGATTCTTGGAAGTCTAATCGGATTGACATAATTTTAGTGTCTAAATTTTGTCCTCAACCTTAGATCGACTAAATTTTACGCTCGATTAAATATCAAAAGAAATTTGTTCCTGATCGACTGGTTTCTATACTTGGTTGGTGATCGATTAAGTTTTTGAAATTGATCCATGATCGATTGGTTTTTACAATCGATTGGTTATCGAAATATCTTTGCAATTGATTGGTTTGATGTCTTGTTTTTATATTTGAAGTTTTTCACTACTGCAGCTCATTTTTTTAAGAGTTTGAATATTTTACATGAATAAGTATCACTGTCACATTAAGTATATATATTTATGGTATAAGATGTAAATTTGGTGAGATAAATAAAAAAATTATAATTTCAAGGTGAAAAGGTCCATGATTTAAGTGGGAGTGTTGGCAATTTAAAATAAATTCTTTGAAATTATTATCAATGTGGGACAAGCCAACCCCTAAAATGTTTTTGGACCCAAAAAGTTTTGGTGAATGGGACTCAGTCTAGAGTCCCTAAATTTACCAATTTCTAATTTTGAATAATGCTAATATTCATGAATTAATGATGATTCACCACTATGCATAACTTCAATAAGTACTAAGGAAGAACGAGATATATAGAAAGTTGTCCAAGTGTAAATTATATACCTCACAGGTGTAGTATTTGGGACACCATTTTGACAGAGGAAATTGTTGTGGATCCAAAGAAAATTAAGGTTATATTAATTTTGCCTCCACCGTAATGTTCTATCAATGTTCTAACTTATTGCTTCTTCCCCATGCACTGTGATACATGGATCTACACACAAAGAAATCATATTTGTTAATAGCATGTGCGGATTGAAATGCAATCAAAGAGATATATGCGATAATGAGCTTGAAAGAGGAAATGTATAATAGATGATTCAAAATTGTTCCAAATGCTACCAAAACTTAGGATCATGCATATAATGTGCTCTGTAAATGATCTAATAAAGAATAAAAAGGAAATTACACATAAATTTATGGTCGTCCCTGGGTGTGCCATTCAGGGTTACAAAACAAGAAATGCATAATAACATATGCAAAACAACTTAAAATTGTACCAAAATTTGATAGAAGGTATAAAATATACTCTAGAATTTATCTATGAAAAAATAAAAGAAAATAGTGCTCATATTTTTGGCCATATCAAGTTGATCCATTTAGGACTGTCATAATTTGGGGGTCATCCTAGGGTGGGATGGCCACCAAATATGGTGTTTTTTGCCACTAATTCCTCTAGGATTTGATCTAAATTATTCCTAGGGGTGTTTTCATAAAATTTTAGGATTTGATTCAGTAAAATGGGTTAGGTTTGTAAATGTGTTGGAATCACTTGAAATCCTCCATCGCTTAATGGAGATCTCAATGGAAAATGTGTGATGAATTGGGGATAAATCTCGACAGCACTTCATGGTGAAATATTGAAAAGACTTCTTGAAAATGGGTGGAATGACTCCACTTTATAGCTCAAGTGATCATATGATAAAATGGGCATGCGATGCCATGCGAGGTAGGTTCTACCATTTATCCAAGCCTTGCCATGCATTGGAGGGGGAAGGAGTCTCCATTTTGAGCCTTCAATTTACAAATTGGCATGAGAGTTATATGTCCTCAGACTGGCTTGCTTCAATGGGTGAGGTAAATGGTATAATCTAGGTGTCATTTGTCTTGCATTTGAATTTTAAAGGGTCCAATACCATGGTCATCCCACCTAGGGATGGTTGCTGGTGGCCGTCTTGGGTGGGATAACCATGAACTATGGCCATTCTAGGGTGGGACGACCATGCCTACATGGCCCAAAACTTCCCAAAAGTGGGGTAGAACCTCCCAAAAGTGGTTAGTACCACTATTTAACCTTTGAGGATTTCCCAAGGGGGTCATATGGTTCTAATTAGAACGAGTCATGGTAGTCTAATCGGATTGACATAATTTTAGTGTCTACATTTTGCTCTCAACCTTAGATCGACTAAATTTTACGCTCGATTAAATATCAAAAGAAATCCGCACCTGATCGACTGGTTTCTATACTTGGTTGGTGATCAATTAAGTTTTTGAAATTGATCCATGATCTATTGGTTATCGACATATCTTTGCAATTGATTGGTTTAATGTATTTTTTTTATATTTGGAGGTTTTCACTACTGCAGCTTATTTTTTGAAGAGTTTGAATATTTTACATGAATAAGTATCACTGTCACATTAAGTATATATATTTATGGTATAAGAGGTAAATTTGGCAAGATAAATTAAAAAAATTATAATTTCAAGGTGAAAAGGTCCATGATTTAGGTGGGAGTGTTGGCAATTTAAAATAAATGCTTTGAAATGATTATCAATGTGGGGCAAGCCAACCCCTAAAATTTTTTTGGACCCAAAAAGTTTTGGTGAATGGGACTTAGTCTAGAGTCCCTAAATTTACCAATTTCTAATTTTGAATAATGCTAATATTCACGAATTAACAATGATTCACCACTATGCATAACTTCAAGAAGTACTAAGGAAGAACGAGATATATAGAAAGTTGTCCAAGTGTAAATTGTATACCTCACAGGTGTAGTATTTGGGACACCATTTTGATAGAGGAAATTGTTGTGGATCCAAAGAAAATTAAGGTTATATTAATTTTGCCTCCACCAAAAAATGTGATAGAATTCAGGAGTTTCATGGGGCTCACTAGCTATTATAGGAATTTTGTGAGAGACTACTCTAAGGTTGCCTATTCTATCATCAATCTTCAAAAAAAAGCGATAGAATTCAAATGGACGGATAAGTGTGAGGTCACACTTGAGGCTTTAAAAACTATGTTAACAAGGACATTGATTCTTAAAATACTAGATCCTCTTGGGAATTTTATCATGTGTACAAATGATTCCCTTGAAGGTTTGGGTGGGGTATTGTCTCAGGAATAGGCTACATTATCCTATGAGTCCAAAAAACTAAATAAGTATGAGATAAACTAGGCTATGCATGATCTATAATTGGCAATATTTGTGCATGCCCTAAAGGTTTGGAGACATTATTTGTTGGGAAGACCATTTGAGCTAAGAATAGACCATCAAACTTTGAGGTATATTTTTACCCAACCTATGATAAACACAAGACAGAATATGGGTAGAGTTCCTAAATAAATATGACTTTGGTATTGATTATATCAAAGGAAAATATAATAAAGTTACAGATGTCTTGAGTAGGAGAAGGCACATAGCCGCATTAACTCGAAGCCATATAAAATTGATGGATAGGTTCAAGGAAATTCAAGATAAAACTAAGAGAAATATTTAAGAGAACAATGGTTTCAACATAAAATATGGACTTTTATGTTTTAAATATAGGGTAGTTATACCCAAAATGGGTGACCTAAGGATATTTATTATGCAAGAGGCACATAATTCTCCCTATTTTGCGCATCCAAGAGGGTCAAAAATGAGGGAAAACATGAAAAAGGCCTTCTATTGGATCATAATGAAGTAAGATATCACTAGTTTCATTGCAATATGTTTATAATGCTATAATATGAACGTAGAACATCGACACCCAATAGGGAAATTGTACCCACATGATAAAACTATACAAAAATGCTAGGTAATTTCCATGGATTTTATTGTGGTTTTACCTACGACTAGGTACCAACATGATGCAATATTTATAGTGGTTGATAAGTTGACCAATATTGCACACTTCATACTAAGAAACATTAAGGATGATGCACCAATGGTGGTAAACAAGTTTTCCAACAAAATTTTTGGGCTACATGGGTTTTCTAAGGTGTGATATCAAACAGGGATTCTAGGTTCACATCAGAATTTGTGTAGGCTCTACACTATGTAGTGGGAACTAAGCAAAATATCAATTCTATATATCATCCTAAATTATATGGTCATACCGAGAGTGTAAACTAGGTTTTAGAAGATATGCTACGCATGTATCGCATGAACCAAAAGTCTAAATGGAAGGAAATTTTGTATCTTGTTTAATTTACATATAATAATGGGTACCATGCATAATTGAGGATGTCCCCATTTGAAGTCTTGTATCTTCAAAGATGTAGAACACCTCTATCATGGGATAATATGAAGGATCGAGTGATGATTAGACCAAATATTATCCAAGAGTTTGAGCAACAAATTAAAGCAATCTGACTTAGGCTCAAGGAAGTGGTTTATTGCCAAAAGAGTTATGCTGATATAAAAATATCACCAAGAGAATTTTTTGTGGGAGATAGAGTCTTCTTAAGAGTTAGACCCATGAAAAGTGCCATCAAGTCAACTAAGTTAGATCCTCGCTATGTTGGACCCTTTGAGATCATTGATAAGATAAGTCTAATAGTGTATAGGTTCATTTTGTTGCCCAAACTATCAAAGATCCATCATACTTTTCATATATCCTTGTTTAGGAAATAATTTGTTGATTTTACTCACATGTGGAATGTTTCTAAATTACAGATGTAAATCCCTCAACCATTGAGGTGAGACTAGTAAATATTCTAGGGTTTCATTCTAAGATGTTGAGGAAATGAACCCTAGATTAATGTAAGTTCTAATGGGTCCAGTATTCTAAGAATTGTGCCACATGGAAAAATTTTGAAGAAATGAGGCAACAATTTCCATAGTTATTTAAATGAAATATTTGTTTAATTATTTGCAGGAAACATAGGGGACTTTGTTTAGTCTAAGGGGGGAGTATGTAATAATCCTCCTTGGTAGGACATATACTTGGCAATAAACTATGTGTTGGTGTATGAGTATTAATGTATAATCGTGTTTCATGATATCAAATAGTTGCACTATTTTCTTTGGTTCTATTCTTAGAATATGGTACTATTGATATATTTTTGGTTGCAATACCATGTGCTCTCACTGGTGGAGTAATAGGGATAACCACCTGAGTTGAGAGAAATTTTTAGAAAATGATGGTGATGACTTGCTCATCGACAACTTAGATAACAAAATATCCTTCATGTAGATGCATTGCATTTTGCTTAATCCATGTTCACACCATTGGGCTGAGAAGTTTCCTAAGAAATGAGTCTCCTTAATAGGTTGGTGATAGTTTTATACTATCTTAAAAAGGAGCCACCTACTTAAAGATAAAACAATGGTGTGTAACATTGTTGATATGAATGGAATTTATGTTGTTGATGGAATGCTTAGTTTTATGAATAAGCATTATTTAAGTATTAATTTTGGTGACATTAATACTTGAGGATATTAGTGCCAATGCTAATAATTAATCAAATTTATTATTAAAATTAATTCATAAGGAACTTTAATTATTAAATGAAGAAGAGATAATTACTTTATAAGCTTTAAAGAAGAGTAGAGATTAACTAATTTTAGCAATCCATGCTCTATTTGTTACCATAAGTGTTTCAATGTTAGAATGTTAAAAAAAGAGTGTTAAAATACAAGTAGCCAGCTCAAAGGAGGCTTAAAGTAAGAATGTGGGATTCTTCTTGTTGGAAAATCACCTCAAGGTAATTTTAAATAGAGTAATGGTTGAGTTTGGATCATTAGAGGAATTGAAGGTAGAAAGAAGGAGGTGAGGAACCAAAGGGGAGGTAAGTGCATCAGATAAATGAATTCAGATGTAGCAAGCAGTAAGCCTTGAAATTTTAGGATTTTTCCATCGTTGTATTTCTTATTGTTGTGCTTTGGATGTTTTGAAATCTTACTTTATGTTCTCTTTCCAGCTTTTGTTGCCTAGATGTTTCTTTGCATGTTGTTATGCTCTTCTCAAGGTAGCTTAATCATCCCTTACGCTAAGCTTAGGTGCCTTAAAGAATGTGGTTTCCAAGTTGGTTGTGTTATGTGGTCCTTGATTTTTGTGGCTTGGGATGAATATCTTAGAATGGTGTGTATATCCGTTGTTGCCTATTTTGTGTAACCAAATCTAACCTGAGCATAGATGGATATTTTTTGGATCACCTATGTGTATATCATCTCAATCAGTGTAAGCTTTATAGCTATAGGGTTGTAGTCGAATATATCCCTATTATTATTATTATGGTGGAGTAATTTTGGAGTAAGGCTTAGTTTGGAGGAACTTGGAGAACTAAGGTTTTTTTGTGTATGTTTTAAGCTCTAGATGTTTAATATTTGTGTAGGTTTCATGGCTCTTTGTGTAGCACAATTTGTGTAATTTTAGAACACAACTAGGGTGGTTTCTAAGATTTAATGGATGCATTGGTCTATGAGTTAAGAGTTGCACGACTGATATAGAATGGTTGGAAAATGTAGATCATGGTATAAGAAGTAAGTGAAGTGAATAATTTGGCTTATGTTAATTTGAAAACTTAGAATGATATAGGGAAAGAAACTTTAGCCAATAAGAAAAGATATTCTTTTTTACATATAATAAGGAATATAGTTAATTGAGTAACCCTTGAGTTGACTCTTTCCTTAAGTAAAATTTATATATATTATTATGAGAATATGATGCTTCTTATATTATGAAAAGTTGAAGTTTCTTTATATTATTACGAGAATATGATGTTTCTTTATGTTATGAAAAGTTAAATTTTCTTTATATTATTATGAGTAGATGATGTTTCTTATATTATACAAATTTGAAATTTATTTGTGAAAATTTTATTTTTGAGACGTTGATGTTAAAATGAGAAGTAGGGTTAGTGTTTTCTTTGGATTAGCTAGAAGAAAATACCCTTTTTTCTTATTACTTGTTTTTGGGAAGGGTTTTCAAAAAGAGAAGAATATTATAATGGTTTCCTACGGCTTTAGGTAAGGAAACTATTACAAAGAGAAGTATGGGATTCTCTAATTGGTTGCTCTTATTCTTGTATTGTGTATGGATGCTTGCAAATACATAGCGTGCATTTAGTTGCATTTCATAATGAGCTATCCTAATCCCTTAGTGATCCTCAAGATCATGGAAAAGTCCCTTCATGAGGAAGATAGTTGAAAGGACAAAGACCATTTTAGTAAAATGACCTTGATGTACTTTGTAATGGAAAGTGGTTATGTAAATGAAAACTTGCTTATTAAGATTTGAATGGAAAATTCTAGTGTTGTTAGCAAATATAAACTTTTGTAAAAGAGATAGTTTGTTTGATTCAATAAAGTAAGGAAAGGAATCTAATAGGATAGAAAACTTGCTAAAGCATTATATTGATTTGTAGTGAATAAATGTTATGGTGATCTATGCTTTTTGTGTAAGGAAAATTCATGCATGAAGGTTTTGAGGATGTTTTTATGATTACATGGATTATGTATCTTGATTAGTTCTTGATATGATATCGTTATGTTGAATATTAGATAATGTAATATTATGGTTTACTTTCATCGCTTAAGAATTATTTATTACTTTTCTTGAAATGGGTACTTTCATATTTAAAACTTATATGATGATCATTTTATACTAGGATGGAATTACTACATGATTTAAGTTGAAGTTATGTGAGATCTATATTTTGTGGGGTTCTATGTTGAAGTTAGAGCACCCTTTAGAACCTATGTTAATGGAATTACCAAATCATGAGTTGCTACAACTAGGTATAAGTGAGACCTATAAGGAGTTGTAAGGATGTAATAGTTGGGTACTTACTAATCTAGAAAGATTTGTGAGAAGACAATATCCATATTCCCTATTAATTTATTCACCTTGAATGATGAGGCTCGGGTGTTAGTTAACCATAGATTTAGCAAAATAATTCACAAAACAATAGTGGTGTTACCTAGAACATGTACGTTAAGATGAACATGCTCATTACATTTTGATAAGGTAATGGCCTTAGATAGCCCATGGAGGTGTGGTAACTAAGAACCAATGATTACGTCATAGTAACCTACCTAGATGGACTTAGGTTGATGTTAGGGAATATGTATTCTCCTTTAAGTGATATGGGCCTTAAAGGATAATCCCTATGCTATGGTCAAATTTTCCTATGTTGTGTAGGGCATAGAAAATGTGGGGGGAACCATTTTAGCATCCTTCAAAATGAGAAGGTTTAGTAAGGTGAACCCCAAATACTATGGGAGTTTGGCCACTCTTGTTCACTAAGAATTGTTGGCAATTTGAGAAAGTTTGTAAGCAAAGGTGATTTGTCATTGATGTCAAAAGGAATGCAATTGATTGGTTCCAAAAGAGTTTCATAATGTCTTATGAAGCATGAATAAAAAGGTTTTTCATTAAAACCCTGACGGAGAAAAATAAAAGGTTTTCCATTAAAACCATTGAAGGAGAAAATAAAAGGTTTTTCATAAAAACCATTGGAAAATAAAGTATACTAATTTTATTATACTAAGGAATCTTAAAGTCAATTATAAATTAATTTATTAGTTAATTTACTTAACTTGAAAAGTTATTTAAAATAATTAATTTATTTATTAATTATAAATTAATTTAAGTTAAGGTTAAAACCCTAGAGTGGGTTTCAAATTTGAAATTCAAAAATCCAATTTTGAAAAGCGTCGATGTGAGGAGGAATGTCAAATCAAGTATATAAGGGGGAGCACCCACCTCATTAATATTTACCATGCCTAAGAAGATCATGCAAGCATAGTAATCAGTGTTGCGACCAAGGGAGAGAGAAAACACAATTTTTGCATGAGAAGAGGAGTTTTGAAGGCATAAAAGGAAGGTCTTTATCATTCCTTCATGTGGGCCTTCTTCGTAGCCCACGCGGTGAGTGCCCAAGCGCTAGTCCTTAGGCTAGAGGATATGGTGGATCGAGTAACACCGGATCCCCTTTTTGTGGCGAGTACAAGTTATGCAAAATATTTGATCTTCGAAATTTTTGAAATTTTGGTTGGGCAATTTAAAAATTAATTTTGCATGTTTATTATTTGGTTCTAAGGCTGCAAGGGAGTTATAAGTTTTGGCAAAATTAAATTTTTAATATTGTTTGCTCAAAGGTTTTGTGTGGAGTGAAAAGTGTTTGGTTGATATTCTATAGCATTGAATATTATTAAGAGTGGTTAATATCCTATGGTGTTGGATATTATTTTAAGAGTGGTTGATATATTAGGGTGTTGGTCACTATTCTAAGATTGGAGTTGATAAGTTATTTCTAAGTATTTTGTTATGTATGATTTGTTGAGTGTAATTGAAAAAGGAAGAAATAAGGCATTGATTATATTTTGGTCCAAGGAATATCTTTAAGGAAATATTGGAATAATATTTTGTCTTCTAACCTTCTTGAGTTTGGAAAAGAAGTGTTTATGGTTGTGGTAGATTTGTGAGTTCTATTCCTTATCATCAAGAAAAAGGTATGAGCACATTCTTCCATAGTTAATTTGATTGGTTGATTTTTTTTAAAATAAGTTTGGAGTGAAAAGGACTTGATTAGGGTTTCCTTATTAAGTATGTTTGAGTTAATGATTCAAGGTTTCATGGAATAAAGAGTTTTTATTGAAACCTTGTTTGATTAGCATTTTTTTTGAAGCCATTGATGGTGTAAAGAAATTGAACTTGGGTTGAGTATCATTGCTATAAGCATTATTGTTGAAGTGAGTTGTTGAGTAAAGAACTTGAACTAGGATTTGAGTATCATTGCTATAAGCATTGTTGTTGAAGTGATTTGTTGAGCAAAGAACTTGATCTAGGGTTTAAAAAGATCATGAGTATCATTTTTATGTGAGATTTATTGTTGAGCATTGTTGGGAACATTTTGAGTTGGTGTTTACATGCTTGGACTAGGGTTTGTGAGAAAGGAGTGTTTCATTGAGTGATTGGTTGAGTAGAGTTGGTTGAGCCTAGTCAAGTGGATGTGTGAAGTGATTGTTCAAGTTCCATAAAACAAACCATTCTATATTCTGAATTGAGTTGAGAAAGTGATTGAGCATTGAGTTGAATTTGAAGCATATTGAGTCTCTAACAATTCTCCTTATGTTTCTAAGAGAGTGATTGAAAGTGATTGAGCATTGTGATGAGTATAGAGCATATTGAGTCTCTAACAATTCTCTTTATGTTTCTATGAGATTTAGACAAGTTTTGTGTGGACTTGTTGAGAAGATTTAGACAAGTTTTATGTGGACTTGTTTTGCAGATTTGAACAAGTTATGTGTGGACTTGTTGAGCATATTTAGACAAGTTCTATGTGGACTTGTTGAGTAGATTTGGACAAGTTATGTGTGGACTTGTTGAGCATATTTAGACAAGTTCTGTGTGGACTTGTTGATAAGATTTGAACAAGTTCTGTGTGGACTTGTTGAGCAGATTTAGACAAGTTCTGTGTGGAATTTTTGAGTTGATTAGGATAAGTTCTGTGTGGACTTGTTGAGAATATTAGGACAAGTTCTGTATGGACTTGTTGAGAAGATTTGAATAAGTTTTGTGTGGACTTGTTGAGCAGATTTGAGGTAAGTCTTCTAGAGAGGACTTGTGGATAGATTGGTGTGAGATTTTGTGGAAGCTTACAATACAAATTAAGAGTAGATTTGGATAAGTTCTAGTAAGGACTTATTGAGTAGATTGAAAAAGTTCTAGAGAGGACTTGTGGATAGATTAGTGTGAGATTTTATGAAAGCTTACAAGATCGATTTGAGATAAGTCTTTGAGAAGACTTGTGAGTAGATTTGATTTATTTGTTCAAACCTTGAGTTAAGATTTGGGGCAAATCCAGCAGAGTTCAGTCAATCTTTAAGGTAAGGCTTGAAGACAGCGATCGAGGATAGATTTGTGCTAGATCGAAGGACTGTGTTTAGTACAGATTTGAGAGCAGATTTTTGTGTAGATTTGAGGATAGATTTACACCAGACCAGAGACAGAGATTGATTAGATTTGTACTAGACCGAAGGACTATTTTTAGTACAAACTTGAGATAGATATTTGGAGGTGACAGAGCATAGAGGACAATAGTATCCAGTGGATAGATATCCATTAGCCAGGGTAGTGAGGACATGTCTTTTGAGTGGGGACAATATTCTTCAGTGGAGAGAGATCCACAAACCAATGTAGAGGAGGCAATTGTCTTCTAGAGGATCACCAGCCAGAGCAGAGGAGAAAGAGTTCTCTTGTAGATAGAGATCCATGAACTTGATATAGGAAATTAGTATCTCCTTTGGATAGAGGTCCATAAATATTTTAATAGGAAAAGGATTCCCAAGAAGTTGATTGAGGAAATTTTAGTGAAATATTTTCTCCGTGGAGTAGCCCACATTGGGTGAACCACGTAAATTGTGGTGTCTCTATTGTGTGTGGTGTTTTGTGCATTGCTTTGATTACTGTTGTTAATATTTCTATCTATACATTACATATATTGATTTGGAAAGAAAAAGTAAAAATTTGTCTTATATTGTTCACCCCCACCCCCCCTCTCAGTATAAGCTTGTGTTCCTCAAGAATCATTTACAATGACATTAAACTCAATGTGGTAAATCTTTGTCTGCTAAAAATAAAATTTAGGTTTTATAAATAAATAAATAAAATAGAGTTGAGTTTTGGGGTGTTACACTCATGCACCATCCCCACCAACCTAGCTCAAACCCTTTTTCCATTAAATTAATTATATCCATCCTTTGGATCTATAAATACAAACTTTAATGCATCAACATCTAATTTTGTTAATTTACTCCTCCTCTTATCGCCACATCCATAGATGTTAATATACAAACTCTCCCACCTCCTTTGGAACATCACTCATCTTTTTATACCCTTGAGGAATTATTACAAGGTAATATCAGCTACCCCATATCTCAACAAGCAGGAAAAATCTACATTTCTAATCAATATATCTCATCTAGTTTATCAATATCTAACTCTCATCTCGATTCCACAAGCATAGATATGGATTTCACACAAACCTTAATCCCATAATATCTCATTTTTCATCTTCTAATCCTTCATCTTAGGTACCCTAGGGTCAAACAACATGATGCCTACTTCAAAATCATATAGCCAAGTATACCAACCTCCTTATGTCAATCATCAATACATTTTTTCTATATCTTATCACATGCCTTTTGTGCCACTAAATAATACTTCTCTTAAACTTCAATATCTAACCACTCAATTAGAGCTATTAGAACAGCAAATGGCCATCATCCAAGGATCTTCATCTAGTCACAAGTACTCATATGATGACTTGTGCAACTAGCTCCTAAATCCTTTTGCAACTAGTCTCGCTTTTCCTCCTAAGTTTTAAAAACCTTAGTTTCAAATATATAAGAGGAAAGGGGATCCTATGAGCCACCTTAGATTGTTTAGAACATCTTGTAGCAATATTTATTATGATAATTATTGTTATTCAAAATATTCCCTAAGAGCCTTAGTGGCCTTGCCTCGGAATCATGCTACCAAATAGTAAGGAATTCCTTAAAAAGCTTTAGAGACCTTTTCAAAAAAATTGTCAAACAATTCTCTATCTACATTGAGAAAAATATCACCATTAGTGACCTGTATCAACTCAAATAGTCCAAGGATGAGAATTATGCTAACTTTTTGGTAAGGTAGTAAGCCCTAGTGGGGAGACTATCACTACACCAAAAATGGTATTTAAGGGTAGTTTTTAACCACCCTTAAAGACCTTTAACAGAGGTTATTCAGTCGTCGTCTATGGGGGCATCGTAAAAATTTTACATCATACAATAGCAGTTAAAAATTACCTCAAAAAACTTCCCTCTTAAGATCTAATAGGGCAGTTATAAAATTCTCTCTTAGACCCTAAGAGGGTGGTGGAGGTTGGTCTAAGAGGGAAGTTTAAAACTGACCTCTTAGGTCCTCCCCTAAAAGGGCAATATAGGTCTTATGACCTCACATTAATATATATATATATATATATATATATATATATATATATATATATATATATATATATATATATATATATATATATATATATATCAACATAAAAACAACAGGCACTTTTTGTGCCTTTGCAATCAACATAAATTTACCATATGTCTGCATTACTATAACAATTGAACTAATCCTAGTAATGGCCTAGGTATAGTAATCCTTGAACTTTTCCCACCAAGGTCGATTGTGGATCTTGAGCAAATTCTGATTTAATATTTCCTCCTACACTTGTGATTTCATATGATTCAGATCTATAGTCGATGGTTTGTACAACTAGAAAATTTTCTTCTCTTGGGATTGTTGGTACAACTATACCAATTCCCTCCTCTCTTCAAACAAATGAAAAGGTTCATGAGGAAAGCAATCAAAATGCAAAAAAAAAAAAAAAAGTTCCATGAGGAAAACAATAAAAATGCAAGAACTGGTATAGTGGTATATATCTTAGATTATTACAAGAAAAACTTAAACTGTACATACTTTTTTAAATTTCTAATGAGAAGACATAAATGTTATCAAGTTTAAATTTGTTGTCTTCACATGTTGAGTTTAGATCTTTTATACATGATCTTATTCCAAAGACACAAAAATTGATTACTTCAAGCTTGCATATAAAGCATGACAAATAACTTTTTGAAGATCAACTTTCTTCATCAAAGGTGAACATGTTAAAATATTGATTGTTCCTTATAACATTGTAATGGAAATAGTAAAAAAGACACCATACATTTTTGTAGACCTGCAATCATACAAAAATCTATTATGGTGAGGAAGTTCATGCAAAAATATATGATGTCTATATACTAGAAAGCTTTGCAAAAGTAAAGCTAAATCACAACCTAGAGAAGCAACATAAAATATACAATAATGTTTTCATCCAGTATTAGGTTTCATATGCAAAATAAAATTCAAACTCCCATTCATAATGTTTGATCATAGTATCAAATACAACACCATGAAGATGTTATCATTGTGCCACCAACCACATAATGTTTCTCACCACAAAAATTAAAGCCATGTATCAAATAATAATATGAACTCTAAAAAATATAGACAATATACACTACTCCATGCTGACATAAAGCACATTTTCAAACATTAATGCTCAACATCATAATAATATGTTAGGTTGCTATTGTAACATGTACATATTGCCATTGGTATTATCATCCGTATAGCGTCAAATAAATACCCATAATCATATGTAACGTCATCAAAGGATACCAGATGGTTGCCATAAACAAAGTACATTATACCAAATGCTACCAAAATAAGATTGTTCCAGGCACAAACACCCATTAGACTATTTATACAATTATAGAAGCAAATAAAATTATGGGTTATTTAAACATTGTGCAAGTCCCCATGAAATACATGAGAATGTAACTAGCATGACACACTTAACACCATTTGTGGTGTTATTAGGGAAGTTCATTTGAGATACTTGGACAATTTACCATTGGCTCATTGTTAAATCTAATAGTTTCTTAAAACCACCAATGATTTAATACAGGAGGAGAATATTTAGTAGATTGCTAATACAAATATATAAGGAATTGAGGTTGCAGCCTTAAAATTTCTTACAATTAATCATGAACAATCCATAATTGTGGAAATAAACTGGTATAATAATTAGACGCAATAATTCCATGTCTCCAGGACCTTGTGATTGAAATTTATCACTTGAAAATTATAAATTTAGGAATTGCAATGGTGGTTAGGAAAAAATCCCTTCCACATAAATAAGTGTGGTCCTTTAATTGAAGAAGAATATCAGGACCAAACATCAAAAATCATGAACACACATTTCTATAATATGGAAATTTTGTTTTTGTTTTACAAAATTACTGCTAACAAAAGACTCGCACACTTAGTCTGTGCATGTTAGTCACTTCTCATAAAAAAATTGTGCTAAATACAAGGATGTCTAGAAATTTTTTGCTAAATACAAGATTCAACACAAATATTGTACAACTTATTATACTCAAGGCAATGGCCAAGTTGAATATTTTAACAAGACTCTCATCAAAGTCCTTAATAAGCTTATAAAAAAAAATAGTAGAGAGTGGTATCTCCATATGTATCCCACCCTATTGACCTATTGCACTAGTGTCAAAGTTTCCACTAATACGATACCCTACGCTATGGTTTATAGATTTAAAGTAATATTCTCCTTTGAGTTAGAGGTTCTATCCTTGTGCATTTTGTTGCAAGTCATTTTTTGGAGATTAATATCTTCTTGCCCACCTTAACCAACTAGAACTACTTGATAAAAAGTGAACCCATGCTTTAGAAAACCTAAGGGTCTTCCAACAAAGCTTTAAACATGCATATAGAAAAAAGGTATGATCCTGATCCTTTTGAAGTTGGTGATCTTGTCTTCAAAGTGAATAAAAAAACACCAACACTAAAACCAATCTCAAAGGTAAAATTGAGCCAAACTCACTAGGTCCATACATCATAATCACCATGTCTAGTTCAAGTGCTTATTGGCTCACCACACTTGATAGCAAAGAATTTAAAGAACCAATGAACATAATGCACCTTAATTTAATTATATCTAAGTTTATATTGATTATCTATTTTCTTTTGGATACCTATCAATGCTTACTTGCATCTATCTAACTTCATATATCCCTGCATGCATGTGTATGTCTATACTTGAACTGAGTATTGCATCTTGAGTTAGGGATCCATGATGACATGTGAATGATGATCCCAGATAAGGAAAATTATTTTCCCTTTACTAGGTGATTGGTGTAAGTGGATCCCCTCCCTTATTTCATTTCTTGACATGCAAAACAAAACCTGTTATAGTTTAATCATATCAAATATATTTATTCCACCAAGAAATTATTTGTATTCATTAGCACATCCTTCTTTGCTTGTTGTTATTGTCTCTTTATACACAAGTTCAAGAATGATACACTGTAGTCATCTCCATATCATGAATAGGAAAGCAAAAACAATGCATTAATCATCACATATCTTATCTCATACACTCCAACTTACCCATACACCTTACATCTTGTTCCATTACATATGATAATTCTTGTTAGATTAGATTTTTTAGTTTACTATTAGTAAGGACTCCATCGCCAATTGGACCATATCACCATCTCTCTAAATTTCTATATTCAACCTTTTTCCATTTGATGAATATTACAATATTCGTAGGTGCTCATGATAAGGTCAGTCATATCGTTTTTTGCCTCCTATGTATAAGGCAACATGTCGATATTAGATTCATCCAACCAAGTGGAAACATAATCTGTTGTCATAGCAACTAATCTCTAACCAAAAATCCTTAGTAAAATTTCTTTATAGAATAATCAATTCAAACAAATTTCTTTATAAAATAATCAATTCAAACAAAACTCCTTTAAACCTTTATTTAAAAGTTAATTTATCAAAACTAAATTAAAAATCCTCTAAACAAAACTAAATAAAAAATCTTATGAGAAAAGTTAAACCAAAAATCCTCCTAACAAAACTAAATTAAAAGTTTTGTAAACAAAATAAAAGTCATATAAACATTTGTTTAAAAGCAAATCTTTATTATAGTTATTAATCAATTATAAAATGCTCTTTAGGCATTTTTTTTTCTAGAGGCACCAAATAATATATTTATCTTTTGTATCTCAACAAAAGTCCCCTTAATTATTTGTACATATTTGTCTATTGTACGGGAGGTGTCGCTATGGTGTGGGAGGCCTAGGATTTGACAAGCATCGTATCCGTCAAACAAATATTTATTTACGGTTGAAATTTTTTTCTAGCTTATCGAAATTTTATAACATAAATTTTAAAAAACCTAATTTATTTAGTGTTGAAATTCTTGAGGGCATGTAAAGTTTATAAGAAGATTATTAGTTGAGGCTCAAAATATTAAATATATAATTGTTTTTTTAAATGGAATGAAAGTAGCCTTAAATTTGAAAATATCTTTACGCATTAAACAATAATTTATTATTAATTTTTTTTAAAAATAAAGTCAGGTTCTTAAAATTGAAGACTCAGATAGCTTTCAGCGGTTGATAGGGAATGCAAACTTCCTTGTCATTAGGCCAGACATTAACATCAATATAGCCCTTGCAAGGGGCCGTTGCTTGACGGGTACGATGCTCGTCAAATTCCAGGCCTTCAACCCTAGCGACAGCTCACGTACAATAGTACACATGTCCCCCTTAGGCCTGGAATTTAAGTCATAATTTGTGGTATTCTACTTTGCACGTTATTCACAATTGAATTTATTATACATATAAATCTGGTGTTTGGTTCCACTCAGCTTGACTTGTCAATCTTCGAAAGTTATTGTACACTTTGAACGGTTCTCCTTGCCGTAAGGGAAGTTTGTTGACGCAATGACTTAAATTTGGTGTGGCAGGTGTGTCCCAGACAGAATGAGGAGCTGATCATGCCCACAAAAACTTCCTATAGAAATTTCAATGCAAATTTCAGGCCTGTAGAAATTTGATGACAATCTTATAAAATTGTTGTACAATTTGAATGGTTCTCATGAAGTATATTTAAGTGGAAGGTTCAAGGTTCAAACTGTGGTATGTGGGGTCGTGTGTTAATTTTCTATTGATAAGTTTAGCTCTTCCCTTATGACAAGCCATGATTGGATGGAAATGCTCAATCTTAAAGGTTTCTCACATTAACCACATTAAAATAAATAAACAAATAAAATGTGTTCAGTATAATTAATAATAATCATGTTATAATTGTATTTTAGGCAAAGAAGTTATATGTAAAGTATATCTAGATAAAAATATGATTTTTTTTTAGAATTTAATAAGTGTGAGTTTTATTGTCAAAACTTTTTATTATTAATTTTTATATTTTATCTTGTAGTGTTAACTTCTTGAGGTTTTATCCAAGATATCCAACTTCAAACCCCGTGGGGTCTTATCCAAGAGGTCCAAGTTCAAACTTTGTACAAGAAGATGAGGACCTCTATACAAACCCATGAGGGATTGGGACCCTTATACAAACTTGTGCTTTATCCTAATATTTTAACTCGTGAGGGACGACGTACTAGTAAATCGTTGGGTTTTCAATATGAGATCCAAGTTCAAACCTCAGTACAAGTGGACCAAGGTCTCTCATAAAAACTTGTGTAAACCTAATTTGTATAACCCTTGAGGGATACCATAGTGGTAAGTTCTTGCATTTTTGTACCAAGGAGGATAATGCAACGGTTCAGGCTTTGGCTCTTCTTTCGAAGGTTCAAGGTTCAAACCGCGTCATGGGTGAGTGTGTTAGGGGGTGGGTGTATGGTGGGTGTGTGTTAAATTCTCTATTAAAAAACATAGCTCTTGAGTTTACAAAGGGTCATGGTTGGAAGGAGACTCCTTAGCCCTATGCATTGGTCGTAGGGGTTTCTCACACTAACCAAATAAAAAAAAAAAGTTCTTGGGTTTTCATCTAGGAGACCCAAGTTCAAATCATGGTACAAGGGGACCAGGAACCCTCGTAAAAACCTGTGAAAATTCAATTTCTTTTTACACCTTGATATGAGAGGATTAGGACCCCTCATAAAACCTGTGTAAACTCAATTTTTTTTGAAGTTCAACAAGAACAACGCAGTGCTTAAGGCTTTGGCTTCTCTTTAGAGAGGTCCAAGGTTCAAACTACAACATACCGAGAAAAGATAAGCTGAATTGTAGCCGTGGAATGTTTGTTAGTTAATTGCCCTAGTTCGATACCTTAAAAGGTGGAGGTTCAACAAACTTCATCTAATTTAATAAACTAAACTTATAATAATAACAATCCAATAATTTTACCAATTCTTCTCTGTATTAAAAAAACCTATATTTTAATTTTTTTTTTTCTTCTTTCATACTAAAATCACACTCCTTAAAAACACAATAAAAACCTCCCTCCCATCCTCGTGATTCAAACTGCCCAACATACTAAAGTTTGTAATGGCAGTTTATTGGAAGAACCGTGTTTAATATATAGTGTTCGTTCTTTATTTTTCTGTTTTTTTCTTGTTTCTTCTTTTATATGTAGAACTTGTGTCTAGTATATAGTGTCCATTATTATTTTTAACTTGAACTTATGTTTATTTTATTTTATTTTTAAGAATTTGCATTTATTTTTAATATTGCTTATATTAATAAAAAAAATTAAAATACAAGTTGTTATATATATACAGTGTTTATTATTATTTTTCTTTGAACTTATGTTTATTTTAATTTTTTTAAAGAATTTGCATATTTTTTTGAAAAATTATTGCTTATATTAATACAAAAAATTAAAATACAAGTCGTCACAGTAAATTATAAAAATCTGCTGAAGGATATTTAACCATCTGACTTGTCTTAAGTAGAGTAGTCTTTGAGATCTTTGATTATAAGTCTCTTAAAGGCTCTACATTGAAACTGAATATCAATAACAACATTGGACATAATCCTAGAAGTGAAAATAGCTTCATCTCAAAAAACTAAACTCCATCTCCCCTTCCAAATAGCGTACAAAGTTGTTGCTCTGATAACAGTCCACACCCCCCTAAGGTGCTGAGGGCAGCCAAATGCATCTCCCAAAAGAACCAATTTCCAACTCCACCTATCACCTAGGATAGGATAATAGGTCCACTTCAATATTTTCTAAACATTCCTTGCTACACTACAATCCCAAAAGATATGTTTAACAATTTCTTTTTTGCCACAACTACTGCAGAGGTCTGAGATATTCATCCACCTTGCCAATCTTACCTTGCAATGGATACTTTGGAAAATAAGCAGCCAAAGAAAAACCTTGAGTTGAGCAGATAATCTGAATTTCCAAACCTGCTTTGGCCTCTTCTTCCACTTCTTCTCTAGATAGACAATGTCCCAGCGTCTATTTAACAGGATATGCAAAGAATTCTTAGGCAATAGAGATTTGTAAATCTTAGTGGATTTGTAAGAAATGATGGTCCCTTGAAATTTCCACCTCTAGTCATTCTAGATAGGGTCAGGTAAACCACCATTTAATTTATACTGTTGTTCAAAGGGATAAGAGAATGAATCTGAACAATAGCATCATTGTTAGAATCTTTCAACTTAAACTTATTGTAAAGATCCTCCCACTTAATCCAATTAGTGGCTCCTGGATCCCACAGATCTGCCCATTTCTTAATTCCCCTCTTAACCAACCTCTTGCATCTAAGACAAGGAAGGTTCGAGGCATACACCCCATTGTCTTTCCATATTCAAATAGACCTATATGGAAGCACCCAACATGTACGCTCTTCCATATAGACCCAATAAACCATAGAGCCAACTGTCTTCCATGCCTCCTCGATCCTCTTAATAAAGATACAACCCCGTATTTTAAATTGAACAAGATGACCCATAATATCCTCAATATGAAAATCCCCCTTAACACCATCAACATGAAGACAATTCTGAATTTTGTATCTCAAGAGCCTTTGCCAAGGATCAACACCTTCCAATGCTATGATCACCCATTTGGATGCCAACACCTTACCCTGCATCTGAATGTCCATAAGACCCAGACCACCTTCCTCCTTAGGAATAATGTAATAGTTCCAAGAGGTAGAGGGTATTCTCTTAGAGCATCGAAATTAGACCAAAGAAAGCCTCTAATAAGCCTTTCCAATCTTCCAAACTAAGAAGCATTGGGTAGCCAACACGAAGAATAATAAATATGACAATCTTGTAATATCCAACAATAATTATTCTATCAGCAAAGGATATGAGCTTATTTTTCCATAATTGAATTTTCTTTGCAAATATCTCAAGACACCAATCCCACATGCCCTTCAAATAAAGGGCCTTGCCAAACGGGATTCCAATGTATCTAACAATTTCACCATCCTTCACACACCACCAACCAGGAGAGAAATTATCTGGAAGAGTGTCACTACCAATCAGCCAATAGTTCAATTTTTCTTCACTAATGATGGCTTCAGAGGCTTTGCAAAACTACTCCAAGCAACCTTTGACATTCTGCAGTGATAAGGCATCCAACTAAAAAGAAGGAAGGGAATCATCCACAAAATGATTATTCATAATAGGACCTCCAGGAATATCAATCTCTTTTATTAAACCCTCACTTCTCTTCGATTTCAACATATAACTTAGAGCATCAATAGTAATAACAAACATAAGGGGAGCAAGAGGGTACCCTTGTCTAATGGACTTGAAAATACTTATTTGATTAGTGAGCTTACTATTAACTACAACTTGAGTAAAGGAACAGGTGAATAAGACCTTGATTTTATCCACTACCCATTTGCTGGAGCCAAGCCATTCCATCATACTAAAAATAAATGACCAATCCACCTGATCATAGGCTTTGTCAAAGTCAATCTTAAGCATAATGGATTTCTACCCACTTTCTTGTGCCCATTCCAAAGTCTCCCAAGCAATCAGGTCCGTATTAAGAATGAACATGTCCTTAGTAAAATCTGTTTGCTCCCATCTCACAATCCTAGCAGCAACATCTCTGAAGCAAAGAGCTAACGCCTTAACCACAATCTTATAGGAAACATTTAAAAGAGTGATAGGTCTCCATCCCCCCATAGTATATTTCCTATTAGCCTTCGGGATAAGCTTAATCAGACCTTGATTAAGCATATAAAAAAAGGAGCCTTTCTCAAACACTTCCTGAATCATCTTAGTATAGTCATTACCCACAGTATCCCAAAAACTTTGTAGAATTCAACAGGAATGCCATCAGGGCCCGGAGATTTGCCATCCTTCATTTTCTTAAGCACTTAAAACAATTCATCCTTTGAAAATAAATCATCTAGACGATCATTTTCATAACTATATACCTTCTTAGGAACAGGCTTCTTAAACTCTTCTCTAGCCTCCAAAACCTCATGAGTCAAAGGATAAATGGAAAAGATCTTACAAAAATGATCTTCAATAGCTACTCAGATACTATCATCATCTTCCACCAATATATCATCAGTAGTGTGAAGAGCAGTGATTCTCTCAACAAGAATTTTACTTTTATGTGATTGAAGAAAAACTAAGAGGGGGCATCTCCTTCCTGAAGCCAATGAATCTTGCTTCTAATACGGGCACCTCTGCTAACCTAATCCTCATAGAACCTGATTTCATGTTCACACTTAGTTACTTTCTCCTGAAGCTAAACATTAAAAGAATCACCTTCAAGGTCTCTTATGGCTACCTCCAAGTCCTTCCTGAGCTATTTTAATATTCCCTTCCTTCTCCTAGCAACCAATCTACCCCAAAGCCTCAAAAATTTGAAAGTGCGCTTGATAGCCATTTCCAACCAACCAATCCAACCAGAGCCAACCGAGCGTGACTCCAAATTCTAAACACAATGAATCAGATCCCTATAGGATTTAGAATATAGATGAGAAACATTAAGTTTGAGGGGAAGTTTCTTATCCACCACAGTAGCTCCACCAAAGAAAATGGAAGAGCTAATAGGGAAATGATCAGAATCAGAGGTCGAAAGATCCATAAAAATAGCTATGCTCCCTCGACCAATACATGTAAACACATTTCTATCCACATAAATCCTATCCAAACAAGCCATGATTATGTCTCTCCCTCTTATCTTATTATACCAAGATAACCATCCTCCAGAATCCAGAGACTTTTTCCTAAAATTAGCATCAAATATTTGTAAAGAAACCTTCAAGCTACACCAAGAGTTCTTCACAGCACCTGCAATACAAACACCATACCCCCTTCATGATCTCCATCCCGTTCCACCATATTAAAATCTCCCCCTATGATCCAATTAGCATCGGGTAAATTTATCTGCATCCAATCCCACAAGGTAGTCCTCTCACTAGAAGAATTAGGAGCATAAACAGAACAAATACCAATTACTTGGCCAAAAATCATGAAAGTAGCCCAAAAAATCCTACCAAATAGGTCCTCCCCTTGATCAATCAATAGCGCAGCTAGCCAAGACCTGACAACAAGGACCACCTCCCCAAAACCTCTGTCATGATAAGAAGCCCACCAAGTCCCAGACCAACTGATATCCATACAACCGTGGAAAGCAAAGCCATCCACCTTAACCTCCTGAAGACAAACTACATCAACACTAATAGAACACAAAAAATTACCAATTTAAACTTCTCCTAGTGGGAATAGATATTCCCTTGATATTCCATGAAGAGAAGTTCAATTTCATTAAGAAACCTTAATATTAAGGGCTTCAAATTGATTACTGACCTACGTAGACTTACCAGTTGGAGATCTACTTCTTTCTAAAGCTGATCTTCTGCTATTCTTTCTACCCTTTGTAGCCTCCAAGTCTTCATTGAGGTTCCTACCAATCTTTGATATTTTGTTAGCCCGAGGAGTATCCTTGGAGCCAACATTAACCTCTCTAGATATCCCCCTAGAGGAAGAGGAGCCCTTCTTAAATTTAGAGGGCCTATTTGGTGAATCCTTTACCTCTCGCCTCTTCTGAACCAACTTCCAACCAGTATCTTCTTTGTTGCATGTTTCCTAGTTCCCTGCATCCATCTCCATTTCTTGAGTCTCCTCATTAGTATCCTTGTTGGGTTGAACCTTCCCACTGGCTATAGAAGAGTCAAGTCTCGTCACAGCCTTCTCATTTTATGCCTTCCAAAGTTTTCTCAAAGTACATTCATGGATTAAGTGATCTAGAGACTGGTAGAAAAAGCAGGTATTAGGTAAATTTAAATAACAAACCTCCTACGAGATTATCCCTTCCTATGTGATGATTTTCAAACATTTCGGTAACTTCCTTTGTAGGTCAAATTCTACACACACCCTTGGGATAAATCGAAAAGATATACCTGAAGAGGGTTCAATAAGAATCCATCCAAATATTTGAGCCATGGAATGGATCATACCTCGAAATTCTAATTTCATGGCAACAAATTTGATCCAGAGAGGATATCTAGCCTATGAAACATCTTTAGGATCAAAATTCGATCGCCATGATTGAGAAAACACAACCGAACCTATAATAGACCATGTCCCAAATTGTAACACAAATTTGGCAGCTTTCAAAGAATAAAAAATAATAGAAATATAGCATCCTCCCAAACCCTAGTAGGATTGCACATGAAATCCTTTAGCCTCCCAATTCAGTCGCACCCATTTTGAAAATAAGCTTTCAAGGGAATTTTGCGAAGAAAAAGCAGAATAACTCCATTTCTTAAGAGGTTATTCCTTGTTGTCAAATACTCTTCATGTTCATATACCATAAAAGTAAACTCATCCTCACCTAAATCTACAAACATGGAGTCCATTATGTCTTATCTGATAGCCTCATCCTCCAACAAATCATTGTTGTATAAATCCACATCTGCATGCAATTCTTTGCTCAGTTCTCTATTTTTCGTTACCTTCGCAAAAAAAATTCCCAGCCCTTGCATGGCCGAATTATGATTGAAAAAACTTTTGGAATCTGTGCTAACCCATGTTCCTTTAGGATGATTAACATCCTCTTTACTCCTGCTATCAACCCATTTATTGCCTCGCATTGCTGCTACATTGGAGACTGAAAAAATGCCCTCTGAAATATTTTCACTTGTCGGGCTCTCACTTGTTTGGAATCCAATCATCTTTGCATTATTTTCAAACACCTTGACACCATTTTCTTTGTCTTTCTTGCCCTGTGTAGAGATGCCACCAATCGAGTCGTTATAATTTCCAACACCATGCAACTTCGACTAAATGCCAGAGTCATCTTCGAGGCTATCTTTTGAATCTTCAAACAAGGGATTAATAATCCCTAATGCAAATTGCTCGTGTGTATATATATATATAAAATAAGTGGTACAACTAGGTCACACTCCTTAAGGACATAATAGGGGCCTCTTTTTCTTTCTCATGATTCAAACTTTCCAATAAACTAGAGTTTATAATGGCAGCATCCAATAATTATGAACTTTCCTATGTATTAAAAAAAATTATGTTTTCCAAGTTTTTTTTTTTCCATTTTTCCTTTTATTGGGAGAACTTGTGTTTAATATATAGTGTTCATTATTTTCTTTTTTTTCTTTTTTTGAATTCACGTATATTGTAATTTTTCTCGAAAAAAAAAAAAAATATTATATATATATATATATATATATATATATATATATATATATATATATATATATATATATATATATATATATATATATATATATATATATATATATATATATATATAATTGAAATAAGGAAAAAATACAATGGGTGACACAACTCAGGCTACACTCCTTGGAGACACGATAGGGCCTCCCTCCTCATGATACTAAAACTCGGGCAATTTGGATAAGCGTTCAACTTATATTATCCATCCTCACATGAAATATAAATAATTTTTAATTATAAATATTAATTTAATTAATATACACATTATTTTTTATTAGTTTATTTATATTATAAATGGAATGTTTTATATTATAAAACTACAAGAAATAACAAAATTTAATACAAGATATATGACATTATAATTATGGTCATCTAAGTTTAAAGATGTAAAGGAATATAGGAAAATATCCACTACACACTTATTATATATCAAAATTCATTTAATCATTGGATAATTATAAATTTATAAACAAAACTTGATGTTATTCTCAAATCTACTTCACAACTCTTTGAATATCATTCTAAGTTACAATACCTAATATTGTGATAGAATATTAAAAGTCCTTTAGGTTCAATCCGATAAGCTAAATTAAAAGTCCTCAAACAAAACTAAGTTAAAAATCCTATAAAAAAAGCTAAACCAAAAGTCCTCAAGAAAAGCTAAATCTGAAGTCTTTTAAGAAAAACTAAATTAAAAGTTCTAAGTCTTATAAACATTTGTTTAAAGGTAAATCTATTTTATACTTTTAAATAAATCATAAAATATTCCTTTGATATTTTCATAAGAACACCAGATAATATATTTATAATTTGTATCTCAACTTCCACCTGCCAAATTCCAAGCCCGCCACCTGTTGATCAAAATGACCACATCCAAGGGAGTAAGGAATAGTCTTCTTGAAACTTTTACTAAGTCTAGAAAACAGTAGTGACAACACAACATTTTGAAAGTTGCGATAGTAAGACATTTTGAAGGCCAAGAACAGAGCTAAGGCAAAAATTTGTGGCAACACAATATTTTAAAGATGAAGGTAAAACTAAGGGTCAAAAGTCGTGACAACGCAATATTTTGAAGGCCAAGGCAGAGCTAAGGAAAAAAGTAATGACAACACGACATTTTGAAGGCCAAGGGCAGAGCTAAGGTAAAATGTCGCAACAACGTGATATTTTGAAGAT
This sequence comes from Wollemia nobilis, assembly GCA_028583015.1. Classification (NCBI taxonomy): domain Eukaryota; kingdom Viridiplantae; phylum Streptophyta; class Pinopsida; order Araucariales; family Araucariaceae; genus Wollemia; species Wollemia nobilis. The sequence goes on from JAQPPZ010002499.1 coordinate 10,696,324, forward strand.
GAAGTTAGAGCTAATGGTCAAAAAGTCGTGACATCATGATATTTTGAAGGCCAAGGGTCAAGCCATGACCAAAAGTTATGACAACGTGACATTTTGAAGACCAAGGGTCAAGCCATAACCAAAAGTCATGACAACATGATATTTTGAAGACAAAGGCAGAGCTAAAGGCCAAAAGTCATGACAACATGATATTTTGAAGATAAAGACAGAGCTAAGGGCAAATAGTCATGATAACATGACATTTTGAAGACAAAGGTAGAGCTAAGGGCCAAAAGTTGTGATAACATGATATTTTGAAGACCAAGGGTCAAGCCATGACCAAAAGTCATGATAGCATGATATTTTGAAGATGAAGGTGAAGCTAAGGGCCAAAAGTCATGACAACATGACATTTTGAAGACCAAGGGTCAAGCCATGACCAAAAGTCATGACAATGCGATATTTTGAAGACCAAGGTGAAAATGAAGACCAAAAGTCATGATGATGTGACATTTTGAGTAAAAGACAGTTGGACCATGATGCCTTTAAAGAGATCAAGGAGGATCATTGTAACAAGAAGATCTTAACTATTTCTAGTTGAAGACTCCATGCTCTCCTAACTCCCTTCTTTACTAGAATGAGCCTACGGGCATAATGTTGTAACAACTTTCAGTTTTTCTGTTATGTAAAACTCTTATATATAGGATGAGTGACCTAAACAAATGGTCGGCTCTTAGGTGTTTACAAGGCTATGTATACAGACTTCTAAAAGCTAATAAAAGATCATCCATTCTGGTTTTTGGCTCACTGGTGTTCTAAATCAAGTATGTATGGATTGTTAATTGCTACATAAGGTTAGGTTGAATGTAACTTGCTTTAATTCTTACTCTAAATTTTTGCAACAAAGTTTTGCTAACTCTAAAATTAACTTTACCAATAAGCTTGCGTTTAAATAGATTTACACCAGAAGTTTAGTTTCTCTATTTTGGTGGTTCAAATATATGCTTCTCTGTAAAAGGTTGTAATAGTTGCTTTGTTGTTATCTAATATGTACCCCTTAATCAACTCTAGAAATAGCTATATTTCCCTCTCTTTATGCATTTTCCTCTCTCTCCCTTTTCCTAAAAGAAGCAAGGAACCAACCTCCTCTGGAGATTGAATCGGGTAAACTCTATTTTAGCCTGGATCTTTCAATGTTGGCAAAGTCTTGGGTGCAAACGTAACCAAAGGCATATTTTGCACCAATAATTTTTGGCATGCCCGGTGGGACCCAATCCCATGCAGTATATAGATCAAAGTTTTGGTGAATACCTTTGCCCTGTTAGTTTTTTATAAATCACCTGGCGACTCTACCCTAGAAAGGAACCCTATGAAAGCCTTTACCCAATTTTTGGTTATATACCATATTTTATGATAACCAGATCTAAAGCAAAAAATTTAGAAGAACCCATCGAGTTCTTCGAACTACACCTTGGTAGCCTCTGAGCTAATCCTATTTTAGTTGCCAGAACAACTCCTTCATATACTCCTAATACAGGATACACACATCTTTCCCCTACAACCTTCCCTAGTACTACTGCTAGTGGAACATTAACTTCAGCTACCCATATATCAGCAATATCTGGTAGAACCACAATATCAATGGCCGCAAATCAATCGATTCTACCTTACCCCTTATGGAACCATACAGGCCCCTTGAATCTGGTAGCTCAACATCCGATTCCAATAGCGGCCTTGAAAGCACTACCCTAATATGATGATACTAGAAAGATGACATACGAACATTATCAAGATGTCATCGCACTAGCCCCAATACATAACATCACTAAAGAAGATGTTATGATAAGATTGTTAGTCATTTCCTTGAAAGGGAAAATGCTCTATTGGTACAGAGCCCTTGACAACCAAACTATATCTACTTGGGCCCAACTTGCTAGTAAACTAGTGGAGGAATTCAATGAGCATGCAGACCCATTCTCCCTACTGAATCAATTTACTATTATCCAGAAACACCCTCAAGAGGAGATTGTCGACTTTAACATCAGATTCAATCAAACTTGGCAGAGAGTACCCGACGGGTTGCGACCAACGAATGAGCAATCAATGTATTATTATCTCAGAGCTTTCAACTCAGATATAAGCATGGCCATCAGGCAGTCCCACGTGTTTACCTTCCCTAAGATTTACTAGGAAGCACAAAAAGTAGAGAGAGATCTGATCACTATTGGAAGGTTCCCAGCAAAAATGATAATGCCCATTTTCCCAGATCTACCTCAAGCATCGAGTACTGCTTTCCCAACTCTTACTTTAGCTTCTAGTACTAGTCTTCCCAAATGGATTGGGTAGCCTAACATTCTAGTAATACAGGCACCCCCTACCCCTCCAATGCTTCCTGCTATCCCTGCACTCCCTATAGTGACAATTCCATCGACCCCAGATCCTCAACTTGCAGTTCTACAAGATCTGCAAGCATATTTGAAAACTTTGGCAAATAAATTCACATCAATGGAAAGAAGAGAAGTAGAAAGAAATTTCCAGCCAAGGAGGTTCCCACAAGTGACAAAGGATCAAGCCTCCACGAGTGGTAGAAGCTATGATAAATCTAACATGGTTTATGCCAATGAAGATAGTGAACCCAGTAACATTTTGATAGAGTCAAATTTTTGGTGTTCCACATGTAACGACCCTCATGGTGAAACTTCTTGCATGATTCACCAACATCATGTCCAAAGGGTAGCTATTGAAAAGGCTAAGAGAACCCTCAAGGGTTAGGTTAATATGATTAGAGAAGAGAATCAAAATTTCATGATGCCTTCTATTGAACAAGTAGTTATCCTAACCAGATCAGGGAAGAAACCCTTGTAGGTTGATCCCAAAGAGCTTAACCCTTTGAAGGTGCCTTCACCTATAAGAGACCCTATTGAGAAAAGACCCCCTTCAAGAAAGCTCCCCAGAATTCAGGTCAAAAGGAGAAGAAGCTTGTAAAGAAGCACCTTAGAAGAAGGAAATAGAGACATAAGAACAAGCTAGAGATACAAGTATAAAAGAGAAAAGTGTCGAACCCCTCCCATTCAACATAGTCGAGGAAATGAAGAAAACTCCTTCCAAAGCGACTATGTATGAAGCTTTGCAGATTTCGGGGCAGATCGACTTGTTGCAAGAATCCTTGAGATCTATGAAGAATAAGAATAAGACCCCAACTCAATTAGATTCTGCACAAGCTAGTCTGACATCCACTTTGAGAAAAAATAGACCTCCTCCCTTCTATCTATCTCTCTAGATGGAAGGGTGGGTAGTTCACAACTGTATGATAGATTCTGGAGCTGCAACCACTGTGATGCCCAAGGTAGTATGTGACATCATGGGAATGGAATATACAAGGAGTAGCCTTGGTGTCTTACAATTAGATGGAACCCCTATAAAAATTGTAGGGGTAATTAAAGATATTCCAATAGTTCTTCACAGGCTACCTCAACTCACAGTTATACAAGAGGTAGTAGTAGTGGATTTAGAGCCCTATTTTGGTATGTGTCTCTCCAGGGAGTTCACCACCAAGATAGGAGGATATCTATCATTAGATTTCTCACATATGGAAATCCCATTCAAAGGCAAAAGAGTGAAAATATTTAATGAGAAACCTTCGACTTTTCATATTGAAAAACTTGAAGAGGAAGGTAAACAAGCCACCACTATGAATATGATGATAGAAGAACTGGAAGACTTGAACTTGATGGAGGAAGCTCTAAATGTGTTGCAGGAGGAAGACCAGTTCTCTCTCCAAAACTTCAATGCCATGATCAAGACCAACATAGGGAGCTACACAATTTTAAAACCCGAGAAAAATAACCCCATTCCTCTCCCTCAGGTTGACCAACCTATTAATCAACTATGGAAACTTTTCTTTGATGGTGCTAGATGTAAAAATGGAGCTAGAGCAGGTATTGTTCTAATCTCTCCAATAGGTGAAGAGAAATTTTTCTCTTACCGATTAACCTGGAGTTGCACTAACAATGCAACAGAGTATGAAGCACTCTGCTTAGGCCTCAAGAAGGCTAAAAATATGGGTATCAAGCAACTACAGATCTTTGGGGACTCTGAACTGATAGTGAACCAGGTAACTGAGAAATGTGTAAGCAAGCAACATTACCTTAAGGCTTATAGGAATAAGGTTTGGGACTTGCTAGAATCCTTTGAATATTTGAATCTCAAAGCAATCCCAAGGGAAAAGAACACTCATGCAGATTTGTTGGCTTTGGTAGGGGTAAATTTTTGCCCTATCAACAATGTCATTCAGAAGTCCAAAATAGTTAGGCTAATCTATAGGCCCTCTATGCCAGATAAGGATACCTTTTGGCAAGTATTCAAGAATGACAAATAGATAGTGGACTTCCTCATTCATGAGATGAACTGCTCGAGTAACAGAATGATCGAAGATGAAGAAGATACATGCATGATCTAGTTAAAGAACAATCACATCCCAAAAGGGTTGATCACCCTTGAAAGCTTATTTGATAACAATGATAGGTCAATTAGCCATAAAATGAAAGTTGACAAGCATAGATATAGAGAAGCTCAAATGGGACCTGATAAATCAATCAATGTGGGAGTAAACATCGCAAATGAAGAATTTGATCAAATCAAGGAATTATGCAAAGAATACCCAGACATCATAGCCTGGACTTACGGTGATCTCAAGGTCTACTCCAAAGAAACGATCCAACATACGATCGAACTTGAAGAAGGCACAAAGCCATTTTGATAGAAGCAATGATCGATGAACCTAAAGATCGAAGCCTTGATGAAGCAAGAGCTACTAAAATTACTTGAAGCCAAGATTGTTTACCCGATCAAGCATTCAACTTGGGTAGCCAACCTAGTCCCGGTTAGAAAAAAGAATGGAGATATCCGGTTGTGCATCAACTTTCACAACTTGAATAAGGCTTCATTGAAAGACCATTACCCTCTCCCATAGATAGACCAGATCCTACACATAGTAGTAGGAGCAAAAAGGTTCTCACTCCTGGATGGCTTCTCTGGGTATAATCAGGTGTGGGTTAAAGATGAAGATCAATTCAAGACTACTTTCACAACCAAGTGGGGGATATTTGCCTATCAGAGGATGCCCTTTGGATTATCTAATGTTGGAGCAACCTTTCAAAGAGCGATGGATGTGGCTTTCGGAGAACTTATCAATAAGATAATAGTGATATATCTAGATGATATGATAGTGTTCTCCCATCAAAAGGAGGATCACATCGGACATCTTAGGAGCATGTTTGAAAAATGTAGAGAGTTTGGCATCTCTCTAAATCCTAAGAAATCCATATTTGTTGTGGAAGAAGGACTCTTACTGGGCCATGTTGTTTCTAAGACTAGGCTAGCTATAGACCCTAATAGGGTGAAAGCACTATTAGAACTCCCTCTTCCCCCTAACAAAAAGGGCTTACAGTCCTTCTTTGGCCAAATCAACTTCGTGCGCAAATTCATAGTATATTTTGCACAAATTGTCAAACCCATGACCGAGTTGTTGAAGAAAGATGTTGAGTTCAAGTGGACAGACACAAGGAAATAGGCTTTCTAGTAGATCAAGGAGAAAATAGCTCAAGCCCCCATCTTGGTAAACCTAGACTACTCTAGGGGTTTCATATTATACGTTGTAGGCGAACAAGAGAGCTACGCCATAGTGCTCACATAGAAAGGGGCTGACAATGAAGAAAGGCCCATAGCTTTTCTGAGTTAGACTATGCAAGAACATGAAGAGAAGTATAACTTCATTGAGAAATAGATCTATGCAATAATGAAGTCTTTGAAAAATCTCAGGCATTTCCTTTCATAGAGTAGGACTATAGTTTATGTAGTTCACCCCGATGTCAAAAACTTCATCATACAAGGGGAACTCGATGATAAAAGAGCTGGTTGGGTGTTGAAGATACAAGAATACGATGTGGAAATACATCCAACCAAGTTGGTAAGAGGTAGAGCACTTTACCAAGAGCTCACCAAGCTAGCTTCACCAGAATACATAGCTTGCCAAACTCAAGAAGCAGCCTCAGATGATGATCAACCTTCAAAGTAGCTTGACTAGGCTGATGAATTAATCAGGTACTTCCAGACTGGAAAGTGCCTAGTAGGTCTGAACACTTCACAGAGAAGAAGGTACAGGATCCAGGATTTGAAGTACACTCTGCTACCTGAGGGGTTGTACAAAAAAATTTGGATGGAGTGTTACTTCGGTGCATAAAGGAAGATAAAAAATAGAAGATCTTGGAGGAATTCCATGGAGGCTCATTAGGAGGACACTACTCAGGAAGGACCACTACCTTAAATATCATTAGGACTGGATGTTACTGGCCAACTATCTTCGTAGACACTTTCAGAGTAACAAGAAACTATGAGGAGTGCCAGAGATACATTGGGAGAAACAAAAATGCTTCAATACCTCTAAAATCCATTCAGGTTGAAGAACCTTTTCAACAATGGGGATTGGATTTCATTGGAATAATAGAGCCCAACTCATCCATTGGGCATAAATACATCCTGATAGCTACTGACTATTTTACTAAGTGGGTAGAAGTAATACCCACTAAAAAAGTGGACCAAGAGGTTGTGATGGAATTCATGGAAAGTTTAATCACGAGATTTGGCATCCCAGATGCATTGGTCATGGACAATGACTCATCTTTCATAGGTGCCAAGATGATTGAATTTGCATGTAAATATGGGATTTACTTGAAAACATCCTCAAACTATTATCCATAGGGAAATGGATTAGCTGAATCAATGAACAAAAACTTGCTCAGGATCTTGAAGCGAACTCTGAAGGACAATAAGAGGAGTTGGCACTCTCTGATAAACCAAGCACTATGGGCTGATAGAATAACCATCAAGAAGTCCATCAACACATCTCCCTACTCTCTGGTCTATGGCAAAGAAGTAGTTCTTCCAATACACATAGAGATACCAACTTTAAAACTGCTCAATCAAACTAGCACAGAGGAGGTAGAACCAATGGAGAATAGGTTGATCCAACTCCTGTAGTTAGAAGAACAGAAAGAACAAGCCTATGACCACTATCAAAAACATATGGTCACCACAAAGAAATGGTTCGATAAAAAGGCCACTCTGAGAAATTTCAAGGTGGGAGACTTAGTCCTAAGATGGAATGAAAAGAAAAAAAAATCGACAAATTTGATGCATTCTAGGAAGGCCCCTTCGAAGTAATAGAAGAAAAATAGCAAAACTCTTTCTAGCTAAGAAACGAACAGGGTCAGGTTCAACCCATCCCCATCAATGGCTTCCATCTGAAGTTGTACTATAAGTAAAAGGTTTCCCCCTACCTTGTATGTATTTTATGTAAATATCTATTTTCTTTCAAAAGCCTTCAAGAAAATTTGTCATGATGGTGCAACATTTCGATGCCCAAAGGCCTCCTCAATGCAAATTTTCATGATTTCATGACATTTCGGTGACCAATGGCCACCTCAAATAAATTTGTCATGATGGCGCAACATTTCGATGCCCAAAGGCCACCTCAAAGTGACCACAACTTTTGGCGGGAAAGACAAGATAATTTTCTCAAAATTTTAAAACCTCACTTTTTAAGGTACCACCGTACCTGCTTATTGGCCCAGAGTAGAGGTGATGCCAATTTATTGGCCCAGGACAGCAGTAAAGCAATGCTATTGGCCCTAGAAAAATGGTAATGCATGACAGTTGGCTTCTTGAAACGAGTATGCTAACAAATGTACTTGACAACATTTAAAATTTAGTAGTGGGGTGTATGCCACCAACCATAGTTATTGCATGTCACCTTGGCATGCGCATGCACGTCCACTTATATCACAGAAATTTTTATCACTTCTTCATCCTTTGCATTCTTTTCCTTCTGCTTGTTGCACTCCCTACTTTCTCAGAAAGTCCTACAAAACTCTGCTAAGCATGTTCCAGGCTGATTTTAGGTCCAAATCATAGCAGGAAACCATGACGACTTCACCACCAACTACTACTAAAGGGAAATGCAAGTCGACCAAGAGTGGAAATGGTTTTGTTGATCCAGACATCCACATCACTGATACCAGGGTGACATGGAAAGATCCAGGGAAAATTCGAAAGGACATAGTGGCCAGGGTCACCAAAAATGTCACTCCATCATGCCCAAGCATGTTCTCCTACCACACCCTACTTTATTGGTACGTCTACCCCTAGGTCCATCCCTCCCTCGAACTAATCAGAGCTATGGTAGAATTCTATGATATCAAGCACAAAATTGTGAAAGAATCCAAGGGAGGAGTCATTTTTATGCTCGACGCTAATGCAATTAGGGCCGCCTTCAGCTATGGTAGAAAGCCTACGGTAAACCCCATCCCTTTTGACCCCATTAATTTGGCAAATTTTTATACCAACACCAAGAACATTAGATTATTCCTACAAGAATATTTGTTAGACCCTCTCCCTGAGGGAACCTTGCCAAAATCCCCAATTCCCCTATCCAAATTCAAGGACAAGGAGCTTTTTTCCATGTTGGCCATGGTGGTAGGGTTAGAAACAGATACGCAGGTCTATGGATGGTAGGTTGCGGTAGCACAATGCATATCCAACCCCAAATTTTATGATGCATCACGTGTGGACCCAAACAGAGTGCCACTCTTCTTTGACTGGCCTACATACCTGGTGCAATAGTTGCATGCAGGCCTCTTCAAGCTCCAGAAAGACATCCTCGATGCCTTCAAGTTTTCTTCTTACCTAGTATAGCTTTTATTTTTCTTCCAGGCAAAGAATTTAAGTTTCATCTCTACCACAACAAAAGACCAAGATGGAGCCCTCTTGCCTGTGTGTGAGTGGATGCCTCTCCTTTCAAAGGTAGAATCGTATTACCATTTTAATATGGAATTCTTGGGCCCTGCATTGAAGCTCATGTATGGTGCCATGCCAAGAATTCCCCAACAGATGTGGGATACTTTACAACACATCCACACAGAGGAAGGGGATTGGTTTATTTTGACACAGGGAGTGGTCGTTAGACTATATGGCTTCATAGAGAAGCCTTTTTGCTACCTTATTACGTCACTAAGTGATTGTTCACTCTAGAATACGTGAGGTAAATTGAGTTTATCAACAATAAATTTAGCATAGGTACTGGTAAAATAGGTACCTACCTCATGCCCTTTCAGTTTGAGGGTGTATCAATGTCAAAGAAAGGAGACCACGAGTGAATCGCTCAAACTTTGAGAAATCTAAAATTAGTTGAGTTACCATAGAAATGGAAGTATGACCCTACAGATAAATTCACTCAAAAGTAAGCTACCCTTAATCAAAGCCCCCTTCAAGAAATTTCATTCATCAGATAGGTAAATTGATAAACAGGGCAGGAACAATAAGGAGGATCAACCATTAGAATGGAACATTGAAAATATGTAGCCACTGCCTCCGTGGCATGATTTCTATGAACACTTAGTAGATCGGAGCCCTGATGTGAACCCAACCCACAAGCTGGATAACAAGGTCATCAAAAAATGAAGAAAAAGGGGAAGATTGGGATCATGCTAAAATATTAGCATGGTGGCAAATGAGATGTCACATACAAACATTTTCCAGGTATGGGACAAAGATTGACAAAGAGTTTTCTAAAAGGTATGACAATAACAATGACAAATGGTCCGAAACTCTTGCAGATAAAGTCCCTCTAGGCATCAATGGCGTCCCCATCAAACCCATTGAAGGTAAAATGAATATTGACAAAGGAAAAGGAAAAGAGATTGCCACTGAGAAAATAAAAGTCCCTAAAAGGAAACCTCGAAGCTTCATTCCCCCTTCTAGATCAGACATAGAGTCTGATGATGATACTCTTCTCCTCCATAGGAAGTGGAAAGTAGAATCAACAAAATGAGGAGAATCGCAAAGGAAAAGAGATGAAAGAGAAGAAAACAAGTAGAGTCACACTCTGAAGAAATAGAACACTCCAAATAAACAGAAGACTTTGAATAAATAGAGGATCAGGAGGAAACATGGGATCAACAAGAAGCATAGGAACAGGAGGATATGGGAGAAGCCTCTGAGCAAAATTTTGAGCACTAAGAAATAAATGAACAAGAATTAGTTGATACAGCTAAAAAATCATCCCTGTAGAAGAAACCCCTAACAAAGGAGAGGCTATAGTGAAAGCTACAACTGATACTGGCCACTCGAGATTGAAGAAAATTGTAGAAATTTATATGAAAGATCCTAAGAATATGTCAAAGACTAAAGGTAATGACCCACTGCAAAGACCAGGTATGTCTCCTATCAATATTGATACTCCTCATCACTCCCAAAGGAATTCCCCTCCCATTCTGAAGGTCATGGCAATACCTCTCCACCTTCCACTCACCAGCCTCCACCATCACCACCACCAACCCAAAATGATCCAAAAGCATCCTCGACTACCCCCACGAACCCTCTCACTAAGAAATAAAATGTGGATGCCTCTCTAGCCACTATTCCCTTCCCTTATACAACCAATATCCAGAGCTTCCAAACCATCCCTACCTCTTCTTCTGAAAGCAACCCTACCATTGCCAAGTTAAAAAAATTAAAAAAGGTAACCTTGAACGTTGCTACCTGGTTGAAATCATGTAGCACTCAGAGCTCTATGGATATAGCCCATACCAAGGAAGGGATAGTCCTAGACCCAATCAACATGCAACGTTCCACCCTAAATATGACGTCACTCATCCAAAAGCCCGAGGGAGAAATGACCCTAGAAGACTACCAAGATGAGATAACTACAGAATATATCACTCAACTACTAATGGAGGATAAGTGGGAAAAATATCAAGCCCACATGGGAACCATATACCTAAACATTGAATACTATAGAGAAGTACCTTAGGGTTGAGCAAGCGAGAAAGCGTTTAGAAGAGGCCTTAAACCAGCAAAAGACAATCGAGAAGGCCTTGAAGAATGAAGCAAAAAAATGGGAGCTAATGTTCAATGAAGCAGCCCCCTATAAGGAGAAATCTGAGAAGGCCAAAGAACAAATACAACTGTTAAACCAACAGGTTGAAGACCTCAAGAAGCAACTTTTAGATAACACTAACAAGACCAGTGGGCTGTCTAAATAAAAGTCCAGAATAGTAATAAGAGAAATTATGAAGATTAAAGAAACACTGGGTTGAGTGGAAGGTAAATTTGATAAATCTATCAATATCTTAAAGACCAGGTTATTTGTAGCAACAAAGATTCAAGTCTTGGCAAAAAGTATGCAAGCGATACTTGGATACAGGACATAGGATGAAAAAATGGTCCCAAGCCAAGCTTGCTGCCAGGAACTTTTTCAAGAGGCACAAGTTGGTAATAGAAGCTGCCAAGCTAATGTAGGAACTCAAGGCAGAAGCTAAGGCAATTTTGAAACATGTGAGCATAGCAAAAAACTATGGAATGCCTAGCTTCTAGGACAAAGATTTCAACTTCCTAATAGAAGATCAATTGAAGACTTTCTGGGAAAGTTTTGTAGAAGATGAGTCGAATATTGATAGTTGGGAAGAGCCGGTTCAAGAGGAACATATATTCAATATGGCTCAAGATATCACCCAAATCAACTCCTACCTGCATGAATTATATATGAAGTCAAAAATCCTATCATATGACAAGGTTGAGGAATTGGAATATTTGTACCTAACCTTTAAGGAGACTTCAGATATAGATGAAGAGACTTGGATAAAAGCATGCGCCACCTACAATGAAGTCACCCAAGAAAAGGACAAGCGGGAAAAGGCTAAAAAACCTCAGAAAGTAGTGCAGTAGCACCTAGACAGGACAAAATAGAGAAATCTACGAAAGAAGACTGCAAAGGGCAAAAAGCATTTTTTTGCTTGGTATCATTCCCCTTTCTCCCCTTACTTTTTTAAAGTTGTTCTTTGACTCCATTCCCTAATGGATAAAGGCTCTAGATTCTAACATTATACTAATAGAATTACCCCAGGAGGCACCAATAATATTGGTCAAAATGACCACATCCAGGGGAGTAAGGAGTAGTCTTCTTCAAATTTCACTAAGTATAGAAAATAGTTGCGACAGTGCAACATTTTGAAGGTCAAGGGTAGAGCTAAGGCAAAAAGTCGTGATAGCATGATATTTTGAAGATAAAGGTAAGCTAAGGGACAAAATTCATGACAGTGTAATATTTTGAAGGCCAAGGGTCGAGCTAAGGCAAAAAGTCATGACAACATGATATTTTGAAGGCCAAGGATAGAGCTAAGGCAAAAAGTCATGACAATGCAATATTTTGAAGATAAAGGTGGAGCTAAGGGCCAAAAGTCATGACAGCATGACATTTTGAAGGTCAAGGATCAAACCATGTCCAAAATTCATGACAACATGACATTTTGAAGACCTAGCATGAAGCCATGACCAAAAGCCACGATAACATGACATTTTGAAGGCCAAATATCAAGCCATAAACAAAAGTCACGATAACATGATATTTTGAAGACAAAGGTGGAGCTAAGGTCTAAAATTCATGACAGTGCAACATTTTGAAGACAAAGGCAGAGCTAAGGGCTAAAATTTGTGACAACGTGATATTTTGAAGACAAAGGCAGAGCTAAGGACTAAAAGTAGTGACAACGTGACATTTTGAAGACCAAGGGTCAAGCCATGACCAAAAGTTGCGATAACAGGACATTTTGAAGACAGGCAGAGCTAAGGGCAAAAAATCATGATAGCACAACATTTTGAAGACCAAGGATCAAGCCATGACCAAAATTCATGATAGCGCAACATTTTGAAGGCCAAAGCAATAATGAAGACAAAAAGTTGTGATGGCATGCCATTTTTGAGTAAAATATAGTTGGACCACGATGCCTCTAAAGAGATCAAGGAAGATCGTTGTAACAAGATCTTAACCATTTCTAGTTGAAGACTCCATGCTCTCATAACTGCCTCTTTACCAAAATGAGCCTATAGGCATAATGTTGTAACAAATTTCAATTTTTCTGTTATGTAAAACTATTATATATAGGATGAGCGACCTAAACAAATGGTTAGCTCTTAGGTGTTTACAAGGCTATGTATATAGACTTCTGAAAGCTAATAAAAGATCATCCATTATGGTTTCTGGCTCATTGGTGTTCTAAATCAAGTATGTATGGATTGTTAATTGCTATATAAGGTTAGGTTGAATGTAAATTGCTTTAATTCTTACTCTGAATTTATGCAACAAAGTTCTGCTAACTCTGAAATTAACTTTACCAATAAGCTTACATTTAAATAGATTTTCACCAGAAGTTTAGTTTCTCTATTTTGGTGGTTCAAATATATGCTTCTCTATAAAAGGTTCTATAATAGTTGTTTTGTTGTTATCTAATATGTACCCTTTAATCGACTTCTAGAAATAGCTATATTTCCATCTCTTTATGCATTTCTCTCTCTCTCTCCATTTTCCTAAAAGAAGCAAGGAACCAGCCTCCTCTGGATATTGAATTGGGTAAACTCTGTTTTATCTCGGTCTTTCAATATTATAAAAGTCTTGGGTGTAAACATAACCAAAGGCAGATTTTGCACCAACACCACCATAGCGACAACTCTCGTACAATAGAACACAAGTCCCCCTTAGACCTGGAATTAAATCATTATTTGTGGTAGTCTGCTTTGCACGTTATTCACAATTAAATTTAGTATACATATACATCTGGTGTTTGGTTCCGCTCAGTTTGACTTGTCAGTATTTGAAAGTTATTATACAGTTTGAATGGTTCTTCTTACCGTAAGGGAAGTTTGTTCATGCAATGACTTAAATTTCTTGTGGTAGTTGTGTCCTGAAAAGAAGTGGAAGCTGATCATGCCTACAAAACCTTCCTATAGAAAAATTCTCAATGCAAAATATAGGCTTGCTTCCATTCTAGACATTCAATTCAATCTATTATTAGTCTAAGCATATTTTTCAAAATTCATTTGATTGGATGTAAGTTTTAGGTCCACTCAAGTATTAATTAGCTTGAATTGGCATTCTTATGAAGTTTTTGTACCATTTGAATGGTTATTCTGGTCGTCTATTTAAGGGAAGCTATAATTAAATAAGGGTGTTGCGCGATGACTTAAATTTCTTGTGGTGGCGTGTTCTAAGAGAATTGGAAGCACCCGCCTCAAATTTGTCAATCTTATTTTTTATTTATTAGTTTGCAATCTGTCATCCTCACAATAAAATATGATCACCTTATTGAATAGGTCATATTTAGTTGGCTTTGGCTTGCTCATGGATTTTGAAGGAATACCATAATCCATGATCACAGTTGTACCAATTTAAAAACAATTGGTTTATTTATTTATTTTTGGTTATTCATAGAATAAGTATCGTTTTCATCATTTTATATTTGTAGGAGCGGTTTGGATGTGAAAGCTACCATTATACTCTCTAACTTAGGTAAATTTTACTCAAAGTGAGTGGACCTCGGAGGGGCTCAAAATTGGAATTGATTTATTAGTAAGCATTGCTATATATATTCATAACCTATATTAATGTAGTTTTTAAATACAAAGGAAATTAGTAACATCATTGGATGGTGCCACTATAAACCCTAGTTTGAAGAAGTTAACAAGACTCCAATCCTCTAACACATCAAACTAGGACAACCAATCTAGGACAACCGATCAACAAACACTAGATCATTACCATCCAACCTATCCTCATATAAGTGTGTGTTGTGGTTTGAACCTTGGACCTTCCAAAAAGAGGTCAAATGCCTAACCACTATGGCGTCCTTGTTAAACAAATATAATAAATTATATTAATCAATAAAATGATCAATTTAATATAATATAATTAATAGATGATATGTGTTGGATATATTTCATAATTATGATTATAATAAATATGATTGTGTTTCACATAATAAAGGTTTTTTTTCTAAAAAAGTCATAATTTTATGTTAAGTAAATATGAAATTATATTCTTCAATGCCTCTTTGGAACTTCTTCAAAATTTCAATAGAGACCTAAAAATCAGGTTGTTTATACATTATAATTAGTTATCCCTATCATGCTAAGTTCTATTCTTAAACACATTCCTATTTTATCAAATAGTATCCTTTAAAACACTAACTTCTAAGTTTTTTTTTTAAAGTTACTTTATTTTTGTTTGCTTTGGAGAGTATTAATCTCCTCGGATAGAGATTTGGACCAACTATAATGCATTGCCCTCATTGAATTCCTATACTAAGCACATACCTGGATCAATGTGAAGTGTCTCCTTTGAGATTTCATTTGCTTTCCTATTCAGTTCTCTATAAATATGTCAAAAATTAAGAGCTTCACTTCAATCCATAGCTTCTTTTATTTGAGAGAAGACAGGTTGTAGAATTATGTTTTCCATCCTAAAAACACCAAGCATTCAGTTTATTACCACCTATTAGTCTTCATAGATTTGAATTTTTTGTATTCATTTTGATCTACCAACTGAACCAACAATTAGAGGGTCATAATTTTAACATAATTATTAGAACATTCTCCTAATCTAATCTTAAATTTAAAATAATGGGAGTCAAAAATATATAGTAATGCTCCTACTACACAAAATCTAGGTACCCCCTATGTAGCCCCATCAAAAAAACCCCAGGCTCCTCATTTATCAATATTTGGAGGAATGATTTGTTGGTTTACCTTTGTTGTTTTTGAAACCTTACAATTATTGAAACTTCCAATGATTTGGGAGGAGACCTACCAAGTAGTCTTCTCATGATCGTAAAATATTATTGCATTGCTAGATAACCATACTCCCTAAGACACAAACAATGGGAGAGTTGTAAAACATTTATAAGACCTATTTTCAAATCAATAATTTAAGCACTCTCCTAAGGAATGTTCTTGCCATCCTATAAGAAGCTTTAATGGTGCTATAACCTCCCTCCAAACCTGTATGGTAAAGGAGAAAGAAACCAGTAAATGATCAATTATTTCATTGCTTTACTTACATAAATGACACCTTCTTGGACCATTCAAATTTCTCTTCTATAATAACTCCCATGTCATAACCTTATTTTTCATGGAAATCCATAGGAGTAGTATTGTCTTCAATGGGGCTTTTTGCTTCCCAAGTGTCTTCCACCATCATGTTAGATTGTCATTACTATATTTCAATAGAGTCTTTTTCCCCAACTTTGGAGTGTACTCCCTTATAGATCCATTCTTTTTCTAGATCAATTTATCATTTCTTCTCACAACTTGATATATCCAACTTTAAGTTTCCCCTTATATTCTTTCCACTAGTGTGTCTCCTAGTCTTGAAGCCCTAACACTATTACTTCCTTCCATCCCTGAATTTATTTTGTAGAAGATTCAAGATCAGATGCTTGGGTGAGATTTCCAATCCCTTGAGCTCTTAGGGTATGAATTACATTATTTAGTAGTCTATGCATATCACCACAATCAATCCTAGGGTCTAGTCCTAGTCTTATCCTTGAACCATCCCCTATTTTCCAAGCAAGCCAATCACATACAATATAAAAGGCCTAAATCATTGCCTTCCAACATATTGAAACATTATAGGTTTGCTTCATTGGCACCATTATCATAACTATGAATAGCTCTAAATAATATTCATGTATTATCTTATTCCATGAGCATTCCTTTGATATTATCTTCCAAACACACTTTGCTGCTAGAGCCTTACTAAATAGGAAGATGTTCTTAAGTCCCCATCCTCCATTTTCCTTAGGCTTGGCTAAGGATCATCATTTAACCAAGGGAGTACCTTAAATTTCCCTTTTCCCTATCCATAAGAACCTATAGCTTATCTATCTAATTTTTTCAAAACTCCTTTTGCTCTATGAGCTAAAGATTGACAATATGATATTGTTGCCTCCAACATAGACTTGACCAAAGTCAATATCCACCCTAAAGAGATTCATTTGCTGCACCATATATTAATTATTCCTTCCACCTTATTTATCAACCAATTACAGTCTTGTTTAGTATAGTCATTGGGTTTTAAAAAGAGCCCCAAATATTTAAACCCCTCTTGAAGATCAAATCTCTTAAAGTGAAAAAGTTGACCTATTACTATGGTTTGATTTTGATCCACATAGTTAAAAGAGATGCTTGAATTCTCTGCATTAATATTCATACCTATTTCCAAACAAAAATATCTAAAGAATGTTTTAACTTCTCTACAACTCTTACTATTTTATTAGTGAGAAGGAGAGCATCATCTACAAAAAGTAGATGGGTGACTTCCATTGTTCTACCTATTCTAATTCCCTTTACTGCTCATCTCTTGGCTTCTATAGAACACCTAATTAATTTCTTAGCTACCAAAAGAAATAATAGTGGTGACAAGGGACAACCTTGTATAACCCCCCGAGAAGCTTTGAAGAACTGAGAGGTTGACCCATTAACCAAAATTGCAAAAGAAACTGAATAAAAACATCCCATAATCCAGTTCACCATCTGCAAATAGAACCCAATATGAGTAAGTATCATTCTTAAATACAAGCAATTAACTTTGTCAAAAGCCTTGGAGAGATCCAACTTCATCACCATTGTTGGTAATTTCTTTAATTATATGGTATGAAGATTTTTTTGAGTAGCACCAATTGGTTCATGAATTTGTCTACCATGTAGAAAATTGAATTACTCAATAGATATAGAAGTAGAGAAGAACCTTTTAATTCTTGATACACAAATAAATTGGTATGAAATCATAAAAGGAGGAAGGATTGTCCCTTTTTAGAATAAGAGCAATGATTGTAGAGTTGAAGACTACATTTACCCTTACTTTTAGCCTAGACTCCTCCATGACCTTAAGTGGGTTAGACTCCAAAATGTCATAGAGTCTAATAATGAATTCCACAGTCCACCTGTCAAGTTCTATACACTTATCTTTTGAAAAATAATTTAAAACAACTTTGAGATCCTCCTTTGATATTTCCTTAATGAAATCGTCATTGGCTTTCTCATATATAAATCTAGAAAAGAGAGAAGCTATTTTAATTATTTTAGCTATATTAACTTGACTAGGATCCTTGTATAGTTGACCAAAATGCCTTACATTCATGTTTGCTATTTCTTTAAAGGAGGAGACTTTATTTCCATATTGTCCCTATATCTCCCAAATTGTATTTTATTTTTTTTTGTGATTTGTAAAGCTATGAGAAACATTATTGTTCTCATTCCCACTTGCGATCCATAGTGCTCTAATTTTGAGCCTCCATCGTGCTTATCTCTTTGCTAACAATCTTCTCTTATTCTATTCCAAAATTTTATATTTAAGCCTTATCTCATCCATTTCATTGTCAAAGACATCTACTAGAAGCACTACAAGATCCTCCTCAATATCCCTTAGGTTTTTCTCGTTCATCATTTTTTTATGGGACCACTAAACCACTACTTCCTTAACCCTTTTTAGATTTGCTAAAAATTGTATACTAGCATATTCTCTCAAACTAGGATCAAACTTCACCCATTCTGATTTGACTAGAGTTACAAATATATCATCTTTTAGCCACTCAGAATTGAATTTAAAAGGATAATTTATTTTCTTATAATAAGAATTATAGGGGAGTTATCAGAGTCTCCTCTGACTTCAATCCAAGACTTTAATCTATAAGTGTCATTTACCAAACTCTTTTCTACTAAGAATTTGTCTAGATTTTTAGAAATTCTATCAACTATTGTCCTCATGTTTCTCCAAGTTGGGATAGATTTTATAGCCACCAAGTCTACCAGCCCCTTGGATTTAAAATTTTGGATAAATTAACTAGCGAGTGGATCAGTTATAGTAGCAAAACCATGCAATTCACTCCTCAAGAGAGTTACTTTTAAATCACCTCCTAAAATTAATTTATTAGCATCTAAAAACTTTTGATCCATAAACTTATTCCAATACTGCATCCTATATTTATAGAGGCCATAAATGTTCACCACTATAACTATTTTCTCAATATCTATTGCAAAGAATTTAGTCCCTACTCCTAAGTCAAGCAATCCAAATTTAGCTAGCCTAAACTGATTTTCCTTCCACCCTATAGTCACTCCTCTTGAGGCTCCTTTAGCATCAGTGGCCAAAAATTCTCATTTTTAAGCAATATATTGAGATCTTCCATCACTTTCACAGCTAACCCTTTTGTCTATTTGAATTAGTAAAATATTTGGATAAAGTTGTATGCAAAATATATTTAACTAAAAACTTCTATTTTTTTAAACTTAATAAATGTGAGTTTTATTGTTAAGAATTTGCATATATATATATATATATATATATATATATATATATATATATATTTATTTATTTATTTATTTATTTATATATATTATTTTTTTGGATTTAGGCAGTGTGATAAACCCCTACAATCGACACACAAGGCTGGGTAGTCCCCTCCCATCCATGACCCCTCGTAAAGCCGAGAGATACACTTATCAATAGGGGTTTAACACACAATCCCACACACACGTCACGATTTGAATTTTGAACCTCCTAAAGAAGAGCCAAACCTTGAATCATTGTTTTGTCCCCTCAAGACTCAATAATTTGAATTATTAATATTCTATATATATTTATGGGTTAGAGAACTTATGTCTAATATATATTATCCATATTTTATTTTAACTTGTGTTTATTGTATTTTTTTAGAGAACTTGTGTATTTTTTGGAGGGGAAGTAAGGTAAAATATAGTGGGTGGCATAATTGAGGGTACACTCTCCAAGGATATAGTGGGGACCTCCCTTGTTGTGATTTTAACTTGGGTAACTTGGATGAGTGTCCAACAACATACTGCGCAAGTGTATGATGAGCTTTTATACCCATAAGTGCATGTAATGAGAGAGCAATAGTATATTCTTCTTGTGTTACTTCATTAGTATCTATTGGTTGTTGTTTTGTATCAATGATTGTCTTTGATTGAATTATATATTCTTCTTCATTAGTGTTATATTCCACTTGAAAGGTTTGATGCAATGTACAGGCTTGATCTCTTAGATGATAGGAATGACATTTAAAGAAAAAAAATCTTGAGGAATGTTCATTATAACAAAAATGATGATGAACATTAGAATCATGTTTATAGGGTGCCACATCTTGAATTTTATTTTTGACTTCTTGAGCTATACGGATGGCATCATCGAGAGTACATGGATCATGCATGCCCACTTCCTTTCTTATTTCATACCTGATACCATGAATAAAATTGGATACAACTACTATTGGATTCAATTCATGTTTATAGGTAAGAATACTTGTGAACACATTGACATAGTCTTCTACTAAACCGACTTGCTTGAGTTCCATAAGGTGAACCACATATGATGAGGAAGAAACATTATCAAATATTTTAAGGAATATTTCCTTAATTTTAGGCCACATAAGGGAATTATTATGTTGATGGAGCTACCATAACAACGACTGATAGGCTTGGGTACCCAGTTTATAAGATGCAAATAAGACACGGTCGATCTCTGGAATATGGTATAGATAAAAAATACCATCCATTTTGGCTAACCAACCTTTGGGATCATATCCCTCAAAAGTGGGCATGTCAGTACAAGAAAATTGAACATCATGAGATCATTATAAGAATAAAGAGGCATCACTTGCTAAAGGATCAAAATCAAAAGTAGTTTTTGGAGGTACTGATGCTTAGTGAGCATTTAAATGTTGAGGGTTGACAATAGCTTGAGAGACTTCATTACCTTGAGGGAGAATTTTAGACATTGAATCCCGTATATCTTGTAGTACTTAATACATAGTAGCAATATCTTTTTGTTGTTTCCCTAGACAATGATGCACACCTACATCCACACTAAGGAGAATTTTAGTGACAAGGTATTATCAGATATAGATACGGTTTTCTTGGTTAGACGAAGTGCCATTATGGTCTAGTGTAGGAGGAGTGGAATTATTATTATTTAGAGAAGCCATGGACCAGTGGTGAGGGTTAAAACTATTAATTCTAAATGGAGAGTTATGCCTCGTACCTTTATTTTGTAGTTGTTATTTTGGTGTATTTAGAGATCCCTCGTTTGGTCTATATGTGTGTTGTAATATTTTGTTCACTCCTCTAGTCAACTTGTTTGGATTGATTTGATCATTCTAGGGGAGTTATCAGAGTCTCCTCTGACTTTAATCTATAAGTGTCATTTACCAAACTCTTTTCTACTAAGAATTTGTCTAGATTTTTAGAAATTCTATCAACTCTTGTCCTCATGTTTCTCCAAGTTGGGATAGATTTTATAGGCACCAGGTCTACCAGCCCCTTGGATTCAAACTTTTGGATAAATTACCTAGCGATTGGATCATTTCTAGCATCAAAACCATGCAATTCACTCCTCAAGAGAGTTAAGTTTAAATCACCTCCTGAAATTAAATTATTAGCATCTAAAAACTTTTGATCCATAAACTTATTCCAATATTGCATCCTATATTTATAGAGGCCATAAATTTTCACCACTATAACTATTTTCTCAAGATCTATTGCAAAGAATTTAGTCCCTGCTCCTAAGTGAAGCAATGCAAATGTAGCTAGCCTAAACTAATTTTCCTTCCACCTTATAGTCACTCCTCTTGAGGCTCCTCTAGCATCAGTGGCCAAAAATTCTCATTTTTAAGCAATATATTGAGATCTTCCATCACTTTCACAGCTAACCCTTTTGTCTATTTGAATTAGTAAAATCTTTGGATAAAGTTGTATGCAAAATATATTTAACTAAAAAATTTTATTTTTTTAAACTTAATAAATGTGAGTTTTATTGTTAAGAATTTGCATATATATATATATATATATATATATATATATATATATATATATATATATATATATATATATATATATTACTTTTTTGGATTTAAGGTCGTGTGATAAACCCCTACGACCAATACACAAGGCTGGGTAGTCTCTTGCCATCCATGACCCCTCGTAAAACTGAGATATACCCTTATCAATAGGGGTTTAACACACAATCCCACACACACATCACGGTTTGACTTTTGGACCTCCTGAAGAAGATCCAAACTTTGAATCGTTGTGTTGTCCCCTCAAGACTCAATACTTTGCATTATTAATATTCTATATATATTTTTGGGTTAGAGAACTTATGTCTAATATATATTATCCATATTTTATTTTAACTTGTGTTTATTGTATTTTTTTAGATAACTCATGTATTTTTTGGGGGAAAAGTAAGGTAAAATAGAATGGATGGCATAATTGGGGGTACACTCTCCAAGGACACAATGGGGGCCTCCATTTTTATGATTTTAACTCGGGTAACTTGGATGAGAGTCCAACAACATACTGCTCAGGTGTATACTTCTTAAGCCCTCAAATCATTTACCTCTCCAAGGTCTTTCTCCATTTGGATATTGGACATCATTAGGAAGATAAATTGAATGTCATCCAATTGATATACATTTATTATAATGGCTCCTAAATACTTCACCAAATGGATCGAAGAGATGTCTTTAGACTTATCCATTAGAATCCAAGTCTCTAAGTTCATCCCAAATCATTTTATCATCTATTACAATGTCCATTTTATGCTAATCTATGACAAAGGAACATCCTTCAAGAATAAGGATGTCTACACGTTTTCTACTAAATACAAGATTCAACACATTGTACAACTTAGTATACTCAAGGTTGGAGCAATTCTATTACATAAAAATATTTTAACACAAGATATGATATCACACGAATGAATGCAAATAAATAAATACGCCACTTAAGGAGGGCAAAGTACTATATTTACTTAAAGAGGGCAGAGTCTCTTTCGAATACGCAAATGGATATATGATCGATGATAATAAATGAAATATACTATACTCCTATTTATACATAAATCGATGAATAATAATTAAATTGAAAATATAGCTAACTACGTTATATTAGGGTTGTAACATGGCTCCCTTCCTCGGAAAGATTTGTCCTCAAAGCTGGAAATGACTAGAAAATAATTTCTAGTTCCCATGTAGTATCTTATTCTAGGAGGTCTTGCTATTTAATTAGAAATTCTTTAATCTGGCGAGATTGAATATGATGTACTCTAGTTTACAATATTGCTTCAGGTGGAAGAATTATTCTCCCTTCTTCATCTATTACTAAAATCTCTATTCGGGATTGCACCTTCTAGCCAAGCACTTCTTTGAGACAAGATACATGAAAAACAAGATGTATATGAGAAGAGGATGGAATCTCCAATTGATATGCGACTTCACCAATGTGACGAACTACTTTTTAGGGCTCATAAAATCAAGGAGTCAAATTCTGATTAGACTTGATCTTCAAGGATAACTACTTATAAGGTTGTAGGTGCAAAATAACCATATCTCCTAAATTGAATTGTCATTCTAAATGATGTAATTTGTGTTTCTACTTCATACGATTTTGTGCCTGGGTCAAATTATCTTTAAGAAGGTTGAACCTTGTTTGATGATGTTGAAACAAGTCATCAAAATGTGCTATATTGGTAGATCCTAGAACTAACTTCTCCATGGAATGTGAGCTAACAATATTAGAAGGTGGAGATTGAATTCCTTGAAGAAAAATAATCTTCCTATTCTCTATGCACTTGATGTATAATTTTTAAATATTAATAGTAATATCATCGAGTTGAGATAGCCATTCTACACCTAAAATGACATTTGAACTCCCTAAGTTCAGAATGAAGAGATTTCCCCACAAATTATAAATCCCCATTTTTATCGATACTGAATGTTTGTCCCACAATTTGAGCATTACCACCATTTGCAATAAATACTTGAAACTTATCTTGATTAGAAGTATTTATATACAAGTTCAAATATTTGGCAGTGTTGAAATCAATAAAGTTATGTGTACTACCGAAGTCAATCAACACATTAATACATTTGTGCCTAATAAATCCTTATACCTTAATTGTATGATGATATTTTATACACATAAGTGCATGTACTGAGAGAGTAATAGTATCTTCTTCTTGTGTTACTTCATTAGTATCTATTGGTTGTTGTTTTGTATCAGTGAGTGACTCTGATTGAATTATATCTTCTTCTTCATTAGTGTCATATTCCACTTGAAAGGTTTGATGCACTACACAGGATTGATATCTTAGATGATAGGAATTATATTTAAATCAAAAAAAATCTTGAGGAATGTTCATTATTGCAAAAAGGATGATGAAAATTAGAATCGCGTTTATAGGGTGCCACATCTTGAAGTTTATTTTCAGTTGCTTGAGCTATACGGGTGGCATCATCAAGAGTACATGGATCATGCATGCCCACTTCCTTTATTATTTTATACCTGATACCATGAAGAAAAGTGGATACCACTACTTCTAGATTCAATTCATGTGTATAGGTAAGAATACTTGTGAACACAGTGACATAGTCTTCTACTGAACTGACTTGCTTGAGTTCCATAAGGTGAACCACATATGATGAGGAAGAAAATTTATCAAATATTTTAAGTAATATTTCCTTAATTTTACGTGACATAAGGGAATTATTATGTTGATGGAGCTACCATAACAACAACTGATAGGCCTGGATACCAAGTTTATAAGATGTAAATACAACACAATCGATCTCTGGAATATGGTATAGACAAAAAATACCATCCATTTTAGCTAACTAACCTTTGGGATCATATCCCTAAAAAGTGGGCATGTCAGTACAAGAAAATTGAACATCATGAGATCATTCTAAGAATCAAGAGGTATCACATGTTGAAGGATCAAAATCGAAAGAAGTTTTTGGAGGTACTGATGCTTATTGAGCATTTAAAGGTTGAGGGTTGACAATAGCTTGAGAGGCTTGATTATCTTGAGGGAGAAGTTTAGACATTGAATCCCATATATCTTTAGTACTGAATAAATAGTAGCAATATATTTTTGTTGTTTCCCTAGACAATGATGCACACCTACGTCCACACTAAGGGGAACTTTAGTGATAAGGTCTTCTCAGATATAGACACAATTTTCTTGGTTAGACGAAGTGCCATTATGGTCTAGTGTAGGAGGAGTGGAATTATTATGATTTAGAGAATCCATGGACTAGTGGTGAGGGTTAAAACTATTAATTCTAAAAGAAGAGTTATGCTTTGTACCATTATTTTGTAGTTATAATTTTGGTGTATTTAAGGATCCCTTGTTTGGTCTATACGCATGTTGTAATATTTTGTTCACTCCTCTAGTCAAATTTTTTGGATTGATTTGATCATTATAGGGGATTGATCAGAATATCCTCTAACTTCAATCCAAAACTTTAATCTATAAGTGTCATTTACCAAACTCTTTGCTACTAAGAATTTGTCTAGTCTCTTAAAAATTCTATCAACTCTTGTCCTCATGTTTCTCCAAGTTGGGATAGATTTTATAGGCACCAGGTCTACCAGCCCCTTGGATTCAAATTTTTTGGATAAAGTAACTAGCGAGTGGATCATTTCTAGCAGCAAAACCATGCAATTCACTCCTCAAGAGAATTAAGTTTAAATCACCTCCTGAAATTAAATTATTAGCATCTAAAAACTTTTGATCCATAAACTTATTCCAATATTGCATCCTATATTTATAGAGGTCATAAATGTTTACCACTATAACTATTTTCCCAATATCTATTGCAAAGAATTTAGTCCCTGCTCCTCAGTGAAGCAATGCAAATGTAGCTAGCCTAAACTGATTTTCCTTCCACCCTATAGTCACTCCTCTTGAGGCTCCTCTAGCATCAATGGCCAAAAATTCTCATTTTTAAGAAATATATTGAGATCTTCCATCACATTCACAGCTAACCCTTTTTTCTATTTGAATTAGTAAAATCTTTGGATAAAGTTGTATGCAAAATATATTTAACTAAAAACTTCTATTTTTTTAAACTTAATAAATGTGAGTTTTATTGTTAAAAATTTGCAATATATATATATATATATATATATATATATATATATATATATATATATATATATATATATATATATATATATATATATATATATATATATTATTTTTTTTGGATTTAGGCAGTGTGATAAACCCCTACGACCAACACACAAGGCTGGGTAGTCTCCTGCCATCAATGACCCCTCGTAAAACTGAGATATACACTTATCAATAGGGGTTTAACACACAATCCCACACACACATCACGGTTTGAATTTTGGACCTCCTGAAGAAAAGCCAAACCTTGAATCGTTGTGTTGTCCCCTCAAGACTCAATAATTTGCATTATTAATATTCTATATATATTTTTGGTTTAGAGAGCTTATGTCTAATATATATTATCCATATTTATTTTAACTTGTGTTTATTGTATTTTTTAGAGAACTTGTGTATTTTTTGGGGGGGAAGTAAGGTAAAATAGAATTGGTGGCATAATTGGGGGTACACTCTCCAAGGACACTGTTGGGGCCTTCCTTTTTGTGATTTTAACTCGGGTAACTTGGATGAGAGTCCAACAACATACTGCTCAGGTGTATACTTCTTAAGCCCTCAAATCATTTACCTCTCCAAGGTCTTTCTCCATTTGGATATTGGACATCATTAGGAAGATAAATTGAATGTCATCCAATTGATATACATTTATTATAATGGCTACTAAATACTTCACCAAATGGATCGAAGAGATGTCTTTAGACTTATCCACTAGAATCCAAGTCTCTAAGTTCATCCCAAATCATATTCTCATCTATTACAATGTCCATTTTATGCTAATCTATGACAAAGGAACATCCTTAAAGAATAAGGATGTCTACATGTTTTCTACTAAATACTAGATTCAAAACATTGTACAACTTAGTATACTCAGGGTTGGAGCAATTCCGTTACATAAAAATATTTTAACACAAGATATGATATCACACAAATGAATGCAAATAAATCAATACGCCACTTAAGGAGGGCAAAGTACTATATTTACTTAGAGAGGGCGGAGTCTCTTCTGAATACGCAAATGGATATATGATCAATGATAATAAATGAAATATACTATACTCCTATTTATACATGAATCGATGAATAATAATTAAATTGGAAATATAGTCGACTAGGCTATATTAGGGTTGTAACATGGCTCCCCTCCTCGAAAAGATTTGTCCTCAAAGCTGGAAATGACTAGAAAATAATTTATAGCTCCCATGTAGCATCTTATTCTAGGAGGTCTTACTATTTAATTGGAAATTCTTTAATCTGGCGAGATCGAAGATGATGTACTCTAGTTTAAAATATTGCTTCAAGTGGAAGAATTATTCACCCTTCTTCATCTATTACTAGAAGCTCTATTCGGGATTGTACCTTCTAGCCAATAACTTCTTTGAGACAAGATACATGAAAAAAAATATGTATATGAGAAGAGGATGGAAGTTCCAATTGATATGCGACTTCACCAATGTGACGAACTACTTTTTAGGGCTCATAAAATCAAGGAGTCAAATTCTTATTAGACTTGATCTTCAAGGATAACTACTTATAAGGTTGTAGATACAAAATAACCATATCTCCTACATTGAATTGTCATTATAAATGATGTAATTCATGTTGCTGCTTCATACGATTCTGTGTCTAGGTCAAATTATCTTTAAGAAGGTTGAGCCTTGTTTGATGATGTTGAAACAAGTCATCAAAATGAGCTATGTTGGTAGATCCTAGAACTAACTTCTCCATGGAATGTGAGCTAACAATATTAGAAGGTGGAGATTGAATTCCTTGAAGAAAAATAATCTTCCTATTCTCTATGCACTTGATGTATAATTTTTAAATATTAATAGTAATATCATCGAGTTGAGATAGCCATTCTACACCCAAAATGACATTTGAACTCCCTAAGTTCATAACGAAGAGAGTTCCCCACCAATTATAACTCCCCATTTTTATCGATACTAGAGATGTTTGGCCCACACATTGAGCATTACCACCATTTGCAATAAATACTTAAAACTTATCTTGCTTAGAAGTATTTATATACAA
Organism: Wollemia nobilis; assembly: GCA_028583015.1. NCBI lineage: Eukaryota > Viridiplantae > Streptophyta > Pinopsida > Araucariales > Araucariaceae > Wollemia > Wollemia nobilis. The sequence goes on from JAQPPZ010002499.1 coordinate 10,724,201, forward strand.
ATTTAAATATTTGGCAATGTTGAAATCAATAAAGTTATATGTACTACCAGAGTCAATCAACACATTAATACATTTGTGCCTAATAAATCCTTGTACCTTAATTGTATGATGAGCTTTTATACCCATAAGTGCATGTACTGAGAGAGCAATAGTATCTTCTTCTTGTGTTACTTCATTAGTATATATTGGTTGTTGTTCTGTATCAGTGAGTGACTCTGATTGAATTATATCTTCTTCTTCATTAGTGTCATATTCCACTTGAAAGGTTTGATGCACTGCACAGGTTTTATATCTTAGATGATAGGAATGATATTTAAATATAAAAAAAATCTTGAGGAATGTTCATTATTGCAAAAAGGATGATGAACATTAGAATCGTGTTTATAGGGTGCCACATCTTGAATTTTATTTTTTACTACTTGAGCTATACGGGTGGCATCATCAAGAGTACATGGATCATGCATGCCCACTTCATTTATTATTTTATACTTGATACCATGAATAAAAGTGGATACCAATACTACTGGATTCAATTCATGTGTATAGGTAAGAATACTTGTGAACACAGTGACATAGTCTTCTACTGAACTGACTTGCTTGAGTTCCATAAGGTGAACCACATATGATGAGGAAGAAAATTTATCAAATATTTTATGTAATATTTCCTTAATTTTAGGCCACATAAGGGAATTATTATGTTGACGGATCTACCATAACAACCACTGATAGGCTTGGATACTAAGTTTATAATATGTAAATATGACACGATCGTTCTTTGGAATATGATATAGACAAAAAATACCATCCATTTTGGCTAACCAACCTTTGGGATCATATCACTTAAAAGTGGGTATGTCAGTACGATAAAATTGAACATCATGATATCATTCTAAGAATCAAGAGGCATCACATGCTGAAGGATCAAAATCGAAAGAATTTTTTGGAGGTACTGATGCTTAGTGAGCATTTAAAGGTTGAGGGTTGACAATAGCTTGAGAGGCTTGATTATCTTGAGGGAGAATTTTAGACATTGAATCCCATATATCTTTTAGTACTGAATAAATAATAGCAATATTTTTTTTTTGTTTCCCTAGACAATGATGCACACCTACGTCCACACTAAGGGGTATTTTAGTGATAAGGTCTTCTCAGATATAGACAGTTTTCTTGGTTAGACAAAGTGCCATTATGGTCTAGTGTAGGAGGAGTGGAATTATTATGATTTAGTGAAGCCATGGACCAGTGGTGAGGGTTAAAACTATTAATTCTAAATGAAGAGTTATGCCCCGTACCTTGATTTTGTAGTTGTTATTTTGGTGTATTTAGGGATCCCTCATTCGGTCTATATGTTTGTTGTAATATTTTGTTCACTCCTCTAGTCCACTTGTTTGGATTGATTTGATCATTATAGGAGAGTGATCAGAGTCTCCTCTAACTTCAATCTAAGAATTTAATCTATAAGTGTCATTTACCAAACCCTTTGCTACTAAGAATTTGTCTAGTCTCTTAAAAATTCTATCAACTCTTGTCCTCATGTTTATCCAAGTTGGGATAGATTTTATAGCCACCAGGTCTACTAGCTCCTTGGATTCAAACTTTTGGATAAATTAAATAGCGAGTGGATCAGTTCTAGCAGCAAAACCATGCAATTCACTCCTCAAGAGAGTTAAGTTTAAATCACCTCCTGAAATTAAATTATTAGCATCTAAAAACTTTTGATCCATAAACTTATTCCAATATTGCATCCTATATTTATAGAAGCCATAAATATTCACCACTATAACTATTTTTCCAAGATCTATTGCAAAGAATTTAGTCCCTTCTCCTAAGTCAAGCAATGCAAATTTAGCTAGCCTAAAATGATTTTCCTTCCACCCTATAGTCACTCCTCTTGAGGTTCCTCTAGCATCAGTGGCCAAAAATTATCATTTTAAAGCAATATATTGAGATCTTCCATCACTTTCATAGCTAACCCTTTTGTCTATTTGAATTAGTAAAATCTTTGGATAAAGTTGTATGCAAAATATATTTAACTAAAAACTTTTATTTTTTTAAACTTAATAAATGTGAGTTTTATTGTTAAGAATTTGCATATATATATATATATATATATATATATATATATATATATATATATTGGATTTAGGTAGTGTGATAAACCTCTACGACTGACACACAAGGCTGGGTAGTCTCCTCCCATCCATTAACCCTCGTAAAACTGATATATTCACTTATCAATAGGGGTTTAACACACAATCCCACACACATGTCAAGGTTTGAATTTTGGACCTCCTGAAGAAGAGCCAAACCTTGAATTGTTGTGTTGTCCCCTCAAGGCTCAATATTTTGCATTATCAATATTCTATATATATTTTTGGGTTAGAGAACTTATGTCTAATATATATTATCCATATTTTATTTAAACTTGTGTTTATTTTATTTTTAGAGAACTTTTGTATTTTGGGGGGGAAGTAAGGTAAAATAGAATGGGTGGCATAATTGGGGGTACACTCTCCAAGGACACAGTGGGGGCCTCTCTTTTTGTGATTTTAACTCGGGTAACTTTGATGAGTGTCTAACAACATACTGCTCAGGTGTATACTTATTAAGCCCTCCAATCATTGACCTCTCCAAGGTCTTTCTCCATGTGGATATTGGACATCATTAGGAAGATAAATTGAATGTCATCCAATATATATACATTTATTATAATGGCTACTAAATACTTCACCAAATGGATCGAAGAGATGTATTTATACGTATCCACTAGAATCCAACTCTCTAAGTTCATCCCAAATCATATTCTCATCTATTACAATGTCCCTTTTATGCTAATCTATGACAATGGAACATCCTTCAAGAATAAGGATTTCTAGACGTTTTCTACTAAATACAAGATTCAACACATTGTACAACTTAGTATACTCAAGGTTGGAGCAATTATGTTACATAAAACAATTTAACACAAGATATTATATCACACGAATGAATGCAAATAAATCAATACACAACTTAAGGAGGGCAAAGTACTGTATCCACTTAGAGAGGATGGAGTCTCTTCTGAATACGCAAATGGATATATGATCAATGATAATAAATAAAATATACTATACTCTTATTTATACATGAATCGATGAATAATAATTAAATTGGAAATATAGCTGACTAGGCTATATTAGGGTTGTAACATGGCTCCCCTCCTCAAAAAGATTTGTCCTCAAAGCTGGAAATGACTAGAAAATAATTTCTGGTTCCCATGTAGCATCTTATTCTGGTAGGTCCTGCTATTTAATTAGAAATTATTTAACCTGGAGAGATCGAATATGATGTACTTTGGTTTACAATATTGCTTCAAGTGGAAGAATTATTCGCCCTTCTTCATCTATTACTGGAAGCTCTACCCAAGATTGCACCTTCTGGCCAATCACTTCTTTGAGACGAGATACATGCAAAACTAGATGTATATGATAAGAGGGTGGAAGCTCCAATTGATATGCAACTTCACCAATGCGACGAACTACTTTGTAGGACTCATAAAATCAAGGAGTCAAATTTTTATTAGACTTGATCTTCAAGGACAACTACTTATAAGGTTATAGATGAAAAATAACCATATCTCCTACATTGAATTATCATTCTGAATGATGTAAGTCATGTTGCTGCTTCATACGATTTTGTGCCTAGGTCAAATTATCTTTAAGAAGGTTGAGCCTTGTCTGATGATGTTGAAACAAGTCATCAACCTGAGCTATTTTGGTAGATCCTGGAACTAACTTCTCCATGCAATGTGAGCTAACAATATTAGAAGGTGGAGATTGAATTTCTTGAAGAAAAATAGTCTTCCTATTCTTTGTCCTCTTGATGTATAATTTTTAAATATTAAGAGTAATATCATCAAGTTGAGATAGCCATTCTACACCCATAATAACATTTGAACTCCCTAATTTTAGAATGAATAGAGTTTCCTATCAATTATAACTCCCCATTTGTATTGATACTGGATGTTTGGCACACATATTGAGCATTACCACCATTTGTAATCAATACTTGAAACTTATATTGATTAGAAGTATTTATATACAAGTTCAAATATTTGGTAGTGTTGAAATCAATAAATTTATATACTTATAGACACTAAAATATGGTCAATTTGATTAGGCATACACAAAAAATGACTCAATTGACACCATATGGTCCCTTGGGAAACCCTCAGAAGGAACACAGTGGTTCTAGCCACTTTGGGTGAGGTTTTGGAGGCTTCTAGCCCATTTTTGAGAGGTTTTGGCCCAAAATTCACCACTGTCCCACCCTGGGACGGTGGTGAGACATCATCCTAGGGTGGGACGGTGAGCAAGTTTGACCAAGAAAAAGTCAAATATGGGACAAATGGCACCCAAAATGATTAGGCCTGGAAATGCCTCCATCATAGCATGTTTTGAACAACTAAAACTTGCATAAAAATCTATGATTTACTTTATATACTAGTTACGTTGATCTAATATGTTGTGTATTAATTGTTTGCATGATTGATGTGTTTGGAATATTATATGCTGATTTTTATAGTTTTTGTGTAGTTTTATGTCACTTTGCCATGACCTATTACATAAGGGATATGCTTAGGCTGATAGCAACACTTTACTATTCTTATTTTGATGTTTCTAAAGCATTAATTTCTTTGAATTTAGAAAATAGTGAAAATAACTGTTACTGTCCAGCAAAAACTGGTTTTCTTGTGTAAATTCCAACCAACTACCAATGAATGGCAAGGCATGGAATTCACACATGAAGAGGAATGAAGGCTATTGCAATCTGATCCTAAGGACTAATCCACCTAAGAAATTCAGTTGAAATCAATTGAAGATTAGATAGTTGGTCATTCCGAAGATCTTCGGATTGAGAAATACAGTCTCTTTGAATTGAGTGAATATCTTCGAATTGAGCCACTTAGCTCCAGATTGAGAACAAAAAGCACTTTTTGACCTTTTGACTGATTTTTGACGATGGAAAAAGGGAAAGAAGGCTAAGGAGGTTAAATGAAAATATCTCCCATATAAATTTACCGTCCTTGACGTCTAAATCCATAATTTGTGGAAAAGATCCTCTTCTAGGATAAACCCAGGGAATACTACAGAATAATATGAATTGATTTGCAGAGTATATTTTATGTTGTAATTAGATTTTAGGAATTTATAAATGATAGCTCTCATCCAGGTTGAGTTAATAATAATAATAACAGTAGAAATAGTAGTAGAGAAAAGATAGATAGAGAATAAGCGACAAAACTAAGACTGTTACAGTTCTATAACAAGTTTTAGCAGCAGATTTGTAATCATGTTATGAATTAATAAAGTACAAGTTTTTCTATTCATTCTATTATGTTTGAGTGTGAGTAATATTTATAGAGAGAGGAACTCATACCTTCTTCTAGAAAAGGATACTGTCCACTTCTAGACCTAGGAGGAGGACTAACAGACAAGTTTTTTTTTAATTTTGTTGCAGCTGAATAAGCTATGAAACTTGTCAATTTCATTCTTTTGTAGTAGTTAACATCCATTTCAATCCTAATAATTTATTTTATGTTCAAAATACATTTGTGATGTGATAAGTAGTAGATCTTATTAGTCTTTTTACTTTCCAACAACTTTCCAATTTACTGCAATTTCCATTTCCAGCAATTTACAGTTTTTTGCAATTTTCCTGCATTATTGTTTTTGTTGTCAACCCCTGCACAGAAGATTGACAACCTTCTGTTACAAAGTATTGATAGGACTTAATTTTAGTTTTCATTATTGTAATAGTAAATAGAATTTCATTTTGCAACTGTAATTAGGTTTCCAATTCTGCAACTGTAACTAGGGTTTTAATTCTGTAATTTAATTAGATTTCATTCTTGCAACTGTAACTAAGGTTTCATTTCTATAATCAACAATTAGTCTTCATTCTTGCAATTATATTAAAGTTAAATTTATGCAATTTAGAGGTATAAGAGACCTAAAAAACCCCACACAATCAGTTCCACCAATAAGACTTGCTGCTCCCAATTGACCTTAAATTATAGCCCTGTTCATGCCTTTCGTAGATAGCCTTGTACAGTGCCTTGGATTGACAAATTCATTGAGAATTAATGATGTGCTTAACGACAGTGCAAAATTTTGGCACCATTTTTGGGGAGAGTGTTGTTAGAAGCTGTCAACAATTCAATAGCTATTAATTAGACTGAGTTATTAAAATTTAGGGTAAAACCTGAATATAATAGTTGGTTAAGTAACAATTATTGACTTATAATTTATGTCATTAAGGATTAGGCATGAATGAGTAGGCCTAGGGATGAATATGGCAAAATTATCCAAAGATATCCCTGGATTATTCCATTAAGAAGATCTTCATGCCTAAGGGGTGAATCACCTATGTTTGAACTACCAGAAAAACTAATACAAAAACCACCAGCTTCATCATCATCAAAATCTCCTGAGCAAAAATTACCAGACTCATTATCAACAGAAGGTTTTGGACATATTGAGAAAGAAATTTGGATAGGTTTAACTATTCAAAAAGAGCAAGAAACTATGGCAGAAAGAGGTGATCCAAATGGGGGTGACCAACATGGTCATGTCCATAATGAAAATGATCAAGATGATCAAGATGTTCTCTAACCTCCTAGAAAATTTGAATATCCTATTATTCTGAATCCCACACATAACTCTCCCATGAAAACAATCTCACGTTCAGTGCTTCCAACCTTTCGGGGTGTTGCATCTGAAGATCCTGATCAGTTCCTGTTTGAGTTCAAAGTAGTGTGTCAAACATATGACTATATAAATGATAATAAAAAACTCAAGGTTTTTCCTTCAATACTCAAGGACTCAGCATTACGCTGGTTCATGAGCTTAAAACCAGATTTCATCCAAACCTAGGATCAAATGGAGACTATTTTTTTAGACAAGTATCAAGAGTATTATCGAGTAAGGAACATGAAAGATGAGTTGTTCAGAATTAAACAAGAAGATGATGAAACATTAGAATATTACCTTGATAGATTTGTGTTTTTTCAAAGAAGGTGTGGACTAGGAGAACCAGAATTGTGCAAAACCATTTTTCTAAGAGGATTACAAGATGAATCCAGAGAGGTATTAGATTTTATGGGAAATGGGGATGTAAGTACTCATAATATGGATGAGATTGTGGATATTTGCATAAATTACTCTCACACTAGGTAGAAAAGAAAGAAAAAGAGTACAAATGGCACTGATGTGAAGGACCTAATAGAGGAACTTGCAAATTTTAAGACTAATATCCTGGTACAATTAAACACAACTCTAGGAGAAATATCTTCTAAAGCAACAACCATAGAACCTTTAGCAATTTATTTCCCAAGATGCAGGAATAAATATGCCTTATAGGAATGTCTTCTAAACAAAACATCCATTTTAGCCATTTGTAGTATTTTCTCAAAAGGATATTTGATTGATAAATGTCATCTGCTACCACAACTAGAAACTATCCTAGAAACTTAAATAGAAGAACTCAATTATGTGGGACCAAGACAAGGGGGAAAATTTCAACAGTATCAAAATACCCCTCGTTTTCCTACAAATTTGGGAAACAACCATGGAAACATGTCTTGGGGATAGTCAAAACCACCCCAACGTCCTTGGAATTATTCTCAATGGAAAAATTCTCAAGAATGGCCATAGACAGGTTGGAATAATCCATACTAGAATCAAAACTAGAATAACCCATCATGGAATCAAAATAACCCACCATGGACTCAGAATCAAAGTAATCCATCTTGGATGCAAAATCAACAGCAGTGGGGTCAACAATACCAGTACTATCCAAGGCAGCAAAGAAATCAAGGTCAAACTCAGAATTTGTTGCCTGCACCAAATCAAAATTTTCAAGGAAAACCAAATCAAAAAATGCAACAGGTGAAACAACCTCAATTACCAGTTCAACCTATAATAAATCCAAATAACATAAGGCAGGCAGCTCCTGCCTATATGGATGATTCTAAAGGAAATTCAGATATGCAAATTCTGGATTGTAGCAACATACAACTACATTCAGGGAAAGTTTTACCTGAAATTGTTATAATTGAAGTGAAAGAATATGAAATTCAAGAATCTATTGAACCAAGCAAAGTCAAACCAACAACAAAAAAAGAAGAAAAAATAGAACCATGGGCAGAACAATTACCTTCATCAGGGATAATTCCATACCCTAAGAGACTTAACACTAGAGCAGAAAATTTTGAATCAGAGTTAGTGAAAGAACTTAGAAAATTAACCATATCACTACCCTAATTGCAATCCATTAAGGATACCTGTGATTAAAATAACTATCCGAGATTTGTGCAACAGAAGAGCAAGAAGAAAAAAGAAAGCATTTCCTAAAACTATTCATGTTGAAGGAAAGATAGCGGATCTCTTGTCAAGAAAACTAGTACCTCCAAAGTATAGTGACCCAAGAAGTCCAGTTATCACAGTGATCATAAGATCAGTACTAATATCAAATGTCTTAATTGATATAGGAGCTACAATAAATATCATGACTAAGGATACAATGGAATAATTATAGCTCAAACATCTCAGCCCCACATTCACAGTTTTAGAAATGGCTGATAGGTCAGTTGCAAAACCTGAAGGTATCATTGAAGATGTCCCTGTAGAAGTTTCTTCTTGGGAATACCCTACAGATTTTTTGGTTTTACAACTAAGAAAATCTGCACATGGATATCCCATTATCCTAGGAAGACCTTGGCTTGCAACTGCAGTAGCCTTTATAGACTACAGATCTAGAAAAAATACAATTTCAAATGGTATTGACCTAAAATAGATTTCTCTATATCCTCCTGCAAGACCTTTAAGCAATTTCATAGGTCATTTATGGTTTTCTGACTCAGATGAAGAACCAGAAGAGGTTATTTCCACACTAGCCACCTTGGTAGTAAGGGAACACACAGAAGGCCTCCATGACATAGAAATTTTAGAAAATGAAACAGTCCTAATGAATGTTCTGCATGAACAAGGGTTAGAAGAGGAAGCATCCAATATCAATCAATTGCTAGTGAGAGAAGAAGGTCAAAGTTCTAAAGAAATGTCATATATACCATCACAATAAACATATGTTTCACTACCACATGGGTGGAACCATCACTTGATCTTCCCTTCTCATCATTGTCCTCTTAATTCCCTAGTCAACAATTGTGAAGAAGTAAATTCAATCCTTCCAAATACAAAACAAATAGAATTCCATCCAAGAAAATTTTTGAACATAAATAGCCAGCTTACTAGGGAAGAGGAAGAAAAATTTATAGCTATTTTGCAAAAGCATATCCATGCTTTTGCTTGGGATTACAAAGATATGTCAGGGATTAACCCTGATGTATGTACTCATAGAATTTATACTAAAGATGTCAAGCCTGTAAGACAACCTCAGAGAAGACTGAATCCTGCCTTGAGGGATATTATGAAAGAAGAAATTGAAAAACTTCTAGAAGTAGGATTCATTTACCCAATTTTTGATAGTCGGTGGGTCTCTCCATTGGTTATAGTGCCTAAGAAAAATGAAAAAATGAGAGAATTTATAGACTATAGAGAACTGAACAAAGTGACATACAAAGATCATTTTCCATTGCCATTCATAGATCGGGTGTTAGATACTCTTACTAGAAAGAAATATTTTTGTTTTCTTGATGGATTTAGTGGATATAATAAAATTCAGGTTGCATCTGAAGATCAAGAGAAAACAACCTTTACGTGTCCATGGGGAACATTTGCCTATAAGGTCTTACCTTTTGGTTTGTGTAATGCCCGACCAAAATTTCAGCAAGCAATGTTAGCCATATTTTCTGATCTGACTACCAACAGTGTTGAAATATACTGGTAGGAACCTAAGGTTCCTAGCACATAAAATGATAAATAAATAAATAAATAACCTAAAACTAAAAGAATCACTTTTGGATTGTCGAGAAGTCCTTTCAATGTTTTAATAAATGTTTTATAGAATATTTCATGGATATTGGAATGATAAGTTTTCACAATGTTTTATACCCACTCTAGGGTTATAGGTGAAATGTTGCAATGCTTCCTAACCCTAATATTATAATAATATAATAAATAATTATATTATTTTATTATTATGACCATAGGATAGAATATATTTTTATTATTAAGATTATTAATTAATGTTAGGATATGATCCTAACATTCCACCCCTCTTGAAAATAGCTTTGTCCTCAAAGCTAAAAAAAATTGAAAAATATGTTGCAGCTTCAATATAGTATTGGATTTGTGAAGGTCTTCATCAACAATATGTCCTCTCTTAGTTGAATCTATCTTCACATTAGAAATACTTTTCACACATAACACATTATAAATTCTTTAGACCTCATTGTGCTTGCACTCTTACATGCTCACTCATTATGCATCTTCATTATGCATCCACATATTTTTTTTCTCATACTAGTTGTACGTCTTCATTTTAGATGTCTTCAGCGATCAATGATACAACTGCATTGGATTTATCAAAAATATCAACAAAAGGGAGGATACATATCCTTCTTCCAATAAAATAGTCATTATTAGAACATGGATCATAGTTCAACCACACTTTAGTTTGGCCTTTCAAAATATGGAACATGTGTACCATCTTACCACTTAGTTATGTTATAAAAACATAGAGTATGGTATATCATCTTATCATCCAAGGTGATATCAACCAAAGTTTTTTTTTTTTTCAAGTTTTATTTAAACGATACTATAGGCTTCACTCAGATGATGTTGTAACTTTTATTTGAAAAATACTCTTATTTTTACAGGAATGGTCATTCAATTGGTTCATACATATCAGCTTAACAAAATCAGCCAAGTCACCAATTATTTTTGCAAAAGTTCTTTTTGCAGGTTTTACTGGGCTTGTTTTCTGCTTGGTTTCATAGGGGTATTTTAAAACATTTACTTGGGTGCTCATGATTTTTAATGCATTTCATGTTGCATGCACTTATTGACTCAAGGTGGATAATCCAACCAAGCATTGAACGTGACCTACAAATGGTCGTCAATTGTTTTGACTTGTTTGGAATTATTAAAATTGATTGACAAGTGAATGTTAAAAGAGACTCGTCATAAAAGCAGGCCATCACCATGGAAACTATGGATAAAAATGATAGATAATAAGTATATGCACGTGAGAAAGTGTCCCTAATCAATGGCTCAATGTTTCTAAATTGCAATGATGTATTTGAAATCCAAGCGAAGAAACACTTTTAATGAAAAACACTCACTTCACCAACCAGTAGTTTATCAAAGTCTCTATTTGTCATCCCATCTTCTTAAACTTAGGTCATGCTTTTGGCATCACATTATTGATATTATTAAACTTCAATTTTAATTAATGCTGCCTCTGTCAAGATATATTTTAGATATGATAGATATTTATTACATTCAGTATATCTTTGGGTAGTGTACAATAATTGTAATCACTTATTGAGGTGCATCATATTTTAGATAGTCGTTTCATAGCAAGTTGTAGGAGAATCATTATCCAAAAATATTAATGGTCAAACCTTATCAAGCATAATGGTTGAAACGGGTGTTTAAGCTCCCTGTCATGTTATGTGATATTGTAGTGTTGTGAGAGCTGATAGCTAGAAGCCTGGCGAGTACTCCAACTAGTTAAATAAATCAATTCATATATTTGGTTCAGTGGTGTAGTGTTTGACCTGGGTGATCTTCCCACATATATCCTCCAAAAAAAACTCTCACTATGCTATCTTTGATGAATCTTTGATAATGTCTCATTTGTTATCAATTTGACCTGGTATCTTTTTATTTTCAGTGAATGGGTAGTGTCACTTCAGAACACATAATAAAAATTTAACGCTGGTGGATTAGATATGCCCTCATAAGCATATTTATCTATCTTTATTTGATTCTACATAATTTAAACAATAGACATATGTGTACAACTCTTCTGGTTTATCAAAAGGAACCAAAGCGATAGAATATTTTGGTAGTATATGCTAGCAGAAGTCTGCTTGCATTGTGTATCCTGCATCGGTGGATGACATAGTGCAAGTCTAATGACCTCACCTTAGTGTAGTTGCAGTTATCTAGGATGCTAACCATGGGTAGATCTTGGACCATTTAAATATCAAATTTACCAGTATTCCATGATCGTGAAGGCTAGGTTGTGATGTTGGAGTATTCCATTGTTTGTGGAATTTTATCCTTCGAGGTAACTCACTGCTTCATACTCAAAGGTTATGCATAAATGGTGAAGGCAATACATATGGTGGTCATTGTTTACCAAAATTTGCGAGTACAAATCCATATTTATAAGGATTTGAGCTATGATATCCATCAATGGTGAAAAGTCCAACAAGATCTTTCCTTTATTTCTATGAAGAATGAAGTCCACCATTACATCTAGGATTCGTTTTGTATACTTGCAGATTATAGTAGAATAGATGTCATTAATATTTTGCACTGTTCATCATTACTTATCATCTAATTTATTTTATAACTATGAGTGAAATTCTCCTGTCGATATGGGAACGCTCCATTTTTTGATGAATGCCTCTGATGATCAAAATTTCATGGTGTCTACATTCGTCTTTGATAATACTTGTTTATCATCAGAAGTGGTACCCTTCGATGCAGGCTTACAACACATTAGTTTCAAAGGGTATTGTTCACTTAGATGCTCACCACATTTTTTTTGGTTCTCTATTTTCATCGAACACCTGCAACACAAACTTGAAAGAAGTGAAACAGGAGCACAAGATGAATTATTGCAATTCTACTATATTGATGTTGTGGATTCTAACTTGCTAATTGATTTTATCCTCTTGCCAACACTGACATAAACATGCTAGATGAAAAATCCTTTATATTTACACGATTTCGACAAGTTGGACGACCAGCTGGTAACTCCACGTTTAAATCCAGCAAAGCTAGTGTGGTGGAATTTACCAAGGAAACATTGATCTATGAACATTTTCTGCATTTTTTTTTCTCCATCCATAGAACATGAGATCTAATTTTATGGATGGTACTTCAGTACAAGAATATCCATATAAAAATTTTATCTTTCCAGATCCAATTTCTATTATCAAAATGATATATGGTGTATTCTACGACAACAACGATATGGTTTGCAATTTTACTGTGCACTTATCCATTATCTACTATGCACTTCTCTATTATATTCTAGATTTTAAGCGGCCTATGCATAGGGGTAAGAAAGAATAGTGTAAAATTTCTGCCAAGACCTACTCCTTTGCCCAACATTGGAAATTTCCATCTATCGAAAAACTTTCCTCATCGTAGTCTCCATGACCTTTCTATGAAATATGGTCCTATATTCATGAAAATGGTGCTTTTAGTCCATCATGGGTGAGCGAAAGAGGAGGTGGCCATGGATGCAGTCTTGTAGAAGATAGGAAATAATCTCTTAATTTAAATGAGGTGAATAGGATAATTTTTTTATGTCTCATTTCAAATTGACAAGAGTGTGCAGATCTAGAATTTGATCCTGCTTGATTAGGTAAAACGTTCCCAGTTCCACTAGAATGTGTATGGGATAAACAATATTTCTCATGGGATGATCTAAAATAATTATTTTTATGTAACCTTTTGTAGTGATGCTGGCCAGTTTCTAAAGAGAAATCTCTTGGGTGATTTTTTGAATTTGATTTGGATTTATTTGTAGATTTTGAAAATGTTTTTGGAGCAGCACAATAATTCCATGCAAAATGTATATTGTTGTTGGAAAAAATATTTACATTTCTAGAAATATTTTTTGTGGGAAAGCTATCATTCTCTTCTTCATGTGTTTTTAAAAATATATATATTTTTAAGGTTTGAAATATTTTTCTCTGTATTGGGGAGTGCAATGGGTACCACCCGGGATTTGTCAGCTATGGGTTCTTCCTCCACCTGGGATTCCATGGCTATGGTTTCTTCCTCCTCTACTAAAGATTCCATGGCTAGGGTCTCCTCCTCTTGCATTTCCATTAAATATTGTATAATATGATCAGAACGTTCCATTTTTTTTTTTGTTTTTGTTCAATCATTCTTCTAATTTTTGCAATGTCATTTTTTATTTCCTTGACCAATATGGTTGGATCCATAAGGATTTGATACCAGATGGTAGGAACCTAGGGTTCCTAGCACATAAATTGATAAATAAATAAATAAATAACCTAAAACTAAAATAATCGCTTTTGGATTATCGGGAAGTCCCTTCAATGTTTTAATAAATGTTTTATATAATATTTCATGGATATGGGAATGATAAGTTCTCACAATGTTTTATACCCACTCTAGGGTTATAGGTGAAAGGTTGCAATGCTTCCTAACCCTAATATTATAATAATATAATAATTAATATAATTAATTATTATATTATTTATTATTTTATTATTATGACCATAGGATAGAACATATTATTATTATTAATATTATTAATTAATGTTAGGATATGATCCTAACATATACATGGATGATTTCATAGTATGTGGAAAAACTTTTGACTTTACATTGGAACACCTTGATAAAGTTTTAACTCGCTGTGAAACCTACCAGTTATCCTTAAATCCAGACAAATGTTTTATGATGATGGAGGAAGGAATAGTTCTTGGTCATCACATCTCTCCTCAAGGGATCCAGGTTGATCCAAAGAAGGTGGAAATTATCAAGAACCTTCTCCCTCCTAAAACTCAGACTGATGTCAGAAGCTTCCTAGGACACATTGGTTTTTACCACAGGTTTATTCCCATCTTTAGCACAATAGGCCATCCCATGTTTGCCCTATTGACTAAAGATTCTGAATTCTCCTAGACTGCAAAGTGTCAGGAATCATTTGAAGCTCTAAAAGAAAAATTAGTAACTCCACCTGTGTTAAGAGGACCTAACTAGACATTACCATTCCACATATAGACTGATGCTTCCAATACTACAATTGGAGCAACATTGGGACAAATCGACAATGGTGAACACTATGCTATCTACTACATTAGCAAGAACTTGATAGGAGCTAAAAAAATTATACCACAACTGAGAAATAATTCTTGGCAGTAATCTATGCCATCAATAAATTCAGGCATTACATCATAGGTTATCAAATATTCATTCACACAGATCACACAACCATTAAATATTTGATGAATAAGCCTATGGTGAGTGCAAGGATTATCCGTTGGTTACTGTTGCTACAGGAATTTGATATCACAATAATCAATAAACCAGGAAAAGCTAATGTTGTAGCAGATTTTTTGTCTAGGTTGCAGAACACAGAGGAAGGGGAATTAGTGGAGGACACTTTTCCTGATGAAAAATTATTTGCTATATCTGTCCAATCACCTTGGTTTGCAGATATAGCCAACTATTTGGTCACAAGGAAAGTTCCCCCACATTTTACTTCCAAACAAAGAAAAAAATTGATCAAACAAAGCTCTTCTTTTGAATGGATTCAAGGTATGATTTTCAAGAGTAGTCCTGACCATGTGTTACGTAGGTGCATCCAAAAGGATGAGGTATATGATATCCTTAGGGCTTGTCATGATGAACCCTTCGGTGGACACTATTCTGTAAAAAGCACAATTAGAAAAATTTTAGGAACAAGATATTATTGGCCATCTCTTCACAAGGATGTGAAAAAGTACATCAGGCATTGTGATGCATGCCAAATAATGGGGAAACCCACTCACACAAATGAAATGCCACTACAGCCTCAAGTGGTTTTAGAACCATTTGAGAGGTGGGGGCTTGATTTTGTGGGACCTATTGATCCACCTTCTCAAGGAAAGGTGCATATTATGGTATGCACCGATTACCTGACAAAGTGGGTAGAGGTGCGTGCTTTCAAACATGCTCATGAAGAGAAGGTCGTTGATTTCTTGTATAACCAATTTTTTTAGAGATTTGGAGCTCCACGGTCTATCACCACAGACCAAGGACCCCAATTTGCATCTAAAGTTATTGAGGCTTTTACAGAGTTGTATGAAATCAAACATAGGAAATCATCACCTTACCACCCACAAGCAAATGGCAAAGTTGAGGTAACAAATAGAGAATTGGAATGGATCTTGATGAAAATAGTAGTTGTTCATAGGAGAAACTGGCTAGATAAATTACCTGAAGCAGTTTGGGCTTACAATACTACTTGGAAATCCACTACTGGATTCACACCTTATGAACTGGTTTTTGATAAAAAGCCCCTCCTACCTATTGAATTTGAGCTACTAACATTGTGCACAACATTGGAAATTGGAATTGAATTGTCACATGCATAGGCGGATAGGATTCTGTAGTTGAATGCATTGGATGAACTTCGGTTGGATGCTCTGCACCAAACTGAAGTAATTCAGGAGTAGAGGAAGCTGTGGCATGATGGCCACCTGCAACAGAGAAAATTTTAGCAAGGATATTGGGCTTTGCTATTTTATTCTTGCTATGTGGACTTCCCTAGAAAACTAAGGACTAGATGGCTTGGACCATACCATATTGAAGAAGTATTTGACAACGAAGCAGCTCGCCTCTCTCCCATTGATGATTCATGGAGAAAGTTGGTAGTGAATGGACATCACCTTCGAGTGTACCATACACCTCTGACTAAGGAGGAGTTCTTGCAACAACTTGATAGCTTGGATGCACAACAGGTAGAAGAGATTCCCTCTTCCACCACAATTGCCACAGATTGAGCATAATCATGGATTTCAAGAAAACAGAAAAATATAAAAAAAATCAAAAAAATCAGAAAACAAAAAGATGAATAAATTTTGGTTGTGAATTCCTTCATGGGCATAATCAGAATAAAAAAAAAAAAAGAGAAAAAGGAGAGGTAAAAAAAAAGAAGAAAAAAGAGAGAAAAATGAATAACTCAGCAGTGAAAACCTTTTTCTAAGGCACTACTGAGTTGGTATGCATGAAAACCAATTTTCTGGCATGCATAACCTTGAAAACTTTTGAGTCACCATTGTACAAATTCACCAACTACATTTGTTTTTGAAGTATTGTAGTAAGCCTCAGCAGAGCATCAACAAAAGCAGTCATCTTTCAAAAACTTGCATTAACTTGTTTTAACCAGGTATATGTTTCTTGCACTTTTCTCATTGTAAATATTTGATATATAGTATATGATAATTAACCATTAGTATAAAAGTGTTCATAAGAGTTGGCATAAGCAAAACATGTTTTAAAAGAAGAATGTTGGTTTCTTGCTGTATCTTCGAAATGATTGCTAGGAGGAAATAGATGTTGTTGCAGAGGAGGAAACATATGCTGCTACAGATATTGTTGAAAAAGCAACAGAGTACCTTTCCCCAGAACCTTCAACCTCACAAACTAAGAGAGGGTCTAGAACTAGAAACAAAAAAGGAAAACAGAAGAGGGTCCATTTTTTTGAGAATATTGTTGATCTGACAGAACAGGGGAGTGAAGTTCCCAACAAAACTGGAGAAGAGACAGAAGTGGAAGCAGAGGAAATTCCACCAGAACCTGATACAATTCCTATAGCCCTTGTTGACACAAGAAAATAGAGTAAGAAGAGAAAGTATACACCAGGAACCAGGAGGTCTACAAGACTCCACCTAAAAGAAACAAAAAAATAGACGATTGAAGAGGAAAACAACCAAGGCAGTCCTGATGTCACAGAAATACAACCAACCACTATAAATACCACCTTGGAGGATTTTTCAGAATTTCCTAAACAGTTGGTTGAGGAAGAGTTTGGACAAGACAATTTTGAAATTGATGCAAACTTGGATGCAATCATAGATAACCTTATGGAACCTTCTGAACAGGACCGAATAGTTGAAACATAAAGTGAGATAATGGTTGAGCAACAAACTACAGATAATTTATCTGCATCATATTTTGAATCAGAAGAAGAGGAGGTGGACATTGCAGAACAGTTGAGAGCAACCAAGAGTGTGATTAAAACACAAACCAGATGGGTTGAGGAGAAGGAAAATATCATTGAAAAACATGAAAAAAGAATTGCAGAGTTGCAACAGGAAGTGGAGGAACTAAAGAGCAGATCATTACAATTTGAAAAATAGTCAACTACAAAAGATAATGAGGAAGAGTTGGCTCAATTACTTCTTGGATTATCTAGGGTAGATAATTCTTCCCCCTTGATAGAGGCATCTTTGGATGAAAACACAAGAGCTCATTCCGAAGTAGTGCCCTTCCATTTCGAAGCAACACCTTCTCAATCCGGAGATGCTCTAGAATCGATTAGGAGCCTAGAAAATAATATCTGTGGAGAGTCACAATAGTTATGTCTACAAGAAACACCAGCACAGGAGCATTTTGAACAACAAAATGTAAATAATCAAGTAAGTGCTCCTCTGAATAAGATTTTTGTAGAAGTAGGGATACAAGTAGAATTGTTGTCAGATGTCCAACCAGTGGAAGTAGCAGAAAAAGGGATACAAGTAGAATTGCTATCAGATGTCCAACCAGTAGAAGTGGCAAAAAAAGGGGTACAGGTGGAACTGTTGCCTAAGTTTCAACCTGTAATTAGACCACCCAATACTGTATCCCTGGAGCAGTATAATACAGACATTGCTAACTGGATGATCAAATATGAAAAGCTTGCCACATAGGTTGAGAAATTGAAACTGGTAGGAAAACAACTAGAGACAAAGGACATAGAAATCAGTGCATTGAATGAAAAAGTAACTGACCTGTGTCAAATTGCTGAATTTTTGGTTCAATTTAGAAGACCTGCCAGGTTTTACAGTCTCATTCTGAAGGAGAGATATCTGAGATGGCAAGTTATGAGAATTAGCTCAGGTCTCCCCTATAAACTAGAAAAAGCTGAAGAGTTTTTGGAAGCTTACTTCAACAGTCCTACAGAGCAAAAAAACTTGCTATGTGAGTTATTTCTGCATAGCTTTTTCATTCCAGAGGATGTAGATTTCCACCCCCAAATTTGCATAGGAGATGTGCAATTGAGAGCTTTTATGTCTACCTTACAAAATTAGTTTTACTGGGACCAAGAAAAAAGGCAAAATAAGGAAATTGAATTAAGAGCTGAATTGTTAGTCAGAGCAATTCAGCCAAATCATCCGATTATCACCAGACAACATTTTCTCATGATGAACAGGGACGATATCAAAAGGATGTATTTGAGAAATTTGAGGGACTGTGTAACTAAATTCCAGAATTTTTGTAATGACAATTTTGTTCCAACATTATCACATTGCAGAAACAGATGGGCAAAACTTTCCATGTCTTTACAGAAAAGGGAGCCTATCTCCCCCATTAATCTGGAATGGTCCAGAAGAAGAGCAGAAGGGGTGATACAACTTATTGAAATTATGCAAGCATAACTGGGTAGGTCTCATATTTAGGCCTCCAACCATCATTACTCCAGTTCCCTACTATTTTGAAGAGGATCCTCAACCGGATGAGCAGTTTGAAAATTGGCTCAAAAACCTTCAGGAGAACAAAGGATACTATATAGGCAAAAATTTGTTCTATAGATCATGGAAATTGAATATGGATATCTATGATTCTATAGCCCAACAGAATGCATGAGGACATGCATTAATATAAGTTGGGGGGAAAATGATGAGGCCTGGAAATGCCTCCATCATAGCATGTTTTGAACAACTAAAACTTACCTAAAACTCTATGATTTACTTTATATACTAGTTAAGTTGATCTAATATGTTGTGTATTAATTGTTTGCATGATTGATGTGTTTGGAATATTATATGCTGATTTTTATAGTTTTTGTGTAGTTTTATGTCACTTTGCCATGACTTGTTACATAAGGGATATGCTTAGGCTGATAGCAACACTTTACTATTCTTATTTTGATGTTTCTCAAGCATTAATTTCTTTGAATTTAGCAAATAGTGCAAAGAACTATTACTGTGCAGCAGAAACTGGTTTTCCTGTGTAAATTCTAGCCAACTACCAATGAATGGCAAGGCATGGAATTCACACATGAAGAGGAATGAAGGCTATTGCAATCTGATCCTGAGGACTAATCCACCTAAGAAATGCAGCTGAAATAAATTTAAGAGTACATAGTTGGTCATTTCGAAGATCTTCGAATTGAGAAATACAGTCTCTTCGGATTGAGCGAATATCTTCGGATTGAGCCACTTAGCTCCGGATTGAGAACAAAAAGCACTTTTTGACCTATTGACTGATTTTTGACGATGGAAAAATGGAAAGAAGGTTGAGGAGGTTAAAGGAAAATATCTCCCATATAACTTTGTCGTCCTTGCCATCCAAAGCCACAATTTATGGAAAAGATCCTCTTCTAGGATAAACCTAGGGAATATTGCAGAATAATAGGAATTGATTTGCAGAGTATATTTTCTGTTGTAATTAGATTTTAGGCATCTATAAAAGATATCTCCCATCCAGGTTGAGCTAATAATAATAATAACAGTAGAAATAGTAGTAGAGAAAATATATATAGAGAATAAGCGAGAAAACTGAGACTGTTACAGTTCTGTAACAGGTTTTAGCAACAGATTTGTAATCATGTTCTGAATCAATAAAGTACAAGTTTTTCTATTCATTCTGTTATGTTTGAGTGTGAGTAAGATTTAGAGAGAGAGGAACTCATACCTTCTTCTAGAAAAGGAGGTTGGCCACTTCTAGACCTAGGAGGAGGACTAACAGACAGGTTTTGTTCTGATTTTGTTGTAGTAGAATAAGTTGTGAAACTTGTCAATTTCATTCTTTTGTAGTAGTTAACATCCATTTCAGTCCTAATAATTTATTTTATGTTCAAGATACTTTTGTGATGTGATTAGCAATAGATCTGATTAGTCTTTTTGCTTTCCAACAACTTTCCAATTTATTGCAATTTCCATTTCTAGCAATTTACAGTTTTTTGCAATTTTCTTGCATTATTGTTTTTGTTGTCAACCCTTGCACAAAAGATTGACAACCTTCTATTATAGAGTATTGACAGGACTTAATTTTAGTTTTCATTATTGCAAGAGTAAATAGACTTTCATTTTGCAACTGTAATTAGGTTTCCAATTCTACAACTGTAACTAGGGTTTTAATTCTACAATTTAATCATATTTCATTCTTGCAACTGTAACTAAGGTTTCATTTCTATAATCAGCAATTAGTTTTCATTATTGCAATTATATTAAAGTTAAATTTATGCAATTTAGAGGTAGAAGAGACCTAAAAACCCCCACACAATCAGTTCCACCAATAAGACTTGCTGCTCCCAATTGACCTTAAATTATAGCCCTGTTCACTCCTCCTTTCGTAGATAGCCTTGTACACTACCCTAGATTGACAAATTCATTGAGAATTAATGATGTGCTTAATGACAATGCATCATAGAAACTACCATTTACCTTACCAATTGAAGCATGCGGGTCAGAGGGCACTACATCCTTATGACATTCTTCATAATGGAGGCCAAAAATGGAGATTCTCTTCCACACCTAGTGCATGCCTCCCTTTTGACAAATGGCGCCTCCTGCCATGCATGCCTTTTTGCACATAAGCCCATTTGGGCTATAAAATGGATACAATGTTGATAAAAAAACACATAATATATAGAGGAGTTCTAGGATATGCAATGGAATGCTACCAATATTTCCCCTCACTTTATTGTGCTCTCTTTCCCTCGAAATCTCTTCTTAGCGAAGGAGGTTACCGGGTGACTTCAAGAGGGTCTTTTGAGCATAAATTTACCATCCAAGTGAATTTCTTCACAAAATTTGAAAACAATACCCCTTATAGTGTTTAGGACCATTCCCTAGTGGGATTGCTAGCAAAAGGTGTGTAGAATTGGTGGGTATCCCATCCCAGGGTGCCCCCTAATTAGTTTCAATCACCACCGCCCCCTGGGTCGAGGAGAACTCTATGCACAATTTCTCTACTATTTATTATTATTATTATATACTATCATAGGATTCTACAGTTCAAATTTCATGCACTTTAGAGGTACATTAGTCGAGATATCACATTTTGAAGTTTTTACAGGTTCGTAGGGCCCATCCGGGCACCCAAGGTGCATGCAGATGGATATGCACCTCATTTTGAAAATATAACCACATGGGTAGTCTTAAAATGTTTATTTATGTATTCTTTCCAAGTTTCATGTGTTTTTGACATGTTTAGGAGTGGTAATTGCTTACCTTGGTCTTCACAGGTTGTAGACAGGCGACGCAAAATTTAGGGGCCTATGAATGCAATTTCAGAAATTTTTTTGTTGATATCCCTTAAAAACCTCCTATTTAACATCTCCATAAAATTTCAAGTCATTCTGAGTTTATTTGATATGTTTTTAATATATATGCCCTTTACTAGTCTTTTGGTGCCTGTGGGGATTACATGTTTTCCATCACACGCACTTGATATTTGACCCTTTTGGATTCATTGTGTGTAGTTTTAGGTTCCTATAATGCATTTAGAAGGAAAACAAGACATCAAATATCAAATATAAAAGTAGCGACGGCATTGGCCCACCCACCTCGATTGTGGGTACGAGGAAGGACACTGGATGTGCACCCGGATTTCTTGAAGGATTTGATCCTTGGGAACCTAAAATTTGTAACAATTGTATCACCTTTGAGACATTAATGTGACTACTATGTAAGATTTTATCTGATCCACCAAATGAATAAGAAGAATACTCACTTTATTTCATACCTTGTTGTTTGGTTTTGCTTCCAATTTTACATGCGTGCTTACGTTTGATGCTTATAAGCTATAGAGGATAGATACACATATTTTTATTCATAATTAGGTGTATTTTTTTCCCTAATTTAGTGGTGATCATTTTTGGACCCTTGTCCTTTGTGCTTTGGGTAAAAATCTAACCTCATTTTTGTAATTTTTGCCCTTTTTGTGTTGCAGGTGCTTCCCTCCCCACCCTGGAATGGTGGCAGAACCTTTATCTAGATCACACTGGGATGGTGGCTTCACCGTCCCACCCTGGGATGGTGGTAGGGCTTCTAATAATCCCACCCTAGAGCATTGAAGAAATAGATAATTTTTTGCTCAAAAATCTAGAATTTTGAGGTCTCAAAACTGCTAAGGTGAGTGCCTAAATATTTTGTTTTTCTGCTACATTTTTAGATACTGATAAAATTGGTTTTTCTTGTATCATTTGTTTGCATATAAAGGTTAAAATTCATATTTTTACTTTTATTATAACATAAAGCAACAAAAGGAAGAAGAAAAATTGAAAGAAATTTGAAGTAGTGATGCATATTTATGGCTTGATTTCTTGTGGCTTACCCAATGTGTAGGTTAGCATTTAGGGCTTGCATCTATAAGTGACATTTGTAGGTACATTTTATCCTAGAATTTTGAAATTAAATCACACCTATTGCATGCATTTAGTGAATGATCATTGAATGCTTATTTCCTTACTTTCTTTGGATTAAAAGGAACCACACACACTTGCACGTTCCACTATAACATTGGTAAGGTTGGATTTCATCACCAACCCCCAATTCATACCGGTGATGTTGGATTTTACCTCCTTCCACCAGCTTGCCCTCTAGATGCCTTAGATATAATAGGTCACTCTCTCAAGATGGAATAGGTCACTAATGTTCAAACTACCTCCCACTACTGGAAATATTGTTTTAGAGTGGAAGATCTAGGCGAACCCCCAACTGATATTTAAGTAGTGTACTCTACACTCTTTTGAGAAATCATGTTTGGCACTAGTGTCTCTAGTCACCACTTTGGTTGAGTTCTCTCATTCTAATTCCACAACAATAGAAAAGAACAACACATTGAAACCAGTTTAGGACACACATTTAATCAGTAAAAATATAATGATATTATCTACTTTGTGTGTTTCTTTGTTATTTGGGACCAAACCCTAATCCTAATTTTTCAAAAAATAGGGTTTAAAAAAAATAAATAAAAATCTACTTTTTGATTTTGCATCCAACGCTTCAAGAATCGTGTAAATCGAAGATATAACGAAGCAATATGTAGGCACCCTTGGAGCATTTAGGGGTGACCTAGACGGTTCTAGACTACCTAGGAGCATTTTAGGTTGACCAAGCAGGATGTAGGCATCCTTGGAGCATTTAGGGGTGACCTAGATAGTTATAGATCGCCTAGGAGCCTTTTTGGTTGACCAAGTGGGATATAGGCACCCTTGGAGCATTTTGGGGTGACCTAGAAGGTTCTAGACCGCCTATGAACCTTTTAGGTTGACCAAGAAGGATATAGGCACCCTTGGAGCATTTAGGGGTGACCTAGACGGTTCTAGATTGCCTAGGAGCCTTTTAGGTTGACCAAGCGGGATGTAGGCACCCTTGGAGCATTTAGGGGTGACCTAGACGGTTCTAGATCGCATAAGAGCCTTTTAGGTTGACCAAGCGAGATATAGGCACCCTTGGAGCATTTAGGGGTGACCTAGATGGTTCTAGACCGCCTATAAGCATTTTATATTGACCAAGTGGGATTTAGGCACCCTTGGAGCATTTAGGGGTGACCTAGATGATTCTAGACCGCCTAGGAGCATTTTAGGTTGACCAAGCAGGATATAGGCACCCTTAGAGAATTTAGGGGTGACCTAGATGGTTCTAGACTGCCTATGAGCCTTTTAGGTTGACCAAGTGGGATGTAGGCACCCTTGGAGCTTTTAGGGGTGACCTAGATGGTTCCAAACTACCTAGGAGCCTTTTTGGTTGACCAAGCAAGATGTAAGCGCCCTTGGAGCATTTAGGAGTGACCTATACAGTTCTAGATCTCTTAGGAGCCTTTTAGGTTGACCAAGCGGGATATAGGCACCCTTGGAGCATTTAGGGGTGACCTATATGGTTTTAGACCACCTAGGAGCATTTTAGGTTGACCAAGCGGGGTGTAGGCACCCTTGGAGCATTTAGGGGTGACCTAGACAGTTCTAGACCACCTAGGATCCTTTTAGGTTGACCACTCAGGATATAGGCACCCTTGGAGCCTTTTGTAGCTTTTCTTACTTTGTGTTCTTAGGATGAAGGTGCAATATATTGTATACCCCTAGCATTTACTATGATTTATGAAATGTTATTGACTTGGCCAGGAGGAGCAATAGGAATTGAGGTGGGAATTGTTTGGTTTTTGCTTCCATTTCACATGCATGCTTCTGTTTGATGCTCATACGCTATAGGGGATAGATACATATATTGTTGCTCATAATTAGGTGCATATTTTTTACCTAATTCAGTTGCGATCATGGTGGTACCCTTGTCCCTTGTGCTTTGGGTGAAAATTTGACCTCATTTTTGTAATTTTTGCCCTTTTTGTGTTGCAGGTGCTCCCCTCCCTACCCTGGAACGGTGGCAGAACCTTTATTTTTTCTTACCCTAGGATGGTGGCTTCACCGTCCCACCCTGGGATGGTGGTAGGGCTTCTAATCGTCCCACCCTGAAGCATTGAAGAAACAGAGAATTGTTTGCCCAAAAATCTAGACTTTGGAGGTCTCAAAACTGCTAAGGTGAGTGCCTAAATCCTCTGTTTTTTTGCTACATTTTTAGAGACTGTTAAAATTGGTTTTTCTTGCATCATTTGTTTGCATAGAAATGTTAAAAGTCATATTTATAATTTTCTTATAACATAAAGCAAAAAAATGAAGAAGAAAAATCGAAAGAAACTTGAAGTAGCGATGCATATTTATGGCTTGATTTCTTGTGGTTTACCCAATGGGTAGGTTAGCATTTAGGGATTGCATCTATAAGTGACATTTGTAGGTCCCTTTTATCCTAAATTTTTGAAATTAAAACACACCTATTGCATGTATTTAGTGAATGATCATTGAATGCTTATTTTCTTACTTTATTTGGATTAAAAGGAACCACACACACTTGCATTTTCCACTATAACATTGGTAAGGTTGGATTTCATCACCAACCCCCAATTTAGACTGGTGACATTGGATTTCACCTCCTTCCACCAGATTGCCCTCTAGATGCCTTAGATAGAATAGGGAACTCTCTCAAGATGGAATAGGTCACTAATGTTTAAAATGCCTCCCATTGTTGGAAATATTGTTTCAGAGTGGAAGATCTAGGCAAACCCCCCACTGGGATTTAAACGGTGTACCTAGACTCTTTTGAGAAATCATGTTTGGCACCAGTGTCCCTAGTCACAACTTTTGTTGAGTTCCCTCATTCTAATTCCACAACAAGATCAAAGAAAAAAAACACACTGAAACCATTTTAGGACACACATTTAATCAGTAAAAAGATAATCATATTGTCTGCTTTGTGTGTTTCTTTGTTATCTGGGACCAAACCCTAACCTTAATTTTTCAAAAAATAGGGTTTCAAAAAAAACAAATAAAAATCTACTTTTTGATTTTGCATCCAATGCTTCAATAATCGTGCAAATCAGAGCTATAACGAAAAAGTTATTTTGGTTTTATGATTACTCTATTTTCGAAGCCGAAAATAGAGAAAAAATGGACTAAAACGGTCATATAATGGTTTAGACAACTCCAAAACTTGCCAAATTTGTTTTGTTGTCCTAGTTAGACCCTTTTGCACCTCTCCCAAAAATTTTGAGTCCTAACTCTTCACGGTTAAAAATTTCCCAAAAAATCCCAAAAGTGGGCATTTCCCCACAGGCCCCGTTGGCCAAATATTCCAAAAATACAATTTTTTGTTCGGAAAATCAAATTTTTGAGACCTATCCCATTATGATCAGCTCATCGCACTGATATTTTTGATATATAACACTTATAGATTTTTTTGGAAGTCAAAATTTTCTTTAGTGTGGGTTTCCTTCAAGGTTTGCCTAGTCAACACATTATCACAACTATGCATGGCTGAGCTTGATCACGAGCTAGTGAAGTAGAAAAATTTAGGAGAGACCTTGAGAACCATCGTTATAGGTATGAGGATCTCCTCACTCCTGCATGGAGCTCTGATAGTAGTCACCTTCACTATTCTCTTGAGGACCTCATCATTCTTGCACGAAACCCTGAAAGTCATCGTGAGGTCCACTCCTCACATAGAAGACCTGACCACCAAAGTACCTCTACCAAGAGAACATCAATGGGTTATCCACATGATCAAGTGGATTATTCGATTAGCCAACACCGATTCTAGTCCCAAACCAGATATAGTCAGCCTTCCAAGAGGCCTAGTAGGGAGGTCTACGCTCCCTCTACATCATGGTCTTCACCACCTAGAACTCCCATCCAACAAGTGTTAGCAACCCAAAGTAGGCTTGTGCAAATTTTGCATGCACCATCAGCCAAAGTGACCATGAGCGAGATTCTACTACAATCCTCCAAATATTGGGAACCTTTCATGAGGGTCTTGGATTCCATGGAGGTACAACATCATGACTCTGATGCTTTCACCAACTTTATGGAATACATACAAATGTACAAGAATCCTATTATATCCTTTCAAAATCATGAGGTCAAACCCATGCCTACCAATTCACCAGATCTTGCTTTGCACATAATTGCAAGAATCAATAGGATCCCCTATAAGCGAGTGTTTGTTGACACAGGTTCTTCAATAAACATTATTACTATAGCTTCACTAAAGCATCTCAAACTTCCATCCTCGTGCATTGCACCATCCAAGTTCACATTACAAGCGTTCAATGATGCTTTATCCTCCACTGTGGGCATAGTAATCCTACTTGTTGAAGTTGGAAAAAATACTATGCCTACATTGTTCTACATCTTGGAGGGTGCAAGACAATACAACATACTGCTTGGAAGGCCATGGATAAGAGACATGGAATGTGTTCCATATATAGTGCATCAATGCATTAAATACATTGATGAAGGTAAGGTCCATGTGATTAATGTTGACCTAGACCCCTTCAAGTATTATAAGCAGGTGGATCATCCTCAAAGGCCTATAGTGTCACCCAAGCATTTGGACACTAAATCCAATGACCTTATTCAGATTTCAGATTCAACCCCACGGTTAGTCATGAAGCTACCTTCACCACTGCTAGTACCATCCTCTGTCTCTTCAAGCAAGGAAGAATCAAAAGAGCCAGCTACAGAAGCTCCCATAGCTATCATCAATACACATACAAAAGATCTTTTAACTCCTACCAAAAATGGGGAAGAGCCCACTATTGATACAATTGAATCAAACCATATCATGTTGGAGGACAAAATTCCATTGACCTGCCCAGAACTCGATGAGTGCATAGTACCCAACATTGCATTCACACCTATCATTGAGTCAATCAAATATTTGGGTCATCCTCTTGTCGAGTTGCCACCCATTGATAGAATTTTTTATGCACCCCTCGAGCAAGGGGACCAAGAAGATCACCTTGGACAAGTTGATGAGGTAGCCATGACTTGTTTTGATGAAAATGCATCTTCTCACGAGTTTGTGGGAATGATTAATATGATGACAGAGAACCAAAGCCCTCTGAATCCATATATGCAAATTGTGACACCATCCAAAATTCCATCCATAAAAGAGGAGATACAATTGATGGATTCGGTCACACCTACTCCATCTCACTCAACATCTCCACAAGATCAAGAGCAGATGTACCCCCTAGACCAAAGTGGGGGTAACCCAACTACCACAGTTGAAAAATCTGAGTTGGAACATGAGCATGAGCTAAATCAAGAACAAGAACATGTGGATATAATCGCTAGCTCCAATCATCATGAAGCATCCACATCTGCTCAGATATTAGAGACTTTTGATCCACCCTCGATCAAATATGTCCTAGCTCCCACACCTAGTTCACCTCCACCACATATAAGTTGCCATCCAACTCCCTCAATAGCCATCCATTCATCGCCTCCACTAATACCACAACATATATTGGATAGGCTAGTTGATGTGGAGTTACAAGTGAGTCACCAACAGAATGATTTACAACAAATCATGGATCGGCTCACAAGCATTGTGTTACGGTTGAGTCATCAAAAACCTCAACCCCTTGATTGTCAGGACCAACCCACTCTTGCATAGTCCAATGTTAAATCTCAAACAAATCAAGTGCTAAACCAACAACGTCACCCTAAGCGACAATTTATGCCCATTTAATGAGTCTAGGGACTCTCTATTTGAGCGACTCTATGCGGCAAAGACAATTACTTTACCTAAGATTCAATTTGTCGATCCCTATGTACCTAAGCACTACAAATATTGCAAAGACCTATACTAAAAATACCATAGGCAGAAGGGGCATGATGTGCATAGGTGATTTAAATTTAAAAACCTGGTACAGGATATGTTTGACAAGAATGATCTTAAAATCAACAACCAACAAATTGACATAGTGCAACATCTGTTACCTATAAAAGGTAGTCAAGAAGGGCAACCTAAATAGGTGACTGAGACACATACAACCTCATCACCTCATAAAATGAGTCAGTCACGTTCACCTTGTTTAAGGCATCAATATCGTACCTAGACTCCATTATTTGATCTCATGTCGATTATTTTTCACAACCTACAAAATACAAAGGCAATTGTCTTACCGGATATACCCATTTTCAATCCAAATAGACCCATATCTAAAATATATAGGGAGGATCATTCTTACCTCTATCATCGAATGAGAGGGCATGACATTAGCACTTGTCATGTTTTTAGATGCAAGGTCCAATATCTTATTGATGAGAGAGCTTTATCCATGAGTGGATCACTCATTCTACCCCCTAAAGACATTTGCATTACCCAGGATTCCCTACCAAAATAGGGGGGTAAATTCCTATTGCTCCTCCTAGCCAAGTCAATAACATCGCATCAATCATAGTAAATGCTATGGGTATACAAGTATTGCACCTTCCTCCTAAGAACACAAAGTAAGCACAGTTACAAAAGGCTCCAAGGGTATCTACATATCGCTTGGTCAACCTAGAATGCTCCTAGGTAGTCTATGACCGTCTAGGTCACCCCTAAATGCTCCAAGGGTGCCTATATCTCGCTTGGTCAACCTAAAAGGCTCCTAGGTGGTCTAGAACCATCTAGGTCACCCCTAAATGCTCCAAGGGTATCTACATATCACTTGGTCAACCTAGAATGCTCCTAGGCAGTCTATGATCGTCTAGGTCACCCCAAAATGCTCCAAGGGTATCTACATATCACTTGGTCAACCTAGAATTCTCCTAGGCAATCTATGACCATCTAGGTCACCCCAAAATTCTCCAAGGGTGCCTATATCCCACTTGGTCAACCTAAAAGGCTCCTAGGTGGTCTAGAACCATCTAGGTCACCCCTAAATGCTCCAAGGGTGCCTATATCCTACTTGGTCAACCTAAAAGGCTCCTAGGCGGTCTAGAACCATCTAGGTCAACCCTAAATGCCCCAAGGGTGTCTATATCCCGCTTGGTTAACCTAAACTACTCCTAGGCAGTCTATGACCGTCTAGGTCACCCAAAATTGCCTAAGGGTACCTATATCCCACTTGGTAAACCTAAAATGCTCCTAGGCGGTCTAAGACCATCTAGGTCACCCTTAAATGCTCCAAGGGTGCCTATATCCTACTTGGTCAACCTAAAATGCTCCTAGGCAATCTAGAACCATCTAGGTCACCCCAAAAGGCTTCAAGGGTACCTATATCCTGCTTGGTCAACCTAAAAGACTCATAGGCAACCTAGAACCATCTAAGTCACCCCTAAATGCTCCAAGGGTGCCTATATCCCACTTGGTCAACCTAAAATGATCCTAGGCCATCTAGAACCATCTAGATCACCCCAAAATTCCCCAAGGGTGCCTACATCCCACTTGGTCAACCTAAAATGCTCCTAGGTAGTCTAGAACCGTCTAGGTCACCCTAAATGCTCCAAGGGTATCTACATATCGCTTGGTCAATCTAGAATGCTCCTAGGAGATCTAGAACCATCTAGGTCACCCCTAAATGCTCCAAGGGTGCCTATATCCTACTTGGTCAACCTAAAATGCTCCTAGGTAGTCTATGATCATCTAGGTCACCCCTAAATACCCCAAGGGTGCCTATATCCTGCTTGGTCAACATAAAATGCTCCTAGCCGGTCTAAGACCGTCTAGGTCACCCCTAAATGCTCCAAGGGTACCTATATCCTGCTTGGTAAACCTAAAATGCTCCTAGGTGATCTAGAACCATCTAGGTCACCCCAAAAGG
Organism: Wollemia nobilis; assembly: GCA_028583015.1. NCBI lineage: Eukaryota > Viridiplantae > Streptophyta > Pinopsida > Araucariales > Araucariaceae > Wollemia > Wollemia nobilis. Next base: position 10,755,259 of record JAQPPZ010002499.1, read on the forward strand.
CTCCAAGGGTGCCTATATATTTTTTTATCAACCTAAAAGACTCCTAGGTGATCTATAACCATCTAGGTCACCCCTAAATGCTCCAAGGGTGCCTATATCCCACTTGGTCAACCCAAAATGCTCCTAGGTGATATAGAATTGTCTAGGTCACCCCAAAATACCCCAAGGGTACCTACAACCCACTTGGTCAACCTAAAATGCTCCTAAGTGGTCTAGAACTATTTAGGTCACCCCTAAATGCTCCAAGGGTACCTAAATCCTACTTGGTCAACCTAAAAGTCTCCTAGGTGGTATAGAATCATATAGGTCACCCCTAAATACTCCAAGGGTACCTACATCCTGCTTGGTCAACCAAAAAGGCTCCTAGGTGGTCTAGAACCATCTAGGTCACCCCTAAATTCTCCAAGGGTGCCTACATCCCACTTGGTCAACCTAAAAGGCTCCTAGGTGGTCTAGAACCATCTAGGTCACCCCTAAATGCTCCAAGGGTGCCTATATCCTGCTTGGTCAACCTAAAATACTCCTAGGTGGTCTAGAACCATCTAGGTCACCCCTAAATGCTCCAAGGGTGCCTACATCCCGCTTGGTCAACCTAAAAGGCTCCTAGGCAGTCTAGAACCATCTAGGTCACCCCTAAATTCTCCAAGGGTGCCTATATCCTGCTTGGTCAACCTAAAAGGCTCCTAGGTGGTCTAGAACCATCTAGGTCACCCCTAAATGCTCCAAGGGTGCCTACATCTCGCTTGGTCAACCTAAAAGGCTCATATGTAATAACCCTCCCTATCTAGTTCTCTAGGGGTTTGCCAATTCTTAACCTTTTTCATGAATTTTTTTATAAACAAAATCACAAACACAGAGCAATCCAAAATTCTCAAAAAATATTGTTTTATTCTTATATCAAAACTAGGGTACAAATTACAATGCAAATACCTCAAATGTTGATGAAACCCTAGCTGCTTCGTACTCTATAAATGATGATGAAGGGTTAGCCCTTCTGATGTGAATACTGTGTGGTGTCCCAGCTCCAAATATTCCCTGTATAATCTCTGAATGACCCTGTGTGGTAACCCAAATCTAGAAGTCTTTAAAACTGAAGTCCAACTACAATCCTTGTGTGGAAATGCCCAGATTGACCTGAGGGTAATATTGCAACCTCGAAGCCAATGTACCTGTAAGAGGTTGTCATCTCTCACAAGCTCCATAATCTCTGTAAATGGCTCTGCCAGAGAGTCCTCCAAAAACCCAGAGAGAAAAATAATAATCTTCACATATCTCCAAATGAACTCAAAACCTCCTTTTATCTCCTCCATAGGTCGACCTAGGGTTAGGTCACTTTTAGGGTGAGCAAATATAATTTTATCAATTTTTAATTCCACCTTATTTCTCCTTAATTTATTCACCCCCTTATGCCTAGGCTTAACGACTTTTTAAGTTGTCACTTAAAATGGCCCCTTTTAAGTATAAAATAAATTTATAATAAAATAAAGTCACTGACTTTACAAAATTAAATTAAATAATCACTTCATTAATTTTATCTTCAACCATTAAACTTTCCAACCTCTGCCCATCCGAATTGAAATCCGCGAATGGTTTTGGACACCCATTTCACTAAAGAATATCACTACACTGTCTGTTGTCCATCGAAATCCTAAAAATGGACATGGCTAAAAATAGTAACTCTAATCAAACAAATCTCTGAATGAGCCCAAACAACCATAAATAAATAGCTCTCTGGGTATTGACAAAGATTCTGATATCTCCAATGGCTCCCCTCCATCCGACTTAGCCTACGAGAGCTCGTGTATAGGCTAATATGCTCTGCACCTGACTGCATAGAAAAAGGGACATTACAGTCCACCCTTCCCAAATATTACTTGTCCTCAAGCAATACGTATACATACTCTATTCAGATGCTACATCATGACTGAGATCACATCAAATCCCCTGGATCCCATAGCAACCTCAAAAATTAACCACCATGCTGACGCTGCGCCACTCTGATCATCACTACCCCTCTGACATGGTTAAGTGGCAGAAGTCTCAACTGCAATAGCATGATGAAATATCTCTCTAGTATGGCACTGACATGTTTGTCTGAGATGAGATGTAATATCATGTACCATGACATACCGAAGGAATCAACATCATAGATGATTGCAAACACAATGCTGGAAGTGCCTCCATAGTCATCATCTAACGAGCTCAACTCGGCATTCACACTCCTAGAATCTCCCAGATAATCCCATATAGCCCAATCTACTGCATTCAAATGTAATATCCTCTATAAATATGATGTCCCTCATCATACTCAATCAAGTAGGGTGTAAATGTATATGTATAATTCCTGAAAGATCAACCACACTCCACTCTGGCAACTCAATAAGAAGATCAGCCTCACCATAAAAACTGGTATGTCCATTATGACTGCACCCTGTGCCAAGTAACATCTCATGCATAGGTGACTCAACTAGGCCTATCTCTACACTTTCACTGATTAAACTGACCCCTTGAGAGGGCATTGTGTTCAAATAAGAAGTAAGATACTCCATGTAATGCTAACCAAATTGTGGACCCATCTCCATCATGTAAATTTTATGGCTATCCGAAAAGCGAACAACGGCATATGTCTCATACCCATGATCAACTATTGCCCACAACATGCTCCTACCATCACCCTCGATGTCCATCAAGTCAAACATACGATCCTGGGTAAGAGAACTCAACTCCTAGTCATCCAGATTAGGCTTGAGGATGCTCATGGAATCACCCTCAGACTCATGTCGGAGTAGACACCCTGTCTTAAACAATGTATCCTGATGATCTATTACAGTAAATGAATCAACACTTTGCATCTCAAAAAGTGGATTGCCCAAAAATGTCACATGATCCATCTCATATAACAGATTGTCAGTCCATCAAAAATAGTTATCTCCCTTGTGCTTAGCAAGGTTATTTTGCTGATCCCAAATTGTGTAATCTATTTTCATGGGACAATGTGATAAGTCATAGTCCTCCTAAATGCAATCTAGTTCATCAACAATCTGTCCAATCTTCCTGGCTCTATCTCGATTCAGCTGTTCAGTGGATTCTAAAACAAAATTGAGTTTCAACTGTGTCTCATGCAATGAAAAGTGTGCCTCTGACAAAGATCTTCTAGTCCACTCAAGCTCTTCAGTTAGCTGATTGACTTCTTCTTCTTTACTCCTATATGCACTAAGGGTCTCTTCGACGAGCTTGGCATAGTGATCTCTGTCTGCAAGAGTGTTCATGAAGTCTCACTTCATATTTTCTAAGGCTGCCCTCAAATTCTATAAATCAGCACTGGAGATTACTCCTTCTACACCCTTCTGTCTCTTCTCAACTTGTGCCCTCCAATATAGTTCTTCGGTGAACTTATGGGTGGCATCAAAATGAAACAAGGCTACAACAATTCTGTCCTCATCAGACCTGGAACTAAAATTAGATTTATGTACCAAGTTTTCAAAATTATGCATCTGGTCTCCCTCTTCACAACTCTTGGTGTTTGGCTCCTTGTATGAAGATGTAGTAGGCAAATCATCAAGGGGATGACCATAATAAGGTGTTGATCCACTCGGTTCCTCATTAAGCTTATCATGAATACAATCTAAAATGGGATTATAACCAACAATAAACTCAACATTCGAGGAGTCCTCATGGCTATCTTGAAGAGATAAAATATCCTTATAATCTGATTTTAAATCAGCAGCAATCTCAACTATGTTATTGTCTAAAAATTCATGTGTGTGGTCCTCAAAAGGGGTTGCTATGAATTCTGTAACATCACCATCATATGTATCATCCACAATGGACTCCATATGCAACTCACTCTGCAAATCTTCGAAGAAGATGTAGTTATCCAGTGCATGCATCCTACCCTGTTCTGATTGTGAACCCAAATCCATAACACTTCCCTTTGAATGGGTCTCAACCTCATGTTTTGGCTCATCCGCAGTGTGTACCTATATATCAACTGAACTAACCTGTGATCCTACCCCACATACCTCATGGGAAGAGGACTCTTCATTCTCACAATTTGCTGATTTGTTTTTCTTTCTCCACAACCTGGTCTCCAACTGTGTCATCCCATTAAGATAAACAGGATCACCTAAAATAGCATTCATCTTTTCCAATAGGTGTATCATTTCTTGCTGATTTCTAACCTGATCTTCATGTGGGTCCATGATTTTATTCTCTCTGGATATGTGAAGTCTCATCTTTGCTCACTATCTGCTGATGAATAAATCTTGAATTGTCCCCCTAAGAATTATTGCTTAGTTTGAAGCAAGACTTCACACATTCCTTAATTCTGCCACCCACATATGGTATGACACAAATTGTTGAATAGTGTAGGACTATGTAATTTTAGAATCAAATTGATTATTTGTTCCTTTAAAAGGTACCATAGATGCAACCAAAGGGTCTTCACTAATACCTCTATACATAGGCTTCAAAATGAAGTTGCCCTATGAAGGAATATTAGTTATTGTGACTTAATCAAACTCTATTATTTCGACTGCAGGTAATCTGAATATTCAGTGATATAATGGTATGTCCCAAGTATTATGTTATTCAGTCATAGTCGAGGAAGTTTCAACACTACAGTCCAAAAAGTGTCATGTCTCTCAAAGGAGTCATCGTCAGTTATGACAGAATATTTTACCCCTTGCAGATACAAAATAATGTGATCGCCGATATTGTTCATTACCAAACTGTTAATTTTTTCAATGGATTTAAAAAAAAATAGTCAATATCTGTCAAACTCCCCATTCATCAGTGCAAACAAAGAATCTTATTATTTCGTATTTGCTCAGCTTAAACCAATCTTCAACCGTAGCTTTTCTTCAACTTATATTCATTTCCCACGACCCCTGACAAATAAATATAAATTCACAAGCAGTGACTATATTCTTGCAAGCACAAAGATTCATATATAATCACCTTTGTTAAAAGAATGCCCATATTTTATTTTGCCACCAGATTTTGGTGGAGTCGATGCCTCTAGTATTACACCGTTGCTCCACACAGTATGTTGGCATGTTAAATTTTTTAAATTTATCCTCATACAGGATTCATAAATTTCTTCAATTTACCATCATTATGCTTCAAGAAAACCCTAACAGGCAGGCAGGAAAAACCCGCTCTGATACCACTGTAATAACCCTCCCTATCTAGTTCTCTAGGGGTTTGCCAATTCTTAACCTTTTTCATGAATTTTTTTATATACAAAATCACAAACACAAAGCAATCCAAAATTCTCAAAAAATATTGTTTTATTCTTATATCAAAACTAGGGCACAAATTACAATGCAAATACCTCAAATGTTGATAAAACCCTAGCTACTTTGTACTCTATAAATGATGATGAAGGCTCAGCCCTTCTGATGTGAATACTGTGTGGTGTCCCAGCTGCAAATATTCCCTGTATAATCTCTAAATGACCCTGTGTGGTAACCCAACTCCAGAAATCTTTAAAACTAAAGTCCAACTACAATCCTTGTGTGGAAATGCCCAGATTAACCTGAGGGTAATCTTGCAACCTCGAAGCCAATGTCCCTGTAAGAGGTTGTCGTCTCTCACAAGCTCCAGAATCTCTGTAAATGGCTCTGCCAGAGAGTCCTCCAAAAACCTAGAGAGAAAAATAATAATCTTCACATATCTCCAAATGAACTCAAAACCTCCTTTTATCTCCTCCATAGGTCGACCTAGGGTTAGGTCACTTTTAGGGTGAGCAAATATAATTTTATCAATTTTTAATTCCACCTTATTTCTCCTTAATTTATTCACCCCCTTATGCCTAGGCTTAACAACTTTTTAAGTCGTCACTTAAAATGGCCCCTTTTAAGTATAAAATAAATTTATAATAAAATAAAGTCACTGACTTTACAAAATTAAATTAAATAATCACTTTATTAATTTTATCTTTGACCATTAAAATTTCCAACCTCTGCCCATCCGAATTGAAATCCACGAATGGTTTTGGACACCCATTTCACTGAAGAATATCACTGCACTGTCTATTTTCCATCGAAATCCTAAAAATGGACATGGCTAAAAATAGTAACTCTGATCAAACAAATCTTCAAATGAGCCTAAACGACCATAAATCAATAGCTCTATGGGTATTGACAAATATTTTGATATCTCCAATGGCTCCCCTCCATCCGACTTAGCCTACGAGAGCTCGTGTATAGGCTAATCTGCTCTGCACCTGACTGCGTAGAAAAAGGGACATTACATCCTAGGCAATCTAGAACCATCTAGGTCACCCCTAAATGCTCCAAGGGTGCCTACATCCCGCTTGGTCAACCTAAAAGGCTCATAGGCAGTCTAGAACTATTTAGGTCACCCCTAAATGCTCCAAGGATGCCTATATCCTGCTTGGTCAACCAAAAATGCTCCTAGGTGATCTATAACCATCTTGGTCACCCTAAAATGCTCCAAGGGTGCCTGTATCCTGCTTGGTCAACCTAAATGCTCCTATATAGTCTAAAACCATCTAGGTCAACCAAAACGCCCCAAGGGCATCCATAAGCCCTTTGGTCCCCCAAAATACCCCAATGGCCTCCAATAAGCCCATCGGTCACAGGTACATACATATATATATCAATCAAAATTTCAAAAACATTATCAAAACATAAAAATACAAAAACATTACATCGCATTGCACTTTCATACATATATCAATCAAAATTAAAAAAAAACTATGAAAATTTCAAAAATTCAAAACTATTACATCACATCGCATTGCATCCCATTGCATTTTATCGTCGCTTGCATTTAGGCATATTCATCATTAGCACTTTATATTTTAAAGTTGCTCATACATGTCTAGCACCATGATGGTACACTACTTACTGCTCAAAATTAATGTTGTGAAAGTACTCATAGTTCAATGCCACAATTATAATTTTCACCCACATTTTTCACATTCCATATTTGTGTCCACCCTTCACCTAGTCATTTATTTTAGAATGTCATTAGGGTTTTTGGTCACTCAACCATTTCTAGCTTCTCTTCAGGTTTTGTATAAAGCTAGCTTTATTTTTAGGAGGTAGAGTCTTGCATTGATTATGCCTTGTGTACATAAAATACCAAACATAGTTAGACATTAATAATCCAAGTTTTGTGCAAATAAATATGAAATCCATGAAGTGGTCTAGGTTACCTTAAGCAAAAAGGTCTCCTGATCATCCCCCTGTGTGAATGGTTCAATAATGCTGAGAGTTGGAAAAAGGACAAGCATCTTCCCTACCCAATTCCCCAAAATAAACAGTGGTTTTCACCACTATCAAAAATCCCAATTCCCACAAATCTCCATCCCAAAAATATCAAAATTTCACAAAAATCTAAGCAATCAAAAGTCAAAATCAAAGAAATCCCAAACGTTCAATATCAAAATCCTCAAAAAAAGAAAAAGAAAAAGCAAAAAGCAAAAAACAAAAGCAAATTCAATAGTGGTTTGCACCACTAATCCCAAATCCCAAATCCCAAATCCCTTGCTCAAAGAAAAAATAATAATACAAAAAAAAAATAGTGATTATCATCACTACCCATGAGCAAGTATCCCAATAAAATTGAAGAAAATAAGGGATCTTGAGCTTGAATCCCTAGAATTCTCAACATTTGACAAACCATTTAGGTGATCCTCATTACAGGTTTTGTGGATAGCCTTCCTGGAAATGGTAGTAGCCTCTCTCGCATGACGATATGTCTATCACATTTGTCTCATGTGTGTGTGCATACCAATGTTTGCATGTGGATGAGCTAGCTTTTGTAACCTAGATTGCCTAGTGGTCTTGTCCTATGAAGTATAGAACCCAAGATTGTGATATTCACAAGGTGATTCTCATTCTAGGTTTGGTGGATAGCCTATCTGGAAATGGTGGTATCTTTATGCATTTCACAGGAATGAACTCACTTGCACACACAGGAATATGACATGCCTTGGTCATCCTAGCAAATTCATACCTTGTCAAAAAGTCTTGCATAGTTAGTATACAACCTTTGATCACATCAGCTAGAGTGTTTGAGTCTCCTAAAAACCTCACCTACATTCAATAAACATGTCATATCATTTACTCCATTTTTTACATCGTAATAATGGCTTCACATTTCCATTACAAAAAAAAAAGCAAAAACAAAGAGCGTTAATGTATTTTGTACAGTCTATAGTGTTCACATAGTATGTCAAATCATTAGCCACAATCCATGTTTTTCAATCACCCCATATTTCATTTCACTATGCATCCATGCATATAGATAGCATCAAATCAAAGCAAACACACATGCATACATGATATATGTTTATCACCATTCCATCATATCACAAAAGCATCCATATGCATACAAAATAAGCATCCAACACATCTACAGAAGCAAATGCATACATTACATCCATCTCATAAAGAAATAAGGGAGACACATGATGACCATAACAAAATCTCATATATATGGGGCAAAAAAAAAATACATCATAGTTTCCAAAAATTCCTGTAGGCTACAATAAAGTGGATCCTTAGACCTCACAATGCTAAACATCCAAAAATTCAAAAAGAGTCGAAAGAATCTCAAAAAGCCCCAAAGGTATCCATAAACCCTTTGGTCAACTCAAAAAGCCCCAAAGGTCTCCATAAACCCTTTGGTCAACTCAAAAAATACCCCAAAGGTATCCATAAACCCTTTGGTCAACCCAAAATTTTGCAAAGGTACCCATAAACCCTTTGGTCAACCCAAAATGCCCCAAAGGTATCCATAAACCCTTTGGTCACCCAACAAGACCCAAAGGTATCCATAAACTCTTTGGTCAACTCAAAAAGCCCCAAGATCTCCATAAACCCTTTTCTCAACCCAAACAAGCCCCAAAGGTATCCCTAAACCCTTTGGTCACTCAAAATTCCCCAATGGCATCCAATAAACACATTGGTCAAGTATACATACATATATATTAATCAAAAACAACAAAATAACACAAAATCCAAAGAAAAGGGTTCAACACCCACAAAAACAAGTCAAATTTGGAAAATTGTCAGGTGATCCTCATTACAGGTTTGGTGGATAGCCTACTTGTCAATGGTGGTAGCCCCCTTCATGATGATATTTTTGTCACATTAGCCTTGTGCATGTCTGCAGACTAATGTTTGCATGTGGATGAGCTAGCTTTTGTAACCTAGATTACCTAGTGGTCTAGTCCTACTAAGTACAAAACCCAAGATTGTGACATTCATAGGGTGATCCTCATTCTAGGTTTGGTGGATAGCCTATCTGGAAATGACAATATCTTTATGTGTTTCATAGGAATGAACTCACTTGCACACACATGGATATGACGTACCTTGGTCATCCTAGAAAATTTATACCTTGTCAAAAAGTCTTGCATAGTCAGTATACAACCTTTGATCACATCAGCTAGAGTGTTTGAGTCTCCTAAAAACCTCACCTACATTCAATAAACATGTCATATCATTTACTCCATTTTTTACATCGCAATAATGGATTCACATTTCCATTACAAAAAAAAAAAGCAAAAACAAAGAGCGTTAATGTATTTTTTACAGTCTATAGTGTTCACATAGTATGTCAAATCATTAGCCACAATCCATGTTTTTCAATCACCCCATATTTCATCTCACTGTGCATCCATGCATATAGATAGCATCAAATCAAAGCAAATACACATGTATACATGATATATATTTATCACCATTCCATCATATCACAAAAGCATCCATATGCATACATAATAAGCATCCAACACATCTACAGAAGCAAATGCATACATTGCATCCATCTCATAAAGAAATAAGGAAGACACATGATGACCATAACAAAATCTCATATATATGGGACAAAAAAATACATCATAGTTGCAAAAAATGCTCGTAGGTTACAATAAAGTGGGTCCTTAGACCTCACAATGCTAAACATCCAAAAATACAAAAAGAGTCGAAAGAGCCTCAAAAATCCCCAAAGGTATCCATAAACCCTTTGGTCAACCCAAAAAGACCCTAAGGTATCCATAAACTCTTTGGTCAACCAAAATGCCCCAAAGGTATCCATAAACCCTTTGGTCACCCAAAAATCTCCAAAGTTATCCATAAACCCTTTGGTCAACCCAAAAAGCTTCTAAGGTATCCATAAACCCTTTGGTCAACCAAAATGCCCCAAAGGTATCCATAAACTCTTTGGTCACCCAAAAATCCCCAAAGGTATCCATAAACCCTTTGGTCAACTCAAAAAGCCCCAAAGGTATCCATAAACCCTTTGGTCAACTCAAAAAGCCCCAAAGGTCTCCATAAACCCTTTGGTCAACCCAAAAAATACCCCAAAGGTATCCATAAACCCTTTGGTCAACCCGAAATGCCCCAAAGGTATCCATAAACCCTTTGGTCAACCCAAAATGCCCCAAAGGTATCCATAAACTCTTTGGTCACCCAACAAGCCCCAAAGGTATCCATAAATCCTTTGGTCAACTCAAAAAGTCCCAAAGGTCTCCATAAACCCTTTGCTCAACCCAAACAAGCCCCAAAGGTATCCCTAAACCATTTGGTCACTCAAAATGTCCCAATAGCATCCAATAAGCCCATTGATCAAGTATACATACATATATATTAATAAAAAACAAAAAAAATAAAAATAACAAAACAACACAAAATCCAAAGAAAAGGGTCCAACACCCACCAAAACAAGTCAAATATGATGGAATTCATTCAGGGTCAATATGGAATGCAAAATTCTCATGGATGCATGGACAAGTTACTAATTCACTCCCCAAGAAGGCCATTATGGCTGGACCACCCCACGGGAAGGAGGTTTTCAACTCTTTGCTTCCATGAAATCTCCATAGCATCATCCAAATCCTTTCAAAAATGTGTCATTTTTCAATGAGAACAACTGAAGGCAACCTTAACAAACGTTATCTGGGTCAAGCGACTCGTCACTTTTCTCACTGGTCATTCCCTCATCAACTCATCGCTTGAGGGGGTAGTCATGCTTAACAAATTCATAATAAAAAAATCAACAGTTAAACACTCAATCATGCAAGTTGCATTCGTCCAATGAATCTTTGACAAATACAATCATGCCCTTTCTTGGGGTAGAAAACAAGCAAATATCTCAATTAAGCACATAACAGTGTAGATGAACTTGCCTGTTGGTAACCTCAAAAGTTACCAAAATACTTGATTTTCTCTAACGCCTAGGGTTATAATTCCCCTGAGCATACCTGGAAGTTGAAGAGAAACCAAGACCAATGTCTTTACTAAGTCAGAAGTGAGGATTCAAGAACGCATGCTCTTTCCATGATTGGGGCATCTAAAGTTGGTTAGGTTATCGAGTAACCTTAATCATTGAACATTTTAGTCATTTATTTTTGCTCAGCGTTGTGTTGCACACAACACATCTCAAAAATGGGCATCTGTAGACACAAATATGGTCAATCCAATTAGGCATCCATAAATAATGACTAAATTGACACCACATGGCCCCTTGGGCAACCCTTAGAAGGCACACAGTGGTTCTAGCCACTCCAAGTGAGGTTTTGGAGGCTTCTAGACCAATTTTTGGAGGTTTTGGCCCAAAATTCATCACCATCCCACCCCGGGACGGTGGCAGATTCCCACCATCCCACTCTGGGACAGTGGTGAGCCATCATCCTAAGGTGGGACGGTGAGCAAGTTTGACCAAGAAAAATTAAATCTAGGACAAATGGCATCCATAAACTACCATTTACCCTACAAATTGAAGCATGCGGGTCAGAGGGCACTACATCCTTATGACATGCTTCATAATGGAGGCCAAAAATGGAGATTCTCTTCCACATCCAGTGCATGCCTCCCTTTTGACAAATGGCACCTCTTGCCATGCATGCCCTTGCATGCCTTTTTGCACATAAGCCCATTTGGGCTATAAAATGGATACAATGTCCACACAAAAAATACATAATATAGAGAGGAGTTCTAGGATATGCAACGGAGTGCTGTTGAGATATCCCCTCACTTTATTGTTCTCTCTTTCCCTCAGAATCTCTTCTTAGCGAAGGAAGTTACCGAGTGACTTCAAGAGGGTATTTTGAGCATAACTTTACCATACAGGTGAATTTCTTCACCAAATTTTATGACAATACCCCTTAGAGTGTTTGGGGCCATTCCCTAGTGGGATTGGTAGCAAAAGATGTACAGAATTGGGGTGCCCCCCAATTAGTTACAATCACCACCATCCCCCCCGGTATGAGGAGAAATATGTGCACAATTTATTTACTAGTTTTTAGGCTTATTCTAGACTATCATAGGATGGTACAGTTCAAATTTCATGCAATTTGGAGGTACATTGGCCAAGATATTGCATTTTGAAGTTTTTGTAGGTTTGTAGGGCCCATCCGGGCACCCCAGGTGCATGCAGATGGATCTGCACCTCATTTTTAAAATCTAACCACATGGGTAGTCTTAAAATGTTGATTTATGTATTCTATCCAAGTTTCATGTGTTTTGGACATGTTTAATGGCGGTAATTACTTGCCTTGGTCTTCGTAGGTTGCAGACAAGGGTGCAAAATAGAGGGGCTTACGAATGCAGTTTTAGATTGTTTTTTGCTGATATCCCTTCAAAAACACCTATATAACATCTCCATAAAATTTTAAGTCATTCTGAGTTGATTTGATATATTTTTAATATATGCCCTTTACTAGTCTTTTGGTGCCTATGGGGATTGCATGTTTTCCATCACACGCACTTGCTATTTGACCCTTTTGGCTTCCTTGTATGTAGGTGTAGGTTCCTAGAAGGCATTGAGAAGGAAAAAAATACATCAAATATCAAATATACAAGCAGCGGTGGCATTTGCCCACCCACCTCGATTGTGGGTACGAGGAAGGACACTGGATGTGCACCCGAATTTCTTGAAGGATTTGATCCTTGGGCACCCAAAATTTGTAACAATTGTATCACATTTGAGCTCTCAATGGTACTTTTGTGTAACCTTGTATCTGATCCACAAAATTAATAATAAGGATACTCGCTTTATTTCATACCTTGTTGGTTTGGTTTTGCTTCCATTTTTACATGCATGCTTTTGTTTGATGCTCATAAGCTATAGAGGATAGATACACATATTGTTATTCATAATTAGGTGCACCTTGTTATTTTACTGTGACCAAAATTTATTTTTAAATTACGTGCGATTAAATCCATGAAAATCGAACCGTAATAGAAGCAAACAATAAAAAAATCATGAATTAATCCACATGGAACTGGCAACTGGTGTTACCTCATGTGTAAAAAAAATGAGCACCAAGTGTGCTCATGAATATGGTAGGGATATTTGGTGCCTATAAAGCATCCCAAGCCCACTGTATGAGCAATGTGGTATTTATTCCCTAAAACAATTTAAAAAATTGCATGAAATTCGTGCGTAGTATCCAAAATGATTTAGCTTTGTCGATGGGTCTTCCTCATAAATGGTCTTAGTTGAAAGCGCTTATTAGAAGTTTTTTAAGAGCTATTAAGAGCTGGCATAAAGAAATTGTTTGAGTGTCATTAAGACAAGGAAAAGACACCATTGCACACCATTATTATTGTAGAAATTTACATATTAAACAACTAGAGTTAGAGTTTAAAAGGAGAAATAATAATATTAGTATATGTTGTTTTATAGTAAGAAAAATAGATCTATTCTATATTTTTAAGTGAGTTCAAATAGCCCTCAAATAAAAGTAAATATTTGAGGCCAAAGAATCCTCAAATCAAATGCAGATATAAGGTATTTAAAAATACCAAACTTGCATATTACATTGGTGAAGTTAAGAACCAAAAGTGTGGTAAGATCCATCGCCAAAATCACCACCATATTGCACAGGTTGAGAACTATTAAATAGTGCATGAATAATAGCAGAACATAGGAGGAAATAGCCCTAAAAACATCCAAGAAATTAGCCATCGAAGGAGAACCCAAGTAAGGAAAGCTAACATGGAATAAGCACTTGAGAGCAGTCATTGAAAGTTGAAGAAGCACCTGCAAAAAAAACTAGCAAAAAGAAGATAATACATTCTTGAAAATGTATCAAGGAGGCAAAAGGTTTGAGTTTGAGCATTTACCAAAAAAGAGAAGAGGTTATGTTCTTTGGAAATGTATTAAGGATACCAAAGACTCAAATTCGAGCATTTACCAAGGAGACATTCATCGCATGCACAACCAAGTGTCTAGTAATGTCAGGGAATGTTACACTTCTAACACCAAGAGAAGTGTTACAAATTCCCCATAGAGTATGGGGAGTGTTGAAAATTTGCATCAGACACTTGTCATAGGGAAGAGGAAATGTTAGTACCATACAAGAGCCACAGAAGTATTGCAAATCCACTTGTCACAGGATAGAATAAGTGCCACAAGCTACATTAAAAAATATAAGGAAGGAATTTAGTGACACGTGTCACTCATCCTGCATTGACTACAAGAATTACTAAGGATGAAAAAAATGCTTTAAGCACTCAAATCAAGGAGTAATTTTTTATGTACCTGAAAAATATCTTGAAAGGAGAGTTGACCAAAAAAGTCAAAGCATCTAGATCTTCAAGAAAATATTAAGGAGGGAGCATATAAAGGTATTATTTACTAAGTTTTAAAGTTAAAAGTTTATGCTTAGTAGGAGTTCTAAGGTTAAAACTTAGAGGTATTTTTGGAGAGATAAGCTTTAGTTAAACCTTAGAAAATATGAATATTATATTTAGAAGCCTTTTATCATACATTGAAGATTATTTTTGAAATTGAAGCATTAATTTTGGGGTTTTGTAAATTTGCATATTTAAGTTTACAAAACAAATTAAATATTTGAAAAATTGATAAGTTTGGAGAAATAAGGCATTCTACATCAAACTAGGATTACAAACTTGCAAATATTATTTTCTTAAAATTTCTAAATTTCTAGAGTTTGGAGGTATAAGGATTTCAAAATCAAAATTAGATTATGTGAAATTTAGAATCTATAAACTCAACTACTTGACAAAAAAACTATGGATTATTGGTATATAGACTCAAGGGCAAGCAAACATATGATTGGAAATAGAACATTATTTAAGTCTTTATGAAAAATACAAGAGAAACCAATTACAATAGAAGACATTAAAACCTATAAAGTAAAAAAAATAGGAGATATTATAGTCAATCTAGTATATGGAAAAGGAAGAATAAAAAATATTTTGTTTGTTCTTGGATTGAATACCAATCTGTTAGAGTCATATTCCACATTTGGGATAGTCCAATATGTTAGAGTCTTATATCACCTACATGTTAGAGATCTTATTACATTATGTAAGAGCTTCGTCCTCAAGGTGGTTAGGGTATATGGTTGATATGTTGGTTATGGAAGTTAACCATGCATGTACTATAAATTTACATCTTGTTGAATACAAATCTAATGCTTATTTTTCTATATGGTATCAGAGTATTGCACGTGATCATATGGATGCAAGAGGAGGAAAATGACGTGTTATTCAAGGCACGTTTCTTGAGGTGCAATCAGGATATAAAACTTGAACATGGGATATCTAAACTAGAATATTTGCACATATGTAGGTCAATATGGATTGGTTGATGATTGATTGGATGAAATCCACTAGATGGTGACTGGAAATCTTTGAAACCTATGCATCCTAACAACATGTGGGATATAACGATGCTGAAATCTACTGGATGATGACTATCATCCTATGACAACTAGACCAACATGAAAGCACACCTATGACAGCAACCACACACTTTTTGATGTGGATAGCAACCTGACAAGGCACAAATCCTGAAGCGAGACCCTTAGAGGTAGACTACTGATGTGGAACTGCAAACACATGAATCGAGGTAGATAACTAGGTGGTTGATGTGGCACTAATAACGAGGTTGCTGACATGGTGAGCTATGATGTGGTGTAGTTGAGCTAGCACTCCAAATTTGATGTGATGGACCCTGATTCATCCAAGTGGTGATACTTCTTTTATAGACGCATGTTCTTGGAAGCTGATGTGTCAATTTATCATTCACTGCTGCAAGCAGAAAAACTTAGTTCAAAAGACTCGATTACTTGAAGGTAATCAAAGTCATATATGGGTGAAAGTAGTTTTAAACGCTGCATAGCTATGCAACTTGATGAATGTGGGACTAAAAAGTACCATTTTTTAATTTTTCCTCGTTTAACAGTGGTAAAGGAAATATAATTTGACTTATGTGCTCTCCCTCCCAGCAAAGGCTCTAGCCCAGCCCATTGGAATTTGGGCTAACATGCATGAGATCACAAGATCGAACCCCATGCATGCAACAATTCCTTTTGCTACACAAACATTCCCAAAAAGCAATAGGAGCATCAATTTTTTTCGAAGAGGATTTTTGAGCAAATATCAAAGGTTGCCCCTTTGATCTCATCCCATGGTGTAGCCGATATGGTCGGCTAGCCTGTGATAAGGCTCTCAAAAAATGGTTGAGGGTTCTAATCCTACACACCCATTTTTTGACTAACTTTATATAAAAATAAATAAATCTAACCAATAAACTTAGCCTATCCCATTTTGAATATTACTAAACCTTAAACTTCAAAAAAAACATCAAAACCCTAACCACTTTGATAACTTTATTTTTAAAACATAAAAATAAGAATAATATAAAGTGAAAATGTTTTTAGTCTTCTATTTTTTTAAAAGAAAAAATAAGAGAAAGTGAAGGAGATTTTAGTGTTTTATTTTTTTACCCCTTATAAGGTTTATGCCCTGATATTTAGTAAAGATGTTGTTGGAAATCATTCAGATTTTTTTGTAGAATTTTTTGCCTCAAAGGTATTTATTTTTGCAAACTCCCCAAAGAACATTTCTTTCTTTGTTTTGCAAATCACACCACATTGCCTTATTTTTTTTCTAAAAAAACAAAATAAATAGGGGCATACTTGCAAAATTCATAAGACATTCGTGCATTTTTTTCCATAAGGAGGGATAAACAAAACAAGACTTGCACATTGTTTATTTTTACAAACTGAAAGGGTTATCAAAATTTCTTCACACCTTGTTTATTTTGCAAACACAAAGGGAGGGATAACTATTTTACTCCATCAAAGAATATTTTGCAAAAAGGGGGGAAGACTTGTAAGGGTGCATTTTTGGCAGAGACCGACACCTTAGTCAAACTTCTTGCAAAATTCCATTGTAAAAGTTACATTTTCGGTAGTGATTGACACCTTAATAAAATGGGAAAATCAATGAAAAAGAATACCCCAAAACAAACTGATAAAAATTCTCAATCAGTTAAAGATCCTTACTTTCTAGTAGGGTGGGAAGGAATGAATTTTTTTGAGGATGGAAAATATCTTACACTACAAAGTGGTGTAAAATCCATTCTCAGATATTCTAAAGTTTCTTCAGATAAATGGTGCTCAAATTCCTATAGGTGTTTTAAGGGCATTCTACATGACATTTATTTCACTTGACATGGCCCAAAATCAAAAGAAAAGGGATATCAGTGAGGAATTAGAGTTCATGCTCCTAATGGAAGATGCTTTTTGTGACACAAGTGATCTTCAGCCCATGGTGGTGAATGTTTGTTGTGACACAAGTGACCTTAAGCCCATTGTAGCCAATGCTTGTTGTGATACAAGTGACCTCCTGCCTATAAGGGCAGATATTAGTTGTAGCACATGTGATCTCATCACAAGAGCAAATTTTACTTGCGACACCAGTGACTTAAAAGCTAAAAAACTTCAAAATGAGTTCCATAATCTCATTAACAGTGACAAATGCCATACTTTTAAAAATATTGATGAATATGAAGAATTTGGGTGTTTTGAAAAACACACCAAAGGCATTGGATCCAAACTGATGAAGAAAATGGGATTCAATGGTAAAATATTAGGTAAACATGGACAAGGCATTAAAACTCCTATAATGCTAAATGTCAAGCCAAAGAATGAAGGCCTTGGCTATTCTGGACAAGCAAGTACCAGTAAAACCATGTTTACAAAACCTAAATCTCCTTCAAATCCTATAAAGCATTGTTGCAATCATTGTGGAATAATTAGACATGTAGCAGCTAGGTGTTGGAAACTATATCCTTGTGACTCATGTGGATGTACAAATTACTCCTCTTCAAATTATTGGTAAAAAATAAAAATGGCCAACAAGGTTCATATTGATTGTGGATGGACAGTTCTCACACAAAGGACCAAGATGAAAGAAATATTATTTTGCTTCTATATAAAAGGTGAAATCTATGGTAGACCCAGTGGAAGGTCTAGTGATAGACTGAGTGGCAGTCCCAGAGGTAATGACCCAACGACAGACCTAATGGCAGACCCAGTAACAAATATATAGAGGTAGACCTATAGGTAGAACCAGAGGTAATGATCCAGAGGCAGATCCAAATGCAGATCCAGAGATATGTCCAAAGGTACTCATACAGCAGTACACGTAAAGTAAGATCTAGCATAAGAGCATCTTTCATTATACTCTCCTACACATTAAGGGGGGTCATATATGTTATCCCAAATAATGGAATAAGGGGGGTGTTAGAGTAATATTCCACCTTTGGGATATTAACTCTAGTCTTATATCACTTGCATGTTAGAGCACTTATTACATTATGTAAAAGCACTTTCCTCAAGGTGGTTAGGGCATATGGTTGATAAGTTGGTTACGAAAGTTAACCATGCATGTACTATATATTTGCATCTTTTTGGATACATATCTAATGTTTATTTTCCTATACAGTTTCACAACTTATGTATCAGAATATAACAATAGAATTCAAGATCATTAACTGAAGAAAAAAATGTCATATTGTTAAACATGGAAATATGATAGCCATAGGGTCCTATAAGGAAAATCTATTTATTCTAGACACTACTACTCATCTAGATCTATCAGTCAAAACTTCAAGAGAAAGAGAACTATGGCATAAATTACTGGTACATACTAGTGCATCATCCTTAAATGAAGTGGTCAAATATCAAATGGTTGAAGGGATACCAAATATTTCTTGGGAATCTACAATATATCCAGAGTGTTTAGAAAGAAAACAACATAGAGTACCTTTTAAACTTTGTCAACATAGATCTCAAAAACCACTAGAGTTAATATACAAAGATCTATATGGTCCAATGAATACTATAAGTATTGGAGGGCATAAGTATTTTTAGCTTTTTTTTATGATCATACTAGAAAAATGTAAATATACTTCATGAAATACAAGTCATAAGCTTTCAATTACTTCAAACAGTTCAAATTTCAAGTAGAGAAAGAATCAAGAAAGACTATTAGAACTCTTAGATCAAACAAAGGAGGATAATTTACTTCAAATGATTTTAATCTATTCTTAAATAAAATGAAATTAAGAGACAACTTACTAGAACATATTCACCACAAAAAATGGTATTGCAAAAAGAAGGAATAGATCCATAATAGAAATGGTAATATGTATGATAAAAGAAGCTCGTTTGGATAATCAATACTAGGCAAAAGTAGTTCAAACAATAGTATATTTACAAAATAGATTACCTATAAGAATACTTAAGAATATTACTCTTGAAGATGTATGGTCAGGATAGAAACCAAGTGTTGCAAAGTTAAGGATTTTTTGATGCAAATCCTACATGCATATTCCAAAGCAAAAATGAACAAAGTTATATGAAAAGAGTATGATAGATATATTTTTTGGTTATGATGATGATTATGATGATGAATCAATGAGATACAAAATAATAGATCCATGAACAAAAAAACTGTACATAAGCAAGTGTGTAGTATTTGATGAAGGATTCAAATATGACACTAAAGAAGAAGAAATTAATTCAAAAATTCTTCTAGAATTCTCAAAAAAAAAAGAATCGGAATCTCAAGAAGAGATAGAGATAGAATCTATAGAGGATATAGATTCGGATTTAGATCACACAAAAATTGGTACAATTCTCCCAAGAAAAGAACGTATATGGCTTAGAAATACTCTTAGAGAATAAAATTTATATCAGATGCTAGATCTTACTACTACGAGATCTCAAACTTGTAGTCAAAGTAGAATAAATAGAGGATTACTAAGTGTTATAGAAGAACCAACAATGACACTTCAAGCACTAAATAACTTATAGTGGAGAGGAACTATAGAATCAAAAATATTCATCATTACAAAAGAATAAAATATGGAATCTAGTAGAGTTACCTCCAGGAAAGAAAGTAGTTGGTTGCAAATGGATTTATAAGATTAAGTATAAATAAAATGGAACTCTAGACAAATACAAAGCTCATCTAGTGGCAAAAGAATATACTCAAATAGAAGGGAATGATTATGAAGAGATATTTGCACCAATAGCTAGAATGACTACTATCAGAGTAGTATGTGCCTTAGTATCTCGTCATTATTAGCAAATACATTAGATGGACGTCAATAGTGCCTTTATTAATGATGGTTTAGAAGAGGAAGTATTCATATCTCAACCAGAAGGATTGTTATCAAAGGTCAAGAACACACGGTTTGTAAGTTAAATAAATCTTTATATAGTCTGAAGCAAGCACCTAGAGCATGGAATATAAAGATTAATAGTCATCTACTACAACACAACTTCAAGAGGAGTACATCAATTTTGTATAAAAAAAAGGTTAGGAATGATATATCAATTCTCATAGTATATATTGATGATATAGTACTTACATGAAGTTCTAAAAAATTAGTAAATGAGATAAAGAGGGATCTTAAAAGGCTTTTGAAATGACTTATTTAGGACTCATGAGTTACTACATTAGTTTAAAAATACATTATAATAAAGATAATATTACAATTACACAGACAAAGTATGCAAAATCTCTACTGGAAAAGTATAAGATAGATAGTTGTAAACCTAAAGATACACCTATGGAACAAGGATTTAAATTATCCAAAGTTGAAGGTATCTCTTTAGTTTGAGCTACAAATTATCGTTAGTTGATTGGAAGTCTATTGTATCTAACAAACACTCGACCAAATCTAGCTTTTGTCATGAATTATCTTGTAAGATTCATGCAAGAACCTAGAGAAAGTCATTGGAAAGCTAAAAAAAGAATATTGCAATATGTCAAGAAAACTATATATTATGGATTGATTTATACAAAGCATGACAAATAATTTTGTCTATAGAGGTACTCAGATTTAGATTATGCAGGATCTATAGATGATAGAAAGTCTACTTCTAGATATATTTTCTATCTTGGATTAGGAACAATTTCATGGTATAGTAAGAAATGATATTTAGTAGCACAATCATCCATAGAAGGAGAATATCATGCAGCTAGAGATATAGTTTGTGAAGCCTAATGGTTACAATGCATTTTATCTGATCTCTGGCAGAGTTTTATGATAAATATTGAGTAGAAGGAGCGCTGAGAAGGAGAAGATATGGAGAAGGAGAAGACAAGAGAAGGAGGGAAACCAGTCCTAGGAGGTAAGGTTGGAAGCACCAAGGATGGAACCCTGGCAGGCAAGGATGGCAGGTCACCTACGACCAAGAGCAACAACAGAGATAAGGACGAGGACTCGAAGGACAAGGTTGACAAAGGAGATGGAAAATCAATTCCTGGTGAGCCTCGGGAGTAGGAGCCTACTTTTTGGGGAAATGATCCTTCTCATACTGAGGCCCCTGCCTGGGGCCCCACTGCCTTTCCTTCCAAAGGACTATCATATGCTAATATTTTAAATGGTCGGGGCCCTCCTGTAACCCCAAGTACCACCATTGTCCCAAATGGCCAAAATATTATAATTCCTGATGACATTGCTGACAAATACCTAGCCATGGAAAATTTTACATTGGTTGGGAAGTTTGTAGGAGGTAGGCCTAACATTGAAACCATTCGTCGATGGGCCTTTACCAAATGGAAGACCCTTGGAGACATGGAACTGATAGTTTTATCCAGAGGTTTCTTTACCATCAGGTTGAGCAATGTTGAAGACTCAAACCGTATTCTCATTGGTGGTCCATGGTTCTTAGGTCGCAAAAGCCTGTTCCTAAGGAAATGGGACCCATATTTCAACCCGAATACCCAAGATATAAATTTTACCCCCATTTGGGTCCGTATTCCTGACCTACCCTTTCACTGCTGGCATGATGACATTCTTCTCTCTATTGCAACTGCTATAGGAGACCTCCTGGCCATTGATCCAGTTACTAGAGCATGCAAAAGGATGAATGTAGTGAGGATCTGCGTCAACGCAAATTTAGCGTCGGAACTCCCTACTTACGTTACCCTTTCTCATAAGAATTTCTTCCTAAAATAGGCACTGGAATATGAAAACAAACCTCCTTTCTATGTGGAATGCCATACTCAAGGGCATTTGAGGTCGCAATGCCCTGTCCTCAAAGCTAAGTCAAATCCTGGTAAAATTCAAGCGCAAGCTGCAAGCATGCCCCAAAGCGAGGTCAGAGGCGAAGGCACTAAACCCCATATTAGAGGGCATCAACAATACCAGGCAAGGAACCACCAGTAGAAAGTAGCTTCAAACCCTATCGAAGGAGTCCAATCTCCCAGAGGTAAAGAGAAGATGAACCCAGATCACCACCAAGTAAGTTCTTCTATCATTACTGCCAACAGATTTAATATCCTCAATGAGTCTGATGAAATGCAAGAAAGGAATGCTCTGGTTTCCTCCCTTTGATCCTATCTGAGGAGGTCTCCCCTAAAGTAGGTGCTAAATCTCGAGACCATGGGTCTATCAAACCCATTCATTCTAAGGCCCCTCCAGAACCACATAAGTCTCTAGAAACCCTCCCTGAGCCTAATATTGATCTCAGTTTCCTTAATACACCGTCCAAGTCTGGACCTTCTCGAAGCCCCCTTGACGAACTTGTAGGCAACCCCAATCACTTGGAAGAAACTTCTTCGCCCAGACTAAGTCAGGCCTCTAGACCCCTCAGCCCTATTTTGGAACAGTTAATTCCTTACAAACCCAGTCCCAAGCAAACCAGAAGCTCTACCAAATCTCCTATGGATTTTGGAGGTGAAAAGAAAAGAGGAAGACCGTCCAAAGAAGATTTAAGGATTTCTCAAACAGTGGATGACATAGCCAATGGTATTCAGAAGACTCTCTTTCCTAATATTACTGCTCAGCTTACAGATGAGAGTAAGAGTTCCAAACCCCCTCACCCAAGTGGTAGGGGAGGCAGGAAAACCCCCAAATCGTCCAAATGAAGATACTCTCATGGAATGTGAGAGGCCTCAACGGGACATCCAAACAAAGACTTGTCAAGTCTATGAGAAAGGACATTAGACCTTCCATATTTATCATGCAGGAAACCAAAATAAACATTAACAACTCTACAGTCTCTAACGCCATATGGAAAAATGTAGGAGTTATAGTCAGCAATGCCAGAGGAACTTCTGGAGGACTCATGTGTTTGTGGGATAAGCAGAGATTAGAAGGGCACCTCCTCCACTCCAGTGAAAGACTCTTAAGTATCCTTTTCCACGACACCAGTAATGACTCATCATGGGTCCTCACCAATGTCTATGCCCCCAACACTATTGCAGGGAGATTTTAGCTGTGGGAAACATTAACTAGAATGAAATATTCCCTTCAAAATATTCCTTGGATAGTAGCTGGTGATTTCAATACTCCTCTTTATCCCTCAGATAAGAAAGGAGGATCTGAAACTCCTACCAAAAGTATGGAGGATTTTATTGAATTTGTCAATTCCAATAGTCTTATGGATGTTAATCTCAAAAAGGCCAGATACACATGGAGTAATAGAAGAGTTGGGGCTCAACACATTCAAGTCAAATTAGACAGAATGTTTCTTTCCCAAGAAGCAGTGCAGGTCTTTGGTGATGTGGTCCTCCATTCACTTCCTAAAGTGGGATCTGATCATAATCCACTCATTCTGGACATCGACAGACCTAAACCTTTTAAAAAACCATTCAGGTTTGAAAATATGTGGCTTCATCACCCAGATATCAGACAACGTGTCTCTCACATTTGGCAGCAAGATTGTCAGGGGTGCCCTTCCTTCAGACTATCTCAGAAGCTTAAAAATCTCAAATCAGACTTGAAAATTTGGAATAAAGAAGTCTTTGGCAATCTCTTTGCCAATAAGTCATCTCTAAAAGAAAGACTTAACCATATTGAACTCAAAAGCGAATGCGGAGAGCTAGATGATCAAACCAAAAATGAAGAAAAAAAGATCCTTGTCGAGTATCATAATGTCCTTGCTTGCGAAGAGACCTTTTGGCACCAAAAATCCAGAGCCCTCTGGTTAAAATAAGGAGATTCGAATACAAAGTTATTTCATGTGACTACCCTTCGCAATAGAAGCAACAATAGTATCAAAAATCTAACTAAATAATATGGCAACACCACGTCAGAAATTGAGGAAATAAAAAATGAAGCCTGCTCCTATTTTTCAAAGCTTCTGGAGGATGATAATTCTTGTTCAATTTTAGCCCAGGAGGCCCTCCTTCACCACATCCCTCCTAATTCCATTCCTGATTCCATCAATTCTTCCCTCATTTCCCCTTTTTAGGATAATGAGATTAAATATGCCCTCTTCTCGATGAATCCGAACAAAGCCCCAGGTCCAGATGGGTTTCCTCCCCGCTTCTTTCAAAAATTTTGGGACATTGTCGACACTGATGTTTGCTTAACTATTAAAGAGTTCCAATCTTCCAGAAATATTCCGCATGGATTTAATTCAACATTTATATCTCTCATTCCCAAACACCAATCAACCAAGTCCTTAGCTGATTTTAGGCCCATTAGTCTTTGCAACATAGTTTACAAAATCCTTACCAAAATTATGGCTAATAGAATGAAAATTATCCTACCTTCCATCATTGATCCCTGTCAGGGGAGTTCTGTTTAGGGTAGGTCAATCCTTGATGGGGTCATCTCCATTCACGAAGCCCTTCATTCTACCTCCAAATAAAAAAACCCCACTTGCATCCTCAAGCTTGATATGAATAAAGCCTATGATAGAGTGAACTGGAGTTTTCTCTTAGCTATCCTTCGCAAGTTTGGGTTCCATTTCGATTGGATTGATCTTATCAAAAATTGTATTTCTTTAGCTTGGTTCTTTGTCCTCATTAATGGGTCTACAACAGGCTATTTTCAAAGCAACAGAGGTCTCAGGCAAGGAGATCCCATATCTCCAATGTTATTCATTATCCTAGCTGAAGCTCTAGGCAGAACAATACAGGCTGCTTGCAGAACAGGGTTACTGTCAGGGATCAAAGCTGCCTCTCAAACCACACCAGTTTCACATCAACAATTTGTGGATGACACCATTCTTTCTACAAAGGCTTCTGTCCTTGAGGCAAAAGTCATCAAATTTATTCTCCACCTTTATGAGGAAGCTGTTGGACAGAAAGTCAATTTCAACAAAAGCAAAGTGTACTTCCTAAATACTCCCTTGCAAAGACAAATCAAGATTTCTAGAATCCTTGAATGCCCCATAGCTGACCTTCCTGCCTCCTACCTTGGCCTCCCTCTATTTTATGGCCAACCCGCAGCGTCTATGTGGCACAATGTTCTTGAGCGAATCCAAAAAAGACTTGCAGGATGGAAAGGAAATCTATTGTCCCAAGCTGGCAAATGCACGTTAACTGTTGTGGTCCTTCAAAGTATTCCTATGTATTTCTTATCCATTTTCAAGGCTCCTTCCTTAATCTCAGCAAAAATAGAGCAAATTCAAAAAAACTTCTTGTGGACAGGCACTGACAATAAGCAAAGAATTCATCTGGTGGCCTGGGAAAAGGTCTGCAGACCCAAACTTCAAGGGGGATTAGGACTCAGGAGGATTCACGCCCTTAACACTGCATTGATTGGAAAACAGGCCTAGAGGCTGGTCTCTGGAGATAACATTGCTTGGACCACCATCATAAAAAGGAAATATCTCCAAAATGGTGATTTCTTCAATGAAGATATTCCAAACAGAGGGTCAACTTTCTGGAATGCTATCCATGGTACTAAGTCCCTCATCATAAAAGGTCTAAGGTGGATGTTAGGAAATGGTAGAAGCATTGAATTTTGGAGTGATTCTTGGATTTCCCTTGGACCCCTCCTCAATGATCCCATCCTGTCCAAACTCAAACCTTTTACTGATGATAGAATAGGCTTCAAAGTCTCCGACTTCTTCGCTCCGAGTATACCTCCAAACTGGATTCCCATTGCTCACCCTGTTCTTCCTGTTGAATCCAATTTGTTAAATTTCCTCCTACTTTCCACTATCATCCCTTCTTCCATGCCACCTGATCATTTCATCTGGGAACATACTGAAAGTGGAAATTACTCTGTCAAGTCGGCTTACCTTCTCCTCCTTGATTTTGAGGATATTTTGCATCCAGTTGACAAAGCTTGGGTCAAGCACCTTATCCCCAAGGTATCCTTTTTTGCTTGGCTAGCTATTCAAGAGAAAATCCTAACTATTGATAATCTTATCATAAAAGGCATGCCCATTCCTAACAGATGTTACCTTTGCCTTAATGATTGGGAGTCCACCAACCACCTTTTTCTCCACTGCCCCTTTTCCACGTCCATTCTTGATTCTATTTTCCATCATTTCCATATACAGTGGGCTCAACCTTGCTCTATAGGAGATCTCTTTCTTCAGTGGCCTACCCCTTTCCACGACCCCCATCTTCAATTTTTCTGGAAGATATCCCTCCACCATTTTCTTTGGCAAGTCTGGCTCGAAAGAAATAATAGAGTTTTTTCCCTCAAGCCAAAAGCCCCTAAGCTAGTTCTAGCTAAAATTATGGCTTTCACTTTAGAGAATACCTTCCTCATCCCTCCCTCTCCCAAACCTGCATCCAAGGTTGAATCAGACCTAGGGAAGGAGTTGGGATTGTCTTTAGAGGATGTTCGTCCTCCCTCCTTTATCCATCCTGAGACTATTTGGACTCCTCCCCCAGCTGGTTGGCTCAAACTTAATGTTGATGGAGCTGCTAAAGGCAACCCTAGGAAGGCTAGAGCTAGAGGTATTGTGAGGGATCATCAAGGAAAATTTTTACTTGCCTTTGCTAAAGGATTAGGTGAATAGACAAATCATGTGGCAGAAGCCAAAAGTATGTGGAGAGGCTTAAGTCTAGCAAAATAATTCACCATCAAATTGATAGTGGAAGGAGACTCTCTCAATATTATCAATTATCTCAAGAACATTAATTCCAACCCTTCTTGGAAATTCAAAGACTACATTGAGGAAGCTAGGTCCATCGTCCTCAATAGGCAGGAAGTCTTATGCCAACACACATTCAGAGAATCCAACAAGGCGGCTGACAGTTTAGCTAATATCGGAGTCAGCATGGTTAATCTCCAAGTTTGGTACACTAATCTCCCAGAGGAAGTCCAAAGAGTGGTGAATCAAGAGAAGCATCATAGAAGCCTTCCTCTTCAGGAAGCCCTTCCCCAGGCCACCCCTCCTGATCCTCATGATCAAAACCAACAATAATTTTTGTCATCTATCACCTTGTCATGTGATGAGCAATTATCACTCTTGGCCCAATCCTCAAGTGCTTCACCACATTTACCATTATCCTAGTCAGCATTCTCATGTTTTCCCTCTATTTTTCTTTCATGCTGACACCCGACACATGCACCACGTGTCTCACGACCCTTTGTACATCCATCAACGCCCTGCCGTCACCACAACCCTTCCACCGTGTCCATACCAATGGGTAAATTTTTGTGGCATGCTTTCTAACGATTATGGCAATCAATGTTTTTATTTGTCACACTTGTGTAGGTCTTGGTGTGCAGATCTCAATGATGATAGCATGAAGTCTCTTTATTATTTCCATCACACCGTCTCCTAGCAGCTGATTCGGAGGCATCCTTCCTTGGCGAGCGGGGGTGTTCGTTCCAATGCTCAGATTTTGTCTAAGGCCTATGCTAAGATCAACTTCCATATCAACAAGCTCCACACGTGGAAGGCGTTAGGTGTGAAAATAGTTGTTAAAATATTTAAACACCTATACATTCAACCAAGAAATAAGAGGAAAGTTTGATTCTACCTTGGGACTCCCAGTCATTTGCGTGGTGATTTCCTAGCCTTTCGCACGGTTTCAAATTTTTATCTAGACATTGGTGATCGGCCCTCCTTGGTTAGGCTACCCTTCCCCGCATGTGAGCCTTATTCCTTCCACCTGTCCCCCCTTCATTGCTTCCACCAAGGTCACTTCCCCATTTCTCTTCATATTTCCAACCCCTCCCCTTCCTTCTCCACTTTCACTTTCGCCCATTTCGCCTATGCCTCCCTCCCCTTGGTCGACCTGTCTCTGTCCCGCTCTATTACTGATCACCCAATTATCCCCACTATGTCGAGTGACTATATCGAGCCTAATGCCTATGTGTGTGATCAGATTGCTGACCCAGTCCTTCAAGATAGACACTTTTTCCCTTTCCTCCACCTCTTCTCTGGTGATGAGATTGAGATAACTATGGCTTTCCTTGAAACCTGGGATAATGGTGTTGTGTCTATCTGGGGGAGGGATTTTGTCATCGATGTTAACCTTCTTGTTTCCATTACTAGCCAATTTCATGAAGGTGGTCGGTCCATCCATCACCACAAGCACAATTGGGAAGTTGAGTTGGAACACTTCAAAGGAAATGATAAAATCATCAAGAAAGTCAAAGGGCCAGGCCTCTTCAGAAGTGACTTGTCCATACCCTGGAATGCTGTCATGAAACCCATTATGGAGTTCATTTGTGTAGACGACCCTGATAAACCCATGAAAACCTACCATTTGGCCTTCGTCAATCATTTCAGAGAATTAAACCCCTTGAGCATCCCTATGTTCTTCCTTAATTCCATGAACCACTCCATTTCCTCCTATAGAGACAAGAAGAACCATGACCTTCCCCGACATCAAGGTATGTTTAAGGTCATCTACACTTATATCATTGCCAATAGTCCTAAGGCTAACCCAGACCCTAACAGCCCTGCTCAAAATAATTCCCCTGTCGAACGCTTGTCCAAAGCGAAAAAGAAGAGAAAGGCATCTGAAGCCCTTTCCAAATTGAAGGTGAAGAAAAGCATAACCTTTGAGAGTAGTGAAGAACCGGTGAGAAAGTCGGCAAGCATTCAGAACCTGGCTGCCAAGAGTAAGGTGATCGACATCAACGATGACAATGAGGAGAACAAGAAGCTTAAGGATTACATTATTGCCTCTACTACGACAATGATGAACTGCATGATGAATTGTACTATGGACATTAGGGAGGGGCTCCACAAGCTATTCTACTCTAACCAGATGACTCAAGCTGACATTGTTGGTGCTGAACCGACCTCTTTGACTATCAATATTGAACCCAAGGATGACGAACCTAAGGAGACGGTTGAAGAGGACAAAAAGGAAGAAGAAAAATTTGTTGCTGAGGAATGACTTCCTCTGTCTCACCTTGTTCCCTTTGTCCTTTTTGTTTAAGTTTTTTTTGTCCTCTTCGACTCCCTGCGTGGAGCTTTAATTCTGTTGGTCTTTATGGTTTCTATGTTTTTTTGCCTAAGGTGGTTTTTTTATATTCTTAGACTTTCCCGTCTGTCTAAGCTCAGGTTATGGTGTGAGGCTGCGTCCTCGTTTTTGGGTTTCAGGGTCGTCTCTATATTGTCTAAATTTGAGGCTGCGTCCTCCTTTGTGGCCTTTACCCTTTGGTCTTCTTCTGAGGTCCTCAGTCATCCTTACAACATGTTATTGCTTTCTGATGCTTTTGTAAAAAGATTCAGGGATCCTTAAAACCCTTTTTTTGCAATATAATCCTTTTTACTTAGCAAAAAAAAAAAATGCATTTTATCTGATATGGGTATAAAAAGGAACATGACTCTAGTTCATTGTGATAATTAAGGAGTACTTAATTTGATAAAAAATCCAATCATATATGAGTGAAAAACATATTAAGACTCAATGTCACTTCATCAGGGATCATTTTCATAATCAACACATGAGTTTGAAGTATGTACCTATAGAAGAATAGAGGATGGATATATTCACAAAAGCACTAGGTCAAAACAAGTTTCAAATATTCAAAGATCAGTTATGTAGATCAAGAAAAGATCATCTCAAATAATGTAATACAAGGGGGTGTTAGAATATATTCTATTATTTGATATATAGAACTGTAGACACCAAATCCTAGTCGCTTATCATTCAATTTCATCTGCATCCTCAAATATTAGTCATTCATTATATATATGTAAATATATGTATTTATTTATATATATAAATATAAATATTTTATATTTATATATATAAATATAAATATTTATATATATATATATATATATATATTTTTTTTTTTTTTTTTTTAATTTACATGGTGGAATAGGTAGCCGCCACGAATCCGGGAAGGCTGTCCAACTTTTATGGCCGCCACAGTATTCTGTGTTGTCCGCCCTAGAAGCCGCCACATAGATCTTCGCGCAGTCCGCCCTTATAACCACTATGCCAAAATCATTTTAAACCTTTTACGCCGCTGAAAGCACTAGGAAAGGGACAAGCGTTCAGTCCAACGAGGCCCGAGATTTGAACCTTGGACCTCCGCCCCCTTATGGGGTTTGGATGAACCAATTGGTCTACACCTCGAACCTAAATATTTATATATATAAATATAAATATTTTATATTAATATTTATATATTTATTTAATATATATATATATATATATATATATATATATATATATGTATATATGTGAATGAATATTTATTTATCTATCTTGATTTAATCCTGATCATTCATCCATCATGATCTGTGTCAATTGCAAAATCTCAATCTCAACCCTTCATCATGTCTTAATCTCGACCATCTGTTGGTGTCATCAAAACCCTAGCATGATTAAGGGTAAAATATAAAAGATGATTCATTTTTGTGAATCAAGGTCAAAAAATCCTTAGTTTGGAAAAATATTATACATCGGATCATAAGCCCTAGCATACACATTCATTCTCATTCCTCCTTTGCATCTTCGCAAGCCCTCGCCACTGTTGCCTCCATGTCCACCACCAAAACCCCTACAAACCAAATCTAGTTTTGCAATACACCTCCTTGAAACCTTTGAATGTTGTTAAGAATTTCGTAGACACTACTGAGCATTACAAGAATGTTGTAGGGCATTCACAGTCATCCTCAAATGCTCATGGGTATTTTCCATCATCTAATTTATGATCGATAAACCCTCAAACGCTTACGGGCGTTCGTGCACCATCAGATCACGAAAAGCAGAAGCATGGATCAAAAACAAAGGTATTTTCTCAACAAGTTATTATTTATTATTGCTTTACTTGTATTCTTGATATATCTGTAATTTATTTTATCAATCATTTCAATTAGGTTTAATATTATTTACTTTCATATTTTAGTGGACCTCACACTATGGAGGCCCTACAGGTATTACTAACCTATTTTTTGATCCATTTATCTGCAAGTTACTAGAAACGTTTATATTGATTTTTTTTGTTGCTTGGATGGTCTTATAGGGATACACAAGCCCACCCACAAACTATTTGGAGTGAAGACGAGTCAAAGATAGTAGCTATTCATTCAAACAAGGGTTCTAAAACCCTCCCATTGTAATAAATTGTATCAAAAGCATACATTGTATTGTAACCCCAGAAATGGGGTAAATATATTATATAAATTGGAGATCAAGGCTCCTTGAGTAAAAATAAATCAGATTTATCAATTTCGTGCATATATTATCATTTACTTTGATCTATTGTTTTATTGGTGTTGTTCGTTTTTACTTTACAAGAAGATAAAGGGTCACCTAAGGAATATCAAGAGTCATCTGCGGAAGATGAAGAGTCTTTTGAGGAAGACTAAAAGTCTTTTGTAAATGTATATCATGGACTCCTAGATCCATATTGTAACATGCAAGTTTTCATATCAATAAAGTATTTTGTATTTAGTTCATAAATATCTTTTCTTTTAGTTATGTTCTTAAGTAGTAATTTCTTAGTTAGAAAGTTTAGTTCAAATTCCAAGAGTCATACCATTACAAGAAAATAGAGACACCAACAATTCTTCAAATTATCGCATCATCATGATTAGTCCTTTTTTTACAAAATTGTTTGGTAGCATAATAGAAAAAATTTGGCTAGTGGGTAAAAAATCAAGGAAAGAAGGAAACAAGGCAAACAATGTTTAGACCAAAGTATTCAACAATAAATCACTACATTACATTAAATCACCTAATAAAGAGGATATGGAATGAAAAAGAATTTTATTATTGTTATGTGGACTTTAAAAAGGCTTTTGATACAATACTTATAAGTAAATTATGGAAAAGAATGGAATAACTTTGTGTACCAACTAAGTATAGAATAACTATGTACAAACTGTATGAGTAGATAGTAACAAATTTTAGAACATCAGAAGGATTGTCAAAGTGTTTTGGAAGTGATATAGATGTGATACAAGGTTGTTTATTGTTGGCTTGACCTTTATATTGCTACATTAGAAAAAAGATAGAAAAAATGAAAAGAAAGAAAATATAATTGACTAGTTATATAATGAATCTTCTCCTTTATAAAAAAAATAATAAAATGAGAGGAAATATAATTAGCTAGTTATCTTAATTTTTATAAAATTTTAAAATACAAGTGAACATTAAGAATACTAATATAATTGTTTTTCTGCTTGAAGAAAGCAAAAATCGTCCATACATTTGGGGCATCATCGTAAATTCAAAATTCTTTGCGACCAACCAAAAATATGTATTGCAATTTCCAAACAATATTCGGTAAATAGTCAAAAAGCTATTTCTTCTCGGGTAAGGCCAATGATTTCATGTGACCCGTTGTTCATGTCAAAGCGCCCAATGATTTGAGGTGACCCGTTGTTCACGTCAAAGCGCCCAATTAATGCTATCTCTCACTCTTTATAGGTTTCCTCTCCATCAGGTGTCCATCTTGTCTGGTCTTTCGTATGCTTTCTTTATAGTTTCTAGGCCAATATGACCATGATGTTCTTCCAAAATCTTCAGTTACCATGACCATGAAATTTGAGTACCTGACACAATATTCTTTCTATTTTCTTCCGAGGGAATAGGAAAATATGAGAAAATGCCACCAATGGTGGTTGTTTTTTTAATAGGTTTTGTATTCAAATTTCTTGAAGGTGGTTGTTGACGTAATTTGTAAACCTTCTCTATGGGAAAATTGCTTTTTCGGTCAAATAATGTATGGGATGTGTAAGAGCATCACATAGTTCGTCACTAAATGCTTTTATTAAAGTCTCAATGTTTAAAAAAATAACAAAAATCTTGTACAAAAGTTTATAAATAAGAAGATATTATAAACTTTTTAGATGGGTAATGTGAAAAAGATTTAGAAAGGTTAGATTTTTTTTTTAAGATGTTTTGTTCACATCATTTAGATTTTTTTTTTTTTTAAATATGAAAATATATTATAGAACTTAGAAGTGATAGAATATTGATTAATTATTTTAAAGTTAAAGTAATAAATATTATATATCATGTGTATGATTGGTCTTACCATTATTTGTTAAAATTTATGGCTTAAAAAGAATAATATTTTTTTAAAAAATAAGTGTCAAAATCATGCCCAAGTTTTGAGTCATATTATTGCCTCTCTTGCAAACTATTTATAGATATGGTGTTCATTATGTGAAGTCTTAGGTTTAGAAAAAGAGTGGTAATATCTTGGTTACATGATTTGAACATATATGGAAGACATATTTATGACAATGACATTAAAATAAAAGATCTACCTCAATTTAAGGTAAAATGAAAATGTCTAAAAATTGGGTTTATCAAAATTAATTTTAACGATGTTTCAAAAGAAATCCTGGAAAAAGTGATGGAGGTGTTATTTTTTTAAATAATGAAGGTAAAATTCTACTCATTTGTTCATAATCATATCAAAATTCAACCAACAACTATGCAAAGGCTAGGCACTTCTTATAGGGATTAAAATTCCAATTGAAAGAGTATAGAAATATATTTCAATTGAGGGATTAGATTATCATTAATGCTATGAATAGAAATGGATGTGGGGATTAAATAAAAATTAATATTATTGTTGATGTTCATCATCTCTTATTGAAAGAAATCTCTAGGAAATGTGAACATATCTATAGAGAAGGAAATTGGGTAGGAAATTATTTAGCTAATCACATTTTGATTTTCATCTTGGTAAAATTTAAATTTTTAGAAGGCAACTAATTGAGTTAGATTTTTATCTCTTAATATGATGTCAAGGATCTGAGTGTGGAAACATGGCACTTTGAGGAAGATGAAGAATATATACCTTTTTGGCGTTAGGATCCATGAGATGATATCTCTTTGACTCATTATTGTATCAAATGAAGATACATTGCTTGGATTTCTCCTTCAAATTTATCCACTTTTGCTTCAAAATGTGTATGAATGCAATGTATCTAAAGACATGGATATATGACATGAAGGGTTTGTTTTCTATCCATGCTTTTTTGGTGTAACACCATTCAATGGAAGTGTAGGTGCATGATTCATCAAGTAGATCATAGTATGAACAACTGCTTCTTAAAATGTTAACTTCAAATTGGCACCACTTAGCATACATCACACCATCTCCTAAATAGTATGATTTTTCCCCTCCACAACTATATTTTATTGAGGAATGTAGCCAATTATTAGATATCCTTTAATGCCATGTTACTTTGAGAGAGAAAAAATGATGATTGGTGTACTCTTCTCTTGATCTGAGTAGAGTGTACAAATGAGACAACTAGCAATCTTCTCCACATAAGCTTTAAACTTATGGAAATAGTGTAAAGATTTATCCACCCACATCCATCATGTATAATAATAAACAAACAATTAAAAATATCTACAACCACTAAAAATCATATCCATGGGTTTGCATAGATCGGTATGCACTAGGTCTAATGGACCAATGACTTTGTGACTACTTGAGAAAAATGAAGCTCGATGTTGCTTTCAAGCCAAACAAGTCATATAAATGTCACGAGTCTTCATCAAATATGGAATCCCATGTAACATTATTGGAGAATATTATATTATTGGGTAGTTTATAAATATATTGTAAATATTTGATTTCATGCAATCATTAGGTTTTGTCATTATTAAGAGGTTGATAAAATACTTTTCCTATGAAAATATGAGGAGTCATATCTCCCATGATTTGGAGGATATGGAGAGTTATTTGAAGATGAAATATTAAGAGACTTCATGTAAGGGTTTTATGTAGAGGTTGCAATGTAAATTACATGTATCATATTACAGTGCATTATTTTATATTGTAATGTATTTATCATCTAGTTGAATACATTATGTGTTTTTTTTTAAGTTATGGCATGAATATATGTGAGACATCCATTTGATTATATTTTTTGCAATCTTGGATGATAGGTTATTGCATGATATATTACGGTTAGAATATTAAATCTTGATTATTTACTAACATTGGTATCATAATGGGTTGTAAGGAGCTAGAATTAAGGAGTTGCAAGAAATTTGTGAGAAGCAAGTTGTGAGGAGCTATGAGAATTGTTTCTTCAAGGAGGTAGAACCATTTTCATCTGATGGCATGGCCTAAGTGAGAAGGAATATTTGCATTATCTGATATAAAATCAATATACTATATTCATTCTTCTAATGCATTGTGAAATGAGTTGACCGAGAGACATAGTTTAGATCTTATGCATTGCTTTATTCTAGTTAGTTGCTATATATCCTTATCTATATATTTTCTTACCATAAATGTTTCATAATATTCATTTTCATCCAACCCCTACTAAACATTTTTCCAAGTTAACTATGAAATATAGTTTCCCGAAACATTTATTTTACACCTTGAATATCTCTATACTTAGAAAAATGGCTAAGTCATTGGGTATTTCTTGATTCACTCCAAGTTTAAAAAAAGACACACTTGAATTGAAACATGTGTGGTTGAGCTTTATAATAAAGAAATATTGTTTTACCTATTTCATCTAAAAATCTTGAGTTAAATTCAAACTTGTATATCCTTTGAAGTCATTATTTAGAGTCTACAAGTTGAATGATGTGAGAGCAATACATGGTAAGCCACATGTGATTTTTTAGAGGAGAAATATGCCCAAGAATTAATGATAATCACCCAAAGCTATAGGAAGGAATAACCTACAAGTACAAAATGTTACAAAATCAAAATATCCAAACCTGAAAGTGAATAGTGCAATAAAAAGATGCAACAAAATATCTAAGAGCAAATGAAGAAATCCAAGCATTAAAAAAATAGGAACATTGGAGGAATAAGGCTTTTTGACCTTCACCTAACATGTTAAAAATTTAAGAGTAATGATAAATCTATCAACACCATTCTAGGTAATGTCTATACATTACATTCCACATTTGGTGCATAATTAAATTTTTGGAGGGAAAGAAATGAATTTGAATTGCTTTGAATAACATAAGGTGGAGTTATAAGGTTCATTGAAGTTTATGCACCTTGATTAATCTTTTTCAAAAGTTACTTTTTGAAAATTTTGAAGTTATATTTTTAATTATGGAGTGATAAGGGTTGCTACATATATTTAATTTTTATAAGATTTGAATAATAGTTTCTTTTTAAAGCTTTGGAGATTAGAATATTTGAGTGTTTTTAGTATTTGAAGATTAATATTTGAGGAGTTAAAAGGATTTAAGATTTCAAGATTTTAGTTTTTGAAGATTTTAAATTTGAAGAAATATAGTTAGAAGTTATTTTAAGATTTTGAAATTTGAAATTTTGCAAATTTAATTAGGATGGATTACTACATCAAATGTTTAGAAATTTTAAAATTTAAAAAAAAATTATTTGAATATTTTTGAACTTGGGATTTATAAGGTTTACTGCTTCAAAGAATTTTAAAATTTATATGAGTTCCATTATGTCAAATAATAAAATTATCCTTTTTGAATCACAACTTTTGAAAGGACCAAACATCATGGAATAACAAAATGAAATCAATTCTTATTGTATAAAAACTATGGGATATAGTAAATGAAACAAAGAAAAAAACTAGTGAGGATGAAAGAGAAATACAAAAATTTGAAGAAAGTGATGAAAGGCACTCATTTTAATTACATTTGGAATAATTGATGAAATACATCCATACTTAACTAGAGAAAAAAAAATTATAGATGCATCGAATACATTATGTAAAATATTTGAAGGGAAATATAAAGTAACAATTATGAATTTATAATATCAATTATATTCCTTAAAAGTTAATATTGGAGAAAGTATAGAACTCTTTATTCGAAAAGCAGCAAATATAAAGGCAAAACTATTTTTTTTTAATTTAGTGAAAAACCCCTTGTGAGGCCACCTTGGTCTAAGAAACCACAACCAGGGAGTTCTACACCATCAAAATCACCCGAAAGTCATGCTCGGCCCTGACCGCACTAGCATTATCAACTGGATTTTGGGTACCAAATGTGCATTTGGTAGGGTGGAGATTCAAACCAGGGACCTCCCTTGGAGGATTGCCCTACCCTCTCCAACTCACCTACAATAGGTAAAGGCAAAACTATTAACTCTAGGAGAAAAGTAGAAGATAAATTTCTTGTTCAAGTTACACTAAGGAGACTCCCAAAATGTTATAAGTATTTGGGTACTTCTTTATAAGTTCTAAGTAAGGAGATTACATTTGATGACTTAGTCAATATTCTTCAAAAATATAAAGTAGAAAATTTAGTCAAGGATGAAATGACTAATAATGCCTTGGTATCTAAAGAAAATATACCAAGTAATATTGCTACAACATCCAAGTATAAATCAAATTCCAATTCAAAATTTTGTCATATATGTAATAGAAAATGTCATAGTACAAAATTTTGTAGATATAATAAAGGAGATTAGATGAATCAGAGTCAAGGAAATCAAATGAATAAAATATTTTAGAAAAGACAATATTAACCTCAGTATTGATATAATAAAAAACAACATTAATTTCAACTTCAGTATCAACAACATCAACATCTGCCTCAATATCAATATGGTCGTCCACAACAACATCAACTACAATTTAGAGAATAAAATAAAAAAGGAAACTTAGTTGAAGAAATTCATGAAATTAAAGATTTAAAAGAAGCTTTAGAAGGAAATGATATTAAAGCTCTTACAGTAAAACTCTTGGTTAATGAAGATATTCATTCTTCAAAGAATTTTAAAGATACTAATGTTGCAAATATTATAGAACATCAGGATACAGTAGAAAATATTTTAGAAAGATGATATGGCAAGATCAATACCAAGACTGAAAAGAATAGAATAAATAAACAGAAGAAAAATATTATGAAAGTAAAGATAGAGAAAACTAAAAGAGGTACAAATCAAAAGAAAGTTTCAGAACAAGAGCTTGATGGATCTCATGTAAGATCATACAATGAAGACTCAGGCAAAAGCCTAAATGAAGCATATTGAATATCAAAGACAAATATTGAAGACTAAAATATTCAATAACCAAATAATGTAATATATGGGGTTGTTGAAGAATATTACATTATTTGGTACATTCCAATGTACCCCCATGGTACCTTTATGGTACAAATGTATATATGTAATATATTAGGGTTTGTATCTATAATTTAGATGAATGGTTTATATTTCCTCTTTATGTAAGTATCTATGTGCAAGATTGTTGGAAAATATTACATTATTTGGTACATTCTAATATCCAAACTTGGGTACATTTTTAGATTAAGAATGTGTCTTAGATTAGGGTTTGAGTATATACATTATGAAATGTAATAAATGCACAAGTACTATTAGAATGTGTAAAGTACTTGATGTAAATATGCATGTTATCCATGTGTACATGAGTCCATAGAATAGGAATATGAAGAGTCATAGGTAGATGGAAGACCAAAAGTCACATCTCATTATATAGGTCTTTTATAGATAAGATAGATGAGAAGGTAGATATCATAATGTAGAGGAGTAGTAGATGATATTGTAGATACAATGCAGAGCATGTAGGGAATATGGAGAGTATAAGACCTCCATTTTATATCATTGTACTATTTTTATGAGAATTCATTAATGGTAGTTTTATGAGTAGTTATAGAAGTTTCTTATGAATTCTACATGGTTATTATTTTACCATTATTATATATTTAATATTGTATATGCTCTTTTTATATCTTGCGGTTGATTTCTCATTAAGTATCTAGCATCAAAAGCTAACATTGGTATCAGAGCACAAGGAATATTGATAGGAGATAGGGAGATCCACAAGAGAGATTGAGACAAGGTAAGGAGATTTTATTTTCAAAATTTGTAAAATTATTTTTTGACTAAAGTCTTTCCATAGGGTTGCAGGAAAACTCGTGAAGACTAGGACTCAACATAGATATCATTCCACTAGATTAAAGGATAACTAGTGAAGTTTATTTTATTTTTAGAGATCTAGAGATTTATATGAATTTTCTTGTTGTTGTCTAAATTTTTTGTTGTAAAAAATTATTTCTCAGAAGTTGAGAAGCTTCCTACAATGGATAGGGAAGAATTTCATCTTCGATTACCTTAAAGTCTATGTGCTTTCCTCATGCAGGGATTAGTTATTTACTACAACAAAAAAAATAGATATTGAAGATTAAGGAGGTCCAAAGAAAAGTCCCATAGAATATTGAGGAGACCCAAGAAGAAGGTTACCATACAATATTAAAGACTACAAATTTTAGACTGAAGAAAGAAGAAAGCAACTCTATTGAAGATTGAGAAGAGGCCAAGAGAAGCCCTATTGAAGATTAGAAAATGAGGAGATCCAAGAGAAGAGATCTTATTGAATAACTTCCATATTTGGAAGATAGAATATTAGAGAAAGAATCTAGAGGAGGACTAAGGAAAAGGTCCAATTTAAGAGTTGCAAAATTTGAAGACCCAAGAGAAGAGATCTCAAGCAAATTTGGAAGGAGAAAGAAGAAGGCTAGAAAAGCCCTATTGAATAAGTTAAATAAGTGGCCATTGGAGAATATTTAAAGAAATATCAAGGTAGAAAATTGCAAGCAAGGAGAAGTTCTTTATAAGAAGAATTTGGGATAATTGTCTCCATCCGAAAATAAGCCTAAAAGGAAGAAGGATTTGGCAAGAAGATTGCCAAACTTTGGAAAGGATTTTTGAAGATCTCAAGACATTTAGATTCTTGAGGAGAAGGCCAGAAAATAGTCCCAATTCAAAGTTAGAATTTGACAAGAATATTGGAGGAGAAAGAAACTAGAAGTGGCCACCATATTTAAAAGTTTTGAAGACAACCATAAAATATTTGAAGGCTGATTTGTGAAGGAGAAGATTGCTGATTTTTATAGTAGAATTTGAAGAGTCATAGGACAACAAATTGAAGGTGACATATAGCTGTGATTTGGAGAAGAGTTGGGTATATTTTGAAGTACCCTTGAACAACCAATTGAAAGAAGGATTTACAACAAAAGAAAACAATAATTTGGAGAAGTTAGGAGAGATTCTTGGACAACAAGATAAGGAGAAGAAATCAGATTTTGGAAGCAATAATTTGAAGATATTTAAGCTACAAATTTGAGCAGCATTAAGAGAAGATAGAATTTTGTTTTGGAGAATTTCGAGATAGACTTGAACAGTAAAACAAAGGAGGAATTGGTTGTATTTGAAGCTACAAAAATTATAGTTTTGAATAGCAAGAGGGGACCCCTGCTAGCGATAGACATATGGCAATCTTTGCTGGTGATAGACATATGGCGACCATCCCTGGCAACTAACATATGGTGACCTCACATTTTTAAGCATTAATAGATGTCTAAACATAGGCATATTTTTGCTTGTTGGAAAGCTATTTTTGAGCCTAATCTAATGGTGGTGTTTTTATGAATTTGTTTGATGATTTAATAAGTCAAAATATGTCCAAAATATGACCTTAATTTTAGGTTTTAAAATACCCCAAAGAGGTTACCATATTTCAATCGATATTACAAAAAATAGACATCAAATGAAAGAATAAAAAAAATGGATGTCAAATGATAGATTAAAAATGGATTTCAGACTAAAAAACTCATCAATTGCCTCATCTTTGTAGGCCTTTTGATAAAGCAAATCAAATCAATCATATTCACACAAAAATTTGAGGCATTTGAAGCCCTTAAAAGTAATATCATATTTGAGATTAATTTTGACCTATTAAATCATCTTAAAACTTCATAAAAATACCACCTTTAGATAATACTCAAAAAGAGCTTTCCAATGAGTATAAATATACCTATGTTTGGATATTGATACCTAAAACTATGAAATTATTGTTACCATTTGTCTGTCACCTATGGCGATCACCAGGTGTCAGTCACAGGTAGGATCACCTATTATCAATTGTAGGCAAGGTCACTTATTGTCAGTCACAAGCAAGGTCACCTATTGTCAATCACAGGAAAGGTCATTAATTATCTGTTGTAGGTAAATTCATCGGTTTTCTATCCCAGGCAAGGTCAATAGTTGTCTAGTGTAGGCAGGGTCACCTATTATCTATCACATGCAGGGTCACCAATTATGTATCATAGGTAGGATCATCAGTTTTCTATCATAGATAAGGTCACTAGTTATCTATCGCTAGTAGGGTCACCAGTTGTCTATCACCATTTATGATTACCATTTGTTAATTATCGAGGAGAATTATTGTTTTAAATGTATGAGTATCACTCTCATTTTAGCTATATATAATGAGGGTATAAGAGATAAATTTGGTGGGATAAATGAATTTTTTTATAATTTGAAGGCAAAAGTTAGGCAAGAAATTTTTTATGCTTCATGAAATAATTATCATAGTGGGGTGAATTGACCCTAAAAAAAATTGGTCCCAAAAATTTTGGGCGAATGGGTCGATGTCTAGGGTCCCCATTTTTACCAATTTCTAATTTTGATAATTCAAATATTCATCCTATTTACGAATATTTGCCACTGTGCATAACCCTGTGATCACATATTAAAAACACTTGGGAGATACAAGGTATTCTACAAAATTTGATAATTGAAAAACATTATTAAATTTGATCATATACTCAAAACTAGGGAGTCATAAAGTAGTCAACCTCAATAGTTTTAAAAAATAAAAGATTCTATCAAAACTATTCTCAATATATAATACTAGGGAGCTAAAAGGAATGTCTACTTAAAATACTTCAATGGTTGATAGTATGGAAAAAATAGTTAGAAAGGAAAGAGAAAATATCATAAAAATTGGAATCAAGAATTTACTTGCAAACACTAAAGGAAACTTAGATATTACTTCAAAATTGATCTTCAGTGAAGCCATAAAAGAAAACTTTAGAACTCTTGAATATTATCTACATGCTAGAATCATTGTAGAAATTGATAATGGAAAAGTTGTTATTCTAATTCCTTTAGAAATTGGTAGCATATTATATATGGTATAGCTTACATTCAAATATTACAAAGAAGAAAGTATGGAGCACAAGGAATAGATTGAATCATTTAAAGAGAAAAAAAAAATAGATGAATCCTTCTTAGAGAAGATATTTCATTCTTCATGTAGTATTGATACTTCAAGTTCTTCTAACTCAAGATCTTATCATGATGCTTTAAGTGATTGTTCAAAATATTGTATACTAAATAATACTTATGATAAGAAGGTCAAACACAAATATAAAATTTAATCTAATGATAGCATGACAACTCATGAAAGCACAAAGATTGGTCCTAGTGATGAAGATAAGAAATAAGAGAAGGAACGTAACCAAGGAGGCATACAATGCAAAGTGAATCGAATACAAGATGAACATCCATATTGAAGACTAAAGTCTTCAATAACCAAATAATGTAATATAGGGGGTGTTCGAAAATATTATATTATTTGGTAAATGCTAATGTACCATCTTGGGTACATCTTTAGATTAAGAGTGTGTCTTAGATTAGGGTTTGAGTATTTACTTTATGTAATGTAATAAATGCACAAGTATTGTTATAATATGCAAAGTACTTGATGTAAATGTGCATGTTGTCCATGTGTACATGAGTCCATAGAATAGGAAGATGAAGAGTCATAGGTAGGTGGAAGACCAAGAGTCACATATCATTATATATAGGCCTTTGATAGATAAGATATATGAAAAGGTAGATAGCATAAGTTAGCGGAGTAGTAGATGATATTCTAGATACAATGTAGAGCATGTAAGAAATATGGAGAGTATGAGGCCTCCATTTTATATCATTATACTATTTTTGTGAGCCTTCATTAATGGCAGTTTTATGAGTTACAAAATTTTATTATGATTTTTACATACTTGTTATATTACCATTATCATATATTTAATATTGCATACTTATTTTATATCTTGTGGTTGATTTTTCATTAAGTATCTAGTATCAAATGCTAACAAATATATGCACAAGTGTTATGTAAGTAAGAGTGCAAGTGTATATTGAGAGATTGTGCACAAGTGTCATGTATGTAAGTGTGCAAATATATAATGTGAGGATGTTCACAAGTGTCTTATATTAGGAGTGCATGTAGGATATTAAGAGTCATGTAGAAGTGTGCAAGTGTCATAGAGTCAAGTATGCATGTAAGAAGAAAGTAAAGAATCTAGTATACAAGTGGCAAGATGATAAGCCAAAGGTCATGAGAGTTGTCATATGGAGAGCAATAGTCAAGTACATGAAGAGTCACTTTCTATGTCTATATTATGGAGATAAAGCTCTATACAATGTAAGGGAAAATAGTCTATAGTGATCACCACATAGTAAGCATTGATAATAAAGCTTGTATACATATTTTTGAGCAATTTATATTGTAAGTTTTCTTCATGCATGTACATGAATGATTTTAGCCATTTTACATTCATATTAGATATTATAAGTGAATGTTATTTCATTATTATATTGGCCTAGATATATATTTGATTTCTCACATATATAATTCTACTCTTAATTATTTATATTTCAATATTTACTATTGCGGGTTCTTTATATTGGGACCTGTGAAATTTTGATGTAGTAAGGTTGAAAAACCAATATCATTAACCATCTAGAAGAAATCAAGA
Organism: Wollemia nobilis; assembly: GCA_028583015.1. Lineage (NCBI taxonomy): Eukaryota > Viridiplantae > Streptophyta > Pinopsida > Araucariales > Araucariaceae > Wollemia > Wollemia nobilis. The sequence continues at coordinate 10,799,247 of JAQPPZ010002499.1, forward strand.
TTTTGAAGCCACACATATTGAAATTAAAATGGCTTTATTCATCATTATTGAGTAAATCATGTGAATATAATAGGTTTGTGATTTGATCCTACTTATAATGAATTGTCTAAAAAAATTGTACATTGTATTTTCAACCATGTGTTGGATAACGAAATTCTATTCAAATTTTTTCACCTTTATGAGTTTACCCAATGCATTTATTATCCCACATATATTTAAAACCTAAAGGAATAACATCCCAAAGGCCATTTGAATTAACAAATGAAGTTGATTCCTACATTGATATATACCATCTAGGAGTACCACCCTTCTTTTCTGAAGGAGATCAAATTGTGTTAAGGGTTATGCATAGCGGCTATTTATTGCTAAATTGGCTAAAATTAGGATTTTTAAAATTTGGAATTGACTAATATTTGGGACCCTTGACCAAGGCCCATTAGCCAAAAATTTCTAGGTGCAAATTTTTTTGAGGTCGATTCACCCCAATTTTATAATAATTTGACCATTTTAAGTTTAAATTTCCAACATTGCCCCTAATAATAGTGAACCTTCTACATGCGTTTGGACACTATTTGTCTGTATTTCAAAACAAATTTGCCAATTTTTTATAAATACATTTTGAGGCCGATCCCTTACGCATAACCCTATGTGTTAAAGTCACCCATAATAATCCATTAATCTTAATTACAAATATCATTATATTTAAAAAAACTATGCTAAGGTCCTTCCAACATCTTTCATGAGGATTAACTTTATGTAGAGCCCCAATTTTGATGATTTTCTCTTTCTTGTAAAATAGTCCAATAACCTAATTACTTTTTTATTTTGGTAATTTTCCATCCCATTTGTATTTGTCCCATATTGTTGTAATACCTCTAGAAGCTCCTATAGAAGAAATTATCAAACAATCCCCCATCTTCAAAATATTTTTAAAAGTATCCTTATATTCCTTACTACTTAATTTTATTTCTTGTGTAAATATAAACTCAAGCCTATAACAACCTATTAATACCTTAATAAAAAAAAAATTAGGGGTCTTATTCATACCCATAATAATTCATGATAGCATAGTCACAATACCCCTAATACATGTGGGAATTGTCCATCCTATTTGTGTTTGTACCATATTGTCATAATACCTATAGAAGGTCCTATAAAAGGAACTACCAAACAATCCTTCATCTTCCATATATTTTTTAAAGTATTCTTACATTCCTCACTACTTAATTTTATATCTTGCATGAAAATAAACTCAAACTTATAATAACCTATTTATAAATTAATAATTCTTTCTTTGAGGGATATTATTCATAACCCTAACATTTCATGATACAATTTTCATCATCACTTTTTAATTATGTTAGTGGCCATCATCCCACTTCTAATTAATACCTATTGGTATTTGGTTTTGGCTTTCCATGTCAATATCCTTTGAGTTTTCTTTTCTTTTATTTTTTGTTTTGATGACCTTCCTCTCCTTTTTTCATTCCTACTAACATTTTCATCTTACTCAATCTCTTATACTTTTTCATTTTTCTCATAATGAAAATTATCTTCTAAACAATTATGTTTCCCTAGAGAACCTAAAATGTAAGGAATATCCTCACAAGCACTTTCTTCTTTATGTTACCTAAAAAACATTAAAATACAAGTATGATTCCCTGTAGTAATTAATTTCTTATGTTGCCTTGGAAGCCCTAAATTCCCATGAATACCCTCCATATGTATTTCTCTATTATGCCACTCTTAAGACCCTAAAGTGTAACTAATACACTTTGTACTACTTTCCTTTTTATTAAGGAGAGGATTTTATACTATTGAAGAAAATGAAGATGATTTACTTATATTAACCTTGACTTATTTTGTCTCATTTACTTTAAAATTTACCTCCTCATATTTCTTCACACCTTTAATTCTTCATGAATTTGAACTTGCACATTATACTTCTTTATTTATAATGTCATTTTTTTTCTACCAATGGTTGATTCTAGTAAACTAAAATAGCCTTCACTATTCGATGTTATAGAGGGGTTTTTTGCTACTTTCTTGGGAGTAGAAATTTTTTTATTTGACCCTACCTCTACTATAATATGATCTCCTTGATTCATATTGAATTTTGACTCATGCCTAAAATTTTCTCTCTTTCTCCATCATTTTTCACTTAAAACCTCTTTCCATGTGTCTATTATGAAACGTTTTCATAATCCACTTGTTGATCTCATTCTTTATATTTAAAATTAATCATAAAGGACTCTATTAAAGGTATGGAATCTCCATGGAAATACATATATAGGTGTATATAGTATGGCTTTTCTTCTTAGTAATTGGTCTCTCTTGGATGAATCCCTAGAGTATTTCCATTACTCTTTAAAAACTCCCTATTGATAACCTAATAAGGAAGTCCATAACTCATAATCCATTCCATAAGATTTTTAATAGTCTATATCCACAAAAAAAGCTATCTCTCCATGGTCTTAAATATAATGAATCTTGTTGAGAATGCAAATGACTAAGTTTGACTTCCTTCTTATGCCAGTTTTATTGGGCATGAAGAGGTAGAAGCCTAACTATTAATGTATCATGGAAAAGCCAATTTACTTGGAATATAATTTGTTGCCTATTGAAAGGAAATTTTATTTTCCCCCAAGGTCTGGGTATGATCAAGTCTTGACCATCATGCATAAAACCAAAGGTCATTGATAGTTGTTCCTTCAAGGGCCCTTCATTGGTATGAATCCAAGAGATAAATTTCTAAGCATAGAGACCTAATATTTAATGTATAACTATCAAGATAATATTTCCATTATATTAAACTTACAACATGCATGAACAACAATGTTTAATTGTTTATATTATGGTTCTATTACTTTTGTGTTATAGGTATTCATAGAACAACTAAATTTAGTTGTGTAGAATAAAAAGTAAGTTTAACAAATTTTTCCATTATAGTCCTATCTATCCCATCACGAGTTTAATTGCTTTAAATTTATTTTAAACATAATTAACCTACACCAAAAGGATTTTAATTTTGTAACACATGTGGAAAGTCTACATACTTTAAAATGAAAATCTCATCTACTTCTAATCTAAGTAGAAATAAATCAAAGTTTAAAATAAAATAGGAAAATAAAAAGTAAAGAAGACAAGCTAGTACTACCCTATATTTGATTTTGATCCTATAAAGTAGAAAATCTGGTTTTATACCAATTTAAACCTAACTAGTATTCACATAGCTTGAGGTCCAAAATGGTGTGATCTCTAGAGGGAAGAAACATTATAAGAAATCAACTAAATATAATCACCATCATTGTGTGCATATTTAAACACAAAATATTAGAGCCTTGCATTATTAATATAATTAAGTAGTATATTTAGATTTTGATTTATCGACTTTGGTGAATTTCATGAACAAATCTCAAAATAATACTAGGCTTGGTTCAAAAAATCCATCCAACTAAAATAGAAATAGAAATCTAATTGCAAAAAAACTATGTTTAAAAGGTAAATATAATAGATGGTTTTTGACCTCTTCATTGACTCTAACTCTCCTTAACGGTATATGCCTAGTAAAGTTTGGATAAAAAATCTGACCCCCAAAGTAAATGTTTTTTATTGGTTGGCCATACAAAATAGATGTCTCACTCTTGAGAATATCCACAGGAGTATGTGTTTAGCCAACAGGTGTTATCTCTGCAAGGTTGCTAAAGAATCATGTCTCCACCTATTTTTCCATTGTCCCTTCTTTGCTATGGTAGCGCATGTTTTTTCAAACCTAGAAGTTCATTGGATCTTGCCAAATTTTATTTTAGAGGTCTTTTTGCAAAGGACTTCGCCTTTTAAATCTCCTCACTTGATCAAATTTTGGATCTTCTTGTTCCCCCATTTATTTTGAATTATTTGGTGGGAGTGTAATCAAAGAGCCTTCAAGAACTCAAAGCATGATCTTGAATCTATTTTTAGTAGATTGATTGGGGCATATGTGGAGAATGTGATCTCTTTTTTCTCATATCTGCATGGTGGACTCCTTGATGAAGCCTCGATAGAGCTCAAGTTTGGTTTTCCTCAACAAACTATGTCTAATGACCCACCTCCTCCCTCTTTGAGATCCTCGATTTTTTGGTCCTCTTCCCTTGTGGGTTGGGTTAAACTCAACTTTGACAGTGTTTCTAAGGGGAACCCGAGCCTTGTTGTGGTAGGTGGTGTTATTAGAAATGATAAACTGGATCTGCTAAGTTTCTTTGCCAAAAATCTTTCAATATAGACCTTCCATTTTATGGAAGCCAGAGCACTCCTTCAAGGTCTCTAATTAGTGGAATCCTTGGGTTTTAATAAATTTATAATGGAGGGAGATTCATTAACTATTGTTAATCTAGTCAAGAAGTCTTGCACCCCGCACTGGATGCAAATATCATGGCAAAAGTAATCAAAATTTTCCACTCAAGATCAGAGGCTCAAATTTAACACATTTTTCATGAAGGAAATAAAACAACGTACTTGATTGTGAATATTGGGCTATCGCAGCAAGGCCTTATGGTTTGGATGACAAACTTTCCTCAAAGTCTTCAAAATTTAATTATGGATGATCATGGTTAAGCATATATGCTGGTTATAGGAGTTTAGGAGGACAAGGGGGGGATTTTCTATGCTTTTTGGAGCCTCTTGTTTTTTGATGTTTTCCTATTGGTAGAGATTTGGTACCATCTATAGGTGTCTCATGTACAATGGGTGCTAGTTTACTAGGAGCCTTGTCTTCTCAAGGCATCATGCTCTTTTTTGATGGTATATGTGGATGTGTTCCTTCAGCATGTGGGATCTTCCCAAAGGAGAGCGAGCTTCTCTGTTGTATCTTGTGATCTCCCTTTGGGTATTGGAGCTAGTTTTTCCAACTTTGTTTTTCTTCTAGGGAGTTTTATTCTGGTTTTATATCTGAATATATTTTTTGCTTAACATTTTTTTCTCTTAGAATGATGCATTGTCTCTTGCTCTTTCTTAGTCCCACATGTATTAGGTTTGGGGGTCATTTTAAACCCCTTATCTTACCTAATCAAAAAAATAGATGGTTTTCGACCTCTATCTATTTAATGGACCCTTATTTATACAATTTTTTTGGCTCTTCATATAGCTTAATGTTTAAAACTTTTTAATTATTATTATATTCTTTACAATGGGGTATATTGAATCTTATATTTTATCTTCAACATGTTCTCGTTATGAGTTCTTCAGTAATGCTTTGAGGGCACTTCAACCATGCCTCATTAAATTTCAAACTTAATGAAATCTTAAGGCTTACTCATGCTTAGTTGGTCTTGAGTGGTCTAACTTCTACTCTTTGGATTAAAACAAGTGGGTTGTACATTAATTCCTGCCATTGCTTGCCACCTTTTACCTTTTGACATTACCTAGGTAATGTTGACATCATGACATCTTTCTTGATGGACCCTCATGTCTCCCTAAACTTCTAGTGTATTCCTTTCATAAATCATCCTCCAATAGATCTAGCTTCTTCCATAATATCCTCTAGGTCTTTTTAGCCATATCTCCAACATGCCTCATTAAATTTTAACCTTCGTAGAGTCTAGGGTAACTTGAATATGATCAGTTTTAAGTAATTTAATTCTTGCTCTACCAACCACCACAAGTGGGATGAGTATTGATTTTGTTATTTTTATGCTCTATAGATCTATATTCGCTTGGTGGAAATTAAATTTTTTTGTGTTTGTCACCTTTTAATTCTGAGCAACTATGTTAGATAATTTGCAAGAGAAGCTTTTGTATGAGGTAAAGTCAAAAATTGTAGGCACTACAATTTATATTTATTTTTCTCTTTTCATTTTATTATTCTTTTATTATTTATTTATTTGTTTCTCCTATGTTCCCTTTTCCTCTATTTTCTCTCTTTTGATTTTTCTCTCCCAATGTTTTTTTGGAAACATTCCATGTTTTCTAGTAATTTCTCATGTTTTCGATAATTTTTTGCTATTTTTGATGATTTTTCATGTTTTATTAGTAATTCTCTGCATCTTCTAGCAACATTTCACACTTTTTGGCAATTTTTTGCATTCTTCAACCATTTTATATTTTTTTGGCACTTTTTATGTTTTTAACCATTTTCTATGTTTTTGGCTATATTTGTATTTCTTTGTATTTTTAGCTCTCTTTGTAGTTTTAATTTGATTGGCTACACTAAAATATTTAATTTGCCTTCAATACTCATCATTCATTAATCATTAAGATCAAATAGTTGATAGACTTTCAATTGCTTTACCTTTAATATTTCTCTCTAAATCTTCATGAATTGTTGATCGTTGAGATTGGACAGATTACAGGCTTTCAAATTATTTACACTCTATATTTATCTCCAAATATTCATGAGGCATTGATCGTTGAGATTGGATGGTTGGTGAGCTTTCAAATGTTTCACGCCTTATATTTCTCTCCAAATCTCCATAATTCATTGATTGTTGCGATTGGATTGGATGAATGGCGAAGCTTTTCAATGCTTTGTTATTTAAAATTCCCTCCAATTCAAATGAACTATTGATTGTTTTAGGCTAGATGGCTAGCATTGTTTCTTAATGCTTTATTATTTAAAAATACCGCTAGTTTGTACAAGTCATTGACTATTTTAGATCAAATGACTAAATTTTTTATTTAATGTTTTATCATTTATATTTTCTTCCAATCCTCATGGGCCATTGATTTGTTGAGATCTAATGGTTGTTAGTGTTTCTCAATATTTTATCATTTAATTCTCCTTGCAATCCTCGTATCATTTATTTAACTAAATCTAATATATGGTAGGGTTTCTCAATGTTTTGCCATTTAATTCTCCTTGCAATCCTCGCAGGTTGTTGATTTTCAAAGATCAAATAGTGTAGTGTTTTTCAATGCTCTATTTTTTAAAATTTCCTTTAATTCACATGACTCAATTATCATTTTAGATTTGATGGCTAGTGGGGCTTTCCAATTCTCTATTAGTTAAAACTCACTCCAATTTGTGTGAGTTGTTGATTGTTTTTACGAGCCATTTATTATTTTAGATAAAATGAATGATGTTATTTTTTAATGGTCTATTATATACAATCAGCTCTAGTTTATGTGAGTCATTAATTGTTTTAGATCAAATGGTTGGTATTGTTTTCTAATGTTTCACCATTTATATTTTCTTCTAATCCCTTTGAGCCATTAATTTGTTGAGATTTTATGACTGGTCAATATTTTACTATTTAATTTTCCTTGCAATCAAATGTTGTCTGGTCTTTCTTATGTTTTCTTTATATTTTCTCGGTCAATATTACCAATGCTATTCTTTTGAAATATTTGATTACCATGACCATAAAATTTGAGTACCTACCACAAAAATTTCATATTTTCTTCCAAGCGAAAGAGAAGTGAATAGGGAAGTCTAAGATGATTGGTTTTCGGTCAAACAATTTATGGGGATGTGTAACAACATTGGGTGATTGTATAGGCTTAAACATTGTTTTGGTTATGAACTTCTAAAAAAAGAAAAAAAGGTCCACAATTTAGAACACAAAGTCAAGTTTCAATTATAGGTGAATCTTGACATTGAGCTTATATTGTAGAAATGTCATTTAAAGTACAAACTCAAATTTTAATTACTATAGTATTATCGTGTTTATTGAAATATAATAATATGATTATAATGTAAAATAGGTGGAGTTTATTTTAATGCCACAATACAAATAATATTTGTGTTATGTGAGTTTGATTAATGTTTTCATAGAAATATTTTTCCCACTATTGGTTATTGAATGGTGTTATAAAAACTTACCTATTTAACAAAAACTTTTAAAATGTATTTAATATTATTTTTTTGATAGTTAGGGTAAAGAATAATTTTATAAAAATTACATTAAATGCAATTTTTAAGAAACAAATAATATAGCATGAGACTTTCATATAAAAAGTAATTTAATTGCTTCATGATATTTCATTTTAAAAATATTAATAAATTTGATTTTCAAAATTTATTATAAGTATTTTTTTGTCAAGTAATACATGTCAAGATGTTTTAAGAGTTTTATTTATCAATTTTTACTCCAGAGAATGAGTTGATTTAGAATGCATTAAACTATGGTGGATACTCAGATAAGTGATATGTAAGAATTTAGAGTAATCAAAATTCTCTACTTCCAAAGATTTTTCTTGGAAGAATGTTTGGTCATTAAAGGCTCTCCTTAAGGCCTCAACATTTAGAATTTATGCATCAAATTAGAAAACCACATAGTCAAAATGGAAGAGCTCTTGCTCCTCCTATGGTCCTACCAACCACTTGCCTTGATTGACATGAGGTAACTAGAAGGCTTCCTCTTACTAGTTAGGATGTTATTTATAGGGTCATTAGATAACTTTTTTCTGGTGAAAGTCATCAATCATTTATTATGCTACTCCCAAAATGCCTCTATAGGGCCTCCCATACCTTACCTTAAAATAGTGGCTTCACCTACAAGTTGATGCCTTAGAGTCTACTACCTTGGTAACCTTGGTGGCCTCATGACGATGATGTTTTCCTAGGTCCATAACTGGACCAATGTAGCAAGATATGCTTCTCCCTCCTCTATACACAACCCAATTTAAACAATGATATTATCATGCAAGTACAGCCATGCCTTAGGCAAACACTATATAACCCTATAAAATATCTATCACCACCCCCCTCATCTCTAGTGCACCAACCTCATATTGGTGTCACTGATAAGGATTCTTGATACAAAGGCACACAATAAGGTGGTTTTCCAATCCATGTGGCACCTTGCATAGGTGATATTGATGTTAATGTTAACCTAATGACAAGAAAATTTGCATACCCTATCAACCACTAAGAGTTACTCCTTTGGTCTTGGCTACTACAACATTTTCCACGCATCCTCTAGTATGATGGTGCCCTACATGGTAACTTGAAGGTATTTATTTTGTAATACCATATATCGACCAAGGTCATCACTAAAGCTTATTCAAATTCAAACATTGACATTAAGGCCACATGATATATCCCTACTACTAATAATAATGCACGATTGAGAAACCCAATAATCCTTGTATAACCTCTAGTTCATGAGATCATCTCTCTCAACAATTCAAAGTTTGTAACTCCTCATCCAACCAAATCAAACTTGTCAACCCATTAGTTGTGAATCTTGCATAATCAACTAAAAATAAAGCATAATTAAGAGCAAGCAAAAGTGTCATCCCTTGACAAAAGTGCCATTGGATCGTGAAAGCACCACCATGCCATGAAAGTGCTACCCATCTCATAAAAGCACTACCACCTAGTAAAAGTAGTATCAAAGCACAAAATCACCATTGATATGCACACGCATAAGTGCAAAAGCAATGCTAGTGTGAAAAAGTGTTATCAATTTTTCAAAGCATATTTTTTTAGAAAAAATCATATTATTGAGCTAGTTTTCATATTTGTACCTACACATGTGATCCCCCTCTATCCATGGGTGGTCTCACCTATTCTACTCAATGTTGCAGTCACACATGATGTACCATAGCTATCACAACAATAAACAGTGCCCCAAATATCCTTTCTCTTCTTCTTTATGGTAAAAAAATATATTTTTACCCCCAGCCTATCCTAAACATTTTTTATTATTTGTTCTAAATTATTCCTCATAGCACTAGTGTGACTAATGGTCAAGTCAATTTTCCTTGGTTCAACTTGCTTTTTCTCCAAAAATATAGGCATGACAACATATAATGTTGTCAAAAAAGCCTCAATTATCATGTCTCACTAATCCTAAGTAACAACAAATATCCTTGTCCTAAAATTAGGGTGTAAACATCATTTTTTATGTTTTTATCATTCAATAAATACATAAAAAAAGGACAAATATAAACACCCAATTTTGAGTATTTTATCAATCTCTAAACTTACCAATATCTTTATCAATCAGCCAACAATCATCCAAATTGATACAATCATATTCAACCTTAAATGAGGAGCATTTATTACTCTAGAAGCAAAAGTGCTAGGACATGAAAAAAAATATCGTTAATGCTTTTGCTCCCTAGCAGTGCTCTTGAATAATTTGAATTTTTGACCTTTCCCCATAGAATTTGATTGTCAATGATCATTTTGAAAAAAAAAACATTGTAGCATTATCATTGTTAATGCTAACCACCAAGTGCTACTAATTACTAAACACCAAAATCACAAATTTTGGTAGTTAATACCTTTCAAGATGCCCATAAAAAATGGACTTGATCATATCAATTTGACTTGTAGCCCTAGTAGAAATACAAATCCCAACATTTTTCTTTTTCAATCCTCTATTCATTGATTAGATCTTGATCCTAATTTAAAATCTTATCTTTGTCAATGTTATCATCTTCAATACACCCATCCCCTAAGAAGTCATGACTTCCTATAAAGCGAGAATTTTGGAAGCTCAATTCATATCATCTTGGAAGGCAACAAAACTCTATTAAAATTCTTAGCAATTAATATTCAGGTATGGCAATCATGTCATAATCTTGTGAAGAATTTAAGCTCTCAAACATCCTCAAGCAATAAGCAAGCTCATTAAACTTCCTCAACACATCTTAAAGCTACAAGTTTGCTTAGGTTGTGTGTTTTTCCCTTATTAGATTTTATCATTATCTTTGTCTTGCATCTATTTATTATTTGAGTTCATAGCTTACTAAATTTGATTTTGACCATAATTTTCATGCCTAGTTATCATCTTGTCTTTTTATGTCACTGGCTTGTATTTTGCATAAGTAATATTTCTATCATATCGTTATAATCAGGGATCATACATCTCTTGGTTGGATAACCTCCTTGTATCACTTATAAAAATTATAAATCTTGCATTTGAGTATCATTCTATTGCATATATAACCAAAAGTATTTCTAAATTATAAGATCAATGATGATATTGCTCTCTATTATAGTCACAATCATAAAAGGTGAAAGTGTTGTTAGTCGACAAGAGCACTAGTAATGTTATGCTTACTTAGTGACACTTTTTCCACTAAGCACATAGTCCTTGTTTTCATATTTTTATAGCTTTTATTTTATATTTAAATAGGGGTTTGATTTTGGTCAAGGTGACCACATATTATCCTCTAGCGTAAAAATATCCCTTTGTTATTGATCCATCATTTTTACCTGTTTTGTAAGATAATTAAAGTGCCATCATGAAGTAGTTGTGTTAATGGTGCTTCCTTAGGACTAATGGAACTTTCATAGGATTGCAACATTTCTATTTTGTGGTAGAAATATCAAAATATCTTTATACAATCCCTTCATTTCAATATTTAGATCCTAGCATTGTCAATTGTCTACTCTACATCTATTTTGTTTATGTATTTATATTTATTCATGAAGGATAAAAGGGAAAGGAAATAAATTTGTCATCATTAATCACTAGGGGACCATCTTTAATTTTATGATCATTGAAAGCAAGATTGTATATAGTTGCATTAGGATTTTTTGTTGCATTATCCTTGAAACCTAGCTCTTGAAAAGTAAAATTTTGCTTACATTTTTCATCAAACTATAGAATCATTTTAGTTATTAATTCTTGTTTTTTTATTACATGTTGTAATTGTATCTAACTAGGACTATATTAATATTAAGGTTTGTTAAGAAAACTCTTAGGAAAACATAGGTGTTCTCTAACTAATCCACTAAACCTTAGACATAAGCACATAAATTGACCATATCCTCAAGGTGAGGAAGTTGATGGAAGCATTGTGAAGGATCCCTTTACAATTATTTTTCTATTCCCCCTTATCACAAGGACCATAATGGAAATGGTATGTTTCATGTTAAAAGATTTTCAACTTGCACATTATTTTTGGGTAGAAGTAGTATATTTTATAGTTTATTTGCTCAAATATGCTTCCATGATCGCACTTAATCATATAACTATTGAATAAGCATGCATAGGAGTCAAGCCATTGATTTCTCATCTTCCTATTTTTGGATTCATAGCATATATAAATATTATAAAAGAGAAGAGACACAAATTGGATGACAAATATCATCGATGCATTCTACTAGGCTACAACAATATATCAAAGTCATACATTCTATATGATCCAACTACTAAAAATTCATATGGTATCCATGATGTTGTCTTTGATGAGAAGAATGAGCCACTCTCATCTTTCCCATGGGAATCTACATCTAATTAAATTCAAACAAAATGTCATAATGGTGAACAATTTGAGAAAGATATCAATGAGGAAGCTTCTAGAGATAATAGTGTTTAAGAAAATATTGTCTAATAAGATAGGCCAATTTATTCCACCATATCACACATAGAAAGTACCCAAGTGGTACACTAGCACATTAAAAGCTTTAGGGATAGGTGGGGCTCTAGACATATCTATGATAGGATTGAGGACATGTAGTATATCTCATGATGAGGTGAATATGATCATGATGAGCACTATCATACAAACCTTTGAAGCATCCATAGTCTAGAACGCTCTTCAATCTAATCTAGGAAAAGATGCTATGGACATTGAATATCAAGCATTAATGAAGAACAAGACTTGGTAGGTTGTTGATCTTCCACCAGGAAAGAAGGTAATTAGATGCAAATGGATATTCGATTCTAAATATGATTAGAACAATAGAATTTATAAATAAAAGGTATGACTTGTAGACAAGGGCTATGCTCAAAAGGAGGGAATTGACTATGAAGAAATATTTACTCCTATTGCCAAAATAAAGATCATCAAAATAATATTTTCTCTAATGGCATAGTTTAGTTGGAGGATTTATTAGACTGACATCAAAAGTGCCTTTCACAATAGAGACTTGAAGGAAGAAGTCTACATGACTCAACTAGAGGGATTTGTAATACCTGGATAAGAGACAAATGTATATAAATTGATTAACTCTCTCTATAGTCTCAAATAGGATCTCAGAATTTGGTATATAAAAATAGATAAATATTTTGAAAAGCATGGTTTTAAGAGAACTCCATATGATCCAAACCTGTACCATGAAGAGTAAGGAGAACATTGTGATTAACATTGTTTATGTCAATAATTTGATAATCATAGGTAGTTTTGAGAAAAAATATTCTTGCAACAAAGGATGACTTCAAAAAAATCATTTGACATGATCGATCTTGGTTTTTTATACTATTGTCTTAGATTGGAGGTGTGGCAAACACATCACTACATATTTATCTTATAATTAAAATATGCCAAAACACTTCCTAAGAAATATTGCATGAATTATTGTAAGCCCATGATGGATCCTTTGAAGCCAAGGATACAACTATCATGATTTAACGCATCTCCACAAGTGAATGCAACTTTCTATAAATAGTTGACTATAAGCCTCATTTACCTGACACACATTAGGTTGTATATTAGATTTACAATAAGTTACCTCACGATTCATGCAAAAACTAAAATAATGCCATTGGGAGGAAGTAAAGTGGATATTAAGGTATGTTCGTGGTACTATTGAGAATGGTCTAGAATATAAAAACAGTTTTCTTCTTAACCAACTACATAGATGTAGATTATGCATGATCTATTGATGATAGAAGATCTACTTCTTGATATATTCTTTCTAGGATATGGACCTATACCATGGGGAAGCAAGAAACAACAAATAGTTGATCGATCATCCATATAAGTGAAATATTGCAATATAGGAGGAACTTTCTACAAAATGATATGATTGAAATGTATGTTAGTAGGCATGGGAGTATCATAGACTAATTTAACGATTGTAATCAAAATTTAAAGCTTGTTCATAATCCAGTTTTGCATGAGTGCACTAAACAAATTAAAGTTTAGTGCTATTTCATATACAAACATGTTCAACAACACAACATTCAACTCCAATTTTGCCTCACTGAGAAACAACATGCAAACAACAATATTAAACCACTTGTATGTATTAAATTTTAAGCTTTTTGCAATTTTCTCCCCAAGAAACTCTAAACTATGATGTAATGAGAGGGGAATGTTTGAAAATATTTCATCACATTTAGTTTGTTTGTGTGGTTGTTAGACTAGTAGTTAATAATTATCTATTTATTCCTACCTTATCTTAATTGATATGTAGTGACACATATAATTTAGATTCTAGGAACAATTTAGTTACTTATGACTATATTAGCTAGCAATAATTTAGTTATTTGTAACCAAATTAGTTATGAGCAACATGTATAAATATCTTCATTCTAAACAACAAAATTATTAAAGTTAGTCATCAAATACTACTAATAAATTCTATCATCACACACTTGATTTCTTAATTTTGCTACTTTTAGGTTGTCTCTTTTCATTGTAAATTGCATGCTTTCAAATTACTAATATAGCCATCGAATTATAGTACATTTTACGTCAATTTTTTATTTTATTTTCTTATGTACTATTTGGGTCTTATAACCTTTTATCAATTTTTACAACATTTTACTGGTTTTACCATGAATTGGTCTTTTCATTACAAACCTATTATTTTCTATTTTAATGAGTTTATCGTTTTTGTAATTCTTAGCTATTGTACCATATTATTCATAGATTATTGTATATAATATAAATGTAATTATTGGTTGCTCTTATGTTTGTAAATGCTTGGACTATATTTATTATATGCTTCATAAATATCTTATTTGTGTTTGGATATAATATAATTATTATCTCTATACTTTATACTCTTTGTATATAAAGTATATAATATACTTGAAAAGTAGAAAGTTTAAATGATAATCCTAAAGAAGATTATTATTCGTAGTTATTGATATAACTTACACCGTCATTACATACTTTAACAAATATTATGATAAAGTGACAAATAAATTACTTTTATATTTAGTATTAAAAAAAATAATTTATTTACCTAGTAAAAATATTTAACTCAATGCTAACAAAAAACATCAAATTTTAAGAAGAGAAGATTACCAGAGGATAAGATTATTGATAAGATTACCAGCAAAGATAAGCAATTTGAATATTATTGACAAAGAGAAGTGATTTGAGTTTCAACTACAATATCTTGTTTACTAATAAAATAATTTTCTAGCATTATCATCACCACCATTGAGAAGAATTACACCATCATGCTTCTTTACAACAACAACAATAGTCTATGCAACAGTGTTGAACCCTTTGAAGGAGAAACTTGGTAATGGATTAATGTAAAGTTATAATAGATGGTTGCATTCTTTTTTTATGATAATTATATTGCATTTAAATTGTTCTACCGATGATAACAAGGATTAGAGGAGTTAAAAAAAATTAAAAATTAAAAACCCTTGTTTTCTTTCTCTCCAAAACCTAGTTGTTTTTGGTTTGAGACATGAAGTTACCAATTTCACTAGAAATGATCACATTGATGCTCAAGAATGATGGATGAAGTTTAGATCTCTATATTTTGGTGAGATTTTTTGGAATTGCAAACTTTTTTATCTTTTAAAATAGGAAGCTCATGATTGGTGGGATATGCTTACTAAGGAAAGAATTTTGACATGGGATGAAATGGAGCATGCATTCTTGAGTCAGTGGAACCCTTATAAAAAAATAGCTAGTTTGAAGGTCACCATCAAAGGATATGAAGAAGAAATAAAAATGCTTTAGAGGGAACTAAAAGAAATTAATAAACATGATATAATCGAAGGAAAATATACATATGATAATGTGCAAGTTCATGGTGGCATCCAAAAAAAAAATCTTAAGAAGCAAAAATTCAAGGAGAAGCTAGAAGCAGTTATGGTAAGGGAACAAGTTGAAGAACCATTTGAAAACTCAAAAGTTGAATTTATAGTAGCAACAATAATAGAGTCCATCAAAGAAGCAACAACAAAGTCCGAGGAAGCCTTGTCAGAAATGCACAAGGATGCAACAAAAGAAAGGTATAAGAGAAAATATTGTGAAGAAGAATTTAAAATAAAAAAACAAATTACTAAAGAATCAAAGGAAACAAAATGTTAGGTTAAGTTGCAAAATATCGACATCTACACCACCTTGAGCGGCAACAATCTTGGAGGTATGGCTTAAGGCATCAATATTTCATAATAAAAAAGACATCAAATAAGACAATGTTTGGGAAAAAGAAAAACATAATGTTTTTAGATTTCAAAGGAGTACAATAACATCAAGGAACAATAAGACCAATAGTTCAAAATATCAAAATAGAACCACAAAAATACGAAGTCAATAAAATAATTATGAATATTCAAGTGGTACAATGACAACTTGGCATCATCAAAGACCATCACTAATCAAAATTTCACTTGAATGAATGAACAAAATTTAAAATTCTCAAAAAAAAGATGCGAAGTATATATTTAAAAGAAATATATTATATATATATATATATATATATATATATATATATATATATATATATATATAATTCAACTTTTTGGTAAAATTTAATATGTTTATAAACTCCAAAGCGTTATATATATATATATATATATATATATATATATATATATATATATATATAATTTAACTTTTGGTAAAAATTTAATATGTATATAAACTCTAAAGCTTTAAAAAATATATATATCATTTATTAAAGATAAGGAATCCGAGTACTCGTTAAATTTTTTTCTCAAGCAAATAAAAAATCATCAAATTTTCATTCCATATAATTAATTATAGTGCCACTTTGCACTTATAAATTTTTGACAATCTATATAACATCAATAATAAGATGGTATATTTTTAAAATAAAAACTTTTTATGGCTTTTTGGTTCTTCTTCGGGAGGTCTAAGGTTTAAACAGCCGCGTGAGCGAGTGTGTAAGTTGGTGGGTGTGTATTAAATTTCTTATTGATAAGCATAGCTCTCGGTTTTACAAAAAGGTCATTGTTGAAAGGAGACTGCTCAACCTTCTACATTGGTTGTAAAGTTTCTCACCGTAACCAATTAAAAAAATAATAATAATTTTATATTATAAATATATATAAGGTATATATAATACGGTGGCAAGTGTGATTATCCGCAACTTGTCACTGATGAAAAGCAACAAGACCACCATGGCATTGTGATGCATTTTTCCAAAATGTTGTTGACCCATATGACCCAAACTCTACTGAAGCAAGTACTTCCAAACCCTCCCCCAAGTTGTGAAGGATTCCTTCCCAACTTGGCCATCTCAGACCCTTGAAACTTCTCGACCTCAGCAATAATTCCTTGTCGGGTTCTATCTCCAAATCGCTGGCCAATTGTTCAAGCATTCAATGGATTCTACTTTCAGTGAACAGCTTGACAGGGAGCATACCACCAGAATTTGGTCTTCTGGGGAAGTTAGAGCATCTCCGTTTAGCGGATAATAGTCTCGTTGGACACATTCCAAATAGTTTGGGGAACTGTTCGTTTCTCCAAGATTTGATTTTGGACCATAAGTGTCATTCCCAAAGCAATTACCCATTTGAGCAAGCTTGAAAAACTTTCGGTCTGGGCTAACAATTTGACAGGCAGTATTCCAGATGGAATAGGAAGACTTCAAAGGCTGCAGTTGCTTTATTTGAGCATTAACGATTTGACAGGCAGGATTCCTCC
Organism: Wollemia nobilis; assembly: GCA_028583015.1. Lineage (NCBI taxonomy): Eukaryota > Viridiplantae > Streptophyta > Pinopsida > Araucariales > Araucariaceae > Wollemia > Wollemia nobilis. The sequence goes on from JAQPPZ010002499.1 coordinate 10,816,770, forward strand.
AGCTCTGGGTAATTGTTCTTTGCTTCAGGAATTATATTTAAAGCATAACTTCTTGTCAGGTGTCATTCCCGAAGCAATTACCCATTTGAGCAAGCTTGAAAAACTTTCGCTCTGGGCTAACAATTTGACAGGCAGGATTCCAAAGGGCATGGGAAGACTTCACAGATTGCAGTTCCTTTTTATGAACAAGAACAAGTTGGAGGGGAGCATTCCTCAAACTCTGGGTAATTGTTCTTCACTCCAGCTATTATATCTGAGCCAAAACTTATTGTCAGTGGCATTCCTGAAGCAATTACCAATTTGAGAAAGCTTGAAACGCTTTCCCTCTGGGCTAACAATTTGACAGGCATGATCCCGGAAGGCATAGGAAGACTCCAAGACTTGCAACAGTTGTTTTTAGAATCAAATCATTTAACTGGACCTGTAACTGCAGTCGGCAGCTGTAGAGCCTTAGTGTGGCTAGAGCTTTCTAACAATTCCTTCAACGGAAATACGGTAATTTAGTATGATTTTATATCCAAAGGATTTAGGAGATACATAGTTTGTTTTGAAAATGCCTTTTAAGTTGTTAAAGATGTTGATGTTGTTGCTTGTAAAAGTTATTTATATATTTTTGTTTAGCTTATGCTTAAGGAAGCTGTTATATGGAATACACATTCAAAAATTTGTACATTATGAAAGGTTAGTTTTTCTTTTTTATTTTTTTGCTCTGAGAATATTTTTTTTCTCCTCTCTCTATAATGTGAACAAATGAGTTTCTTTTTCCTTTTGAGTATATTTTTTTTCCTCACAAATGAGAACAAGTGAACAAGTTATTTAGGTTGTGTAATTTTATTTTATTTTTTAAATGATTTTTATTTGATTTTTTTTGGGGATAGATAAGGAAGTTGGTTACATTTATACTATTTGTAGTAACTGCTAAGTGTAGGGTTCAAATCATAGAGGTTGATTCTAACAAGCTTATACCACCTCGCTATTGTTGACTTGACATGAGGGGGACTATGGGTCGTTCGAAATTTGTATCATTGTTTTCGGTCTTACATGCACGTAGAAGATTCAAATTAAACTACTACCTTTGCAATAGGCATGCCCCCAAGGTTTGAGCCTAGGTTTCTTCTTGGTAAGTGCCTGGCCAGATAGAAAATTACCAATCCACCTTGCCCTTGGAAACAATTTTTTTTTATTTAATTTTTATCAAAAATATTTTTATAAAAATTTTAAAATGCTATATTTGATGTTAAGTTGGTTAAATTATATTTAGTTTGATTTTTTATTAAAGATATTTTTTATTATTATTTTCATCAAATATATTTTTCATCTTTCTTAAATTGCTATCTTTCCACAATCAATTTGCTAATATCCCTTTTTATTAGAGTTGAAACTTTACTTGGTCAAATGCCTTATAAAATTTGAATTTCATTAAGAGGAAGATCAACATTGTAATTGGATAAATTATTTAGTACTTTATTTCTTTCTCTATTAGTGTGAACATATTTCCAACCTCTAACAATAGTTGATGAGCATTACCAATAAAAAATTTAATTCCAATTCCTACATTCATTTTTATTGATAACATTAGTAATAATTTGTTAATCCCCTCAATTAAATAAATTTCTATCATTTTTCAATTGTAATTTTAATTCCTATAAAGAGTGCTAGCTTCTACATAGTTAGTTGAATTTCCACTCAATTTTGTGTAGGTGAAGATAATTTTACCTTCATTTAAAAAAAAAAAAAACACCTTCATTGGCTTTTACCAAATTTTCTATAAAAGTGTAACACATGGAAAGTGAACACCAATTTCAAAACTAATGAAATATATGCTAAATGCACTTTTTATTGATTTCAAAAAGGGGTTACAAAATGGTCTTTCTCTCAAGAAATATTTCCCTCTCTTTTTCAATGTGAATGTAGATGCACTTGTTGATGCTTTTTGGTGCCCTCAATGTAGGTGGGCTTCTTTGCATGTGTGCCACCGGTTGGATGCTTGGAGATGTCTTTAATACCTGTTTAAACCTACAAAAATGAGTTAATGCATTTGGGGACCTATCATAGATCAGATCCCATGTTTATACAGACAAAAATGACCTTAAAATGAAATAAAACATGCTAAAAACTGGAGGAAATGTTGTAGAAGTAGTAAACAATTGATATTTACCTATTTTGTAGTTGCAAGGTTGTTGTAGACCAGGTTCACATGGTGGTGTGCGAACCTCTACTCGGGTTCACATGGTGGTGTGCGAACCTTGTTGTAGTTGACTATTTTTGTTGATTTCTATCTAGATGGTCTTCTAACACTATTTCTTGATGTTTGATGGATGCTGAAGTGGTGAAATATGTTCTAGAGTAATTTTAGCAAAGTTTTGGTAAGTTAGCCAAAAGGGTGAGAGAGAGTTTCATGGTGAAAATGGCCATCTATTTATAGAGTGGGCCAAGGCTAGGGGGATGAGGTGTCCTTTGTGAGGTGGCATAAACCCTAGGTTAGGTTCTACCATGGTGAGGTTAGGGTGATGAAGTGGAATGTGAGTCATTCCTTCATGTGCCCTGAAGAAATATCCTAGGTGCACACATGTGTGAGCAAGGGTTAAGGTTAACCCTAATTAGATAGATCCTAGGTTAGTTTGAGGTTAGGTTAGGCATATTTTGGAAATATCCTAACTAAGTGGTGGGTGCACACATGTGTGAGGATAGAATTAAGGCTAATATTGATTTAACCCTAATTAAACATGTTTAGACAATAAAGTACACTTAAGTGAAAAAGTGACTTTCAAAATAGAATTAGAATTACCATAATTAGGGTTTTTGGAGGAAATGGTCATATGGGGGCCATTATTAGGTGTAGGAAAGGGCTTAGATGGCCTAAAGGGGCTTGTAGATAGCCCTTTCATGAATAGGAGGTATTTTGGGCGTGATTAGTGTAGTTTTGTAGGTTTTGTGACTATGGACGACTACACATGACTATAAGTGACTACGCATGCCTACAGGTGACTACGCATGCCTACAGGTGACTATGCATACCTACATGTGACTACGCATGCCTACAAGTGACTATGGGTGATTATGTGCGACTTTTAGGTGTCTACATTTACCCCTTTTTGTACTATGTTGTGTAAGACACGGTTTAGTACAAAAACATGATAGAAGAAGGCGATGAAGTGATTAGAAAGATGAAGAATGTGTGGGTGAATGAATGTGGATGATTACAAAAGAAACACGATGATGAAACAGATGATTTGTGATTTAGTACAATATTTTGCAATATCATACTAGGTGCTTTTGGGAGAAACTTAAGATTGCTTTGTTCTTGTGATCAACACAAGATGTTCCAATTACGAATAGAACAAATGCCTTTTCAAATTTTTGCTTTTGATTGATTGATGAGTGCATGATGACATTTGTCAAACCATTAGAGCTGAGTGGCGAGGACATATCAGGTGCAACATTCAGAATGTGGTCAGTGCCACTATAAATAATGGAATCAAGACGTGTCCATTTGGCGCATGGCTCTCATGATTTAGCAAATGTTTGATTGGGATTGGATTTATGTTGAGATAATCTTCAAAAAAAAATTTCTTAGACAGATGTAATACCCGTGATTGGATGTGTGGTTGTTTGATCGCATGCAAAGCGGATGTTTGTATGAATACCCCCTCAAGTGAGGAATCAGCAATGGAGCGGATGAAAAGTGGTGATGAGTCGATTGAAAGAAGATGATGGTGACAAAAAGTGGAAAAATGGGGAAAACAAGGATGGAAATGGAAGAGGAATCTGAAAAAGTTAGAAAAAAAGTGAAGATGATGTGGTGAGGGTTGGTTCGCATAGCAGTGTGCAAACCAGGTTTGCATGGTAGTGTGTGAACTAGGTTCGCACATGTGGGTGTGAACCTACAAATTTTGAGGAATAAAACCCTCTTTCATGCGTGCGAGCATCATTTGTGTTGTGTGAATGTGAGAGGAGAGGAGTGAGAGAGAATTTGTGAAACGAAGCACTACCAAAATGTCAAGCCAGGGTTGATATGGTGGGGGGACATGTGAGCACAAGTGGCAGGAGCAGTACACCACTAGTAAGTGCATGAAATCCTAAACTGTTTAATCTGTGTAAATTTTTTAAAAGTACAAAAATGCATGTTTGAGTGTGAATGAATGAGTGCATGTTGTGTTTGATTGAAATGTGTGTACAAAGTGTGAAAATGGCCAAATGGGTATCCAAAAATATTGTTTATTTTTGTTTTGACCATTGGATTGAGATGTTTGACTGGTGTGGCATGTGGCATGTGTGCGAGAGTTGACTTTGTTTTGTTGCATGAATGGTGTGTTGTTTGTGAAATCTGAATGAATTTTTACTGTGAAAGGCCAAAATGGGTATCCAAAAAAGTTGTTTGTTTTCTATTTTGTGATGTTTTGGCAAGTCATGTGAATGTGTGCCTCGAAGTGTGTGCCTATGAGGTTTGACTGAGTGTTTTGTACATGCATTGAATGTCCTATTTTTGGGTTTTGAGAAAAATTTACCATGAAAGGGCATAATGGGTATCCAAAAATACCCTCCTTGGAAGGTTTGCATGGTAGTGTGTGAACCAGGTTCACACTTGTGCAAACCAATTTATTTTTTTTATTTTGTGATGCATGATATGTGATGAATGATGTGTGTATGTGATGAATTTTTTTATGTAAAAATGATAATGAATTTGTATATATGTGAAACTGATGAGAAATTTGTGTGATGTGTTGGAATGAATGCAGGTGAAGAAGATTGAGTCATGACATCACGTGCGGACTTTGAGAGATACCCTAGGGGATAAGTGGATAGAAGAAGATGGGAAGTGGATGGGTACTATGTGGATTAAGGGCCTATGGGAGTTGTAGAGTGTGCATGCCAACAGGGCTTATATATCAGTGTTATGTGAGAGGTGGGACCCAGATAGGAACACCTTCCATATCCCAACAGGGGAGATGATGATCACGTTGGAGGATATATACAAGATATATAAGTTGTCGATAGATGGCATGATAGTGAGAGCAGTAGGAGATGGTGCATGGAATGATATATTATAGTGGACCTTTGGTGATAGGTGGAGAGAGGTACAACATGAGAAGGGGGTGGATTATGAGTATTATTGGAAGGAGAATATGTCCAACCACCATTGCATGGCAATGCTCATGATAGCGAGCTATGCTCTACCAGATAGTTCAAGGGTGAAATTCCCCTAGAATATGATGGGCATAGTGTGTGATATGGTGGAGTGTGAGGTGGTATTTGCATGGGCACCCATGCTACTAGCACAAGTGTATAGAGAGTTATATGAGGTAGTGAGGGTAGGGCAATCTGGCTTGAGTGTGAGCCCATTATTGCAAGTGTGGGCATGGGAGCATATCATGATGGAGTGACCCTTGTTATTGCCTTACAAGGAACATGCATTGATGGGAGACTTTGTACCCTACACCTTGAGGTGGTGTATAGATATGGAGAAGAGGGTGAAGAGGGGGCATGAGGGAGATGGTCTATTTTGGAGAGGGATGCTAGATGAGTTATGACCTGAGCATATCCTATGGAGGCCCTAGAAGGGTGGGGTCATATGGGATGAGGATGAGGAGTAGTTAGGGAAGATCCATCGAGGAATGATGGGTAGTGGGGTGATATCAATGGTAGGTGGAGTTCTTCCTATTCAGTAGGGTGATGTGGTAGTTTAGATTATGGTAGGGGTGACTAGATCCACCTATCATGATATGGAGGAGGGATGGAGAGCCAGGAGTATGACCTATAGTGCCTCCCTTGGATGTGTCAAGGGATCCACCAATGGTTATCCCAGATGTGGATGATGCAAGGATGACTCCTGAGTATGACATATGGTGGATGACATAGAGGTGGTAGCCTAGGAGTTGAGGTGATAGATGGGTGGGTGGATCTAGTGGTAGGATTACCCATAATCGGTGGATAGGTACCTAGAGGAGTTGTACCTATACCTGATGTAGAATCAGAGGAGGAGATGGAGGAGCCTCTCTGATGATAGAGGTGATGTTGATGTGATAGGACGGGGGTTGTTGTAGCTGGGTCATTAGAGCGATAAGTGAGTAGTGGAGGCCAACCATTTAGATGAGGTTGTGTCGATGGAGGAGGAGGTAGGAGGATTAGTATTGATGATACAGTGGGGTCTCCTAGGGTTAGGTCACTAGAGCGATAGGAGGGTGGTGAGAGCCAACCATTAGATGGAGCGTAGTGGTGATGGAGGAGGAGGATGAGGGAGGTATACCAGATGTGAAATTTGATATTCAAGATGTATTAGATGCCCAAGATGAGTTGGCAATACTATGAGAGAGTGTGGGATTTAGAGGGGAGGTTGAGTGAGATTGAGATAGATTGGGCTATTGATAGGGGGATATTGGTGGAGTGGTAGAGGGTAGAGGAGAGGCTAGGGGCAGCCATGAGGGAGGTGGGGGAGTTGGTCGCAGAGAGATATGGGGTGAGGGTACATCTAGTAGTTGAGTAAGAGAGTCACATGAAGAGGGATACATTGTGCATAGAGAGTGTGAGGAGTTGAGAGTGCATATTGCAACGAAGCAAGCAAGTCAAGTAGAGTGTGTGGGGGAGCTATGATTTTAGGTGTAGGACATGATAACCTCCAAGGAGAGAGTGATATCAAAGATCATAGTATTATAGGAGAGTGTGCAGGGGGTTCAGGTTGATACTGATGTCGTGCGAGAAGCACATGAGGTAGAAGTAACATGACTACATGAGGAGATAGAGAGATATCAACATGTGCAAGAGGAGGCATATCATGTTAGGATAATAGGTGAGTAGGCCATGATTGAGGTGGCAGGGCTAAGGGATGAGGTGGATCATTTGCGATGAGCAAACATAGACTTGTCGATAAGATATGCAAGGGAGGTATTGATGAAGTACAGTGTGAGATTACATTAGCATTGTATGATCATGCACTCCCAAATTACTCAAGGTCGTAGGTGAGATCAAGGTCACAGTATTAGACACACTCACAATAGATTCAATGGAGTACCCCTTATATAGTGCCAATAGAACCAAGGGTGGAAATTCTAGTAGCGTCAGAGGTGGTGGGATCTACCCCAAAGTTTAGTAGGGTGGTCAAGGAGTGGAGGGTAGAGATGGTGATGATGGCATAGGAGGAGAGTGAAGAGACTCCTAGTGGGTAGTAGGTATGAGATTACCTGTTAGTGTTGTATAGTGAGGTGGTGGCTAGGAGGCCAACCATAGATGTATGCTATATGTACACTATTTTGTAGCCTAAGGGTATTGATGACATGATATATATACATATATGTTTCTATTTGTGACTTTATTTACATGTGTTATGATTTTGTGTGGATGAATGCATAGCTTAGGATTATGTGTATGTATAATGTAAGATATGGTAGGTGAATGTAATATGGAATAATATGTATGCATGTAGTAGAATGTATGGGAATGATATCATTGTAGATTAGAAGTAATAAAAAATGATGTGATGTAGATGAATGAATGTAATATAGATGCAATGCATGTATGTGTATGATGAAATACGTAGAGGAAGCACTTGTATCGTTGTAGAACCAATGGTAATGTGATCCGTTCTATTATCTCAGAGATGTAGGATACCAAAGGAGAGTTTTTACAGTAAATTTTACTATCAGAGTTGTAGCAATCAAACCTCATGAGAAACTGAGCAAGGTTCAACAACAACTCATAACTATCAATGATTGAATGGAAGTCTATCATGGACCAGTGTGTGCGATGAGTGATGTTCATTTATCCATTTTGAGGGAGGTAGGACTAACCCATTGTAAACTTAGCCAAAATAGCTAGCTCATCCATAAGTGTGCAGTGATCTATACAAGAGAAGGTTGCTAATGTGATAGATGTGTCACCACTTGTAAGACTATTCCACTACCAGGCAGGCTCTTGGAGCCTATTTCTAGTGATGAAAATCATCCCATGATGTTATGTTAAATCGAAGGACCAAAGGGATTCAAGCATAGTGGTAGTACTCTTGGAGGTTTTTCCTTTTGTTTTATGCCCCTCTTCCATTTGATTCTCTTTTTGTGGTGTTCTTTTCTTTTCTTTTTTTTTTGTGGGCATTGGCTTTTGTTTTCTACCCATTTTCTATTTTTGCTTATGCTTGTCCCTTTGTTTATCCCTAGGTTGTATTTTGATCATGCAAATGATAGGATGAGCAGGGGAAACCATTCTCTAGATGGCAATGTCTATGCAAGGTGTTGTCTTCCCTAGACTCAAAATTTGCTTAAGATGTGACATGTGTGAGTGGTCCATGAAAGAAATCAAACCAACCAAGAGAAGCTATGAGAAGCATGAGAACTTGTCAACTAGAGGTGATGTTTGATTGGCTTAACTTGCAAGTGGTCAAATCATGCAAAATTCTATACAATCCATAATCCTAAAAAGGGGAGTGGACATCCGAGTGGTGATGCTAACAAGTGCATGTTTTAATCCATCATGAGTACATTTCTACAATGAGAATGTACAAGTATGGATATGGATGCAAAGGAAAGTGATGTGTATATGCAATGGGAGAAGTATGAAAGAAATAGTATGTAGGAAAATATGTACAAGAGGAAGTCGTGGAACTAAAAGATGACTAAGAACAAATATGAGAGTGTCAAAAGTGCCATGAAAGATGCAAAACAGGTAAAAAGAAGATGACTAAGAACAAATATGATATGTAGTTGCCCCAACATGTGGGGAGATGTAGGAAATGACAGAGGTGAATGTAGAAGTAGAGTATATGTGTGATTGCCCATGTCGAGAAGAGTGATAGGCATAAAAGATTATGGACAAGAGTGAAATCTAATGAAGTAGATTTAAATGGAAGAAAGAAATAAAGAAAGAAGAAAAAGAACATAAGTGGGAGGATGGAAAACTCAGCATATATATGTAGTCGCTTGAAGTGTGACCATAAAACAATATGAAATAACAAGAAGAAAGGAGAAATAAAAGGAAATTTTAGCACAGGTATGTAGTCGGTCGAAGCATGACCATACAACAGTACAAAGGAACCAGAAGAAGGAAAATGGAGAAAATAAAATAGGTAGCTAAACTAAGGACATGAGGAGTGGTGAATCTTAGGTCGTGAATGACCCGACCTAGTGGCAACATGACTAGGATCTTGATAAGGGGTGTGGCTACCTAGCTATTGGAAGTAGTGGGGTGTGGACATGAATGATGCACGTGATGGCATGGAGCAAGGCACAGGAGGAGGTGGGATGCTCTGAACTCGAGTAGAAGAGGTGGTGTGGTCGAGGGATGAAGGAGCTTTCCCATCCATGTCGTGGATGAGGTGTTCAAATATGTGATACTTATTGATGTTATGCCTCGATTGATGATGGTTGACACAGAATTGGTTCTCATCGTATCCCCTTGATTTTGGATGAAGTGGATCGATTGGTCAGATCTTAGGTAAAATGAGGAGCCCTACATAAATAAATTGGTTGAATATGTGGAAGATATACTTCAAAATGATGGGCGTGAGGTAGACATAATGCATGAGCAGTGATGAGCATAGGGGAGGTGGAATAGGCATGGGTGGGTGGACTGATGACCTTGGTTCTAGTGGAGGTTGCATGTGAGAATGAGGGATATGCATGGACGAATATAAGGGAGCATTAGTTCTACCAGCATAGTGCATGGGTGAATGACATCGATAATGGATTATGTGTAGCTCAATATTATCAAGTTCAGTGAGAATGTGTTGGAGATTGATGGGTGGAGGAGATGGTATTGAGGCGGGAGGAAAATGGGAGCCTAGTGGAATGAGGGAGTTCGAATATGGATACAGATATGGGGATGGATGAGGTGATGGAGGTGAATATGGATAGTGGTGATATGGTGGTGGTGAGTGCTGAAGGTGAGTACCGTAGAAGGGGATTGTAGGTGTTCGAAGAATAGGTGAGGCTTATGATGGCTACAGGGAGCGATGAGTTTGCGAAGAGTATGCACACGAAGGAATGGACTGAGAGAGGTGTTGAAAAAGGGCCTAATCATAAGGTGACATCCCATTAGCCAAGGTTGAAGGTAACCCTAAGGAGTGCGATAAATTAGGTGGGTTCCCCTTGTTATGGGGGAAGGAGACAAAGGAATGATTTCAAGCTGAAGAAGCGGGTAGGTAGGGGTCTCTCTCATTGACTAAGGTGGGAGAATATGGGTTCCTTATGTTAGGGTATAGGGAGGGAGAACGTTCCCCCATATATACAAAGGAGGAAATGATCCTATTGTCATCGAAGAGAGGAGATATGGGTAAATCCCTAAGATCGGGATAAGGAGGCTATTTTGGAGCATCATGATCTAAATGAGAAGAGAAAGATAAATGGTGACCATGAACAACATCAGGGGGTGTTGTATGTTTGATCGATGTGATTAGTGATGGGAGGAGCATCAAGAATTCTTGCATGATGGGCTAAAGGTAAGCCACGATGTAGATCTGGTGTGGAATATCCCAGTGAAAGTGGTACGATTGACGATAGTAAACCTACAAGACAAAAGTGCTTCTATTGTGTAACAAAAAGTGCAGAGTGTGTGTTGGGTGATATGTGCAACATGAGTGTACTAACGAGGTGATATATACAACATGACTATGACGGTATGTACAATGACTGGTTATTTGTACCTAAGAAAACTAGGCATTGAATGTGTGAAGATGAATGATATTGATTGGTTTAGGTTCTGCCAGACCTTTGAGATTAGCCAATCAATAGGCCCTAAAACTAAACTTGTGTGTGATGATGTAAGGACCTATCCAATTGAGCACAAATTTATCGTACATCTGGTAAGGTTGGCTAGTGATTTGTTGGTTCTCTTTAAGGACCAAGTCATCGATCTAGAATTTGCCTTGGTCTACCTTGCTATTTTAGACACGACGAAGATGGTCTTGGAGAATATGAGTATGTTTGATATGTTGGCAATTTGAGTTATTTTGTGTTGTCATTGATGTCACATGAATCATTGATGTCATATGGATCACATTGAGTTTTGATGGGCAATTGATATTTTGGAAAGCATGGATAAATTCAGGGTTTTTGTTAAAACCAAAGTAGGCAAAATAAAAGATTTTATTTAAAACCATGGATGGCATATTTGAAATGGGTTTTTCTTAAAACCTAGGTTGGCCTTTTGTTTTGTCGAAAAAGGTGCCCCGATGATGGAGATATTTAATTTTAAATATTTAGTTTAAATTTTAATTATTTAAAATTTTAATTTTAATTTTAAATTTAAAATTAAAGTTAGCGTCGACGTCTAAAGAAAGAGGAAAAATCAATAATATGCCGACATCATCAAAAATTAGGAGAAGAATATATAAAGGGGATCCTAAGGTTCATTTGAAATTGATCCTTTCTCGTGTTAATCGTTGGCTAGCATCCGAAGAGAGCTCGTGCGAAAATCATTTTGAAAAGGGAGACAACGAATAAATCCAAGGTTGGTCGAAAGCCCAAGACATTGTGGGCAGAGTGGCACATTGGCAATTGAATTTTTTTTTAAGATGTGTGGTAGCGCTTTATGTCAAGGTTCAAATCTCCTTGACTGCATTCGAAGGCATTGGAATAAAAGTACTCGAAGAACTTTTGGTTTGCGTGGAAGGGAGGAAGAACTTAAGGCACGTCATGTCTTTTTCTTTTGAACGAGCAGCTAGCTCGTGTGGCAACCTTAGCCACGACTAAGGTGCTCGTGGTGTGTGCAAGTTGGGGGTTTGAATCCCCTTGAGGAGGTAATTACGTTTTGCTCTAATTAATTTCATTGATGCCCTAGGATAGGAGTTATAAGGTGGTTAAGGAATAATTAAAGTTTTTAATTAAACTTTATTTTTATAAGGGTTGTGATTATTATTTTAAAGGTGGATGAGTTGTAGATTTATTTTGATATTCATGAAATTGAAAATTAAGATTTAAGAGAAATAAGGAGTTGTTATAAAATATTTTTGAGAGCCTTGTTGATTATTATTTTTGATAAGGATTTTTATTAAAAATGACTTTGGTGGATGTGTTTATTAAGTTGGAGTAAAAAGGTGTAAATTGAGTTATGCTTATCCTGTGATTATTATTTGAAGTCCACTAACCATTATTGAGACTGGAAAGAAAAGTCGTGTTTAGTGTGGCAGATTTTGTGGACAACTTCTTGGCATCAAAAGGTATGGGAACATTCTCCTATTGATTGTTTATGGTGGTTGATTTCTGATCTGAAATATCACTGGAGTGAAAAGGATTGATTGTGGTTTCCTTTTCGAAAGTGGTTGGTTGAATGCTTCAAGGTTTTTTGGTTTGAGAGTTGTGTTTAGACCTTATTTTATAAGCATGGTTGTTGAAGCCCATTGATCGTAAAAGAACTTGAAAATAATATGAGTATCAATGTTATGTGATATTTGTGGTTGATCATTGTTGGAAACATTTGAGTTGGTTGATACATGCTTGGACTAGGGTTTTTGTGAGAAAGAGTAGTCCCTTGTGGTGATTGGTTGAGTTGAGTTGATTGAGCCTAGTCAAGTGATTGTGTAAGGTGATTGGTCAAGTTCCATGAAATAAACTATTCCATAATTCTGATTTGAGTTGAGAGTGAGATTAGAACATATTGAGTCTCTAATAATTCTCTTTATGCTTCTATGATTTGACTTGAGTTGAGTTGAGATTTATTTTAGTTGAGTTGAGTTGAGATTGATTTGACTTGAGTTGAGTTGATTTGAATTGAATTGAGTTGAGATTGAGCTTAGAACATATTGAGTCTCTAACAATTCTCTTTATGCTTCTATGAGTTGATTTGAGTTGAGTTGAGTTAATATCATTGTGGATCATTGTTGTCATCCATTGAAGAGTACATTGCCATTCATTGTTGAGTTCATCTTTGAGCTTTGCCTTGATAGATTTGTGGATGAGATTTGAGTGCTACTTGTGCATGATTGATTGAGCTTTTGAGAAGGCCTTTATGGATAGTTTTGGGACAGCCTTTGTGGATAGTTTTGGGATAGCTTTGTGGATAGTTCTTGGTGAGCTTTCTAGAGCATATTTGGGCAAGTTCTTGGTGAGCTTGCTAGAGCAGATTTGAACAAGTTCTTGGTGAGCTTGTTGGAGAATATTTTGGGCAAGTTCTTGGTGAGCTTGCTAGAGCAAATTTGGACAAGTTATGTGTGAGCTTGTTATTCAGTTTTGGACAAGTTCTATGTGAGCTTGTTATTCAGATTTGGACAAGTTTTGTGTGAACTTGTTATTCAGTTTTGGACAAGTTCTGTGTGAGATTGTTATTCATATTTGGATAATTTTTGTGTGAACTTGTTAGTGCCTAGCTTTGAGTAGATCAAAGATATCATTGTATTGGATAAGGATCCTTATTTTTATGTAAAATAATATAAGGTTATTATCTGGTGGAGTACCCCACATTAGGGAAACCACGTTAAATCTTGTGTCTCAATTATGTGTGGTGAATTGTGCTCTTGCCTACTACTTCTATCTGAGTTATTAATGCACACTGCTATATTTGGTTATTCCAATTAAGGGCATTAATTAATATTGATTTGGAAAGAAAGTAAAAAGTGGTCTTATACTATTCACCCCCATACCCTCTCAGTATAAGCTTGTGTTCTTCAATTGGTATCAGAGCGAGTTCCTTCAGAAAGGCTAACAACTTGAGGGTAGATTCTACAAGAACACAGATAACTTCATAGAATGGATCATCTAAAAATAAGGCTCCATTGTTTTATGGTAACAATTATGCTTTCGGGAGCATGATTATGAAGAACTACTTGATATCACAAGGATATGAGGTATGGTAAATGGTTGAAAAAGAGTATAGGGTTGAAGGTGATCCCGAGGCAGATAAGACTATTAGGAAATTGGTTGAGATCAATGCAAGAGCAATGAATTGTATTTTGAGTGGGCTTCATGAGACAGATTTTGCAAAGGTTATGGTATGTAATTTAGCTAATGAAATGCGGATCAATTTGTGAAATACTTATGAATGAGATTCCATGGTAAAGTTGGCAAAACTGCAAACTCATAGAAAAATATTTGAGGAATTGAAAATGGAAGATTTTGAAGATATTACAAAGTTTTTACTTCACGTTGATGAGATTACTAACACCATGAGAGGCCTATGTTTTGATATGAAAGAATTAGAAGTTACTCAAAATGTTTTGAGATCACTTCCCATGAAATATGATTCTAAGGTTTCAACAATATAAGAGACAATGGATATCAACAAGATAACAATGGAATAATTGCAAGGTACTCTCACAATTTATGAGATGAGGGTAAGTAAGCATCAGGTTCTAATAAAAGAGATTGCATTCAAGGCTTAAGAGAAAGATAAAGGGAAAGTTTTAGAAACAAGTAGAGGTTCAGATAATGATGAGGAATCTAAATTCATCAAAAGGAATAAGGACTCAAAGAATTTTAGGAATATAAGGAAATTCAGATGCTACAAGTGTGGTGATCTTGGTCACTATGCATACAGGTGTCCACACGAAGAAAATAGTGATGATGAAAAATAGGGTCAAAGAAGAAAAGAATATGGAAAGCATAAACATGACAAAGATGACAAATACAAGCAAAACAAGTATGAGAAGAAGAAAAAATTTTGTAAGGCAAAGAAATCTTACTACATTGTAGAAGCAAGTGATAGCTCAGATTATAGTGATAAAGATAAATCATATGATTAAAAGGAAGAACGTCTATTCCTATGAATAGAAGGTGAAATAAAATAGTGTTTTGTGTGTGGTCAAAGAGATCACAGATCGGGATATTGCAATGGTTTCAGTGATAGTGAAGATGAGATGACACATCAAGGAAACGGGTATGGTCAAAGAAATCTTGAGAGTTTGTTTGCTATAGAATATTATAATGATCTTAGTGATAGTGAATATGAAGAAGGTTTTTTCTATGGAATAAGAGAAGTAGAATAAGAACATTCACTCCAAATAGAAGAATTTAAGCAAGAGGATAATGTCTCGGTTGATCTAAAGGAAGACTTCAATGTTATCCATGAGCAACTACAAGATGTTAAAGAGAATATGAAATAATTGAAATGTTCCTTACTTGAGAAATTTGATCCATCACATGACTCAAAAGGTCAAGATATTTTCACTAAGAAGGAAACATGTGTTTCAAAGGCTATAGAGATGGATTCCAAGTTGCTACTTGACACAAATAAAGAAAAAGAAGAGGAATATTCCAAAGCACCAAAGGTCTCATATTTCAGGTTTGGGGAATCACACTCAAAAGGAAAGGAAGTTCTAAAAGATGAAAGCAAGGAAGCACCTAAGGTTTATGAGGAAATTTCCAAAGTTCCTATGGCTCCAAATATTCAGTTTGGATCTTGTTTTGAGATAGGTGAATCAAGTTCAAAAGAAAAAGAAATTCTTGAAGAGGAAAGAAAGGAAGAAACTAAGGAATAGGATTTAGATGCTACAAAGAAGGTTCAAGGATGCAATGCACAAGTTGAAAATGATCATAACGATAATTTTCAAGAAAGGTATGAGGAACCAAGGCATGAACAAAGGGCTTTTCAAGGACATTGTTTTTCTTGTAATGGATTTGGACACAGGGCTATATACTGCAGGATCCATGGATCAAAGAAGTTTGATTTTGCTATAATAAACTTCAAAGAAATAAGGTATGGTTTTCAGGGGCATTTCTTCTCATGTAACAATATTATTCATAGAGATTTTCAATGCAAAATAAATGAGCAACGTGGTTTTGGTTTTAGAGCTTCACAATTCAGAAGTCATGGGAGTAATGGTCATGAAAACAGAGCTTCACAATACAGGGTTCAAGAAAGGAATGGATATGGAAATTATTTCAAGAAATAATTTAGGACATGGGCACCATACAAATGCTACAATATCAAGTGTTTTAATTGCAATAACTTTGGGCATATTGTAAAATGGTGTAGGACTCAATTCCAAACAGGTTCAAGGCAAGAAGGTTAAACAGGTTCAATTCAAGAAGGTCAAATAGGTTCTATACAAGAAGATCAAGTAAGTAATCAAGATAAGGATATAAAAAAAATATGAAAGGAAGTTGATAGAGGAAATAAATAATGTGATATGGGAGTAAAAGTACTCCCACCCCAAAATTAATCACCTCAAGAGAGAAGGTGGTGAGGGGGCTAAGTTTAAGAATCATATCTTTTAGCCCCATAGGTTTCCATTTTGCCATTGATGTCAAAGGGGGAGAGATTTGAGTAAGGGGAAGAGCATTGATTTAGGGGGAGAAGCTTCCAAAGAGAGCATTGAGTTAAGGGGAGCAGCCTCCACAGAGATTATTGAGTCAGGGGGAGCAGCTTTGATTCTCAGAGATGGTTTTTGCAATGATTGTGGTTTTTGCTTTAGAGGTGTTGCCATCAATGACAAAGGGGGAGATTGTTGGAAATTTGAGTTATTTTATGTTTTCATTGATGTCACATGAATCATTGATGTCATATGGATCACATTGAGTTTTGATGGGCAAGTGATATTTTGGAAAGCATGGATAAATTTAGGATTTTTGTGAAAACCAAGGCAGGCAAAATAAAAGGTTTTATTTAAAACCATGGATGGTAGATTTGAAATGGATTTTTCTTAAAACCTAGGTTGGCCTTTTGTTTCGTCGAAAAAGGTGCCCCGGTGATGGAGATATTTAATTTTAAATATTTACTTTAAATTTTAATTATTTAAATTTTAAATTTTAATTTTAAAATTAAAATTAAAGTTAGCGTCGACGTCTAAAGAAAGAGGGAAAATCAATAATGCACCGACATCATCAAAAATTAGGAGAAGACTATATAAAGGGGGATCCTAAGATTCATTTGAAATTGATCCTTGCTCGTGTTAATCGTTGGCTAGCATCCAAAGAGAGCTCGTGCAAAAATCGTTTTGAAAAGGGAGACAATGAATAAATCCAAGGTTGGTTGAAATCCCAAGATATTGTGGGTAGAGTGGCACATTGGTAATTGGTTTTTTTTTTAAGGTGTGTGGCAGCACTTTACGTCAAGGTTCGAATCTCCTTGACTGCATTTGAAGACATTGGCAGGATAGCACTCGAACCGCTTTTGGTTTTCATGGAAGGGAGGAAGGACTTAAGGCACATCATGTCTTTTCCATTCGAATGAGCGGCTAGCTTGTGTGGCAACCTTAGCTGAGGCTAAGGTGTTCATGGTGTGTGCAATTTGGGGGTTCAAATCCCCTTGAGGAGGTAATTACGTTTTGCTCTAATTAATTTTTTTGATGCCCTAGGATAGGAGTTATAAGGTGGTTAAGGAATAATTAAATTTTTTAATTAAACTTTATTTTTATAAGGGTTGTGATTATTATTTCAGATGTGGATGAGTTGTAGATTTATTTTGATATTCATGAAATTGAAAATTAATATTTAGGAGAAATAAGGAGTTGTTATAAAATATTTTTGAGAGCCTTGTTGATTATTATTTTTTATAAGGGTTTTTATTAAAAAGGACTTTGGTGGATGTATTTATTAAGTTGGAGTAAAAAGGTGTAAATCGAGTTATGCTTATCTTGTGATTATTATTTGAAGTCCACTAACCCTTATTGAGATTAGAAAGGAAAGTTGTGTTTAGTGTGGCAGATTTTGTGGACAACTTCTTGGCATCAAAATGTATGGGCACATTCTCCTATTGATTGTTTATGGTGGTTGATTTTTGAAATATCATTGGAGTGAAAAGGATTGATTGTGGTTTCCTTTTCGAAAGTGGTTGGTTGAATGCTTCACAGTTTTCTAGTTTGAAAGTTGTGTTTAAACATTATTTTATAAGCATAGTTGTTGAAGTGCATTGGTCGTGGGGTCTCCTCATAAACAATGAATAATGGAGATGGTTCTCCTGGAACTATATAGATAACATGATTGTAGAAAATGGAAGGTGGGTTAGGTGGAGGTGAATTAGGAAGAAGAAGATGATCCTCACCAGAAGATGTGGCAAGCATATTACTAGAAATAGAAGTCTCATTATGGGACATGGTGTGTATGTGATATGGCTCAAAACTAGTGAGGATATTAGGTGTGAGAGTGGACATTTCTCTTGTGAGCTGATGGGGAGTACTAGACTAGCTGGAGGTGGTGTGAGAGACCTCCTCCTTAATATGCACTTGCTCATATACTTGGCTATGAGTAATAATAGGCATGGTGATATATAATGTGATAATGTGCTCAAAACTATTCAAAAATACAAATCTAAACTTGAGTGTGTTCTATGGAATATTTTATGCAAATCTATGAGTTTTGGTATGTTTATGTATACTAGAACAATGTTCACACACTGTTGTGCGAACCTATAATATAGAAATCTAGTTCACACAGTGCTATGCGAACCTACAATAGAAAATAAATCTAAGAGGAAAATTATAGTGATAGATTGTGAATAGCCAGCAAGTGGGTGGCTAGCAAGTGAATGTGTTGAAACCATTTTTTGTGAGAGTGTAATACAAGAATGTAATTGGAATCAATGCTAAGTAAATAAAAATATTTGATTGTCTTGTTTGTTTTGATGATAGTACTTGCTCCAGGACATGACACTGTAAGTGGAGTGAAACTCTAAAAAGGAATGTCGTTGACACAGAACCTCCTGCAACACCCAAGGGTGCACAAAATAGAACAATGTCTCAATAGGTGAATGGCAACTAAATGAAAATTACTATAAAAATATATCCAAAAGGAGGGACTCAAAATATTCTAGTGAGTCCAAACCCTCTCACGAGAATATGTGGCACTATCTAAGGCCTGCTACTCACCCAGTCGGGCGATCACTTCACTCTCGGGTGGGCTTCGTCAAGAACAACGATTACCTATTCACAAATTATATGAGCCTTATGAAAAAAGGCATATAATACTATCCCCTTTTGAAGGTACATTTCAGTGATGAAATCTAGAAAACCAATCTCAAGAGTAGGGGATCTTCTAGTGATGAAGTCTGGAAAACCACTCTTGGAGGCTACTATGGTGTCTAGGGGGCGAGCTAGTGGAAGGAGATGAATTCCAACATCACCAATTTTGAGTGGGGATTGGTGATGAATTTTAATCTTACCACTGTGTGTGAAACATGAGTGTGTGGTGGTGTGTTGACTACTGTTGATATGAAATCAAATCTAGATAAATGTCTTTTCAAAAAAAAAGAAACTAAACCTAGATGCCCTTTTGAAATGAAACTAAACCTAGGTGCCTTTTGAAATGAAACTAAACCTAGGTGCCTTTTTTGAACAAAAAAATAAACTAAACTTAGATGCCTTTTGAAATGGAAATCTTATTCTAGGAAGTGTGAAAGGAATCAAGACAATATGTAATGGAAAGAGACTGGAAATTAATCTAAGTTTTTTGAAAAGAAATGAGAAGTTTACCTTGGGGATTTGTAAAAGAGATCTAAATTTTTTATCAAGATGCTTTAAAAGAGATTGGAAATTTAGTCTAAATGCTTTAAAAGAGATTGAAAATTTAATCTAAATTCTTTGAAAGAGATTGAAACCCTAATCTAGTGACATGAAAAGAAATAGGGAAGTTACCTAGGGGATTTGTGAAAGAGATTTGAAAATTCTGATCTAGATTATTTGAAAAAAATTGAAACCCTAATCTAGTGATATGAAAAGAAATATGCAAGTTACCCAGGGGATTTGTGAAAGAGATTTGAAATTTTTGATCTAAATGATTTGAAATAAATTGAAACCGTAATCTAGTGACATGAAAAGAAATATGCAAGTTACCTAGGGAATTTGTGAAAGAGATTTTGAAAATTCTGATCTAAATGTGATTTTGAAAGGGATTAAAAATCTAATCTAGTGACGTGAAAAGAAATATGCAAGTTACTTAGGATATTTGTGAAAGAGATTTTGAATTTTCTTATCTAAATCATTTGAAATAAGTTGAAACCCTAATCTAGTGATGTGAAAATAAATATGCAAGTTACCTAGTGGATTTGTGAAAAATATTTTTAAAATTCTGATCTAAATGATTTGAAAGAAATTGAAACCCTAATCTAGTGACATGAAAATAAATATGCAAGTTACCCAAGAGATTTGTGAAAGAGATTTGAAAATTCTAATCTAAATGATTTGAAAGAAATTGAAACCCTAATTTAGTGACATGAAAATAAATATGCAAGTTACCCAAGGGATTTGTGAAAGATATTTGAAAATTCTAATCTAAATGTGATTTTGAAAGGAATTGAAACCCTAATATAGTGACATGAAAAGAAATATGTAAGTTACCCAGGGGATTTGTGAAAGAGATTTTGAATTTTTTGATCTAAATGATTTGAAAGAAATTGAAACCCTAATCTAGTGACATGAAAAGAAATATGCAAGTTACCCAGGGGATTTGTGAAAGAGATTTTGAAATTTTTGATCTAAATGATTTTGAAATAAATTAAAACCCTAATCTAGTGACATGAAAATAAATATGCAAGTTACCCAAGGGATTTGTGAAAGATATTTTAAAATTTTAATCTAAATTATTTGAAATAAATTGAAACCCTAATTTAGTGACTTGAAAAGAAATATGCAAGTTACCCAAGGTATTTATAAAAGAGATTTGAAAATTTTGATCTAAATGATTTGAAAGAAATTGAAACCCTAATCTAGTGACATGAAAATAAATGTGCAAGTTACCTAGGGTATTTGTGAAAGATATTTAAAAATTATTTAGTCTAGATGTTAAAAAAAAGAAAGATAAGAAATCTATTCTAGTGATTTGAAAAAGCAATTGAAATTTACCCATAGGATTTGTGAAAGAGATTTGAAAATTATTTAGTCTAGATGTGCTTTGAAATAAATTGAAAACTTAATCTAGATGCTTTTGAAAAGGAATTTGAAAATGATTTGTGCTTTGAAAAGGGACAAAAATTTACTCTAATGATTTGAAAAGAGATTGAAATTTTTAACCTAGGAACCTGAAAGAGATTTGAAAAGCCTAATCTAAGTTCTTTGAAAGGGATTTAAAAGTGATTTGATGTTTTTGAAAAATATTGAAAATATATCCTAATGCTTTTGGAAAGAAATTTAAAATTTAACCCATTGATTTGAAAGAAATTAAAACCCCTAATTTATGTGCTTTTGAAAGAAATTGAAAAGTGAGTTGATACTTTTGAAAGAGAACATTCTTTGCAAAATAATAATGAAAAATAGTTGTTCTAAGAAGAATACCTGCCTCCTAGGGTATTGGATGATCTTTCTTCTATCTGTGTTGTAGAGGTCTACAGCTTTGGACTATTCTGGAGTTGTTTGGTAGGGTTCACATGGCAGTGTGCAAAACTATTTGGGGGTTTACACAGCGGTGTGATAATTGGGGTAGAAGCCTGTAACTTTGTAGTAGAAATATTGAGGTGTGTTTCAAGGTTTTTACAGACTTTATTCTAGGTTTACAATACCTGTAACACCAAAAAAAAACCATACAATGAATTAGATAGCAAGAAGGCTAGTCTAAAATAGTTTTGTAGGGTTCCCACTGGGCATGCCATAATGTAACACACAAAAAGTGAATACCAATTTCAAAAATAATGAAATATATGCTAAATGCACTTTTTATTGATTCCAAAAGGGCGCTACAAATGGTCTTCCTCTCAAGAAATATTTCCCTCTTTTCAATGTGAATGCAGATGCACTTGTTGATGCTTTCAGGTGCCCTCAATGTATGTGGGCTTCTTTGCATGTGTGCCAATGGTTGGAAAATTGAAGCTAACTTTAATACCTATTTAAACCTGCAAAAATGAGTTAATGCATTTGGAAACCTGTCATATATCAGACCCCATGTTTATACAGATAAAACAACATGAAAATGAAATAAAACATGCTAAAAACTAGAGGAAATATTGTAGTAGTAAACAACTGATATTTACATTTTTTGTGGTTCCAAGGATGTTGTAGACCAGGTTCGTATGCAAACCTCTACTCGGGTTTCCATGGTGGTGTTTGAACCTTGTTGTAGTTGATTGTTTCTATTGATTTTTTTTTGAATAGTCTTCTAACATTGTTTCTTGATGTCTGAAGGATGCAGAGGTGGTGGAAGATGTTCTAGGGCAATTTTAGTAGAGTTTTGGTAAGTTAGCCAAAAGGAGGAGAGAGAGTTTCAAGGTAAAAATGGTCATCTATTTATAGAGTGGGCCAAGGCTAGAGGGGATGAGGTGTACTTTGTGAGGTGACATAAACCCTAGGTTAGGTTCTACCATGGTGAGGTTAGGGTGATGAAGTGGAATGTGAGTCATCCATTCATGTGCCCTGAAGAAATATTATAGGTGCGCACATGTGTGAGCAAGGGTTAAGGTTAACCCTAGTTGAGTGAATCCTAGATTAGTTTGAGGTTAGTTTAGGCATATTTTGAAAATATCTTAAGTTGTGGTGCACACATGTGTGAGGATAGAATTTAGGCTAATCTTGATTTAGCCCTAATTAAACATGTTTAGGTAATAAAGTACACTTAAGTGAAAAGGTGACTTTCAAAATAGAATTAGAATTACCATAATTAAGGTTTTTGGAGGAAATGGTTGCATGGGGGTCATTTTTAGGTGTAGGAAAGTTCTTAGATGGCCTAAAGGGGCTTTTAGATAGCCCTTTTGTGAATAGGAGACATTTTGGATGTGATTTGCAACTATGGGCAACTACACATGACTATGGGTGCCTACGCATGCCTACGTGTGCATACACATGCCTACAAGTTCTTATGCATACCTACAAGTTCCTATGCATGCCTACGTGTACCTACGCATGCCTACGAGTACCTACGCATGCCTACGTGTGCCTATGGATGAGTATGTGCAACTTTTAGGTGTCTACAAAAAGCACCATTAAAATTAATTTTGATAAACCTATTTTTTGGATATTTCTATTTTATGATATACCAAAACAAATCCTTTTTGTTAACTTTATTTTTGTATATAACCCGTCCACAGATATTTAGTTCTTGTAATTAAGAGGCTAGCATCTCTCTTTTTTTTAATAGGTTAACTAGCATCTTTTTTTTAACACTTAATATTTCCTATAATTAGCAACGTGTTTGTAACATTACGCAAGAGAGGCAATAATACAGTTCCAAATTTGGGCATGATTTTGAGATTTATTTTTAAAAATTAAATTATTTTTTCAAACCATAAATTCCAACAAACAATAAAATACTAATCCTCCATAGAATACAAAATGTCATAGCTTTAAAATAATTAATCCAACATTTCATCTACTCTTTCAATGTTTATGGAGCTACCCAATATATTCTCATATTATTTTATAAAAAGTAGCCCAAAATGGTGTAACTAAAAGGAAAATGAAGAAGTAAATGGTTTGATGTTTTGATATCCTTCTCACACAAGTTGCACCTAAAAGTTCCATAATTTCTTCTTCTTTTTAGACTGTCACCTATAAGAATCTTAGTTTAGATTTCTAGCCAAAGAAATTTTAAGGCCTTCGATAGGGACTTTAGTGACAAAAAAATCTTTCAAGGAAAATCATTGGAAGAAGGAAATTTTTATTGCTATAAATCTTCATATCCCAACTTGACCAAATATCCACCATCTTTTGATAGATTCCAAATAAACTCATCGTTTCATGTAACAATAAGTAAATAAAACTCTTGAAGCATTTTAAAATCTCATCTTATATATATTTTAGTTCCTCTCTTTCAACCAAGTTACTAAAAAAAATTCACAATTTGGAGTTGTTACTTACATTAATATAATCTTTGACTTTTAGACCATTACAAGCTAGACATGCCCAAGCCAATGATTGACATTTTGAATTAAAGATAAAATGATAAGGCTTCAACCAAGAAATGGACCAAGATTTTGCCTAACCTCCTCATTGATCAACCATCTAATATATTTCTTGATTAATTGCAAATTGTTTGGTACAAACTTCTATGTTGGCAATCCTTCAAGTAGGGTTCATTTCCTAAATAATTTCAATGCATCAAGAGAACCTATATAATTTTAGGAAACACTTTCACCCAAATCTTTCTTTGATATTTGAATAATCTCCAACCAAATTTTACCCCTAAGGACAAACTCATAAAGCTAAAAATCCGTAAGCTTACCCCTCTATTAATATTTCCTTTGTAAACCCTATCCCACTTACAAAGAGAAGACCTAAATCTTTCCTCACATCCTATCCAAATAAAATATATTTGTATTTTATCAAATTTAGATGGTATACTTATTGACAATCTGAAAGTGACCTCACATAAATAGGGATGAACTCCAATGTAGTTTATATAATTTGTAGCCTTCCAACAATGGTTAAGAACTTACCTTTTTAGCTTGCTAAACAAGATTTTATTCTATCCAAACAAGGGTCCCAAAGTTCCTTCTTCTTTCCTTTATGAGACAAAGGAACATCCAAATAAGTTGATGGAAATTTTTCAATCTTAAACCCTTAAATATCCATGATAATTCATTGTAAATCTAAGTCAAAGTTAACAAAAAGACATCCCAAATTTTATAGTATTAATCGACTATCCAACAATTATATCATATCATGATAATAATATTTAAGATCCATGGCCTCATGAACTGAGGGATGACCCAAAAGAAAAGTATCATCAACAAATTGAAGGTGAGATTCAAAAAGATCATTTGTTGCAACTTGAATGCCTCGTCAAGAATTATAAATAGATAAGGAGATAAGGAATTACCCTAATGAATTCCATGGGATGACTCAAAGTATCTAATAGGGGATCCATTGATCAAAATAGAATATTTTGGAATGCTATAACAACATCTAATAAATTCACACCAACCTTGATCAAAATCAAACTTTTGAGAATATCATGAATAAAAATCTAGCAAACCCTACCATATGCTTTGTTCATATCTAATTTTACAAGCATATTTGGGTCTTTCATCAAATGAAGAGAATGTATGGTCTCTTGTGTAGTGATTACACCATCAATAATTTGTTTACCATGGATAAAACCACCTTGTTTCTCTAAGGTAACACAATCTAAAATGTTTTTTAACTTATTTGCCATAATTGCTAAATTGACCTTATAAATCATATTACAAAGGCTAATTCAAAAAGAAATGTGTCATCAAAAAATTGAAGGTGATATTCAAAAAGACCATTTGTTGTAACTTGAATACCTTTGATTTATTTTCTATTTTTTCCTTTGAGAAAGTTCTCCCTAATGCCTCTACAAGAATTATAAATAGATAAGGAGACAATGAATCACCCAATTTCTAGCATGGGATCTATTGATCAGAATACAGTATTTTAGAGTGTTATAACAACATCTAATCCATTCACACCAACCTTGATTGAAATCAAAATTTTGAGAATACCATGAATAAAACTATAGCAAGCCCTATAATATGCTTTGTTCATATCTAATTTTATAATCATACTTGGATTTTTTATCGAACGAATATAATGTATGGCCTTCTATGCAGTGATTACACCATCAAGAAATTGTTTACCATGGACAAAACCACCTTGTTCCTTTGAGATAACACAATCTTAAATGTTTTTCAAGTTGTTTGTTATAATTTTGGTTTTTCATTATGTTTATACATGTTTTATGAGGGGTCTCGGTACCCTCATACTAAGTAGAGTTTGAAACTTGGACCTCTTAAAGAGTAGCCATAGCCCTTACCACTATAATAAGCTTGCAGCTATAATGAGTTTATACATGTGTTTATGAAGGTCTTGGTCCTCTCATACTTAGTGGGGTTTGAACCTTGGACCTCTTAAAGAGATGTCAAAGCCCTTACCATTGTAGTAAGTTTACATCTTTTGTTTGTCAAAATTATTAAATCGGTATTATAAAACATATTACAGAGGCTAATTGCATAAAATTTATCAAAATATTTTATCTTGCTTTTATTGGGAACCAATGTAATAAAAGAGCCATTAATATTATTTATTGTAGTCTTCTTTTTTTAGCCTCTTCTTCTATATCCAACATATCACTCTTCAATAAATCCTAACATTTTGAAATAAAATTGTAGTAAATCCATTAGGGATATGTGCTTTATTATGATGGAAGAAAAAACTCTCATGTAGCTCCTCCATAGATATTTTCTTCATCAGGATTTTATTTTGTCCTTGTATGATAATTGATAGAATATTTTGTAAAAGCTTACCTTTTTCCTCCTTATCTTGCCCAAAATATAACAAAATGTCTTTCAAATAATTAATTACTTTCTTCTTGATATATTCTTCTTCTTCCTTAATATTTCTTTCATTTAAAGTTGAAATATTTTATGTCACAAAAATAAAAACTCATTTTTAACTATGGCATGAAAAGAATTGGTATTTCTATCTCCTTCCTTTTTTGGGACTGAACAAAAGGTACAATATATTTACAAGTTGTTTTACAATATCTACGCATAAATCCTATGAGAGAGATATGACAAGTGTCATAATCTCCACTCCAACATGACACATCTCAACTCAAACTGAAATAAAGACAAGTGGCAAGACCTAAGTAAGGCATAGTGCACATTAAACAATATTCTAACATTCCCCTTTAATGTGCACTATCCTAACTATAGAAAAAATAAAATAACCTTAATGTTGACTTCTATTACATACATAGAGCAATTTACTAAACTGAGAAAACTTGTCTTGCCCAAGTGACTTGGTGAAGATGTCATCCACTTGATATTGTATTTTTGGTCAATTTTATGGTACTTCGATTGTCACAATATATGTAAGTTGGACCATCTATGAATAGCCCAATGTCTTGAATTAATTGCCTCGACCAAATAGCTTCCTTAGTTGCCTCCATTTTTGCTCTATATTCAGCCTCTACTGAAGATAGTGATTCTAGGTTCTACTTATTGGTGCTCCATGAAATAGAGCCTTGGCCCAACTGAAAATAATAACCTAATGTGGATCTTCTAGTTTTAGGACAACTAGCCCAATATGAATCTATGTAGCCAATCAGATAAAAATCATCACATGATGTATGCATAAGACCATGATGAGGGGTGCCTTGAGGAATCTCACAATACTCTTAGCTACTATCCAATGGCTCTTCTTAGGATCCTACATGAATCTGGAAATAAGGCCAACTAAATAGGTAATATCTGGTCTAGTTGAAGTTAAGTAGATCAAACATCCAAATAGTTTCCTGTAAAGGGTGTCATCAAACCTATCTTCATCATCACTATTAACCAATTTCAACCTGGTTTCCATGGGAGTGAGAGAGGGCTTACACTCCTCCATGTGAAACCTCTCCAAAATAGATTGTATGTATTTAGTCTATGAGATAAAAATCTTACCAAACTATTGTCATACCAATAGTGGAGAAGGCCTAAATTTTTCATCTCAAAATTTTTGCATAAGTCCTCATTGAGCAACCTTATTCCTTCTATGTCATCACCTGTAATTAGAAGATCATCCACATACAATGTAACCAAAATTATGTGGTTCCTCCAATGTTTCACATAGAGAGTAGATTCTGCTGCAGATCTAGTGAAACCAAGGTTTAGAAAATAGTAGTCAATTTTTGCATACCAAGCTCAGGGTGCTTGCTTAAAACCATATAGATATTTATTTAATCTAAGGACTTTGTTTTCTTGGCCTTCAACTGTGTAACCTGGTGGTTGGTTCACATACACATCCTCCTTCAAGTTCCTATTGAGAAATACACTTTTGACATCCATCTGATATATAGGCCAATGCTTTTGAGCTGCCATAGCAATAAATTTCCTAATTGTAGTCATATTTGCCATAGAAGCAAAGGTCTTCTCATAATCAATTCCCTCTTGTTTCTTAAAGCCTTGAGCTACTAGGCGTGCCTTGTAGCAATCTAATGAGCCATCTAATTTATACTTTGCCTTGTATACCCATTTTGTGCCAATGGTATATTTACTTTGGGGTAAATAAACTAACTCCCAAGTGTGATTCCTTTCAATGGAATCCAATTCTTGATCCATGGCAAGAACCAATTTAGGATCACCAAGTGCTTCTTTGACATTAGAAGGTTCAGGTTAGCTAAGGACTTTGGCCATGAGGGCATAATTCACTTGGTGTCTTAGGGCTGAAGGCCTTTTACCTGTATAAGTGGGAAAATGACTTTGGGCTTCATCTATGGTGGCTTGAACCCACTTAGGTAAAGTATTGGATGATGTGGCTTGATCATTGGATGGAGGAGGATATGGAAGAACATGAATCATTTATAGGGCACACATAGGGCGTCCTTCCACTCCATGTTTTTTGAGGTGTTTTTTTATGTAAGGCCTTTGTGTAGACCTATTAGTCAAGTATGCAACAGTAAGAATGGCTTCTCCTCAAAATGAGTTAGGCAATGTAGCAGCATGTAACATTGATTTTTCCCTATTTGTGATTGTTTGATTCATCCTCTTAGCTACTCCATTTTGTTGCAGGGTATAAGGGGTTGTGAATTGCCTCCTTATCCCATGGTACTTATAAAAATTGAATATATTCTCCACCATTATTTGATCTTAAGGTTGATATTTGATAGCCACTTTCTCTCTCAACAAGTACCATGAATTATTTGAACTTATCAAGGGCTTGCCACTTATATTGAACTAGGTAGATCCATACCTTTCTACTATAATCATAAATGAAAGTGATGTAGTATTTGGCCCCAGTATATTATTGAATAGACATTGGCCCACAAATGTCAGAATGAACCAATTGCAAAAGTCTATTGGCTCTCCAAGCCTTTCCTGATTCAAAAGGATGTCTATGGTGTTTGGCTATTACACATGGCTCACAAAAATATTTTGACTCCTTAAGATGTGGAAGTCCTTTTACTAATCCTTTCCTTGCCATAATTTGAATATTATTAAAATTTAAATACCCCATTATTTCATGCCACATGTACTCCAAAGAAAAATTAGTAGTTGTATGCAAAGATATTTGTGTTACAGATTTTGTAAGGAGGTAGTAAACACCATCCTTTTTTACTCCCATGGCTTTGACATTGCCATTGGGTTCCTGAATTTAGAATTTGTATTTTTCAAAATAGATAATATAGCCCTTATTTGTAAGCTACCCAATATAAATAAGGCTCCTTTTAAGACCAGGTACATACAAAACATTTGTTGCAGGAACATTATTGCCATCATGCAAAGCAAGTGGTGCCTCCCCAACACCTTAAATTGGAAGAGCACTTTCATCACCAAAAGTAATGAATTTATTAGAAGTAGTTTGAACCTTGGTCAACCAATGTTGCCTTCCTATCATGTGCTTTACTGCTCTAGAATCAATATACCAACAATCTTTATCTTCAACATTAAATTGGTTTGCTGCATACAATGTGTTCAGATTATTATTTTGTGGGCCCCTTGATCTGTTTTCCTTTGATAGCAATTAGTGACATTATGATTCCATTTGCCATAATATTCACACCCTTGATTGTTGTTTTGACCCCCTTGAGGTCTTTTTTGCCATATTGGCTGCTAATTTTGTTGTTGATATATTAATGTGGCAGCTGCTAGTACTGTTTATGTGATTGTTTTTGGTACTGTTGATTTGGCTATTGTGGATATCTCTGATGCTTTATATATCTCTTATTTTTATTTTCTTGATTTGGACCCTTGTTTTGTCTAGGCTGTAAAGATGCCTTGGTGGCAAAATTTGTTGATGAGGCTTCAATTTCTTCATCTTTGATTAGGGTTTGTTCATGTTTCTTAAGTAGAATCTCAATGTCCTCAAGTGTGGAGTTCATTTTTTTACCACTTAGATCTAACATTGTAGCATAGGAGTGAAATTTTTATGGAATGCCATGCAACATTATAGGAATCAACTCATTATCTTAAATATTTTTACCAGCAGCTAAGAAATTGAAGAACATGTGCTTATACTGAGAGGGGGGTGAATAGTATAAGATAAATATTTTTGCTTTTTAATCCAAATAATAGCATCAACAATATTAAAGCAGTAAACATCACACAAAGCATCACACACATGAGAGACATGATTTTACGTGGTTCACCCAATGTGGGCTACTCCATGGAGAAAATATTTCTTATAAATTTTTCTCAAATAAATTCTCTTGGGAATCCTTTCCCTACAATGTTTATGGACCTCTATCCAAAGGAGACACCAATCCCCTTGATCAAGTTAGTGGATCTCTATCCACAGGAGACACCAATCTCCTAACTCTGCTCTGGCTGGTGATCCTCTAGAAGACCTCTGCCTCCACTACCCTTAGCAAATGGAACTCTATCCATAGAAGACACCTATCCTCC
This sequence comes from Wollemia nobilis, assembly GCA_028583015.1. Classification (NCBI taxonomy): domain Eukaryota; kingdom Viridiplantae; phylum Streptophyta; class Pinopsida; order Araucariales; family Araucariaceae; genus Wollemia; species Wollemia nobilis. Next base: position 10,846,893 of record JAQPPZ010002499.1, read on the forward strand.
CTGCTCTGGCTGGAGACCTCTATCCTCAACTCTGTCACCTCCAAAGCTCTATCTCAAATCTGTACTAAACATAGTCCTTCGGTCTAGCACAAATCTGTCCTCAATATCTATCTCTGGTCTAGCACAAACCTATCCTCAAATCTGCACCAAACTCTATCCTCGAATCTGTCCTCAAGCCTTAACTCAAAGCTTGACTCAATCTCAAATCAACTCTGTTGGATCTGCCCCAAACCTTAACTCAAGGTTTGAACAAATCAATCAATCAACTCTGCTCTCAAGTCTTCTCAAAGACTTGTCTCAAATCTGCCTTGTAAGCTTCCACAAAAGCTCACACCAATCTATCCTCAAGTCCTCTCTAGAACTTGTCCAATCTGCTCAATAAGTTCTCACAAGAACTTATCCACATCTGCTCTCAATATGTATTGTAAGCTTCCACAAAAGCTTACCCAAATCTGTCCACAAGTCTTCTCAAAGACTTACCTCAAATCTGCTCAACAAGTCCACACTAGAACTTGTCCAATCTCATAGAAACATAAAGAGAATTGTTAGAGACTCAATATATTTCACACTCATCAATACTCAATCTCTTTCTCAAATCAATTTAGAATATAGAATAGTTTGTTTTATAGAACTTGAACAATCACTTCACACATCCACTTAACTAGGCTCAACCAACTCTACTCACCAATCACTCAATGAAACAATCCTTGCTTACAATCCCTAGTCCAAGCATATGAACCTTCACTCAAAATGTTTCCAACAATGCTTATCAACCAATCTCACATAACAATGATACTCATGTTCTTTTCAAACCCTAGTTCAAGTTCTTCACACAACCAATGGCTTCAACAACAATGCTTATAAAACAAGGTTTTAACAACAACTCTTTATTCCAGAAAACCTTGAAGCATTAACTCAACACACTCAATAAGGAGACCTACTTAAGTCCTTTTCACTCCAAACTTGTTTTCCAGAAAACCAACCAATCAACTCAACTATGGAAGAATGTGCCCATACCTTTTTCTTGATGATGAAGGAACCTCAAAAATCTGCCACAACCACAAACACTTCTTTGCCAAGCTCAAAGAAGTTATAAGATGATAAACTCTCTCAAAGATACAATGTAAATATCAAAACTTACATACACCTTATTACTCCATCTTAAAGAAATCATCCATCAACAATAATTGACCAAACACACCTTACTCTTCTCAATATTGCAATAATTGATTAAGTCACTTTACCAAATATATGCAATAAATCAATTTTTAATTCCCTAAGGTAAAAGCAATATTACCCTAGTAAATTTCCATTTACCACTTAGGTAAATATCATAACCAATTTACCCCTTATCTCTCCCTAGCCTTAGCAAAGCAAAGAATAATTTTTATTTCTATTAACAACCCTTATCTCTCCACAACCTTAGCAACTTAATTAAAAATTAAATCAAAAATATAAAAACCTTTTATATCTCCCGCTCCGCATTTCATGGGATTCGATCTTGCACTCTCTCCCTTGCTAGCGCCTTGGCCACGACTTGCTAGCCGTGTGAGCCAAGTGCTCACGTGCCCACTAAAAGTGCAGAAGGCGCTTTAATATTTCGTTGAATCCTTTAGAGCCCTTGGCTCCCTTCTCCTCTTGCCACGTAGCGTGTTCAATGCATTTCTTTCTCACTGAATGCATGAGCCTTTTGTTCACTGCTCCTTGGCACTTTCTCCATGAATCTTAGCATGATTTTTAATGCAAAAATAATCGAAGGAAATTTAAATACTTGGTTTTGAACTTAGGCAAAGGTTTAAATACCTTTTTCCTTCCAAATCTTGCATGTCGACGGTGTATTAAACTTGGACGTCGATGCCTTTATAATATGCATAATTAATTTATAAATCATTTAAATTCTATTTAGAATTTAAATTTTATAAATTAACTTTGTAACCTTTGGCTTTATAAAAATTAAAGCCTCCTTGGGGGTTAAATAAAAACTTTTTGTTGCTCATAATGATTTAATAAAAAATCATTTTGCCACCATGGTTTTAATAAAAACCCAAAAACCCTTTATTTTTGCCTCACATAATATAAAAATAATATTATGACATCTTTTCAATCAACCTCTCGCATTATTCCTTTTGACATTTTGACATCAACTGTAGCTTATTCCTTGACATCAATGACAACTTCATTCCTTGACATCAATGACAAATTTGACTCAAAATGTCCAACAATCTCCCCCTTTGTCATTGATGGTAACCCAAATTATTTTTACCAAAAACTTAACCTTTTCTTTGTTCTGCTCCCCTTGGGACATTGCTCCCCCTAGCTCAATGCTCTCTTCAAATCTCTCCTCTTTACTCAAATACCAAATCTCTCCCCTTTGACATCAATGGCAAAGGGTCACCTTTGGGGCTCGAGGCTAAGAATGAGTCTCTTAGCTTAGCCCCTCCCCCACCTCCTCTTGAGGTGGTTAGTTCTGGGGTGGGAGTCTTACTCCTAGTTTTCCTCGAAGATACTCAAAGGTTTCCTTTGAGAGTGGCTTAGTGAAAATATCTGCTATCTGTTCCTTTGTAGTAACATATTCCAACCTGACCTATTTATCTATCACCTGTTCTCTCAGAAAATGATACTTAATCGGAATGTGCTTTGTCCTGGAGTGCATCACTAGATTTTTTGAGATACTTATAGCACTTGTATTATCACATAGTATGGGAATAGGATGATCATGTTTTATCTTGAAGTCTTCTAGAGTTCACTTCATCCATAACACCTGTGTACAACTGGCTATTATTGCAATATATTCTGCTTCTACTGTAGATAAGGATACTGAAACCTACTTCTTACTTAGCCAAGAGACTAAATAGTCTCCAAGAAAGAATGCTCCTCCACTTGTGCTTTTTCTATCATCAATGTTGCCAGCCCAATCTGCATCTGTATATGTTGTCAGTGTGAAACTATCACTTTTGGGATACCAAAGCCCAAAATCCATAGTCCCTTTTAGATACCTAAAAATTCTTTTTACCGCTGCCACATGTGTTTCCTTAGGTGCTGCCTGAAACCTTGCCACTAATCCCATTGAATGTACTATGTCTGGTCTTGTAGCTGTAACATACAATAAGCTACCAATCATAGATCTGTATAATCTCTGATCTACCTCTAGAGATTCATCATCCTTACTTAACTTGCATCCTGTGACCATGGGGGTACTTACCGGTTTACAATCTTCTAACCTGAATTTCTTTAACATTTCTTTTATATACTTGGCTTGTGAGAGAAATACCCCTTTCTATGATTGTGAAATCTGAAGTCCAAGAAAGAAGGACAATTCACCAAGCATAGACATCTCAAATTCATTTTGCATGTTCTTAGAAAATTATTTACACATCTTATCATTGTTTCCCCCAAAAATGATGTCATCAACATAAACAACCACAATTAGTAGATCATTCCCTTCATTTTTGATGTATAAATTATTGTCTGCTATTCCTTTTCTGAATCCCTGTTCCTAAAGATACTTATCCAATCTTGAGTACCATGCTCTCGGAGCCTACTTTAGACCATACAATACCTTTTTCAATCTACATACATGATCTGGTTTATCTTCTAATATGAATCCCTCTAGCTGTTCAATATAAACTTCTTCTTCTAGAACACCATTTAGAAATGTTGACTTAACATCCATCTGATATACCTTGAAGTTTTTGAAACTTGAGAAGGCTAAAAATATTCTTATGGCTTCAATCCATGCAACTGGAGCAAATGTCTCATCAAATTCAATTCCCTCTACCTGTGCATAACCTTTGCATACTAACCTTGCTTTATTCCTGACCACCTGTCCATCTTCATTTAACTTGTTTTTGAATACCCATTTTGTGTCGATCACATTTTTGTCCTTTGGTCATGGAACAAGTTCCCAAGTCTTGCTTTTCTCTATCTGATCTAATTCCTCATCCATTGCCTTAATCCAAAACTTATCCTCACTTTCCTGAGTGAAGTCTTTTGGCTCAATCTTAGATAGCAAAGAAAAATTTGCTTGTTGAGATGGTGTTATTATCCTTCTCCTTGTCTGTCTTTCATCTGGATTCCCAATGATTTGCTCTTTTGGATGATGCTTCTGTACATATCTGGATGGAGTTTTAGGAAGAAGTCTTTGTGTTTCTTCTTCTTCTTTATCTGATTCCTCATGAAACTCCTCTTGACAACTTCCATCTTCCTGATACACAATTTGCTGAACTGGTTCTCTTGAATCTATCTTCTCATCAATTGTTACATTTATACTTTCTACCATAGTACGTGTTCTCTTGTTGAAGCATCTATAGGCTTTACTCCTTGAGGAATAACCAAGAAAAATTCCCTCATCACATCTTGGGTCAAACTTGCCTAAGTTTTGATCTTCTCGTCTTATGTAACACTTGCTTCCAAAAATTTTGAAGTGTTTTACAGTGGTCGATCTTCCTTTCCAAAGCTCATATGGAGTCTTGTGATGGTTTACCCTCATTTGAGCCCTAGTGATTATGTATACTGTTGTGTTGACTGCTTCTCTCCAAAATCCATCTGAGAGCTTAGACTCATTTAGCATAGCTCTAGCCATATTCTCAATAGTCCTATTTTTCCTTTCAACTACTCCATTTTGTTGAGGAGTTCTTGCTGCTGAGTATTCTCTTTTGATTCCATGTTGTTCACAAAACTCTACAAATTCATTTGAGGTAAATTCTCCTCCTCTATCAGATCTCAGACACTTAATCCTTTTGCCAGTTTCATTTTCAACCAATTCCTTAAATGCTTTGAATTTTTCAAAAGCCTCTGACTTCTCTTTCAGAAAAGCTACCCAAACCATTATGGAGTAATCATCTATAAACAATATGAAGTAACTTTCACCCTAAATACTTTGTGTTCTGGTAGGACCACATAGATCAGTATGTATTAGACTCAATGGCTCAGATGACATATATCCTTTTGACTTAAAACTTGTTCTAGTTTGCTTTCCATGTTGACAAGGTGCACAAATTGTGTTTTGTGGTCTTCTTATCTTGGGTAAATCTCTGACAGCCTGCTTATTGCTTATGTTGACTATGTTGTCAAAATTCAAGTGACCCAATCTTCTATGCCATAACCAACTCTCATCTTCTTGTGATAGAAAGCACTTTTCCCCTTTGATCTCACTAAGCATGTATAGATTATTTGGAGTTCTTTTTGCATTGGCAATGACTTTCCTAGTTTCTGATTTTCTTGTCTCACATCTATCTGGGTGGAAAGTAACCATATACCCCTGATCACAAAGTTGAATTATACTTAGCAGATTATGTTTTAACCCTTTAACATACAACACATTTTCTATTTTTGTTTTCCCATTATCTAAACTTAGAGTTCCTCTTCCACCAATCCTTGTTGATCCATTATCACCAAAACTTACTGATCCTCTATTGGTTTCTTTTAGAACAATGAATTTGTCTTTGTCTCCTGTCATGTGACTAGAGAAACCACTATCAAGATACCATTGTTCTTCCTTATCCTGAGCATGAAGGGTTGTTTGAACTAACATTGATCTAGCCTTAACATTTTCCCTTCCATATTTCCTAGTTGTTGAGATTGTTTTTCTAGACTCAGGAAGTATCATCTTACACCATCTAGCCTTGTGCCCAAAATTATTGCATTTGTAACATATGATATCATTATCCATAAGAGGTGCAAAAGAATTGAAATTTCTATTGACATTGTTTCTTGCATGACTAATATAGTGTACTGCTCTATGACCATATTTATTACAAGAAAAGCAATGACCATGGAAGAAATTTTGTAACCTGCTTGGATGCCTTTTGGATTGTGGTGGAGTGCTTCTCCTTTTGGAATTAACTCTCATCCAAGGTTCTTCTTTGCTTTCTTCCTTAGCTTACCTATCTTTGTTTGAAGTTTCTGCTTCTTGAAGACTTGATTCCTCTTTCTATTTCTCATACTCTACATCTTGTAGTGCCTTGGTCCTTTCAACTTCATTCCTTAGGTAGACAATTTCTACTTCCAATATTTCACATTCTATTTCTCTGGATCTTAACAGATCTGTTATATCCTGCTCAATTTTCTTTCCTTCTTCTACCTTTACCTTGAGTTCTGTGAGATTTTGTAGAAGTTCTATCCTTGCTTCTTCCTCCTCTTGAATTTGTTCCTTCAAGCTTGAATTATTTTCTCTAATTCTTTCCAATTTTCTGAGAGCAGCAAAGAATTCTTCTTTTATATCAAACATGGTCTCTTCTTCATTTTCTGAAGTCATGTGTGTTTCTGATGGATCCTCCTCCAAGCTGTTAGTCTTTTCACGGAGAGACCCACTCTGATACCAATTGAAGAACATGTGCTTATACTGAGAGGGGGGTGAATAGTATAAGATAAATATTTTTGCTTTTTAATCCAAATAATAGCATCAACAATATTAAAGTAGTAAACATCACACAAAGCATCACACACATGAGAGACATGATTTTACGTGGTTCACCCAATGTGGGCTACTCCACGGAGAAAATATTTCTTATAAATTTTTCTCAAATAAATTCTCTTGGGAATCCTTTCCCTACAATGTTTATGGACCTCTATCCAAAGGAGACACCAATCCCCTTGATCAAGTTAGTGGATCTCTATCCACAGGAGACACCAATCTCCTAACTCTGCTCTGGCTGGTGATCCTCTAGAAGACCTCTGCCTCCACTACCCTTAGAAAATGGAACTCTATCCACAGAAGACACATGTCCTCCCTACTCTGGCTGGAGACCTCTGTCCTCAACTCTATCACCTCCAAAGCTCTATCTCAAATCTATACTAAACACAGTCCTTTGGTCTAGCACAAATCTATCCTCAATATCTGTCTCTGGTCTGGCACAAACCTATCCTCAAATCTGCACCAAAATCTATCCTCGAATCTGTCCTCAAGCCTTAACTCAAAGCTTGACTCAATCTCAAATCAACTCTACTGGATCTGCCCCAAACCTTAACTCAAGGTTTGAACAAATCAATCAATCAACTCTACTCTCAAGTCTTCTCAAAGACTTATCTCAAATATGCCTTGTAAGCTTCCACAAAAGCTCACACCAATCTATCCTCAAGTCCTCTCTAGAACTTGTCCAATCTGCTCAATAAGTTCTCACAAGAACTTATCCACATATGCTCTCAATATATATTGTAAGCTTCCACAAAAGCTTACCCAAATCTATCCACAAGTCTTCTCAAAGACTTACCTCAAATCTGCTCAACAAGTCCACACTAGAACTTGTCCAATCTCATAGAAACATAAAGAGAATTGTTAGAGACTCAATATATTTCACACTCATCAATACTCAATCTCTTTCTCAAATCAATTTAGAATATAGAATAGTTTGTTTTATAGAACTTGAACAATCACTTCACACATCCACTTAACTAGGCTCAACCAACTCTACTCACCAATCACTCAATGAAACAATCCTTGCTTACAATCCCTAGTCCAAGCATATGAACCTTCACTCAAAATGTTTCCAACAATGCTTATCAACCAATCTCACATAACAATGATACTCATGTTCTTTTCAAACCCTAGTTCAAGTTCTTCACACAACCAATGGCTTCAACAACAATGCTTATAAAACAAGGTTTTAACAACAACTCTTTATTCCAGAAAACCTTGAAGCATTAACTCAACACACTCAATAAGGAGACCTACTTAAGTCCTTTTCACTCCAAACTTGTTTTCCATAAAACCAACCAATCAACTCAACTATGGAAGAATGTGCCCATACCTTTTTCTTGATGATGAAGGAACCTCAAAAATCTACCACAACCACAAACACTTCTTTTCCAAGCTCAAAGAAGTTATAAGATGATAAACTCTCTCAAAGATACAATGTAAATATCAAAACTTACATACACCTTATTACTCCATCTTAAAGAAATCATCCATCAACAATAATTGACCAAACACACCTTACTCTTCTCAATATTGCAATAATTGATTAAGTCACTTTACCAAATATATGCAATAAATCAATTTTTAATTCCCTAAGGTAAAAGCAATATTACCCTAGTAAATTTCCATTTACCACTTAGGTAAATATCATAACCAATTTACCCCTTATCTCTCCCTAGCCTTAGCAAAGCAAAGAATAATTTTTATTTCTATTAACAACCCTTATCTCTCCACAACCTTAGCAACTTAATTAAAAATTAAATCAAAAATATAAAAACCTTTTATATCTCCCGCTCCGCATTTCGTGGGATTCGATCTTGCACTCTCTCCCTTGCTAGCGCCTTGGCCATGGCTTGCTAGCCATGTGAGCCAAGCGCTCACGTGCCCACTAAAAGTGCAGAAGGTGCTTTAATATTTCATCGAATCCTTTAGAGCCCTTGGCTCCCTTCTCCTCTTGCCACGTAGCGTGTTCGATGTGCTCCCTTTCTCACTGAATGCACGAGCCTTTTGTTCGTTGCTCCTTGGCACTTTCTCCATGAATCTTAGCATGATTTTTGATGCGGAAATAATCGAAGGAAATTTGAATACTTGGTTTTGAACTTAGGCAAAGGTTTAAATACCTTTTGCCTTCCAAATATTGCACGTCGATGGTGTATTAAACTTGGACGTCGATGCCTTTATAATATGCATAATTAATTTATAAATCATTTAAATTCTATTTAGAATTTAAATTTTATAAATTAACTTTGTAACCTTTGGCTTTATAAAAATTAAAGCCTCCTTGGGGGTTAAATAAAAACTTTTTGTTGCTCATAATGATTTAATAAAAAATCATTTTGCCACCATGGTTTTAATAAAAACCCTTTATTTTTGCCTCACATAATATAAAAATAATATTATGACATCTTTTCAATCAACCTCTCGCATTATTCCTTTTGACCTTTTGACATCAACTGTAGCTTATTCCTTGACATCAATGACAACTTCGTTCCTTGACATCAATGACAACTTTGACTCAAAATGTCCAATAAAATCATTTTTAATATACTTCACTTCCATAAGGTAATCGATAAGTGAGCCTTTCATACATAGATTGTGCAATTTTTGTTTGAGATACAAAATATTGTCTTGACTTGGCCTATAAAATAATATTATTAGAGCATCCCATGCTTGTTTAGGTGTTTTTGTAGCCCTTACATTTTCTCTGCATTGAATTCCTATAGCTGGCTTGATGAGACTTAAAGTTATGTTGGAATTCTTTTCAAATTGTGCTTTTTCTTTAGGGTCTCCAGGTGCATTGAGTAGGTCTTCATCAGTCTTCATATCTCTCACAAAATCCCACATTTCATTCATCATTAATATATAATCCATTTCATACTTCCAATTTGCAAAATTTTGTGCTCCTTCAAGCTTCTTAGTGATTCCACTTAGTAGATTTGTATTAGCCAAGATTTAGAAAATTATTGAGAGAAGAGGGAGCTCAACAAAGGATGAAATAAGAACCACAAATAACAAATTAGAGCTCTCAAAAAAATCTAGGGTACACCACTTAAAATCTAGAGGAGGGTTTGCCTAGTTTTTCCACTCTGAATCTTCAAGTGATTCCAACAGTGGGAGGTATAACTTAAACACAAGTGTTATTTTCTATCCAAAGAGAGTAAGAATTGAAATGGGAATTTTACAACCTACCAGGCCTCTATATCGAACTTCTCAATATACTCGCCCTTATGTGAGGGAGACTATAAGTATATGAGGAGAACGATACGTGGAACATAGGAGTTTTTTGAACCTGCCAGACCTTTATACCGAACTTCTCAATATACATACCCTTACGTGAGGGAGACTATAATTATATGAGGAGAATGATACATGGAACATAGGTATTTTTTAACTTGCCAGACCTTTATACCGAACTTCTTTATATACCTGCCCTTAAGTGAGGGAGACTATAGGTATTTGAGTAGAACGATATGTGGAACATAGGCGGTTATTAAAATGTGATGCTTGCTTTTTGTGAAATTATTACAATAGATATGCCAAAGTTTCAAGTGCTTTATGATAATGTGCTTGTGTGTTTGCTTGCTTTTATATGTTGCAAAATGTCAAGTGTGTATTTTCAAAGTGACTACACTTGATTATAATTATATGAACCCCAAAAAAATGCAAGGGTTATAGCAAGCATCAAAGTGAAATACAAGCCCAATTGAAGAGATGCAAGCAAAAAACACCAAGTTGCCAAGAGAGTGCCACAAAATGACTCCACCAGCAAGAGACAAGGGGCTCTAAATAACCCCTTGAGTTGATGATTGTATTGGAAACTTTGGCTAAAAGATAGCCCCAAATATGCCTCAATAGATGATACAAGATCAATACCTTCAAAGATAAAATTGCCCCCAATCTTACCAAATTCAATAAATAATTTGGCCTAATGTCTCCTCAAAGACTTTGAATTAAGTCTTTCACAAATTTACCAAATTTTCTACTCAAGATTGTCGGATGCACCCGAAAATGCACTCTGATTTACAATTTCAACTTTGAGTTAAAATTCATCTGAGTAAATGATCTCAAAATTGAAAAATAATTTTACCAATAGATCCCCCTCAAAAAACTCTTTCCAACGACTATATATAAGTCTATAGTTGAATACAAATTGATGCTTCAAAATGGCAAAATACAATAACCTTCTAAAGGTGTGCAACTTCGGGACTCCCCAAGTGGTCACCCATCCGAGTTGCGCTCTGGAAAATTATATTTGACTTGGGAGTTTTAATGAAAAATTGCTATCAACAAAGCAACCTTATGAAATTTGAATTATCAAAAAGATATTTTCAATTTAAAATTTGCCCTTTCCTTTTTATTAATAATAATAATAATAATAATAATAATAATAATAATAATAATAACTTTTAAACTTAGTGACAACTTTCATACACTCGACTTTAGTACAATCAAGATATTAAAGGACTAAATCACATATCATTTGTTGCGCACGAATAAATAAAAATAAACGCTACTAAAAAATTACATGGACTTTGACAAATGGCGTTGCAAGGAGCGCGGGCCCGCCACGTGGAAGCCTTCGATCTGCTTCTTACCTTTTGGAAATCTAGCATAGCAAATGCAATGGTTTATCTCACGGATCTGTGTAGAGCAAAGTGATTGTTAACAGTCAGCATCAGAAGGGAACTTCATGATCAGAACAACCACCTGCACAATCTTTCATAGGTTTCTTCAAAGGGGGTAGCACGGTAGGTCACCAGTGTCTGGGGCATCTCCTGGGAGCCTTTTTTTTGGACCACTGCAACAATATCACTAGCAAACGTCATTTAATATTGCTCACAATCTATTCACACAATTAACTTTGCGTCCATCTCTAGTTTCAAATGGTACCCCTTGTTACCATTAATGTGTTTCTCCTCGTCTCTCCACCTGCGTCAATCTCCTCAAAGGGTACGCTGCTCGTCCAAAAAATTCCTCTGATGGTGTCCTTTTGGCTGGGTTGCAAACAAGTTGGAGTGGGGAATTACATTATGGCTGGTTCGGTATGGATTTGTCTAGGAAATTGTGAGTCGAGCACATCCACACCAAAAACTGGTAGGCACTGCTTCGAATGAATGGACAAAGAGAAAAAAAACTTTGTGACTCTGAAAAAACATACGAACCACAAGCTTTTCACCTGTTGTGTGACAAAATTTCTTCATAGGCCTGCTACCACCAGATCAGATTGGATCTCTCCCTCAGATATTTTCAATATCTCCTTGCAATGCTTCTGCACTAACGAGGAGGGCAGCGGATAGCCTTCAACTTTACTATTAGATGGAATTCATCTTCAGTGTAGATAACAAGTCGAAGCATTGTTCTTGTCTTCAAAATCATAGTCTCTATGATGAACAAGTAGAATAGACGACAGCCTCTTTTGTTATTTAAATTTTACCGACATTACAAGAACTTGAATAAGTGGTTAATCTCCCAGTGGCAAATCTACAAAAACAGGTGCACGAACCAGTCCGTAGAAGCTTGTTAATGAGTGACGGTGATGGCAGGATTAAAAAAATACACGTAGCTCAATAACCCTGCAAATTTTCAACACACAACAGTATTGAACTCCATACACGCTGTTAACACCAGAAGCTTGCAATAGATCTACAGTAAATATATCACACAGAAAACTTTCCCTCTATTAAAAATTTTTAAACGAAACAGGAAATTTTAGCAACAAGCCTAAAAAATGGAACCCCTAAAAAAATCTAGAAAGAGGCATGTCCTTGAATGGCTTCTCTATTAACTTACGGATATTTTGGTTTTTGATCCAGTGGAGAGCATACTCCCTGACTTCATAAATCAGTCCTCACAGCCGGATATCATCGCTCTTATACCAGATGTTGGGACTGAATAAAAGGTATAATATATTTACAAGTTTTGTTACAATATATAGGCATAAAGCCTATGAGGGAGATATGACAAGTGTCATAATCTCCACTCCAACATGACACATCTCAACTCAAACTGAAATAAAGACAAGTGGCAAGACCTAAGTAAGGCATAGTGCACATTAAACAATATTCTAACATCCTTGAGCCATCTCTTAGAATTTTTTAACCAATATAACTCCTTTTTCGATACATTGGGACAATAAAAATTATTTGTTTTTCCTACATATAATTTTGGTCTAACCCATTGATTTCTACTACCTCTTGTAGAAAATTTAGCTTGGATTCAATTTCCTTCATTTCTTAAAATATATTACCAAAATATTTGGCATTCCAAATTTTTATTTGCTCTTTTAGATATTTTATATTTTAAACAAACTTGTACATACACTATCCTTCAAAATTTACTTCATTCCACCATAGCATTAACCTTTTAGAAAAAATCAAGGTCTCGAAGCCACAGATATTTAAATCAAAATGGATTTACCTGGCCATTATTGAGTAAATCACAGAAAGAGAATGGGTTTGTGATCTAATACTACTCACAATAAAATATTTAAAGAGATTGTGTAGTATATTTGCAACCATATGTTTCTTTTAATTTAGCGAAAAACCCTTTGCAATGTCACCTTGGTCTGAGAAACCACGACCAGGGGGTTCTACACCATCAAAATCACCCGGGAGTCGCACCCATCCCTAACCGCACCAACATTATCAACTAGATTTTGGATACCCAATGTGTGTTTGGTAGGGTGGAGATTTGAACCAAAGACCTCCCTTGGAGGATTGCCCTACCCTCTCCAACTCACCTACAACACATGGGTTATTTGCAACCATATGTTAGACAACAAAATTCTATTCAGTTTTTTTGTTATATGAGTTTGCCCAATGTGTTTATTATCCTATGTATATTGAAAACTTGAAGGAATAATATTCCAAAGTCCATTTGAATTAATAAATGAAGTAAAATTTTGCATTGACTTAGACCATTCATGAATATTATCACTCTTATTTTTTGAAGGAGATAAATTTATGTTGAAGTTGCCCATAAGAATCCATAGATCATGATTACAAATCACCATTGTATATGAGTAATTATAATTAGAGCCCCAATTTTGATGTTTTCCTTGCTCCTATAAAATAGACCAATAATCCAATTACTTTTTACTTTTGACAACTGTCCATCCCATTTGTGTGTCCCATATTGTCGTAATACCTTGGGAAGCTCCTATAGAAGAAACTGTCAAACAATCCCTCATCTTCCAAGACTTTTTTAAAGCATTTTTACATTCCTCACTACTTAATTTTATTTCTTGTGTGAAAATAGGCTTTAGGCCTATAAAAACCTATTAATACCTTAATAATTCTTTTTTAGGGGTCTTATTCATAACCTTAATATTTCATGATACCATTTTCATCATCACTTTTTATTTTTGTTAGTGAGCATCAACCCATTTCTTGTTAACACCTGTTGATATTTATTTTTGGTTTTCTAAGTTTTATTTTAAATGGGTTATATGGGATTGAAATGGGCCCCACCCATACTACATCATCACCATATAGTGGTATTACAACAAAGCTTGGATATTATCCATGTATCCTTTGGCAAGATTTGAACCTAGATCTCCTCCTTGAAATATTGAGGAATATAACTGGTTGAGCTAATGCCACTTGATTTTTGGCTTCATAAGTTAATATCCTTTAAGTTTCATTTTCTTTTTTTTCTTGCTTTGTACAAGATTTCTCTCCTTTTTCTATTCTTACCAACATTGACATTAGATAGCCTTATTAGTCACATGCTACTTTGTAGATATTCATTTTATCCTTATCGATGTCTATGGACCTATAACTTAGTCAGGAAGATCAAAAGTATAGAGCGGGATTGAAGCCTTTATGAGGAGTAAATACCAAGAAATCTAATTCAAGATCATAGGAGATTTTAATGTCATAACCAAGCTGGATTAAAATTTTGGTGGAATAAGGAAAATAACCCAAAGGATAAGGTATTTATTAGTTTTCATTCAAAACAATAACCTATGGGAGGTTGAGTTTGAAAAGGACAATTATACATAGACCAATAATAATATAAGCTAGAACCTTATGCTAAAACAAATAGACATGCATACTCTCAAATCATTGGTTAGATGAAGGGACTTGTGCTAAAATTAATACCTAGATAAGGATTAGTTCATATCACTGGTCAATAAGAGTTAAAATAGTTGTAAGTGAATTCAAAAAATATTATATTTTAAATATGAGAAGATGTGGGAAGACCATCCTCAATTTGTAAATATGACAAAGAAAAATTAGAATTCTTTAGAAAACGGTGGGCTATATACACTTCCAAAACAAATTAAATCAATGACATCTAGATTAAAATAATGGAACAAGAACACTTTCAAAATTATTTTTTAGAAGAAATAACTAAAAGAGAAACTTTCAAAATTGAGCACAACAATCCAAGATTGACGTAAAGGGAGTTTCTTAGTTAATATCATAATATTTTGAGTAAGGCAGAGAAATATTGGAGGTTAAGATCGAGACAAACTTGGTTAAAAGAATGAGACAAAAATACAAAGTTTTTCATAGGATGGTAATAGTACAGAGATCAACATCTAGAATTAGTAGAGCTAAATCAATAGAAGGGTTTGGATTGAAGACTAGAGTGAAATCAGAAAGGAGATAAGTCTTTTTTACTAGAATATTCTAGGATAAAAGGATATTGAAGTTCTTAATAGTAATCAACTGCAAGAAGTACCTTTAGTCATAATAGATGAAAACAATAGCAAATTGATGGAACCTATTAATCTAGAAGAAGTTCATTAAGCTTTTTTTCCATTTTGATAAGGTTAAATCCCTAGGTTCATATGGACTCTTTGTAGTATTGTATCAGTATAACTCAAAAATAGTGAAGGATTCTTTATTGGTGGTAGTCAAACAGTCTAGGGTAAAATAGTACATTCCTTATAAAATAAATGCAATATATCTTACCCTACTTCTAAAAAAGGATGCAAAATTTTTTATTCATTCAAGCCCATAAGCTTCTATAATATGGCATCCAAGATAATCTCCAAAGTGATGATAAATTAATTAATACCACTATTAGACAAAATTATTTTAGAAGAGCAAGGTAGCTCATGGTAGCTCATGAACTAACACATTCAACAACTTCTAGAAAAGATAGAGCAATGATCTTAAAATTTGATATGAATAAAGCCTATGACAGGGTTAAATGAAATTTTCTTTTTATAGTATTAAAAAAGTTTAGATTTGGAAAGAAATGAGTTAGATGGATTAAATTTTGTGTCTCTATAGTATAATATTTAGTGTTGATAAATGGGCTAGTAACAATATCATTTAAAGCCAAGATGGGTCTTAGACAGGGAGATCCTTTGTCACCATATCTATTCATTATTATGGAAAAGGTATTGGGAAGGAACCTAAAGAATGCATAAAAATATGGGATCATAAGCGGACTAAATGCTAGTAATAACATCGATAATTTCACCCTTCAACAATTTGTAGATGATACAACCCTTTTGGGAGGGCAATAAAAAATGAGGTCAAATATTTAATAACTTATTAAAGGAATATGAAAGAGCATCTACACATACATTTAATAGGACAAATCCAAAATTTACTTCCTAAACACTCCATCTAAAATTAGAGTAGGGATATGTAGGTTACTCCAAATGAGGACGCAAATTTTCTAGCAACATATCTAGGGATACCCTTATTTAAAGGGAGAATGAGGATAAAATTGTGGAATATAGTTATAAGTGAAGTTCAAACTAAACTACCAGCATGGAGAGGTAGATGGTTATCGTTAGCAGGAAGAGAGCAGCTAATTAAATTAGTCTTATGGGTCATTCCAACATATTAAATGTCCTTGTATATTATTCCAAAGTTAGTAGAAAAATGCTTAATCTATATTATACAATCATTTTTGTGGTCAAGATTACATGATAAAAGAAACTTTTCTTTGGTGAAATGGAGTAAGGTGTGTGATGATAAAACTAGTGGAGGTCTCGGTTTAAGAGTTCTTACGGATGCAAACTTAGCTCTAAGGGGAAAAGTATTTTGGAGATTGTAAAAAGAGAGTCAAAGACAATGGACAAGAATTCATCTAAGTATGTTGAGCCCAATGACCCAATATTAATCTTTACTACATTCTCACTACCAAATGGTTTTGCACTATGGAATAGTTTAAAAAAATTAATTGATCTAGTGATTAAAGGTTTAATATGGGTGGTGGGAACTGGAGAAAAAAATTATTTGGATGGATACTTAGTGTGATAAAAGACCACTTAATCTAGATTCAATTTTCAAACCATGGAAGAGATTACTTCAAGATAAATATGGTGATAGGGTTTCAAACATTATCTACAAGGATTAGGAAGGAAGATACAAATGGAAAGAAGATTTTTTAAAGGTGTACCAAACATTGTTGCTAAGAGGCAGTTGAGCAGAAAGATTACAACGGTGATTATTCCAAGGGGAGCCAAGGATAAGTTGATTTAGGGGTTGAATAGCTCACAAGAATACACAACAAGAAACAAATATATTGTAAAGCACCAATAAAATAGGAATACCATAATGGCTACGTAAAAGGTTTACCTGATGCAATTGGAGGTTATAGTGGCAACAAGGAGCGAGATTCAATCCCATGAAAAGACAGAAAATTGTAGCGCGTTATCGATTCCTCTAGGATAATAAAAAACCAAAAAAAAATAGGAATGCCATAAGAATAAGGAGTGATATATGGGATAGCCCAATAATTCCAAAATTTAAGATGTTTGTATGGCTAGTAAGTCATAGGAAAATTTTCTCCTAAGATAACCTATTGAAAAGGGGTTTTTATAGCCCCTCACAATTTATTCCATGTAAAAAGGAGAGTATAGACCATCTCTTGGGACATTGCTCAATGGTCTAGGAACTATGGGAATGGATTCTTACTATGTTTGTTAAATTAATTATGATGAATGGTAGAATTAAAGAATGGTTAAAGCAGTGGTAGAGCACTTTAAAAAGTGAAGCATTATAGACAATTTGGGATACATCAAAAGATACTACTTTGGACTATATGGATGAAAAGTAATAGAATAATATTTATAGGAAAGGAAAGCAGTTTAGAGGTAATGAAAAGTAAGAATTATTTAGTCATAAAGGAGTCTAAACCAGCCCTATCAACTCACCCAACCCTAATATTATAGCAAAGATCCTTGATAAATGGATTCAAGTCATCAATTGGAATCATTATGGTGGGTATAGGAGAAATAAAAGGAAGGCAAAGAATAGAAAGTGGAAACCACCAAAAGCAAAGTTGGTCAAATTGAACTTTGATCGAAAATCTAAAGCAAATCTAGGACCAACAGAAGGAGGAATAATAAAAAATAATAGGGGTGATATTTTATCACATTATGCTTTCAATAATGTATTTAAGAAAAATAATGAAGTTGAAGCTTGGGTGACTTTAGAAGGATTAAAAAAATATGCATACAAATGAAATGGAAAGGAGTATGGATGGAAGGTGGTTCACTAATAGTAATAAATGCAATTTTGAGGAAAGCAAAGGCTCCATGGTACATACAATAGATCATTGTGGAAATATAAGACCTTGCTATAGAATTTTAAAAAATAAGGTTTGTACATACATATAGGAAAGGGAACAAATATGTAGATAGGCTAGCCAATAGAGGGGTTTTAATAGAGGATCATGAAGTTAAAATTTTATTTTCCCTAGTTAGAGGAAGTAGTAAGTTTAGTTTAAGCTGACAAGAAAAAATGAAAGGAGCAAATTCAAAATAATGTTTCAAAGGACTACAAAATGTTTTAGGGGATCCATTTATAGATCAACACATTAGATAAAACTAACAATCCAAATTTGGTAAAGCAAACTATGATTTTGTGAAGCAAGTAGAATTTTTGTATGTTGAAGCAAAAGAAGATGATATCAGATGGACTTCATGGTTGAATGAGTTATTGAGTTTATTGGTTGTTGGTTGGATTATCAGACAGAGTATGGATTAAGACTTTCAAAATTTTGAGATTGCTAAACTATTTATTAAAATAATACTATTATGATTTGTTAAAATATTATTATAATATGAATGAGAAGAATTTCATAACTCATTAAAATGATGAAATATTTTTTTAATTGGTTATTTGGGATTAAATGAATTCAACTTGTATTATAAGGACCCATAGTTTAGTTATTATGCATATATTCTTTAATAATATTTTAAAATGAACTTCTAACTTTTTGAGACTGCTAAACTATTTATTACAGTTCTTATGATTGCACTTATGCTTCAGGAAGGAAATTAACGGTTCAGAGCTGGTAAAGTGGACTATTATAAACAAATTTTTGGTAATATTACTCTCCTAAGATGTATTATGTAGAGAATAGAGGTGGAGTTTTGTTATTGTGAAGACTACTACAAAAAAATGTCAAGAAGGATGGTAAATTCTATAATATTTGTATTTACAAAGAAAATTGAAGATCTCAAAAATAAAAATAAAAATTCACTTTTTATGAAAAATGTGTAGGTATCTAGCTATAGAAACTGAATTGAGATGAGAATTGAATCTATTTGTAAACTCTCAAGCTCTAAAGAAGAAAGCTGTGATTTTTCAAGGGAGGGGAACCCAAGTACAAGTAGTTTTTCTCCATAAAAAAAATATGGGTGGGACCTTTAATCCTATATAACCAATTAAATAAAACTTGATTAAATTCCCCAACTTTCAAGAAGGAGACATATATTTAAATCTTATTATTTTATATTTGCATAATTTCCAAGATATAACACCAATCTATGGTTCTAATATAATATCAATGGGTCCCTTTCAATCCCATATAACTAATTAAAAAATACATTTTGTTTAACATATTAAGACATTTTATTTTAATTTTTTTATTTTTAAATTGCCCATGGGATTTATAGTAATTAAATGAGAGCATAGAATTTCACACCAAAATCCAAGGTTCGAGTTTTATGGGTGAACCTTAACATTTAGCCCATGAGGTTTAGAGTAATTGAGAGTGAAGACTTTCACATTTAAGCCAATGTTCAAATCACATGGGTGAACTTTAACTTTTTATCCAATGGTATTAGTTTAACTGGTTATATTCCTCAACTTTCAAAGAGGAGACCCAGGTTTAAAACTTGCCTAAGTGGTACATGCATAATTGCCAAGTTGTTGTAATACCACTATGTGGTCATGATGTAATATAGGTGTGGCCCATTTTAATCCCATATAACTAGTTTTAAAAATTTTACTTTTTAAATTACATTGTCATAATTATAAAATTAAATAATAAATCATTTTTATTATTATTATTTATGTTTAACCATTATAGAGTGCTTACAATATATATTTATGATAAGTTATGTATGGATTTTATTAGGGTTTCTCTTGTTAAAACATCAAAAAACTTACATTTGCTATTAGGTAAATCAAACTGTAGCTAGCTTTCTTATTAAAAAAATAATCATCAAACCACTAATTTTACTTTTGATATTAAGAAATAAAACATCCCTTGACTAGTTGTCTTCTAAAATTTAATTTTACTAAGACTAAAATCAACCCTATAATTGACTAAATTATTTGTCACCCTATTTCCTTATCTATAAACATATTGACATTTTTTTATATTGCCTTCATCAGTAATTGATGGACACTTCTTGTTGATCCAATCCTTACATATTTTTTGATAGCAATAATAAGAATTTGTGAATCTCCATCAATTTAAATATGTCTCTATCATTTCTCCATGGTTATATTTATTGATGTATGAAGCCTCTTAGCCTCTACATAGTTGTTTTTTTAAGTTTAATAATATTATGAATAGGTTATAGGAATTATGTTTTTATTATCCTAGAAAACACTACCTCACCAGCTTTTTTACAATTTTCTTTGGAAACACCACCCAAATAGACTCACACATTTTTTATCCTCTACAAGTCAAATAGAGTCAAGCTATTGTTTACCATTTTAGATTATAAATAAGAAGATCAAGCTTCAACCAAGCATTGAACCAAAACATTGTAGAATCCACCTCATTTCTTTACTTAGTTATATGTGACTGAAACAACCTTGCTTATTTTACATGATCACATTACTATGTTGTTTCAAATAATCATATAGTGGTATTACAACTAGCATTTATGCATATATTGTTTGGCAAGTTTACACATTGAGAGTCTCTGTTTTCTATTAGAACTTAATGTTTCGATGCTTTACATTTTGAAATGATAGGTATTTAAACACATAGAATGTCCATTTTAGGCATAACAAACTTCTAACCAAACTTGTAACTACATTTGTCCTATAGTGCATGCATAGACCTTATGAGGAGTGGTTATATCACATGCCACTTCGCATGGACTATGATGTAACAACTCCTACTATACCCCCCTTTATTACATCATAGTCATAGCTTTATTTAGCCTTTTAACTTGATAAAAAAATTTAAGGTGATGTTGGAATTTCATACTTTTAAGAGAGGAATCTCCACTTAATGTGGAATTTATATCATGATATTTAGAAGTGTCATATTTCATCAATCATGCACTCTTAAAATTCATTTATTACACATACTCTTCAATATTTTTTTATACTTATAGAATTCAATGCATGAATTATGTGTCTCATTCAATGTCTTCATGAGGAGGATCTTTGTTAAATATATCAGTTGTTGATGAGATCAAATGCTCTCCTACCATGTAGACTTATTGCAAAATCTTGTCTTGATCAATGTCTTCTACCATGGTGAGCTTAATCACCCCTTATATTTTATTCTTCATCATGGCTTCATTCATTTGATTAAGCCTTTGCTTGTATTTCTACTTCTTTTGGTCTTTAACGTGATGTGCTACCATGCATCCTATGTTAATTATTAAATTGACCGATCATAAAAAAAAATTGCGTGTTATCATATCTTTTGTGCAGACCAATTTTTATTTTGTGTTATGATCATCATTTCATGTAGTGAGAACAATCACCTTCTGCTTTTTCTTTGTTCTGGCATTTTTCATTTGAAGAAGACATTTTTTATAAAGTGTAATGTAATCAAGCTTTTATTAATGTGTTGTCAAAAGTTTAATCTTAAATACCTATTGTATTGATTCCTCATTCTCTTTGTTGTCTTATACTTCATATTCTTCCATGGATGGTGAAAAATCACATTCATAATGTACATCTTAATTCTTGTATACTTGAATTTGTTGTAAAATTTTATTATTCATATTATTCTCTTATTGCTTTGAGTGATGAACTGATGCATTATTTCCTGTATAATAATCTGGATGATTTGAATGCATCTAATTACCTATCATTTGTTTGGTTGCTTTAGAGTCATACCAAACATTATTGTGTTGTCTTAGTTGTGCTTGTGCAACAAACACATGTTCTTCTTCTTATTCTTCTTCTTGGGGAATATTACATTATATGGTACATGTCTAGATTAGGATTTACTTTATGCAATGTGCAATGATGTAAATGTGCATGTTTTCCACATGTACATGAGTCCTTTAGAATAGGAAGAACAAGTGTCCTAGTTAGGTATGCATGTGTACACATGTCTATCATGCATAGGAAGATGAAGAGTCATAGGAAGAGTGAAGGCCAAGAAAAACCATATGAAGAGTCACATTCCATCCTATATATGGATGTGCAATTGTAATAGTGGAGCATCACAAAGGGAAGATCAGGATATGGAACATCACCCATGGAGCAATGGAAGGTGATGTAATATGATGTATTTGAGGTTTTTTATTCAATAATATTTTATTGTATTTTTCATCATTTGTCATTAGCAATATTGGAGTTATTTCATATTCTGAATATAAGCTTATTTGCTTAGCATTATTATTTCCTTCATATTGAGTTGAGTATTATTGATTTAGTGGTCATATTATTAAGTGGTTATTCATCAAAAGCTAATAGTGATATCAGAGCCACGGTATATCTAGCCACAATAGGTCTAGATAGGAATTGAGAGAGTCACTAGAAAGTATTCTAGTTTTTCATCATTCAGCACCATTGCTGTATTTTTGTAAACCAAACATGCCTTTGGACCTATCCCTTGAAAAAGTTATTGTCTTTGATATTGTTTGATAGAAGTTATTATATATATTGAAAGAAAAAAAAATTCTACTTGTTAAGAAGATACCAGTAAATATAAAGTAAATTACCTTCGAAAAGAGAAACTAGAGAAGATAAAGGAAATTACCCCTGGAAAGAGAAACCAGAGAAGATAAATAAAATTACCTCTAGAAAGAGAATCCAGAGAAGATTAAAGAAAATTACCTTTGGAAAATAAAACCAAAGAAGATAGCATTTCTCACTAGGTTGAAATAAAACCAATGAAAGTTAAAGATTTACCTATTCCAAGAGCAAAATCATAATAGAAGAAAATTTACAGGTTTTGAAGACAGACCTTGATATTGAAGATTTAGAGACCCTTAGAAGAGGTCCTATTGATAAATTTGATTGATTGAAATAACATAGACTCCATATTATTGATTAGCTTGAATATTTCCATGAGGTTGAAGGAACACCTATGAAGACTAGGATTCAACATTGATTTGATTCCACTAGTTATAGCTAGTGAAGATTATTATTTCTAGAACTTTGAATATATTATTGTTGCTTAAGTTCTATTGCAAAAAATAGACATTGAAGGAGTTCCAAGAAGAAGGCCCCAATTGAATATTGATAAGAACCAAGGAGAGGTTCTCATTGTAAGACTTCTGATTGAAGAGACCCTAAGAGAGGCCATATTGAAGAACTTCCAAGATTAGAAGATTGCATATTGAAGAACTATTGTAAATTCCATTGCAGATTGAAGCAGCAGATTGAAGATTGAAGATTGAAGGACTATTAAAAGTAATATTGCAGATTGAAGCAGCAGATTGAAGAATAAATATAGAAGGACTATTAAAGTCCTATTGCATATTGAAGTAGCAAATTGAATATTGAAGACTAAAGATAGGACTATTGAAAGTCTGATTGCAGATTTTGGAGATCCAGAAAGAGATCTCATTGAAGAATTTCCCATAGTGGAAAATTGAAGAAACCAAAGGTAATATTTCATTGAAAATAGATTTGAATGTTGCAAAATTAGAATACCCAAGAATAGAGGTCTAAAGAAGATTTTGAAGAAGAAAAGAAGCTATAGAAAAGCCTTATTGCAGAAGTTGAAGCAGCTATCATTGAAGGAGATTTGAAGCAGAGTTTATGGAAAAATATTGCAAGTAGGAGGAGTATCTGATGAGAATAAATTAGGATAATTGTTGCCATCCAATAATAATCCCACAAGAAAAAATGATTTAGCAAGAAGTTTGTCAAATTTGAAAAAGATTTTGAAGAACTCAAGATATTCTGATTCTTGAGAGAGAAAATAGAGATAGAGGTCAGATTTGAAGATAGAATTCAGAAATAATTCAGAAGAAATCAAGAATATTGCATAGGCCACAAATTTGAGAAATTTTAATATAGCCACACAAGTTTTGTAGGTTGATTTGTAAAAGCACAAGTTGCTGATTTTTAGAAGAAAAGCTGAAAGGAAAAGGACTGCAAAAAGTAGAAGCAAAAAGTTGCATATTGAAAAGCTTTGGAGAAGCTTTCAAGGAATATTTGGATAGCCAACTAAGAGAAGGCTTGATAGCAAAGAGAGCAGCAAATTTTAAGGTTAGCAAACTTCATCAAATCATATTTTGGAATAACAATTAGAAGGTGTTTAAACTGCATTTTTGGGCAGCATTGTAAGAACAAAATTAGTTGCATTTTAAATAAGCTTTTGGAAATATTTGAGATAGCTTTGGATAGAAAAGCATAAGGATTAGTAGCATCACCTACGAAGGAGGCTTCTTGTAGATTTTGAGTGCATTTTTACAGCATTTGAAGCTATAAAAATAAAAGTTAGAAAGCACATGTTTGAAGAAGAAGAAAGCACCTGTTTGAAGGAGAAGAAAGCACATGTTTAAAGGAAAAGAAAGAAAACTTTGAGGCAGCCAATGTTGCTACAAATTGAAGGATCTACTGGAAACAAATTTAAGGATGCCAATTTATAAAATACAAGATAGTAAGCTATGAATTAAGAAGCTACAAAAAATGTGTATAAAATTGATGATATATAGCTTATTATTGCAAAGTTTGTGAAGGAGTTTATTAAGAATTTTAAGCATCAGTTATTGAAGCTATTTAGAGCTAGCTAAGAGAAATATTTTAAGGTGTTATTAAAATAAAAAGGACACTATTTCACACCATTTATTTTATAGAAAATTTGCATATTATAAACAAAAAAATTACAAGTTTAATTGGAGTGATAAGAAGTTGATTATATGTTGGTTTTTAATAAGAGAAAATCAAATTTACTCTACATTTTTTAGTGGGATAAAATCACTTTATTATTTGAGAAATTTGAAATATTATAGCAACATTAGATTTATTTATTAAAGAAGTTATAAATGTTAGTATAATGCTGAATTTTAAAGTGAAAGAAGAAGCAAAATATTCTATTTTTGTGAGGGAAAATAACCCAAAAATTACAACAGCTTTTAAAAAGGAAAAGAGCTCCAAATTTGGGCAGATTTTAGGTGTTTAAAAACATCATATTTATAGTTGGGAGTGGTATAGGAAACCACCAAGGAAGTCATGAAAACCACCACTACACAAAGCACCATTTGGCAGCAGATTACAAGGGGGTAAATACTTCATCATACGTCCACCCACTTATAGGAAAAAACACTAGAAAAAGAGCATAAGAAAGAGTAGACATTAGGATCAAGTTTTGGCCAGCCCAAGAAGGTAGAGAACGTCTTCCAATACCTAAAAAAGTACTATTATATCCATTCAAAATAGGGTAGATTACAAGAGAAATAAAATACAAGGTGCATTATCAAAGAAGAAAAAGAAACTCCCATAGTGATTACCATAGGGCCACCATTGAAGCATACAATAAGTTCTTTGGTTGAAACCATTCATGAGCAATTCCACCATCATCCAAAGGCAGGAGAAACTCCAGCAAGAATACATTTTCAAGAAGCTAGAATATGTTTTACAAGGAGCAAGAATAAGTTTGGGAAGAGCAAAGGCATTCAAAATCCTTACAATCTATACGTTTGGAAAAATAGTGCATGCATAAAGAGTTGATTACACTTGTCTCTTACAAAATAAGGGAATATCTCCTCTTGGAACTAAAGACAAAAGTTGGTACATAAGATTGAACGTAACTCTACATGAGAAAAGAGCACTCAAACATTCAAATATTTTTCATTATTATCCAAGCGCTCAAGAAGACTATGTAACTCCCAAGTTGCAAGGAAAAAGGTGACAAGTGTCCACTTTATTCTATTCATGAACATTAGCACCACCAAGAAAGGAATACAATGAGTCAAGTAATTTCTATGCCATGTGGCACACATCTAAAGAAAGGAGAAGCACTCATATAGTCCTAGAGGTATTAATATAGAAATTTTTTCAGCATCTTACATAGCAAATACAAGAGGAGAATCATTAAAGAAGGTCAAAGCATATTTGAAGAGTCATACAAAGCATTCCAAGAAAGTTTGACCAGAGAGAAAAGCACCCAGCAAGACCAACAAGGAGTGCCTGAATAATTGAGGTATTTATCATAGAATTTTACCATATATTAAAGTTTTATATTGATAGGACGAATAAGAAGGTAATATATTCTAAGGTCAAAGTTTATTAAAAGTAAAAGTGGAGTGATAAGCATTTTTATAACCTTATAAAATCAGGTTTTTATTTTGAAGCCTATAATTATAATTTTGAATAACTTTTTCCAAATTTGAAGGCTATATTGGATTTTTGTAAAATTGCATACCATAGTTTACAAAACCAATTAAATATTTACAAATTGAATAAGGTTGGAGAAATAAGGATTCTACATCAAATTAGAATTACAAAATATTGCAAATATTATTTTCAAATTTTCTAAATTTCTAATTTTTGAGGTATAAGGATTTCTACATCAAAAATAGTATATGAAATTTAGAATTAAATATGTTATCCACAAATTCGGGAGATAAAAGGAATCCTACATATTTATAAAATAACATTAGATATGTCAATCTCTAAATTCCAAATTATTAGGGATTTGAATATTTGTAAAGGATCGTTGATTAATAATATTAAATATTATCTTTCAAACATTATACAAGGGTTTCTACACAACATATAATTGAAAGCACAATATTTGAAACGTGCGAAATATTATCCTTAGCTTATAACTCAAAACTAAGGAAATTTTGATATTTTACATCGTGAAGGAGCGATGGTGGAGACGGAGGGCAGCGATGGTGACGATGGGATCCAAAATGCAGGAACGGCATAGGGAGGACCAGGTCTAGGTAAGAATGGTGCCATCGAAGGAGAAGCGGGATCCCGAGGGATGCCCCACGTGGGTCCTCGGGACAAGGAGCCTCTCAAAAAAGGGCCTGCTGAGGGCCCCATTCTTGGGAACCCTGGTAGGTCGTCTTACATGTAGGTCACTTCTGGTGAGCCGATCCCCCCAAAAACCTCAGATGCCCACCTAACTCAGGTTGGACCGGATATTATCATCCCAGAAGAGGTTTTCTCCAACTATGTTTCCAAGGCCTCCTACTCCCTGATCGGGAAGTTTGTTGGGGGATGGCCAGATATGGAGACAATAAGGCGTTGGGCCTTCTCCAAATGGAAGACCTCAGGAAACATGGAGATCGTAGCCCTCTCCAGAGGTTTTTTTGTCATAAAACTAGGCAATCATGATGATGCAAGTCATATACTAATAGGAGGGCCCTGGTTCCTAGGTAGGAGAAGCTTGTTTCTCAGGTGATGGGTAGTGGATTTCAATCCAAATACCCAGAGCATCAACTTTGCTCCCATCTGGGTCCGCATCCCAGATCTACCTTTCCATATTTGGCAAGAGGAGGTCCTGAAAGCTATTGCGGGAATAGTCGATGAGTTGGTGGCCATTGACTCTACAACCAAAGTAGGCTCCAGAATGGTCCATGCCCGCATATGCATAAATGCCAATCTTGAGTCTGAGCTTCCATCCTTTGTTAACCTGATCTCGGGGTCCTTCAGATGGTGCCAACCACTGGAATACGAAAACAAACCAGCCTTCTATGTCCAGTGCAACATGCAAGGCCACCTCAAGAACCAGTGCCCTCTCCTCAAATCTAAACCTACAGAGGAAACCGAGGTTGGTGACTCTTTCTCGAGGGCTCCCCCAGACCCCAGAATCGGTTCCTTCCACCTCAAAATTATCATTCAAAGAACGGGTGACCCGCTCCCCAAAAATTACCCCAACAGCTCAGACGAACCAAGCTCCAAGGCAAAGGAGAGGTGAGTCCTCAAAAGACAAAGGGAAACAAAAAATCGATCCTCCTCCAACTTCGAAACCTGAACAGGTATGTCCTCCACCCGAATCTAACCCTAGTTTCTTTGAGGATAATGTGGACCCCCCCTTGGCTGATCCCCCTCTCCCCTCCCTCTCTGATCCTCCCTAGGTAGGAATGAAAGAAATAGTTCTCTTTGAATCCCCTTCCAAATCAGGTCCCTCCCTCCCCCCACTTGAAACCTCTAGACCAACTTCCTTTCATTTCGATGATGAAGAAGAGGGAAGTCCTATCCCATCCTAGTCAGCCCTGGAAGGCTTCAACCCCAAGAGGACCCAGAGCAAAAAATCCATTACCAATTTTGGAAGTGACAAGAAGAGAGGATGACCATCCCTTTCTAAGTAGAGAAGGAAAGAGGTGGAAGATGATATAGCAAATGGCTTTCAAGCCACCTTATTGTTCGACTCTCTCAATCTGATAAGAGACGAACCTAAAAAATCCAAACCTCCTTCCTAGTAGGGGAAAGGAGGCAAAAAATCCCTCAAAAAGTTTTAAATGAAGATTCTCACTTGGAATGTGAGAGGGCTCAATGGGGCCCCCAAGAAGCGGATAGCCACAAATCTAAGGAAAGAACACAATCCCTCAATCCTCATTCTGCAAGAAACTAAAGTAGATGAGATTTCTTCTCCCAGAGTCACCAAAGCAATATGGAACAATGGTGAATTTGTCTTCACCCCTACCCAAGGAACGTCCGAAGGACTGTTATGTATGTGGGATCCATCCAAAGTTGAAGGAAGACTGATTTCCTCCTCCAGCAGAATCATCAACATGTTGTTTCACTATAAAACCAACAACATCACTTGGATCCTTTCCAATGTCTATGCCCCCAATAACCCTCTAGAAAGAGCCTTGCTATGGGACTCGATAAGCCACATGAGAAACTCATTCAAAACCATCCCCTAGATCCTCGTAGGAGATTTCAATAGCCCCCTATTCCCATCAGACAAGAAAGGAGGCAACACCCTGATTACCAGAAGCATGGAAGAACTTGGGGAATTCATAGATGCGAATGAACTCATGGATGTCCAACTGAAGGGGGTAAAGTTCACTTGGAGTAATAGAAGGGCTGGAACAAATCTTATCCAAGTCAAATTGGATAGGGTCCTACTTTCGAGAGAGGCCATCCCTATTTTTGGGGATGCCACCCTCAAACCCCTCCCCAAAATTGGCTCTGACCACAGTCCCCTTCTATTTGAAGCCAGCAAAGCTCCCTCTTTCAAGAGCCCCTTTCACTTCGAGGCGATGTGGTTCCACCATCCAGACTTCAGAAACCAAGTCGCCCAGTGGTGGCAGCAGCCCTTCAAAGGATCCCCGTCTGGGCAACTATACCAAAAACTCAGGTTTATCAAGGAAAATCTTAGGGCGTGGAACAGAGAAACCTTTGGCAATATTTTTGAAAGCAAATGGATGATCAAAGAGAAGTTAGAGTTCATAGAACAACAATTCTAGGAAGGCAATCAAGACAACAACTCCAGGGCTGAAGAGAGCAAACTGCTAGCAAAATTCCACAACATCCTGGCCAAAGAAGAAATGTATTGGAGGTAAAAATTGAGAGCCCTATGGCTCAAGGATGGTGACTCAAATACCAAATTCTTCCATGCATCTACCCTGAGAAATAGGAGTTCCAACAAAATCTTAGAACTCACCTACAGTGATGGGAGGGTCACAAGGGATATCTCTGAGATCCAGGATGAATCAGCCAACTTCTTCTAGTCCCTCCTGGGCACCCCCTCCTAGGTCTCCCCCTAGGAGGCCAAGACTCTCTTGGACAATATCCCCCATTCCATTTCTCCTACCACCAATGAAATGCTCATCAACCCTCTAACCATTGAAGAGATCAAAGGAGCCCTGTTCTCTATGCAGCCTGACAAGTCCCTTAAACCGGATGGATTCCCTTCGTATTTCTTCCAAGCATTTTGGGACTTGATCGAGCCTGAGGTGTGTGCTATAGTTAGAGATATTCAGTCTTCCAAGGCCATTCCCCGAGGGATCAACTCAACCTTCATTTCCCTGGTCCCCAAAGTTCAAGCCTCCAAATCTCTATCTGACTTTCGCCCTA
This sequence comes from Wollemia nobilis, assembly GCA_028583015.1. Lineage (NCBI taxonomy): Eukaryota > Viridiplantae > Streptophyta > Pinopsida > Araucariales > Araucariaceae > Wollemia > Wollemia nobilis. The sequence goes on from JAQPPZ010002499.1 coordinate 10,876,704, forward strand.
TCAGCCTCTACAATGTCCTTTACAAAATCCTAACCAAAGCTCTAGCTAACAGGCTCAAGGGGATCCTCCCCCTCATCATCGATCCCTGCCAAGGTAGCTCTATCAAAGGGAGAGTCATTACAGATGGAGTGATCACCATCCATGAGGCCCTACATTCCACCACCTTGGCCAAGAAACCAACTTTCCTTCTCAAGCTTGACATGAACAAAGCCTTCGATAGGGTAAGCTAGGAGTTTCTCATTGAGGTCCTCCTTAAATTTGGCTTCCACCCAACCTGGGTTGACCTAATCAAAAGGTGCATATCCTCTCCGTGGTTCTCCATCTTAGTCAATGGGTCCCCTGTTGGGTTCTTCCCTAGCTCCAGAGGCCTGAGGCAGGGAGATCCCCTATCCCTAATTTTGTTCATCATCCTAGTCGAGGCTCTAGGGAGGACCATTGCAAGTGTTGGTAGGAGAGGGCTCATCTCAGGGATCAAAACTACCTCTGGTCTCAATCCAGTTACCCACCAATAGTTCGTTGATGACACTATCTTGGCCACTTCAGCTTTCATTGCCCAGGCCAAGACCATTAAGCATATTCTTTGCCTTTATGAGAATGTTGCAGGCCAGAAGGTCAACCTCCTCAAAAGCAAAATCTACTTCATCAACACCCCCTAGACCAGGAAAATTAAGATTGCACGGATCCTTGGGTGCTCCCCGGAGGTTCTCCCCACTTCCTACCTTGGGCTTCCCCTATTCTCTAGTAATCCCACTAGACCTATGTGGAATAATGTCATTGAAAGGATCCAAAAAAAGTTGGCCTCTTGGAAAGGTCACCTCCTCTCCCAGGTAACCAAGGCCACCCTCACTTTGGCCTACCTTCAGAGTATCCCAGTTTATTTCATGTCTATCTTCAGAATCCCAGCCTCTGTGAGTGCCAAGATAGAGCAAATCCAAAAGAGGTTCCTCTAGTCTGGGAGTGAGGATAAGAAGAGGATCCCCTTGGTGGCCTGGGACTTGGTCTATCACAGCAAGAGTGAAGGAGGCATCGAGCTCAGAAAAGTATCCCAAATGAACCTCGCTCTCCTAGCCAAGCATGCATGGAAGGTTTACACCAGCAACGAGGCCGAGTGGGTTCAGATAGTCAAAAAGAAATACTTGCAAAACCATCATTTTTTAAGTGATCAAGGACCCCAGAATGGTTCAACATTTTGGAAATCCATCACCTAGACCAGAAGTCTCATTTAGAAAGGTAGTAGATGGATCTTGGGGAATGGGAGCACCATCGACTTCTGGCATGATAGATGGCTTCAAGAAGAACCTCTGAGCGAGGACAGGGAGTTGGGGGTTCTAAAACCATCCACTAACGTCAACATGGGAAGCAAGGTTGCAAACTTTATCACCAGTCTCAATGGAAAGCCCAAGTGGAGACCCATCGACGAGGGCAACTTCCCTCACCAAGTTGTTGGCCTCTCCAGCTTACTCAATGCAGTCACCATTCCAATGGGAGAGGTGGAGGATAGGCCCATATGGAGAGGAACTGATGAAGGGTCCTTCTCTGTAAAGTTAGCTTACACCTTCCAAGAGCCGGCACAGGTGGCAACCATCCCTTTCAACCTCATTTGGAGGAAGAAACTCATCCCCAAAATTAGTTTCTTCTCTTGGACAGCCATCCAGAACAAGATCCTCACGCTTGAGAATCTGGCCAAAAGAGGTTTCATGATCCCCAACCATTGCTACCTATGCCTTTCAAGTTGGGAATCAATGAATCACCTTTTCACCAACTATGCCTTCTCTTTCGTAGCCCTCGACCACTTGCTCAAATCCTTTCACATTCAGTGGGTTCAGCCCAATTCCATTATTGACCTATTCTCCCAGTGGTCGAACCCATTTAGCCATCCCAAGCTCCGCTCCCTTTGGTCCTTCTACCTCCACCATTTGATCTGGAAAATCTGGTTAGAGTGCAACAACAGGGCCTTTTCATCCTCCCCTAGGGATCCCATAGTTGTGGCTTCCAAATCCATTGCCTATGCTATCAAAAACATCTAGCTCATCCCCTGTTCCCTGGCCCCTTCCCAGGATCTTGAGTGAGCCCTTTTTAAATCCCTTGGTATTCCTGATGAAGACCCTGGAGCTCAGCCAAGGCCCAACCCCAGAGTCAATCTCAAGTGGATGCCACCTCTAGAAGGGTGGGTCAAGCTAAACTTTGATGGAGCCTCCAAGGGAAATCCTGGGCTTGCAGGGGTAGGAGGTGTCATCCGAGACCATGAAGGCACCATAATCCTTGCGTATGCTGAATTCCTTGGGCCTCAGACCAACAATTTTATGGAGGCCATGGCTCTGTGGTGAGGCCTTGTCCTACTTTAGGAGGACCCCAGAAGGGCCATCATTGAAGGTGATTCCCTAAACATAATCAACTACATGACGAGTAACAAGACTCCATCCTAGAAAGTCTTCAACACCATCCAGGAGTCCAGGAAAATATTTTGAGGCCTCCCATAGATGACCATCCGACACAATTTCAGGGAGGCTAATCAACTAGCTGATCTCATGGCCAACCTGGAAGCCATGTCAACCAACCTCAGAATATGGAGAGAGAACTTTCCCAAAGAAATATTTGATGCAGCAAGTCGGGAAAGAAGTAAATTTCAAGATGGTAGGTCCCAAGGATTTGAAGCTTGAAACAATGCTAAGTGCAGGGACTTTTCTCACCATGGGCGGGCTTGCTAGACCTTTGCCCTAGTTTGCAGGTAAATGCCACGTGTGGACCAATTATGTTATCAGGTTCACGTTCTTGGGTGGCAAATCGTGGGGAAACTAGCACACTCCCCACTCGGCTAAATTAAGACGCCATCCAAAATTCAAAACCATCGGCACGTGGACCTCCCAAGCTACTAGGCTCGAAGTTATTAGTGCCAGGCACTCTTCTTGCTACGTGGCGGAGAACCACAAGTTGGGAAGGCGATTCTGCCCCTACCCCGCTAATCATGGTGCATTTTCCTTGGCCCTTGCTTCCTCCCCAAGTTGTCATTTGCTTTTCCCAACAATCTCCCCTTCCCCTCGTAGATTTGTTTCTGGAAACTTCCCTGGCCCCACGCATGACTTTTGATCTTTCGTATCTTGCACCGGTCGAGGTTGATCTGGCCATGGTTGGGAATGATTGTTCGCACTCATCCAATCTCCTCCGAGGGGCATCCCATGCCTCCCATCGCTATTTCATCCAATCCGCTCCCACTGCTGGCAGCCTCCTCCACTCGTCCCATCACCATTTAACCAACCTTGACCTCAATATTTTTGCCTGTTCTTCATCTAGTTTCCCTACTTCGGCTCTGTTGGTCTCCCCCATCGGCCCCCTCTACCTCCCATCTCCCTATTTTTGCCCCTATCCCCCTCCTAAAAGCATGGCCTTTGTTGAGCCCACCCAGCTAAATCTTGACCCTACTGCTAAGGTCTTTATGGATGCCAAGGGGTTTACCCCTTTCCTGATGAAATTCTTTGAAGCCGAAGATCATATTACCAGAGATTTTGTTTCCTCATGGAACCAGGGTGAGGTCACAGTCCAAGGGGTCCACTTCAAGGTGACAATTGATATGCTCATGGAGATCACCGACTTCCCACTGTCTGGGCGCTTTATCAGGCATGATAAGCATAATTGGGAAGAGGAGACAGATCAATTCCCTGACAAAGGGAAGTGTTTGGGCTGGGACAAGTCCACCTTGCATGTGTCGTCCCTCCCAGCCCCCTAGAACATCGTCGTAGTCCCCATAATGCAATTTGTTACGTGTGATGACCCGAGAAGCCGTTGCGAAGCTTTCACCTAGCTTTCGTCAACCATCTCCGGGATGGTAAGCCAGTTTGTGTTCCCGACTACCTATTGTATTCCCTTTCCCTAACCATTGAAAAGTGCCAAAAGTCAGGTGGGAAGCCACTGCACTAGCACCTTTTAGCTATTATCTTTAGACATGCCTTAGCCAACAGGCCTCCAGTTCACAACATCAAACCGGTTTCTGCTAGTCCCCCTGATGAGCCTCCTCCGTCACCCAATAACCCTGGTGAGTCCCCTGGTGGCCCTGGTCCAGTTGGGGGGCGGACCAAGGGTTCCCCTCTCAAGAGCGCACGATAGAAGAAATGAGCAACGGTATCTAATACCCCCCGATGGGCAGATCTTTGGCCAGGCTTTAAAAACCTAAGGTGGAGCCATCTTCATCCTCCACCCACGTCATTTTTGACTCCGTGAGTGACAGGGAGGATCAGAGCTCCCAGATGCTACTGGAGCTAGTGGCGTCCACCATCTGCACCTCGATCAAGTACCTGGAGGAGGCCTCCAAGATGCTGACCCGCTATGTTGCGAAGAAAAAGGAAGATGGCAAAAACTGACAGAAGTGGGACCCTCTTCCCAGGGCGATGGCATGAAGGTTGGTTTCGGTTTGCTGGTAAAAAATTTTTTTGTGTCAGTGGTCAAGTGGGAATTTTGAATCTATTTCAACAAGTTGTTGGGGTTTACCCCTGTCTGAAGGAAACCGGTTTCTTAGTGGTGGTTTTTCTGTTTACTGTTTGTTTTCTTTTCCTGTTGATTCCCTATTTTAGTGATCTTCCCTCTAGGTCATTGAGGGTTTTTGGAGTGGGTGGTAGCACTTTTTTGAAAATGTTGGTTCTACGTACGGCGGTTTAGCCCTGATTGTAATAAGGTTTTGGGTTCCTTTCAAAACCCGGTTTGTAAATACTACTCAAATTAACAAAAACAACTAAGGAAACTTTGAAGGGTGATTGTTACTTGATAAATTAAATTAAGGAATCACAAGGATGTCTACTTCAAAGAACACATTAAATAATTATATGGAAAATGATATTAGAAAAGGAGCGAAGAAAATGCCAATATGGCTCAGAAATATGCTTGATTCAATGGATAATAATATAGAAAGTATGATTGATAATTCAAATAATTCAATAGATAATAATAGAGAAAGTATGATTAGAAGAGAAGAACCAATATGGTTTATAAAGACTTTAGAGGAATCAAAAATTGATTTAGACTCTATAAGAGCATCATCTAAAGTAGAGTGTTCAATTATTGAAATTCAGGAAGGAAAAACATCTTACAAAATATTTAGAAAAGAAAAATTGATCAATTGTGTTGTAAACCAAATAATGAAGAATCAAAGAATGGAGATGATGAAAAAAAAGTTCCTATACATAAAAATAAAGGATAATATGATTCTAAGAACAAAGGAAAAGGATAAATTCTTATACAAGAATTTTATGACTATGAAAGAGCTTAAGAAACCTATAATTGTGAAGCTACAAATACTAAAATATGCTAACTATTCATTTGATCAAGTATACAGAAAGGTAGAAGATTGGAGAAGGTAGAAAATACTACATCATCAATTACTTCAGCATCAGTACAATCAACCTCAATTACAATACAAAGAAGAAAATCAAAAGGGGCACTTAGCCCAAGAGATACAAGAACTAGAAGATACTACATAAGAACATGAAGCCAAAGCATTTTCAGAAAATATAGTATTTTATGAAAATACTAATTAGAATACAAACATGAAGCTTGAAAAAGGAAGCAGCAAAGAAGAAGAATACAGATTCAAAAAAGAAGATGAAGATCCATATTGAAGATTAAAGTCTTCAATAACCAAATAATGTAATACGAGGAGGTGTTGGAGAATATTACATTATTTGGTACATGTCTAGATTATGATTTACTTTATGCAATGGAATAAATGCACAATAATGTGCAATTATGTAAATGTGCATGTTACCCACATGTACATGAGTCCTTTAGAATAGGAAGAACAAGTGTCCTAGTTAGGTATGCATGTGTACATATGTCTATCATGCATAGGAAGATGAAGAGTCATAGGAAGAGTGAAGGCCAAGAAACACCATATGAAGAGTCACATTCCATCCTATATATAGATGTGCAATTGTAATAGTGGTGCATCACAAAGGGAAGATCAAGATATGGAACATCACCCATGGATCAATGGAAGGTGATGTAATATGATGTATTTGAGGTCGTTAATTCAATAAGAGTTTATTGTATTTTTTCAGCATTTGCCATTAGCAATATTAGAGTTATTTCATATTCTAAATATAAGCTTATTTGCTTAGCATTATTATTTTCTTCATATTGATTTGAGTATTATTGATTTAGTGGCCATATTATTGAGTGGTTATTCATCAAAAGCTAACACTTCTTTTTTAACTTGATTTTCATCGGCTACATTATTTTGATGTGCCTTTCTCCAAATTTGATTTTGATTGTCTAAAGATTACTTATCTTGTTGTTGGTTCATCTCTCATGAAGGAGATCCATTTTTGAATGGATTATGCCAACATTACTTCATGGTGTGACCATTTCGACCACAAATTTCACATGATTTGTGTGTAAAAATATTCCTTTTATGAGAATAATTAATTTGATTATGATATCCTTGAGAGTTGTTTCTCTATTGGAAGAATTTTGGAGGTCCTATACCTCTTATAAATGGTTACTTATCTATATTATTTGTAGGAAGTAATAGTTCTTTTTCATCTCTTTTTCAATGTGTTTACATAGGTTTTTATGAGAGGTCTTGGTCCCCTCATACTGAGTGGGTTTGAACCTTGGATCTCTCAAAGAGAGGTGAAAGCCCTTACCACTACAGTAAGCTTATAGGTATATTTATTCTTCGTCTATTGTATGTGAGGCCTCTACTTTTTTAAGTAGGTTCACCAACTTTTCAAGGTTTGGTGTTTGTTTAGTGATATTTAATGTTGTCGCAAAAACATTGTATTTTAATGGGAGAGATTTCAAAATAATTAGAATTAATGTTTCATTAAATACTTGATTTCCCAATACTTGTAATGATGCTCGTAAATAAACAATTCTTCTCATGAAATATTCTAGTTTCTCTCCACTCTTCATCTTCAAGCAATGGAGTTAGCTCTCAAGAAAGAAAAATGGATTTTGTTTATTTGCTTCAAAGATTATTTGTAGCTTCTCCCATGCATCTTTGGTCGTGGTTGAATCTCGAATGTATGCTTGAACCTCATTTTCTAATTTGAACAAGATGATTAATCTTGCCTTTTTGTCTATCTTGTCAAACTTTATCTGATCTTTATTTTCTTCTTCAAGACGGGTAATAGATCTATCTACAACTTGTCATACTTCTTCAAACTCAAGCCATGTTCTGAGTTTGGTTTTCTAGGTAGCATAATTATTCCTCCATAATATTTGGGAATCGAGCAATAAGAACTTAAGTGCTCCACTAGCCATAGTAAAATTATATAAAATTAATCAAGTGGTATTAGCTCAACCGATTAGATTCCTTAACATTTCAAGAAGGAGATCCAAGTTTGAATCTTTCCAAATGATACATGGATAATATCCAAGCATTGTTGTAATACCATTATGTAGTGATGATGTAATACGGCTAGGTTCTGATTCAATCCCATTTAACCCATTAAAATTTTTAAAAAACATACAAAATTGAATATTTTTCTTTCATTAAATCATCCTCAAAAAATGCTTTTTGACAAGTATATATAAGCTTATTTCTTTCTTCAAAAATACAAATGAGATATTATTTTTTGAGGAAAAAATATAAGGGTTATCTTTTTCTTTTAGAATATTCTTATTTAAAATATATTCACCATTCCTTTTCTCTTACAAACATTCAATGGAGAAAAGTGTAATTTATGCAATGCTTTTTCTTACCCGCTTATCAATTTGGTATTATCTTCTTGTAAAACTCCTTTGCACAGTTTTAATTTTAATTTTTGAGGATTTTATATTGCTATGCCTGTACCTTTTTAGAATTTGATCTATGCATTGGTGTAACCTTTTGACTTTTTCATATTTTTGATTGCACAATGATTTCATAGTCAATCCTTCTTTCTCAAAGTCACCATCTTGAAATGATTTTTTTTTATTTTGCTAATGAGTATTTCAGTCATTGGATAAAATGTGAACATCATCTTTGGATATTTGCTTACGCATTTTCTTCATGCCTTGAAAAAGTATTTGTATTCTTCTTCATTCTAAAGGTACCTTGAGATTCTCTTTTGAAGCAAGTTTTTCTTCCTCGTCTTTCTGTCAAGTTTTTTACTCTCATGTGATTTTTCCTTTGCCTTTTGGCACCCTTTTGTAGTTCTTTGATGATTTTGTAGGCGGGTACAATCTCTGCTAAAGTATTTTAATTCTTCTTTTTTTCAAGACATCGAGAGGACTTTAGAGATTCCTCTAGATGTGATGATTAGGTTCTTTCATGTTTGACATTAGGGTTATGCATAGCTATGAATTATTGTTAATTAGAAAAAATTAGGATTTTCTAAATTTAAAATCGGCTAATCTTGGGACCTTTCACTAGGGCCCATTTACCCAAAATTTTTGGGATGCAAATTTTTTTAGGGTCAACTCGCCCGATCGTGATAATAATATTTTTTTTATTATTTTAATTCACTAACCACTTTCACCCAAATCCATAAACCTTTTGCCTTTAAATTATAAATAATTTTATTTTTCTTGTCAAATTTACCACTTATACCACTAGTATATATATATATACCTAACGTGACAACAATACTCATATACCCAAAAAATGACCCATAGTACTGAAAACTCTACAATGACAAAAAAATATCTAAAGCAACAAAAAAACATCTGAAACATCAAATAACAACGTATGGTGTCTACCCATAGTAGCTCGTGCCTACCTGCAATAGATAAAAGTCGAGTAGTTAACATTCATGTTCCATAGAAATTCTAGAATGATGATTTTAGTTTGTATTCACCTAATGTAGAGTGCTTGAAAATTTGAATTGGGATCTTATAGTTTCTAGGAAACACTAAGGAAGTCAGTGACCTCTTTGTCTATCAGCTTCATGATAAGTTAGGAGCCTGTAGAGAATATCGATGCCATGATCATGAACCAGTAGCCTTTGAAGGCTATCGATAGCCTCTAAAGACTCCCGATGCTATGATACGCCAATAGCCTACAAGGGCTACCGATACCATGATGAATCGATAGCTTCTATAGGCTACTGGCACTATGATTCATTGGTAGCCTGCATGGGCTACTGATACCATGAAATTTTGGTAGCCTTTGTAGGTTATCATTGTATTATGGCATCAGTAGCCTGCAGAGGCTACTAGTTCACCATGGGGTGGGTAGCCTTCAAAGGCTACCAATGCATGATTGTGGCACCAGTATTCTCTGAAGTTATCGGTGCCATAATTTACCATTAACCTGCAATTACTACTGATGGCATGCCAAGTCGATAGCCTATAGGGACTACCAACATATGAATAGATTGTTTCATTCTCTTAGCACATTCACTAATACTATGAAGTAGCATTAAACAATAGCCCTCACCTCTCTTGATTTTTGGAATTAAGTAGCATATAGATTGTTACTAAACAACTTGTCTTTCTCAAACATCTTAGTTGTGAATAATAAAATGTTGCAATTAGTTGGAACTTGAGTTAAATCTAGTTTGTTGTAATAACATCTATACAATAAGGGAATTACATTATAATAATAAGTTCTTGGGGATTCATTTTTTAGCATGAAACATATTTTCCTATACATAAACAATGACACCTACACCAAATCTAAGTAAGCAAGGCAAATCTTCTGAAAGAAAAATTATCCTAAAATACTTTAGTCAAATATCCAAATCCAAGGAGGCATCAACATCTATACAAATTCAAGGTACATATCTATCTTTTGTACAAAAGAGTAAATTTTTTTATGTAATTTCAAAAAATGATGTAGAACCCCTTTGTATGTAGAATACCCAATTCACCCTAACACGCTTCCACTTGAAGATGTTCCCCAAGAAGAGATACCTCAACCTAAAAATTTTGTTAACAATGACATTCAACAACTTAAAGATAATACTCAATATGGAACACCAACAGACAAAGAAATTGACCATTCTAACAAAATGCCAACTTTAGGAGAATCTTATAGACTTCTACTTAAAAATCTAAATGTAGAAATTTAACTAGGTGGACTATTGGAAGGACATTTAAGCTTGAATGGTCATCCAAATTCTATTTATTGAGCCAGTACATCTTGAGAACAACAATGACACACCAAAAAATTTTAGATGCATTATTTATAGTTGGAAAATAGAAAAGGATCATAACATGCAACTTAAGTTGGATACAATAGAAAAACATTATGAGAAAACTTATGTGACAGAAAAAAAAATATGATGAATAATTAAGAAAACAATTAGGTGGAAGAATGCATCAGAATGCATTCATATCAGATATGTAGAATACAATGACAGAGAGATGAAATAGCAAAAAAAACTAGTTCAGAAAGGTGGAATGATTGCAGCATAAAATGAAAAATTCACAAAACAACTTTAGTGTCTAAAAGTTTACAATTTGTTGTCATATACATGATTCTTAAGAGGGGAAGGACAATGTCTGATTTTATTGATTATAAGCATTTGTTTGAGCTTGCTAATGTACAAAACCTTCCCTCTATCCATTGATCACATCGAAGTGGTTGGGAAATGGAAAAATGTCTCTCTTTCATTGATTAACAGGACTTGAGAGATAAAGTTAACAATGCAAAATTTATTTGACTTTCAATTGATGAAGTAACTGTTTTTGACAACACATCTTAGATTTGTATACATGTTTACACATTTGAAAATCATGTAAGGAGATCTTATTTTCTAGCATTACATAAAATTATGAAAAATTGTAATGCACAAAATATTTACAATATTGTTGTAACCAGCTTTAAATTGCAAGAATGTATGATACAACTATGTGTTGAGTTGATGGTGCTACTATAATGCAAGGTCACATGAATGGGCTTTGTGTTCAACTACAGATAACAATTACCCCATATTTTATCCCCATTCATTGCATGGCTCACAAAATGAATCTTGCATACACAATTATGAGCACATTTGAAAATGTTGCCAGAGTTGAACTCTTTTGTGAAATACATGCTTATTTTTCATCCAGTCCAAAAAGGTTTGCAGAGTTTTAATTTTTTGCACTTGGAGTTACTAAAGGTAAAAAGTTGTTAAAATATGTAGATACTAGATGGATTTCACTTTTCCAACCCGCATGTAGAGTTTTCAAATAATATCAATCCTTAATAGGTTTTATGAATTCTAAGAGGAGGGTAGTTGATAAGGCTAAAGATTTGTTGTTCCGAATGATAGAATTGGAGATAAGGCTAAAGATTTGTTGTTCTGAAATAAGAGACCATTTTCAAAGAGATGATTTTCCTGAGGTCATGGCTATGGTTAACCCCATGTTTTAGGATCCATCTATTGACCAAAATATTACAATTGAATTATTCATTAAATATATGCATACCATAATTACACATTTTTAAAAATATGTGGAAGTTAATGGTATAAAGATCAATGGTATTATCAATAAAGAACATTTGACAAATCAATCAACTCATTTCAAATAAAAATTGGTTGATCAAGTTTCTCATTTGACTACTTTGCATGAAGCAGGTTCAATTACACACTTGTGAATTATATTATAGTAGTGTTTTGCAGTATACCATGAGTGAATATTTCCTCTTATATGAATTATGTCAAACAAATATTTTGGGATCAGTAGAAGATAAAAGGGTATTTAGTGCATTATATTTTGTGAAATAAAAAGTTCATAACAGGTTGGATAAAAATTTAGAACATTGTTTGAGAATATATGTATCAACATATGAAGTGGATAATTTTCCTTACAAAATAGCATTGGCATACTAGAAATCTCTTGCAGATAGATTAAGTATCACTAACATTCATTTTTACATAATGTTGACTTTGGATGGGATGAGAACTATCTGTTTCAACTTCCATTATTTTATTCGTGATTGTCCATACTTATATTTTAGCAATAATGATTTATTATGGAATATTGATTTTATCAATAATTATGTTGGTGAATTTTTACGAAATGTTGATTTTCACATTGTATATTATTGTGTTCTTAATAAAATGATGTAACTTATATCATAGTCTTCATATAGAAAATTTTTAATTACATTTGATAGATTTTTATTGCCATGATTGACAATTGTAAATATTGGTTATTTACTTGTTAAATCTATTTTATGATTAAATTACATTGCAAGTTTGAGTAGAAAGAAATAAACCATTCAGGATTCTTTTAAAATATCGATAAATAGAATAGGAAGATAGATTGATTTATTATATAAATCATTCAACATTGATTTAAAAAATACTGATCATTCAACCTTACATAAAAACAAAAAAAAAAAAGAATCATATTTGCAAAAGTTTTTTTTATTAATATAAATAACGTCTCATTACATAATTCTTACAAAATTAGTGACCTATAAGTCCACTTAGACACTATTCTGCTACATGGTTGGAACTAGTTTCTATCTCTAATGGATGTTGAGGATCTGCAGACACTGTTTGCAAAGGAGGATCGAATTTCGTTAATGGAGGATCTTCAAAAGTTGTCTCCAAGATATGATTTGGCACATTAAACTACTGCATAGCAGTTGTTGGTAATGTACCAGCTCTAATCAAGCTCTCCGTAGTATCCTAAAAGCTCTTTATCAATGCCCTTTCTTCTTTAGCATGATCTTCTTTACATGTTAAGACCAATTATTTTTCTTTGAGCTTTAGCAAAAATTTTGGATCAATCTTATGTTCCATAATAATCCTCCTAAAATAATTATTCTCTGCAATGACGATGCCTAGTCTCTCTTTTAGCTTTATGGCGCTACGTAGATTCTTAATCACCATCTCCAAAAACACTTGCAGACTGTCCACTTGATTCTTCACATTCTCAAAGTTTGACTACAAAATAGAAAAGAAAAAATTATTAGTTTCAAATATTATTACAAATAAATCTAATGATAAACAATAATTACTATAACTTACCATTGCTATTACTTTTGCTGCCTCTACAACTTTAACATTTTTCTTATCTTTAGCCCATTGATTGTAATAGGCTTGGGCTTCAACATTTAAATTCTCTACTCTATTTAAAATAATATCTAAAATTTCATCATCATGTAAATTTCTACTCTTCACATTTCTAGATTTAGCTTGATTTAACAAAGCATCAAGATTTTCTGGTTCATGTTCAACCAAAGAAAATAAATTCTCTCTTTTATCAAAAATTTTGTATCGCGCACTTATTTCTTCAATAATAATTTTTTTGTCATACTTTTAGTCTCTCAATTTAGGTACATTTGTTAGGACCATGTCTTTTATGGTCATCTCGGTACTATCAGACAAAAGAAGTTTTGATGAAAAATCTAATTTTTCATCATCAAAAAGAGGAACATCACCACCGGTATGATGAGGGGACCTCCCACTAGTTGTTGGTACCTTTGTATCATTTGTTTAATTTTGTGGTCTTTGCAGCATGTCATAATATTTGAAATATTGAGGAGCGTTGCCTTAAAAAAGATAATCCTCTTCAATAGGTGCTTCCTCCATGTATGTGAGACCACGTACATTAGAAATATTCTCAATGGAAAGATCGTGAAGACCTAAAAGAGTCAGGATTTGTGGTATTCCTCATCTCCTTGTGACAAATAATTGTTTTCCAACCATACGTTGACCCCTCATTTTGGTTAGCATGGTGGAGGCGGTGGGGGCATAATTTATTTTATGGTATGAGGTGTTCGAACCAATATTGCTAAAAAAAGAATTAGTAAATTTGTTGATAAATGATAAAAAAAATTAATTTAAAAATCTAACTAGTTACACATACCAGATTAAGATGTCGATCCTGAATCTGTTGGATTGTTGATTTGCTGCCCTAAAAACAAAAATCAAAAAAATAAATAAAGCGATATAAAAATTACCTAAAACTTTTGAATCAAATCACACTAACAATAAATTTCACTTAAAGTTATGAAAGAGAAACATTACTTGTTGAGGGGTCATGCTGGGAAACTTCATCTTCAAGATCTATTTGTACTCTTGGTGCAACTCTTGATGCAACTGCATGAGGAGTAGACAATGTGGCTAGATGAGTAGTATAAGATGCATGTGAACAAATTGCAGGAGATGCATGTGAATGAATGGCAAGAGATGAAAGTGAACAAATAGCAGGAGATGTAGTCATAGAGGTCTTCAAACATTTAGACTTTTGAAAATATAGGGGTTGATCTGATTCATATGGACCTTCAACTCCTATTTTCTCTAGAAGAATTTCCCTAATTGTAGCCTCTCTTTTATATGAGGTTGAAGAATCTTTTTTCTGCATTCACATATAAGTCAAAATTTAATTTAGTAAAAAAATATTTTTTAAAACAATAAAAATAAGTTTTACTGAAAATTATTATTTACCTACAAGTCTTTATCTGTCAAGCCAATTGACATCTTTTTTGGGTGGAGAAAGGTTGGAACCAAGGAATTTTGAACATTTAAATAGAATTGGTGGTACAAAGAGTATTGTCAACATTTGATTTGGCAACAGTTCATTTTTAATTTTGTTCGAAAGGTATGTGCACCAATTGAAATTTTCATTACCGAGGCAACAAACCAAGTACCTAGCCCCCACAATGGAATTTCTTTTGACTTTCCTTAAAAACTAATGCAGGCTTGGAAGAACTCGATCACTTCTCGAAGGAAAATATTGTTATCATATTTTAAGGTGAGACCCCTCCTGGATGGATTTGTATGAATTACAAAAAAGAACATTAAATTAATAACTTAAAGAATGGATGAGTCTCAAGCCTAAATAATTGCGTTAGTAGGGAGAAACAAAAATTTCATAGCGTGGTCCAATGTCAAAATTAAAAAATTGGAAGCAGAGAATTCAGGGATATTAGCATCGTAACATGGTTCAATGAATTTGTTTTCTAAATTCCCTTGAGATTTTTAGATGTATCAGAAAAGTAGGTAAAATTTCCAAAAAATATTTAACCATAACACAAAAATGTTTCAAGGGGTGATAGCATATTTTCAATCCCTCCTCTACATGGGTTGCTTAAAACTTAATTCATAAACATATTGTGATCTATTCTTTCTATTAATATTCCAAATCATGCAACTTCAAGATTGATAAAATTTGAATGGAGCCTAAAACCCTCTCCATGGCACCAATCTAAAAATTATTCAGTGTGGCAACTACCATTTGCAAAGATCTAACAGTTGAGATGCCCTATCTACATAAAATTAAATATGAAATACAACCTATCTACACTCCCATGGCATGGTTCTGACAACAATAGAGGATAAACTTTCATTTTTATTCCCTTAAATAGCTAAATGTGATTGTGAAAATTGGGACAGTCACACCTAAGGATCTAGTTTGATGCGGTGATATAACACACACCTAGGGTTTTTTAGATCCTAATATTATTTTAGAGTCCTAAGACATTATTATGAAGATGCAAAGATGTAAGTGCAAACACGATGTAGAAATACAAGGTCCTATGCTACGTGATTCTTTACTTTGAATGCTTCAAAAAAATATTTTTTTTTTTTAAGCAAAGGTTTAAGAGGACATCCAAAAAAACATGCATATTGTTTTTATTATCTAATGTAGTAAGAAAATCAATATTTTTCTTATTTTTTATTTGTCAAAGAAACGATAAATATGATGAAATTACACTATAATATTGATGAATAAACCTTTAATCTTATGCCTAATGCAAGGATTAATGCCTATAACCCTCTTATAATCCTCCTCCTCCAATTAACATCTGGGATACGAGTCCTAAGAACGTACCTAACAACAATTTTGAAGGCAGATCGTAATTCTCCTTGAGGTAGTTTTTCTCTTTATCGATTAAAGAGAACTTGGATGTGACCATTGGATAACCCCTGTGTGGGAGCCCAATCAATCTCTCAATATTTGGAGGATTCACTATGAAGGACAGAGTCTTGTTGTTATCAACGTCAATCCCAAAGACAACTATGTCACTGTTGTAACATATGATAATCTTTAGGAGTAAATTTGTGCTTGTGTTAAACTACGACATTGACACCAATCCAAAAAGACCTAAATTTTTCATCCATGTATGGTCGTATCTAGGTGTGGTGAGAATATTTGATATTTTTGTGCAATACTAGTGCTTGAATTAAACTTTTTATGTGCCAGGGGAGGCTGAGGTGGTGGTTGTTTCAATAGATCAAGCATTTGGAAGGGCTTGGGAGGCTCTAGAATACTTTGAGAATGTAATTGTAAAGTTGAAAATGAGAATATTTTGATCTTTTATAGATAATCTGGAGCCATGCATGTTGACACATATCGTAAATAAGCCAAAATTTAATATGTGGTGATGTTAGGATCCCTTGATATGTTGATAGCCAATGCAGGCTACTGACTCCACTTACACTTTAATAGCCTCAGTTAGCTACTAGTACCACTGAAGAGTTGGTAGCTGACCCCACACAAATGTTGATAGCCTCAGTTGGCTACTAGCCCCACTTAAAAGCAGTAGCCTATAGAGGCTATCGGTACCACACATACATTGGTATCCTCTATCGGGTATTGATGCCACTAAAAATCTGGTAGCCAATAAAGGCTATCAGTGCCACAATACTTTGGTAGTCTTTTTTGGCTACCAAAACTAGTGATAATTCGATAGCCTTTATAGGCTACTGTACCCACACATACGTTAGTAGCCTCTACTAGCTATCAATCCCACTGACACTCAAGTAGCCTCACAGGCTATCGAAGCCAAACATACACCAGTAGCCTTTGTTGGCTATCGGCTCCACTGACACTTTGGTAGGCTCACACAAGCTACCAAAATATAAAATTATCTTATCTATAGCCTTTTACCCTGAGAGCCTAATAATCTAGTAACCTCTACTGGCTACCATCTCCATTAAGACTCTGGTAGCCTTAACAGGCTACCAGAGCCACACATACATTGGTAGCCTTTGCTAGCTACTAGCTCCACTGATACTACGGTGGCCTCATAGGCTACTAACGTATGAAATTGTCTTATTGGTAGTCTTTTAATGTTTTTTAATATTTTTTCCAAATAATAACAATAATTCGCCCTATTATTATAATTTTTGGTGGAAACAAAATACAATTCACCATGTCTCCTACATGAATTTGACCAAAATTCGCCTGGGTTTCAAAATTGATTTGCCTTTTATTTATAATTATATTTTGGGTCCGATCCCTTATGCATAACCCTATTTGATGTCTTTGGATGATCATGTAACTTCTTACTGTTGGCAATTTTGGGTACTTTGGGTACATTGCCTTTGCTCAAGTGTATAAGTTGTCATTGATGTCAAAAGGCATTTTTGTGTTGATATCAAAAAGAGTGTGATGTCAAAAATATCTTGAGAAGCTTCATAATGTTAAAGGGTTTTTATTAAAACCATGGTGACAATTTTTCTTAAAACCAGTTGGACTCATTAAGGGTTTTTATTAAAACCAAGCTTAACTTAATGCAAAGGTTTTTTCTTGAAAAACCTTGAAGGTCCATGTTTATTATTAATAATTAAATTAACTCAAACCTTTGACAAAGGTCTAAGTTTAATTTATTATTAATAAAATAATAATTATTATTATTTTAATTATTATTAAAGGGTCTTTTAACCCTTAAGCGACGCAGATAAAGAATTCATTCGCCGACGTGTTGCCATCGTTGGAGGAGCGCCGACGTCAAACAATTAAGGAGAAATGGCTATATAAGTGGGGATGATTTTCTAAAGTAATGGTACCTTCGATCGATGCAATTTCGTAGCTCTGTGTCCTCCGTAAAAGCGATGTTTTTCGTTGTATTTCGTTGTCCATCCATATAGAATTGCTCAAGATTTTCTTGCGCTTGACGTCCGGCAGATTGCGTTTCTCTGACATTTGATAAGACTGCGAACTATGTTTTCTGGGAGTTACGTTTTTGGACAGCGCTCATGATGATTGTGGTGGCTTGAGGAAAACGTTTACGTTTTCAGATCCTTGGCGATTGAAGGAAGACAACACATAGGATTACATTATATTTTTCATTGGGCACTTGTGCTCCAATGGTGGTGGTGTGTTGAGTGAAGAAGCGTTGGGCAGAGGTGCCAAGTTTGACCCATGTTGTGGGCAATTTCATTTTGGTCGTGATGCACGAGGATAGCAACAATGAAAGCGCTTTAGCATGTGTGGTGGTGTTATTCATTTTCTCCAAAGGTTGGAGAACTAAGGTTGGCCAAGTGTTGTGATAGGTTTTGAGTCCTCCTTCTTCATCAAAGTAAAGGTATGGGCAACTTCTTCCATGTATATTGTTGATGGTGTATTTTTTGAAACTGAGTTTGGAGTGAAAAGGTTGTCTACTAGGTATCTTTTGGCTAGGTGTAAATCCTATTTTCTGGATATTGAAGATTGTTTATGCATTAAAATCATTGATGAGTTTTTGGGTGAATGCATAATTCTGGTTTAGGAAGAGGAAGCATTTTTGCACTAGGGTTTATGTTAGTAAGTCTTGCTACTTGCATTGAGATGGTGAAACCCTTAGTTGGCTGTTTTGATATTGATGGTTGAGTTGCTTCCATAGAGGTTGTTTTGATCAAGTTAGTGCTTTACTTGATACATGATATTGGGCTTACTCCATTGAGTTGATTTGAGCAAGTTATTCTTTGCATTTGGTGATATTGTGTTGGTGGCTGTTTTGTTCAAATATCTTTGGAGGGAAAAGGATTTCTACTTGTTTCCTTTTCTTGTGATGATTGGTTGAATGCTTCAAGGTTGATGTTGAGTTGAATGGTGTTGGTTGACTAAACCTTGTTTGATGAGCATTGTTGTTGAAACCCTAATTGATGGTGAAAAGAACATGAGTATCATTGTTATGTGATTCTTTGCATAGTTGGCAATTGTTGGGTTGTTTCATGTTCTTGAAAGAAAACATCTCTATCCTATCCATTTGAGATATTGAGTTGAGTTTTCAGATTTGAGATTGAGATTGAGCTGAGTTGATTTGAGTTGAGTTTTGAGATTGGGATTTGAGTATAGAACATATTGAGTCTCTAACAATTCTCTTTATGCTTCTATGAGTTTGACAAATCACATTGGGTCTCTAACAATTCACTTTGTGATTTCATACTAAGAAAGTTTTTCTTGGTGAGCTTGCTGAGTTTTTGGACAGTTCTAGGTTTTGTGGGGACTTTTGAGATTGGTTTTGGACAGTTTCGATGGGGACTTGTGAGCAAATTTTGGACAGGTCCTAGCGAAGGACTTGTGAGCTGAGTTTGATAGTTCTATCAGAGAACTTGAGGACAGAGGTGCATTGGTTCTTTGAGAAGAACCTGAGGACAGATTTGGCAAGTCTTTGAGAAGGCTTGTGTGCAGAGGATTGATTTGTTCAAGAGTTGGACAGATCTGATAGACAGAGGAAGACTTGTACTAGACCGATTGACTGTGTTTGGTACAGGTTGTTGAGCTACTGTGGACGTGATCATAGAAGGTAGAGGTCTCTTAGGCTAAGCATTGAGGACAGGAGGTCTTCGGTGGAAAGGAGTTCCACGTGTTGGCAAGAGGTAGAGGCAGTTGATCTTCTGAGGGATCATTTCCAGAGTAGAGGGGAAGGTATCTCCTTTGAGCAGAGGCTCATAAATTTAGATAGAGGGGAAGGTATCTCCTTTGAGCAGAGGCTCATAAATTTAGATTGGGGGAAGGTATCTCCTTTGGGTCGAGGCTCATAAACATTGTAATTGGGAAGGTTTCCCAAAGAACTTTGAGATAACTTTTAGAGAAAAGTTTTGTGGACGTAGCCCGACCATTCTGGGTGAACCACGTTAAAATTGGTGTCACTTTGTGGATGATATTGTGCATTGCTTTGATATTGCTTTGGGTATATTGCTTTACTATTTTGAAGTATAAAGGAAAAAGTAAAAAGAGATCTTATACTTGTTCACCCCCCTCTCAGTATAAGCTTGTGTTCTTCAATTGGTATCAAAGCGGGTGCCTTCGAAAAGTTTAACAACTTGAAGGAAAAGCTAGTAAAGAACACAATGGATCATTCAAGTGGCAATGAAGCACCTATTCTTGATGGGTCAGATTTTGGTCTTTGGAGTGCAAGGATGAAGGTTCATCTAATGGCACTTGGGAATGAGGTATGGGAAGTGATTGAAGATGAGTACACTATTCCTGTACATGGTCCTAATACTAAAGAAGAAAGGCTCCTACATCACAGCAATTCAAAAGCAATGAATGCAATCCTGAAAGGCTTACGGAAAGCAGATCTCACCAAAGTGATTCACTGCAAGACAACTAGTGAAATGTGGAAACAAGTTGAAGGTGGTTCATACAAGTGATACAAATGTCAGAAAGGCCAAGTTGAGACACTTCAAAGGTATGTTTGAACAACTCAAGATGAATGATGATGAAAATATTAGTGACTACATGCTTCGTATGGATGAGGTTGTTAACTCCATGAAAGACTTAGGTCTTGAGCTTGCTGAAAATGATGTTTGTGATAAGATTTTAAGATCTCTTCCTAATAGATTTAGTGAAAATATTTCTGCTATTGAGGAAGCTAAAGATTTGGATAAGTTGAAAAAGGATGAGCTCCATAGTATACTTGCAGCATTTGAGTTGAGAACTCAAGTGAAGGTTGATGTCAAGAAAGAGGCGACTTTCAAGGCTACCAAGAATTCCAAGGGTAAACAACTTCAAGATAGTGATGAGTCTTCTAGTGATGAAGAGGCATATTACAGCAAGAAAGGCAAGTTCTCTAGAAAGCACAAAAGTATGAAAAATATAAGATGTTTCAATTGTGGAAAGTTTGGTCATTATGCTACTGATCTGTACTTGTTCCCAAGAATGAAAGTGATGAAGATAAACAGGATTCTAAGAGCAAGGATTCTGAAAAGCACAAGCATCACAGGAAGATCAAAGATGAGCACAACAATCAAGGAAAGAGGTATTCTCACAAGCACAAGAAGAGTTTCTACCTAGACAAAGCAAGTAAGTGTTCTAGTAGTGATAGTGAAAGTTCTTCAAGTGATAATGAAAATGAGATGTTGTTCATATCAGAAAAAGAGGAAGAACCGAAACATAGATTCATTATCATGAAATGTCTTAGATGTGGAAATTTTGGTCACCTTGAGGATGATTGCACAAATAATGATTTGGTTTCTAGTATGTATGAGGATGCTTCAGAAAACTATAAGGAAGATGCATGTATGGTTTTTGAAAAGGGTAGCACCTCTAGTGATAAGAAATCTGAAAAAGGCTTTGATGATTCAAAAAGCAATCAAATAGAAATGATCTTGAAAGTGAACTTATTAGTGCTCTTAGTGCTTTGAAAAAGGAAAGAAAGAAGAATGCTAGACTCAAGGATAAGTTAGATGAATGTTGTATGGAGAGAGATGATCTTATAGAAAGTCTTGACTTCTCTATAGCTAAGACACAAGAACTCAAGGATGAGTTAGAGTCTAAGGTTCTTGAGTATAGTGAGTTAGAACAGAAAATGGCTTCTTTGAAAGAGGAAACTAAAGAGTACAAGGATAAGCTTTACAGGTTTCAAGATAGCTCCAAAAAGGTTAAGTCACTCATCAAAGGTCAAAGAAAGACAACAGATAAAATAGGCCTTGGTTTTGTTAAGCCACACAAGGAACAAGTTGGAGAGTCTAGTAAGAGACTCCAAAAGGAAGAGAGTTCTGATGAGGAAAGTATTTCAGATCATGAGTCCTTGAATGATAGATGCACAAAAATAGAAAACAGAATTCAGAATGAGAAGAAGAAGTTTTAGGACCCAAGAGGTCAAATAAAGGAAAGTTTCAAGGCAGATGTTTTGCTTGTCACTAGTTTGGTCACATGGCTTCACATTGCATGGCTCAAGTGAAGAAGGTAAATGACAGTTTTAGAAGTGCTAGTTACTTTCAAGGGTATTGCTACTCTTGTAAATAGTTTGGGCACAAGGCAGTCTATTGCAAGGTAAATAACAAGAACAGGTTTGATCAAAACAGGTTTGGTCAGAACAGGTTTGGCCAGAATAGGTTTGGTCAAACAAGTTTGGTCGAAAGTTTGGTCAGAATAGGTTTGGTCAAAAGTTTGGTCAGAACAGGTGGATTCAAAGATCAGGTTTACCTCAGAGAAACAACATCGTCAAGTGTTTCAAGTGCAACAATGAAGGTCACATAATCAGACAGTGTAGAGCTAAAATTCTAGAATACAAGAATAGGAACAGTGGCATGATCAGGTCCAAGGATCAAGGCATGGACAAGAACAGGGATGAGAACAAGAACAAGAACAGTGACAAGAACAGGAATATGGACAAAGAGTTCAAGAGAAGGCCCGAAAAGGAAGTTATAGACGCTGATGATGATCAGTGCCTAATGGGAGTTTTACTCCCACCCCAGAATTAATCACCTCATCAGGAGGTGGGGGAGGGACTAAGCTAAGAGGCTCATTCTTAGTCCCGAGCCCCAAAGGTGGCCCTTTGCCATTGATGACAAAGGGGGAGAGATATGAGTAAGGGGGAGAGCTTCAAAGTGAAGAGGAAAGCTTCAAGTCGGGGGGAGCAAAACTTCAAAGGAAGATTCTCAGTTATGGGCACGGTTTCTCAGTTGTTAGCACAGTTGGTTTCAGTTTTGGCTTTTGAGAAGTGTTTTCAGTAAAGGTTTGCCATCAATGACAAAGGGGGAGATTGTTGGCAATTTTGGGTACTTTGGGTACATTGCCTTTGCTCAAGTGTATAAGTTGTCATTGATGTCAAAAGGCATTTTTGTGTTGATATCAAAAAGAGTGTGATGTCAAAAATATCTTGAGAAGCTTCATAATGTTAAAGGGTTTTTATTAAAACCATGGTGACAGAGGTTTTTCTTAAAACCATTTGGACTCATTAAGGGTTTTTATTAAAACCAAGCTTAACTTAATGCAAAGGTTTTTTCTTGAAAAACCTTGAAGGTCCATGTTTATTATTAATAATTAAATTAACTCAAACCTTTGACAAAGGTCTAAGTTTAATTTATTATTAATAAAATAATAATAATTATTATTTTAATTATTATTAAAGGGTCTTTTAACCCTTAAGCGACGCAGATAAAGAATTCATTCGCCGACGTGTTGCCATCGTTGGAGGAGCGCCGACGTCAAACAATTAAGGAGAAATGGCTATATAAGTGGGGATGATTTTCTAAAGTAATGGTACCTTCGATCGATGCAATTTCGTAGCTCTGTGTCCTCCGTAAAAGCGATGTTTTTCGTTGTATTTCGTTGTCCATCCATATAGAATTGCTCAAGATTTTCTTGCGCTTGACGTCCGGCAGATTGCGTTTCTCTGACATTTGATAAGACTGCGAACTATGTTTTCTGGGAGTTACGTTTTTGGACAGCGCTCATGATGATTGTGGTGGCTTGAGGAAAACGTTTACGTTTTCAGATCCTTGGTGATTGAAGGAAGACAACACATAGGATTACATTATATTTTTCATTGGGCACTTGTGCTCCAATGGTGGTGGTGTGTTGAGTGAAGAAGCGTTGGGCAGAGGTGCCAAGTTTGACCCATGTTGTGGGCAATTTCGTTTTGGTCGTGATGCACGAGGATAGCAACAATGAAAGCGCTTTAGCATGTGTGGTGGTGTTATTCATTTTCTCCAAAGGTTGGAGAACTAAGGTTGGCCAAGTGTTGTGATAGGTTTTGAGTCCTCCTTCTTCATCAAAGTAAAGGTATGGGCAACTTCTTCCATGTATATTGTTGATGGTGTATTTTCTGAAACTGAGTTTGGAGTGAAAAGGTTGTCTACTAGGTATTTTTGTTGGTGTAAATCCTATTTTCTGGATATTGAAGATTGTTTATGCATTAAAATCATTGATGAGTTTTTGGGTGAATGCATAATTCTGGTTGAGGAAGAGGAAGCATTTTTGCACTAGGGTTTATGTTAGTAAGTCTTGCTACTTGCATTGAGATGGTGAAACCCTTAGTTGGCTGTTTTGATATTGATGGTTGAGTTGCTTCCATAGAGGTTGTTTTGATCAAGTTAGTGCTTTACTTGATACATGATATTGGGCTTACTCCATTGAGTTGATTTGAGCAAGTTATTCTTTGCATTTGGTGATATTGTGTTGGTGGTTGTTTTGTTCAAATATCTTTGGAGGGAAAAGGATTTCTACTTGTTTCCTTTTCTTGTGATGATTGGTTGAATGCTTCAAGGTTGATGTTGAGTTGAATGGTGTTGGTTGACTAAACCTTGTTTGATGAGCATTGTTGTTGAAACCCTAATTGATGGTGAAAAGAACATGAGTATCATTGTTATGTGATTCTTTGCATAGTTGGCAATTGTTGGGTTGTTTCATGTTCTTGAAAGAAAACATTTCTATCCTATCCATTTCAGATATTGAGTTGAGTTTTCAGATGTGAGATTGAGATTGAGCTGAGTTGATTTGAGTTGAGTTTTGAGATTGGGATTTGAGTATAGAACATATTGAGTCTCTAACAATTCTCTTTATGCTTCTATGAGTTTGAAAAATCACATTGGGTCTCTAACAATTCACTTTGTGATTTCATACTAAGAAAGTTTTTCTTGGTGAGCTTGCTGAGGTTTTTGAGAGGTTCGGGGGGGGTTGGGGGGGGTTTTGGGGGGGTGGGGGGGGGGGGGGGGGGGGGGACTTGTGAGCAGATTTGGACAGGTCCTAGCAGAGGACTTGTGAGCTGAGTTTGATAGTTCTATCAGAGAACTTGAGGACAGAGGTGCATTGGTTCTTTGAGAAGAACCTGAGGACAGATTTGGCAAGTCTTTGAGAAGGCTTGTGTGTAGAGGATTGATTTGTTCAAGAGTTGGACAGATCTGACAGACAGAGGAAGACTTGTACTAGATCGACTGACTGTGTTTGGTACAGGTTGCTTGAGCTGCTGTGGACGTGATCATAGAAGGCAGAGGTCTCTTAGGCTAAGCATTGAGGACAGGAGGTCTTCGATGGAAAGGAGTTCCACGTGTCTGGCAAGAGGTAGAGGCGGTTGATCTTCTGAGGGATCATTTCCAGAGCAGAGGGGAAGGTATCTCCTTTGAGCGAGAGGCTCATAAATTTAGATAGAGGGGAAGGTATCTCCTTTGAGCAGAGGCTCATAAATTCAGATTGGGGGAAGGTATCTCCTTTGGGCCGAGGCTCATAAACATTGTAATTGGGAAGGTTTCCCAAAGAACTTTGAGATAACTTTTAGAGAAAAGTTTTGTGGACGTAGCCTGACCATTCGGGTGAACCACGTTAAAATTGGTGTCACTTTGTGGATGATATTGTGCATTGTTTTGATATTGCTTTGGGTATATTGCTTTACTATTTTGAAGTATAAAGGAAAAAGTAAAAAGAGGTCTTATACTGTTCACCCCCCTCTCAGTATAAGCTTGTGTTCTTCACTTACATGCTTCATTTTTCTTCTACAAGATTCAAGCTCTTTGTTCTATGTGTTCCAAACTTGTGTCTATGTGTTTCTACTGAGTGACTCAAATTCCCCTTTGAAGATCCTTCTATGTGTTTATTATTATAAGCTTTGAGTTCTATTTAATATCATATTCGATATTTAAACTTGAGAATTTTTATAGCATCATTTGAGCCTTTTCTTGATACAAAATCTCAATTGTGAGTGCACTTGGTCTTCTTCATGCTTTAAATAGGCCTATGTAGCTATTTTGGGATTCTTCCTTGGCTTTGTTACTTGACTCTATTTTGAGTGCTCATAAAAACTTCATGAACAATGGTTGGTTCTAAATTTGGAGTGAAGAAGGTATTTTCTTGCACTTTTGATCATTACTTTTGTGGTTATGTATGTTGTTACTGTAACATCCAATATCGATATTCAACATAGGGTTGTCAATACTAGATCAATTTGACCCTTATGCACATCTTATTTCCATTGTATTGCTTGCCTTTCTATGAGCAATTGTCTTGGCATGTACTTTCCATGTTGTTTCGAGTGCTTTGTTGTATTGACATTCTTGACTTCTCTTTTGGGCTTTGTTGAATTTGATATATTGTAAAACCCTCTTCTTTCAGCAAATATTTGCTTTAATCTTTCTTCTTATTCTTTTTGGAACGTAATAATTTTCTTTTTGGATACTCCTTTGAATGGCAAGTGAGACTTTCTTACTACAAGTGAAATTTTGAAGGAGAAGTGTAGCTATTAAAGTTTTTCTTACATTTTTCTTTATCCTTTTTGAGCTCTTAGTGCTCTTTGATTTAGCTTCTCAAACATTTATTGTAGTTCTTTATGAAGCTTCAAAAGCTTACTTAGTTTCCTTGAATAGTCAATTGATATTTTGATGGATATTTATGACCCCATTTTCTTTTTCTAAACTTGACCTTGTTGTTGTCTTTTTTCATGTTTGAAACTTTTTTTTCACTTTTTGGAGGTTCATGCCTCTTTTGGTATTTGGTATTGATTTTTCACCCTGAGACCTTTCAATATTTTTATTCCTAAGAAATATTCTATTGAATTTTGTTTCATAGATATGATGGTTACCTCTTCTTTTGAGGTTAGCCTTAATCAATCTTTGATATGGTTGTTTACCCTTGAAACTACTTCTTTGGATTGAAGGGAGAGGAGGATCAAAAGGAGAGATGGCTCTTCCTTCTACCTGCTCTAATACCACATGTTAGAAGTCAATGCTTCAATGCTTTACATTATAAAATGATAGGTATTTAAATACATAGAATTCTTATTTTAGGCATAACAAACCTCTTATTAAACTTGTAACTACCTTTGTCCTATAGTGAATGCATAGACCTTATGAGAGGTGGTTATACCACATGCTACTTTACATGGATTATGATATAATAACTCCTAACATTTTTTACGATATGAACTCATGTAAAATGATAAAATATTGAGGTTAATATTAGGCAAGGATCATAGATAACATTAAGGTGGTGCTTGCATCCATAATATGGATAAAATAGACTAAAATCCTATGGCCACTTAAATTGGGCTCATTCATACCCATATCTCCAACTATCCTCGTGACTCTATAAGGTATCCATTTATGGGATTTCAACCTTGGCTTATGGTGTGAAATGTGCTATTGTCCCAAACCTATTTGACAAAAAATTAATATTAACATTTGATAGTGCTTGTAGAGATCATAGTGGTGGGATTATAATTCATAATATAGATATGCTCAACACAAGGTCTATGGTCACCTAACTTAATGCATAATCATAATTTGTACCCCTACTTCCAAGTGTCCTCATGGCTTTACAAGGTATTTTCTAATGAGATTGGAACTTAGGATTACAATGTGAAATTCCTTGATTCCCTCTGCTTGCCTCAAACTTTTGGGGTTTACGTGTTAATATCCCCCCATGGGAAAGGAACTTTGTTTTATAGTGTGAAACTCCTCATTCCCTACTAGTTTCCTCGTAGCCCATGGGAATAGAATACCCTTCAAAAATTGACCATTTAATATGCTTTTTGATCAATTATAAACTCTCTAATATGTAGCTCCACATTGTTGAACCCCTAGGTAATGTTTATTTCCTTAACCATTTTCTTACATCCATACAACCTATATATTTTTTAAGTGTCATTTATTACCAAATATTCCCTTGATATTTGAATAATATCCATCCAAAAAATTTCCTAATGCCTACCTCAAAAATCTACAATTTCATAAATCTATCCCTCCAATATTCTTTCCTCTCTAAACTTATCGTATTTGTAAAAAGAAAATATAAAGTTCTCATCACATCCTTTCCAAAGAAAATATATTAAAATTTTGCCAAATTTGGATGTATTGCTTAGTGATAATCTTGAAGTGATATTATTTATATAGGGATAGCTTACAATTTATCCTTTATGAGTTAAAGTATTTTAGCCATGTTTAGGAACTTACATCTTCAACCAGCCAAACAATATTTCATTCTATTCAAAATTGGGTCATAAATCTCCTTATTATTTATTTAAATAAACAAGGTATTGAAGCAAGGGTGTTAGTATTCACTTGAGACCATGGCCAACCTTGTATTGTAATAATTTGTATATTTTTGTATAGGTGCATGAGCATATATAGCTGACTAAATTGTTTTTTTGTATTATTAACCATTAGGTTGATTGCTTAACCTTGACCTTCAATAACTTATCATTTGGGTATTTATACCCCATCTTGTCCAATTATATTATGATTGATTGGAGACAATTCTTTATTTATTAGTGAGATATAATGGTGTCTAAGGGAATATTTCATAATTATGTTGCGCTTATATATGCTTTCCTTTTGCTTTACTGAGTAATATGTTGATTTCATTCTTTCCTAAATATATTACAAATTCCAACATGGTATTAAAGCAGGTGTGAATCTTTGTTACCCAACCTCAATTATGTTATCTAGTCTTCTATGGTGATTTTAAGAGAAGCTTGACTTTTTGGAATTAGTGATGGAAGATATGGTGTGACCAATAGTGTTTTTATAGGGTTCCTTCAAAAACCTAGGTAGAGTGTGGATCACAAGGATCTTCAAATTTCACTTCAAGTAATTTTCCTAAGAGAAAATTCATCAATAGGTTTGTCATATTTCCCTCTTGTGACATTCAATTTACTCAATTCAAATAATTTTCTTGTGATGGATTTCTCTATTAAAGGCTTAGTTGATGAAAAAGCAATTATGCTAAAAAATGTTGGATTGAATTTTTAAGTTTTTTTGCGGGCCTTATTTGTCTATTATAATTTTTTGTAAAAAATATATTTCCTTATTTATTTCAAAAAAAATTGGTCCCAATGTGGTATAGATTAGAAGGTAGTTTGCATGGATTTTGAGATAAAAAATAAGAGGTTGAAAAGTTTTTAATTTTCCTAAATTACCAACAAAGTCTTAGCTAGATTTTAGTGTATGGAAAATACGTCTAAGTTTATAAACCAAAAGGAAGTTGTTAGATGGGTTGAACAACTTTCATGGATATGAAATACATGCTAAATTATGATAGATATGGAAAAGCGTCAACATTTATGTATACTTTGCAACATTTTAGTAGGGGTCATAGTTTATCACTATGGTAAGTTTTGTAATGTAAGGATGTTTTCTTCAACAAATATATTTTATTATTATTTCTATCTCTTTTTCAAAATTCAAATCCTTGATCTCTAGTGATGCATTGCATTACTATTATGTTATAAGGTAAGGTGGTAAGGGATTCTTTTGTGGTATCTTAGAGAGAGGAGGACACAAGTTCAATTTCTCCACTTGATAATATATACTTGTGGTGCTCTTCTTGATGTGTTGGGACATCACTTTCAATAATACCATAATATTGATCACTAGTAGAGGGTGGTTTAAATTGGTTGCCCCCAAGGAGTGCAGATTAAGTTTGCATGACCATTTTTTTTTAGGGAATGAATATTGTATGACATGCTAGAGGGTTTTATGTTTTAACAAGTGGGAACCTATACCTCCTTTATATCCTCACTTTATGCATTCATAGCATTTTTATATGCATGCAAGTGCTTTGACCCTTGAATGGCATGTGGGCCTTATGGCTAGGTAAGTGTGTTTAGGTACTTTGCATCTAATATTTCATAAGTCAATTCCCCTTACGTAGAATGATCTTTGGATTTCATGAGTTGTTCAACACAGTAGTACCAATGGTCAATGCATTGCCTATTTGGTAACTCACAAATATTTTTTTGTGTATATAAATACATGCATGTATGTATATATGTATGGTCACAACCAATTACATCCCAATAAATTATGACAAGTCATTTGATATATGCCCAATAATATTTCCAATCAATAGTAAATGAAGACAAAGATTGGTAATTTTTATTTGCAAGCCCTATAACATATGGCCATATTTCATTCAATCATTAGCATATGAACAAAGATTTGAATTTTGAGGGTTTTCATAGTTTTTGGCATGGTTTGAGGGGTAAATTTTAGGAGGTCATATCTTCCTCATACAAAAGCATTTTCATATTTTTCTAAATAACATAATTTTTTAGCTCTTTGCAAAGGTGGTATTTTTGTTTATTATGCATGTAGAAAAATGAATTTTTGTAAGAACCAAATGAACCATTTACCATGGGTTACCTCTCTTGATGGGCAAAATTATACCTTATGAAATATCAAAATAGAAGATCTTATATGTAGGAAGGGACTATAGAGGTGCACACTAATTATCTGGTAGATATTTATTCTAATGAGAAGGATTGATATCATTTCAAGAAAGAGAAAGTGCATTGTGTGATTGGATTATATATGCACAAGAATTTGGATAGTCATATTACTAGCAATTCTAATCCTAAGACACTCTTTGGTAGTAGATTCTACTCTACTTAGTAATATAGAAGTCAAGTTTCCTATCTTGAGGATACATAGTTTTGGGATGGTTTAGGAGTATATTGATCATTTCAACAAATTGCAAGAGGATATTTATGTTTCCAATAGTGGTGCTAAGAAGGGTCCCATTGAATATTTTAATATTGTACTCAATAATATTTTTTAGAATATAATAATTAAGTATCAATATTATTTGAAATGATTTACATGTTCCTTTCTAAGCAAGATGTTCCAGTTTTGTATCTTGATTTTACTCATCTTATACATCACCAAGAATGGTTAAGGTGTTAAAGGGGAGGTACTTCTTGTATTTAGGATCACCCAAAAGGATATCTAAGGGTAGAATTTGACAAAATAAAAGAGGAGAAGTTAAAATAAGTGGGTATAAATTCTTCAAGAAACCACACAAAAAATGTGTGAATTTTATATGAAAGAGGGACAAAGACTAAATTATGTTGTCTTCATATCAAGAAGATTAAGGAGGCATCCAAGAAGATTGGAGGTGATGCTTATTTTTTCTTTACACAAGGTGATGATGAGCACAAAGGTAAAACCTCACATGTACATTCATAGTTCATTTAACCTATTGGACCTATATATATTTGGAGGAATATATTGTAAACTTTAGAGCAACATGATACGTAATAAAGCATCACCATATATTAAATAACTTTAAGACATAATATCGTGCTAAGTGTGTGGTCTTTAATGATGTCTATTCTTTGTAGGTGTCCAAATGTGGTGATATGACTCTTAGTTCTCATCTTTTGAGGAGCTTCTTATGTTCTCAATGTTGGCACTACCATTGTTTTATTTTTATCACATTACTCACAATAACAAAAGGGTAAAATTTTGACCTAATATATGGGTGAACAAGGATATTGATGACGATTATAAAATAGTGATCAAGATACTATTATGAATCATTTTAAATGTATAATTTTGATGGGTATCCCTTTATTTAAGAGTAAAGGATTTGTTGTTATGTTTGCTAAGGCAAATAGTATCAGTAGGTATTAGCATCATACGCTTGGGCACATCAATTATGGTTCTTGAAGGTATGAATTATCTTTATATAGCAAATGGTCTTTGTTGGTCATGAATCTGCCACAGGAAAGGATTTTACACTAAATGCACCCTAGACCCGGCCAACATTGAAAGGCTGGGAGAAAGAGATGTCTCCCAGACCAATCTCCAGAGAGGGTTGGTTCCCTTACTAAATCTAAGCTTGATGAAGACTAAAGTTACAGGAAAGGAATTATAAATGTGTAGAAAGAAATGGGAAATATAGCCGTAGGCCGAATTTATCAGATCGGGAAAGAATAGTAGCAGATAACTTCAAGTACGATAACAACATATAACAGAAGATATCAACGTAATTAACTTACAACCTTGCACAGAAAAACCTCCAAGATAACATTCCAGAACTCACTTCCTCACTAGCAATATTTAAACTCAAATGCAGAATTCAAATTAAGCAACAGATAAGAAATACGAGCGTATATTAGGAATGTATAAGACAGAAGGAAAAATCACACAGACAATTGCTTGCAAAACCAGAGGCCAAATATCTTTCATTCATGCAAAGAACTTCAAAGCTTTCAATAAAAGTCTCTCTCTCGATCCCTCTTTCTGAGATCTACATTGATTTATATAGAAGTCTTGCTTCTTTACAGCATTAAAAATATGCAACGAACTTCCTCGAGATCTACAAAATGTGCAACAAAAACAAGGAAATGATCCCCTTAAACCAGCCTCGGAGAAACCAAAAATTGAATGAAACAAGGAGTCGGTCGTCTTCATTAAATGATCGTTCTTGAAACATGCTTGAACCATTAGAAAAATCACGAACAACAACTTTGAATAATGGAAGTCTTTAATTCTGGTGGCTTGGACACGTTCTTCTACCTTGCTCGCATTGGAAAGCAGCAAAACATTTAATTTTGGAGTGCTTTTAATCCTTGGAAATCGCAAAACTTCATCGGGCCGTTTGAACTGCTTTCTGGCGTGAAACTGTAACAGGTCGCGAAAACGTGACATGTCACGAAATCATGACATATCTCTGCTCCGTACACTTTTGTCACTTTGGGACCGCGAAAATCAACCATGTCATGAAATCGCTACGTATTCGGCTCCTTTGTCTCCTTCGCTACCTTAGCTCGCGAAAACGCGACGCATCGCGAAATCGCGACGTTCCATACTATTATGCTCTTTCTCTGCTCTGTTTTCGCGAAAATGCGACAAGGCATGATTTCATGATGTTCTTCATCCATGTTGTTCTCTTTGCTACTTTGAATCGTGAAAACGCGACAAGTCTCGCTTTCGCGACGTTCTTCCATCAGAACAAAACAAGACAAGTCGCGCTTTCGCGACATTCTTCCATCAACATCTTTATTTTATCTCTGGGTCACGAAAACCAAACAAGTCACGAAATCGCTACACTATCTCCCCGTTGCTCAATCTTCTCTTCTATGTCGCGAAAATCCGACATGTCGCGATTTCGCGACAATTTTCATCCACCCTGTACGGTCCTGCTTCTAACCTCGCGAAAACATGACACTCTTGCCTCAAGTGGTTCTTCAATCTCCATCATGTCACGAAATCGTGACAGGTTCTATCTCCTTGGACTTTACTGCTCTTGACCACAAAAATTTGTCATGTCGCAAAATCGCGACGTTCCGTACAATCTGGTCGCCTTCTTGCTTCCTCCCCACGAAAACGCGACAAGTCACGAAATCGCTACAATTTTCTGCACTTGGTCCTTCCGCCCCAATATGTCATGAAATCGCGACATTTCTATGTTGTTGGACTTCACCTCCACAAATGTCATGAAATCACGATGCCTTTCATGCCTTGTGCTTTTTGTTTCAACTTTTGTCACGATATCGCTACAAAGTTTATTGTCATCACCCTTTGCTTAGTTATGTCGTGATTTCATGACCTTTTCTCTTACTATACTCCATGGCCATTGTAAGTCATGAAAACGCGACATGTCATGATTTCACGACGATTTTGCTACGCTACCTCCGTTGACCATTTTGATCGTGATTTTGGAACACATCGCGAAATCGTGACAACTTTGCTGCTTAGCCCTTTTCTGCCTTTTGCGTCACAAAACTGTGATAGGTCGTGATTTCGTGACACCTTTGCTTTTGACTTCTCTCTCCTCAACAGACCCGCGATAACGCGACATGTCGCGATATCGCGACGGTTTTGAAACTGTGCCCTCCATGCTGCTTTTTGTCGCGATATCGCGACAGTCTTCGGACTTAGCCTTTTTTGCATCAAAACCTGTATAGAAGTGAGAATTTCAACATCTTATGCATGAATAATCAAAAATCAAAATAATGTGGCAAAAATGCCAACATTCTTGGCGGCTCGTGGGGTATACAGTTCTGCTGTATGCATGAATCCCAGGCCTGAATCCATTGGGCAACAGAGTCAAGAAAAACTGAGAACAGAAAGCTGGCTGATGGGGTACATCTCGACGGACAACTGCAACAACTCTTGCTGAATTACTGAAAACTCAAGGAATCCATATTTGGCTTAGCTGACCAAGTGCTGTAAAAAAATCTCCATGAAAGCACTAAGGGTTGCAAAATGGAAATGAATGAAATAAGTGGAGTGAGGACTATGGAATGGAAATGGTAAATGATGGAATGGTGGAGTGGGGGGAGTGATACGGTAGATACAGTAACAGAGTGTTGTTGTGCTACCAGCTGCTATGAAAGGGAAATGGAAGTGAATGGAATAATGGAATGGAAGTGGAAGAGATGACAAATGCGGGATGAACTATGGATAAATGCTAAAACAACAATGAAATTAGAAGAAAAGGAAAAGAAGAAACGGGAATAGCAGGAAGGGAAAAAGAAACAACAGCAGTGGCTTGATTACTTGTAGAAGAAAAAGGAGTAGGAGAAGAAGGGAATGAAGAGGGGAAGGAAGAAATAGAGAGGAAGCCACTAACTGCTGGGAAGGAAGAAGAAAAAAGAAAGAAATAAACGTACCTGCGGGCTCGCATGCAAAAAGAGCCGAAGTTGACAGAGGAAAACAATACTTTTTTTTTTTCTTTTCTTTTCTTTTTTTTTTTCTTTTTTTTTTACTATATACAATAGTTTACGACATGATTGGCATGTCGCCACCAGAAACCCAGTCTCAGGGGGTTATCCGGTAAATCTGCAGTGTCCCGACCAGATCTGATCATACTTGAGTCGGTCCTTGAAATTGGGATGACCTCTTCCTAAAGTTCTCCATGTTGCAGACATGGGCAAGTTATCCCGCATGCCAGTACCCACACAATCGACAAATAATGTAGCAAAGAAATTTGCCACATGGAGGGCTCCTGTAGGTACCAGTTGTAGTAATGACTGAAGCCAATACCACCATCTTGAAGGGTTCCCTGGTTGTGGACTGAGAACGGGTTCCTCCAACTCCTGGATTCGATCACAAAAATTGTCCAGCGACAGTCCTTTCTCTAGGATCTCTTCAGGCTCTTCCTCTTGATGAGGCATGCTCAACAGGTTCTGGCTAAATACTTGCATGTTGTGCACGGTTATGCCCTCTTTGTGCTCAGGTTCTGGAACTTGAATCTGTTTCTCTCCTTGGCCCATCTCCTGATAGACATTGCAAGCAACCATATTGTTCATTATTGGGAAAGTACTTGCATATTCCCATCGTTGGCTTTGGATGAAATCTGCCTCTTGAGCTCCACACAACTGCATTTCAGGCCTCTACATAGTATGTGGGATCTGCCATGATGAATACTGCATAGGGTAGACAGGAGTGGTGACTATCGGATAAGGTAATGGAGCTTCTCCCCACGATAATTTTCCTGATAGGAGCAAAAGCTGCTCCGCTTGCAATGCTTCCTCAAAGATTTGAGGGAATCTATGTTCGCCTGATTGCAACAAGAGGAGGCTTATGTCTGGATGGAAAGCTCGAACATAGAAGAAGTGGGCTTGGGTGGGTGTTGGTCGGATCATCTCTGGAATTCTCTTCCAACTTCTGTTGAATCGGACATTGAAGTCCGTGATGCTCTCCAGAGGTGCTCTCGTGATGTACATGAAAAATTGAAAGGGATCCTGAGAGCTATAAAAGAGATCCTCGTCGAATCTTCTGATTAGCGCTCCCGCTAAGTCATCCCATGAGCTGATGCTTTGACGCCTGAGTAGTCTATACCACTGTAATGCCCTTCCTTGCAAAGACAGAACCAGAAGTCTGATCATAACATCTTCGTGAACTATATCATGTAGGGTCGACAAAGCGACAATATCTTCAACATGCTCTCGGGCCATTCCTTGGGTGCCATTATATTTTGTTAGGGCTTTCAGGGCACTTTTGGGAATCTCGTGCCGAATTTGGAGATTCAGAGGGCCAGGATCATCCCATCTAGGACAGCATACCCTCGCCATTATCTTCTTTTAGCTTTAAAAGGCAGGTGTCCATGATCAAGAAATTCGGATCTTCAACTCAGCAAAGTCGCCAGATGAACTTACAAATCTCCGCTATGAGGTCAAGACAGCT
This sequence comes from Wollemia nobilis, assembly GCA_028583015.1. Lineage (NCBI taxonomy): Eukaryota > Viridiplantae > Streptophyta > Pinopsida > Araucariales > Araucariaceae > Wollemia > Wollemia nobilis. The sequence continues at coordinate 10,912,403 of JAQPPZ010002499.1, forward strand.
CATCAAAATCTTGATACCTCCGGGTGTTAAACAATGAAACATACAATCTCACCGATTATGGATCTTTGGGACAGAAATAGTCTGTCCCACCGAGCATGCCAAAAACTGTTGGTCACGAATCTGCCACAGGAAAGGATTTTACACTAAATGCACCCTAGACCCGACCAACATTGAAAGGCTGGGAGAAAGAGATGTCTCCCAGACCAATCTCTAGAGAGGGTTGGTTCCCTTACTAAATCTAAGCTTGATGAAGACTAAAGTTGCAGGAAAGGAATTATAAATGTGCAAAAAGAAATGGGAAATATAGCCGTAGGCCGAATTTATCAGATCGAGAAAGAATAGCAGCAGATAACTTCAAGTACAGTAACAACATATAATAGAAGATATCAACGTAATTAACTTACAACCTTGCGCAGAAAAACCTCCAAGATCACATTCCAAAACTCACTTCCTCACTAGCAATATTTAAACTCAAATGCAGAATTCAAATTAAGCAGCAGATAAGAAATATGAGCGTATATTAGGAATGTATAAGACAGAAGGAAAAATCACACAAACAGTTGCTTGCAAAACCAGAGGCCAAATATCTTTCATTCATGCAAAGAACTTCAAAGCTTTCAGCAAAAGTCTCTCTCTCGATCCCTCTTTCTGAGATCTACATTGATTTATATAGAAGTCTTGCTTCTTTACAACATTAAAAATATGCAACGAACTTCCTCGAGATCTACAAAATGTGCAATAGAAACAAGGAAATGATCCCCTTAAACCAGCCTCGGAGAAACCAGAAATTGAATGAAACAAGGAGTCGGTCGTCTTCATTAAATGGTCGTTCTTGAAACATGCTTGAACCGTTAGAAAAATCACGAACAATAGCTTTGAATAATGGAAGTCTTTAATTCTGGTGGCTTGGACACGTTCTTCTACCTTGCTCGCATTGGAAAGCAGCAAAACATTTAATTCTGGAGTGCTTTTAATCCTTGGAAATCGCAAAACTTCATCGGGCCGTTTGAACTACTTTCTGGCGCGAAACTGTAACAGGTCGCAAAAACGCGACATGTCACGAAATCGTGACATATCTCTGCTCCGTACACTTTTGTCACTTTGGGACCACGAAAATCAACCATGTCACGAAATCGCTACGTATTTGGCTCCTTTGTCTCCTTCGCTACCTTAGCTCGCGAAAATGCGACGCGTCGCGAAATCACGACGTTTCGTACTATTATGCTCTTTCTCCGCTCTGTTTCTACGAAAATGCGACAAGGCACGATTTCGCTACGTTCTTCATCCATGTTGTTCTCTTCGCTGCTTCGAACCGCGAAAACACGACAAGGCACGATTTCGCTACACCTTTCTCTCTTTTGGCTGTGTCTCACTTATACGTCGCGAAAACAAGACAAGTTGCGCTTTTGCTACGTTCTTCCATCGACATCTTTGTTTTATCTCTGGGTCACGAAAACCAAACAAGTCATGAAATCGCTACACTATCTCCCCGCTGCTCAATCTTCTCTTCTATGTCGCGAAAATCCGACATGTCACGATTTCGCGACAATTTTCATCCACCCTGTACGGTCCTGCTTCTAACCCACGAAAACATGACACCCTTGCCTCAAGTGGTTCCTCAATCTCCATCATGTCGCGAAATCGTGACAGGTTCTATCTCCTTGGACTTTACTGCTCTTGACCGCAAAAATTGTCATGTCATGAAATCGCGACGTTTCGTACAATTTGGCTGTCTTCTTGCTTCCTCCTCGCGAAAACGCGACAAGTCGCGAAATCGCTACAAATTTTTGCACTTGGTCCTTCCGTCCCAATATGTCATGAAATCGCGACATTTCTATGTTGCTGGACTTCACCTCCACAAATGTCACGAAATCGCGACGCCTTTCATGCCTTGTGCTTTTTGTTTCAACTTCTATCGCGATATCGCTACAAAGTTTATTGTCATCACCCTTTGCTTAGTTATGTCACGATTTCGTGACCTTTTCTCTTACTATACTCCATGGCCATTGTAAGTCACAAAAATGCGACATGTCGCGATATCGCGACGATTTTGCTACGCTACCTCCATTGACCATTTTGATCACGATTTTGGAACATGTCATGAAATCGCGACAACTTTGTTGCTTAGCCCTTTTCTGCCTTTTGTGCCGCGAAACTGTGACAAGTCACGATTTCGTGACACCTTTGCTTTTGACTTCTCTCTCCTCAATAGACCCGTGATAACGCGACATGTCGCGATATCGCTATGGTTTTGAAACTGTGCCCTCCATGCTGCTTTTTGTCATGATATCACGACAGTCTTTGGACTTAGCCTTTTTTGCATCAAAACCTGTAAAGGAGTGAGAACTTCAACATCTTATGCATGAATAATCAACAATCAAAATAATGTGGCAAAAATGCCAACATTCTTGGTGGCTTGCGGGGTATACAGTTCTGCTGTATGCACGAATCCCAGGCCTAAATCCATTGGGCAACAGAGTCAAGAAAACTTGAGAACAGAAAGCTGGCTGATGGGGTACATCTCGACGGACAGCTGCAACAACTCTTGCTGAATTACTAAAAACTCAAGGAATCTGTATTTGGCTTAGCTGACCAGGTGCTGTAAAAGAATCTCCATGAAAGCACCAGGGGTTGCAAAACGGAAATGAATGGAATAAGTGGAGTGAGGACTATGGAATGGAAATGGTAAATGATGGAATGGTGGAGTGGGGGGAGTGATACGGTAGATACAGTAACAGAGTGTTGTTGTGCTACCAGCTGCTATGAAAGGGAAATGGAAGTGAATGGAATAAGGAAATGGAAGTGGAAGATATGACAAATACGGGATGAACTGTGGATAAATGCTAAAACAACAATGAATTTAGAAGAAAAGGAAAAGAAGAAATGGGAATAGCAGGAAGGGAAAAAGAAACAACAGCAGTGGCTTGATTACTTGCAGAAGAAAAAGGAGTAGGAGAAGAAGGGAATGAAGAGGGGAAGGAAGAAATAGAGAGGAAGCCACTAACTTCTGGGAAGGAAGAAGAAAAAAGAAAGAAATAAACGTACCTGCGGGCTCGCATGCAAAAAGAGCCGAAGTTGACAGAGGAAAACAATACTTTTTTTTTTCCTTTTCTTTTTTTTTTTTTTTTTTTTTTACTATATACAATAGTTTACGACATGATTGGCATGTCGCCACTAGAAACCCAGTCTCAGGGGGTTATCCGGTAAATTTGCAGTGTCTCGACCAGATCTGATCATACTTGAGTCGATCCTTGAAATTGGGATGACCTCTTCCTAAAGTTCTCCATGTTGCAGACATGGGCAAGTTATCCTGCATGCCAGTACCCACACAATCGACAAATAATGTAGCAAAGAAATTTGCCACATGGAGGGCTCCTGTAGGTACTAGTTGTAGTAATGACTGAAGCCAATACCACCATATTGAAGGGTTCCCTGGTTGTGGACTGAGAACGGGTTCCTCCAACTCCTGGATCTGATCACAAAAATTGTCCAGCGACAGTCCTTTCTCCAGGATCTCTTCAGGCTCTTCCTCTTGATGAGGCATGCTCAACAGGTTCTGGCTAAATACTTGCATGTTGTGCACGGTTATGCCCTCTTTGTGCTCAGGTTCTGGAACTTGAATCTATTTCTCTCCTTGGCCCATCTCCTGATAGACATTGCAAGCAACCATATTGTTCATTGCTGGGAAAGTACTTGCATATTCCCATCGTTGGCTTTGGACGAAATCTGGCTCTTGAGTTCCACACAACTGCATTTCAGGCCTCTACACAGTATGTGGGATCTGCCATGATGAATACTGCATAGGGTAGACAGGAGTGGTGACTATCGGATAAGGTAATGGAGCTTCTCCCCACGGTAATTTTCCTGATAGGAGCAAAAGCTGCTCTGCTTGCAACGCTTCCTCAAATATTTGAGGGAATCTATGTTTTCCTGATTGCAGCAAGAGGAGGCTTATGTTCGGATGGAAAGCTCGAACATAGAAGAAGTGGGCTTGGGCGGGTGTTGGTCGGATCATCTCTGGAATTCTCTTCCAACTTCTGTTGAATCGAACATTGAAGTCTGTGATGCTCTCCAGAGGTGCTCTCGTGATGTACATGAAAAATTGAAAGGGATCCTGAGAGCTGTAAAAGAGATCCTCATCGAATCTTCTGATTAGCGCTCCCGCTAAGTCATCCCATGAGCTGATGCTTTGACGCCTGAGCAGTCTGTACCACTGTAACGCCCTTCCTTGCAAAGACAACCAAAAGTCTGATCATAACATCTTCGTGAACTATATCATGTAGGGTCGACAAAGCGACAATATCTTCAACATGCTCTTGGGCCATTCCTTGGGTGCCATTATATTTTGTTAGGGCTTTTAGGGCACTTTTGGGAATCTCGTGCCGAATTTGGAGATTCAGAGGGCCAGGATCATCCCATCTAGGACAGCATACCCTCGCCATTATCTTCTTTTAGCTTTAAAAGGCAGGTGTCCACGATCAAGAAATTTGGATCTTTAGCTCAGCAAAGTCGCCAGATGAACTTACAAATCTCTGCTATGAGGTCAAGATAGCTCATCAAAATCTTGATACCTCCGGGTGTTAAACAATGAAACATACAATCTCATCGATTATGGATCTTTGGGACAGAAACAGTCTGTCCCACCGGGCGTGCCAAAAACTATTGGTCACGAATCTGCCACAGGAAAGGATTTTACACTAAATGCACCCTAGACCCGGCCAACATTGAAAGGCTGGGAGAAAGAGATGTCTCCCAGACCAATCTCCAGAGAGGGTTGGTTCCCTTACTAAATCTAAGCTTGATGAAGACTAAAGTTGCAGGAAAGGAATTATAAATGTGTAGAAAAAAATGGGAAATATAGCCGTAGGCCGAATTTATCAGATCGAGAAAGAATAGTAGCAGATAACTCCAAGTACAGTAACAGCATATAATAGAATATATCAACGTAATTAACTTACAACCTTGCACAGAAAAAACCCCCAAGATCGCATTCCAGAACTCACTTCCTCACTAGCAATATTTAAACTCAAATGCAGAATTCAAATTAAGTAGCAGATAAGAAATACGAGCGTATATTAGGAATGTATAAGATAGAAGGAAAAATCACACAAACAATTGCTTGCAAAACCAGAGGCCAAATATCTTTCATTCATGCAAAGAACTTCAAAGCTTTCAGCAAAAGTCTCTCTCTCGATCCCTCTTTCTGAGATCTACATTGATTTATATAGAAGTCTTGCTTCTTTACAGCATTAAAAATATGCAACAAACTTCCTCGAGATCTACAAAATGTGCAACAGAAACAAGGAAATGATCCCCTTAAACCAACCTCGGAGAAACCAAAAATTGAATGAAACAAGGAGTCGATCGTCTTCATTAAATGGTCGTTCTTGAAACATGCTTGAACCGTTAGAAAAATCATGAACAACAGCTTTGAATAATGGAAGTCTTTAATTCTGGTGGCTTGGACACGTTCTTCTACCTTGCTCGCATTGGAAAGCAACAAAACATTTAATTCTGGAGTGCTTTTAATCCTTGGAAATCGCAAAACTTCATCGAGCCGTTTGAACTGCTTTCTGGCACGAAACTGTAATAGGTCGTGAAAACGCGACATGTCACGAAATCACGACATATCTTTGCTCCGTACACTTTTGTCACTTTGGGACCGCAAAAATCAACCATGTCACAAAATCGCTACATATTCGGCTCCTTTGTTTCCTTCGCTACCTTAGCTCATGAAAACGCGACGCGTCGTGAAATCATGACGTTATGTACTATTATGCTCTTTCTCCGCTCTATTTTTGTGAAAATGCGACAAGGCATGATTTCACGACGTTCTTCATCCATGTTGTTCTCTTTGCTGCTTCGAATCGTGAAAATGTGACAAGGCGCGATTTCGCTACACCTTTCTCTCTTTTGGCTGTGTCTCACTTATACGTCGCGAAAACAAGACAAGTCACGCTTTCGCGACATTCTTCCATCGACATCTTTGTTTTATCTCTGGGTCACGAAAACCAAACAAGTCACGAAATCGCTACACTATCTCCTCGTTGCTCAATCTTCTCTTCTATGTCGCGAAAATCCGACATGTCGCGATTTCGCGACAATTTTCATCCACCTTGTACGGTCCTGCTTCTAACCCGCGAAAACATGACACCCTTGCCTCAAGCGGTTCTTCAATCTCCATCATGTCATGAAATCACGATAGGTTCTATCTCCTTGGACTTTACTGCTCTTGACCATGAAAATTCGTCATGTCGCGAAATCGTGACGTTTCGTACAATCTGGCTGCCTTCTTGCTTCCTCCTCGCGAAAACACGACAAGTCATGAAATCGCTACAATTTTTTGCACTTGGTCCTTTCGCCCCAATATGTCATGAAATCGCTACATTTCTATGTTGCTGGACTTCACCTCCACAAATGTCGCGAAATCGTGACGCCTTTCATGCCTTGTGCTTTTTGTTTCAACTTCTGTCGCGATATCGCTACAAAGTTTATTGTCATCACCCTCTGCTTAGTTATGTTGTGATTTCGTGACCTTTTCTCTTACTATACTCCATGGCCATTGTAAGTCATGAAAACGTGACATGTCGCGATATCGCGATGGTTTTGCTGCGCTACCTCCATTGACCATTTTGACCGCGATTTTGGAACACGTCGCGAAATCGCGACAACTTTGCTGCTTAGCCCTTTTTTGCCTTTTGCGTCGCGAAACTGTGACAGGTCACGATTTTGCGACACCTTTGCTTTTGACTTCTCTCTCCTCAACAGACCCGCGATAACGCGACATGTCGCGATATCGCGACGGTTTTGAAACTGTGCCCTCCATGCTGCTTTTTGTCGCGATATCACGACAGTCTTCGAACTTAGCCTTTTTTGCATCAAAACCTGTATAGGAGTGAGAACTTCAACATCTTATGCATGAATAATCAACAATCAAAATAATGTGGCAAAAATGCCAACAGTCTTCCACCCATTACTCCACCTAGTGGGATTTATGGGAGATGTATTTGGGGAAGCACCATTGAGTTTCCTTCTCAAAAGATAAAACTAACTCTTGGAGCTCATCTGTAGTGATGTTTTTGGTCTTGTGGATGACTATTCTTCATAAACAAGTATTTTCTCATATTTATTAGTGATTTCTTCAAGTTTTTATGGATTTATAGTATTAAGACTAAATATGAAATTTTTGAATATTTCAAGACATTTATATTTTGGTGGGGAGTAAATATGATAGGAAAATCAAGTGCCTTGTATCAATGATGGTGGTGAATTTACGCACTTCATGATAGTCCCTTGCAAAGGTTCATTCATTACACTCTTGATCATAATGAGATGGCTAAGTGGAAAATAAGGTTTTTCTCAAAGTGGATAGATGTATGTTATATGCCAGGTAGGTATCGACCATGTTGTGGGATGAAGCTATGAATTATGCTACACATAACACCATCAATAAGACACTAACTCAAATAGTCTATGGTATGATTCCTTTTGAGAGATTAATAAGAGTGAAGCTTGATATTTCCCGTTTTTGTATCTTTGGGTCCATTGCATAGGATCATATCCATAAAGATAAGAAAACAAGCTCCAAGATATGAGTCATTAATGTATTCATGTAGGTCTTAGTGGTATATCTAAGGCTTATCACGTAAATTACCCTATCACCTAGGGTATTCTTATTAGGCATGATATGGTATTTGATGAGGTTCATCCTTCATCTCCTTCTAGTCTACTTTCAATTATTTTTAATCCAAAACTTAGAATTTTAATTTAAGGATCAAGAAATAATACAATTTAAAAATAATAGAGTACAATAAATCATAACATAGAGATATATACCATGTAATTACAATGTAATACAAAGGTTAGAATGAGGCATAAAAGCATCGAGGCTTAGAGAAGGTGAATTCAAACTAGTGGTGAATATGATGAATGTACACTACAACAGCACCATGTAGATTATTACGTGAATATTTAGAGAGGGTTTTGATATTTCATGAATCTAATCTCCTTAGGTAAAAACATGATTTCCTTTGCAAATTTGTGATGATTTTCCTCAATGTGAACCAATCAATGCCATGAAAATCAATAATTAGAACAACCACAACTTCAATTCTTGAAAACTTAATTTTGCAATGATTTCAATGAAGAATTTGGTGAAATTTCTTATCCCATAAGGAATTCTAAAATATTTATGTGAGAGAGTTTCAAAGCAAATTTAAAGATATATTGTTTCTAGTAGAGGATTATGATAGGAAATATTGTGGAGAGAAGGGTTTGGAAAAATATTACTAGTATTGAGGAAGATTACGACCCTTAAGGTAAACTAGGTTGCGGTGTAATTTATTTTTGAAGAAAATCTATAGAGTTATTTGTTGATAGCAATGAATAGAGAAGATTTTTTTTAATTTAAAAAAAAAACCCTAGTTTTTTCCCAAAATCCTAGTTATTTTTAAGAATTTTTAGGGTTGAGATCATGGAGTTACCAATTTTAACTGGAAAGGATGACATTGATGCTTGAGAATGGTGGATGAAGTTTAGATCTCTATATTCTAGGAATTTTTAGGGGGAATGCCAATTTATTAAAATATTGGCAATTTGAGCAAGTTTGTAAGCAAAGTTGAGTTATCATTGATGTCAAAAGGAATGCAATCAATTGGTTCCATAAGAGTTTCATAATGTCTTATAAAGCATGGCAAAAAAGGTTTTTCATTAAAATCCTGATGGAGCAAAATAAAAGGTTTTCCATTAAAACCATTGAAGGAGAAAATAAAAGGTTTTTCATAAAAACCATTGGAAAATAAAGTATAATAATTTTATTATACTAAGGAAGCTTAAAGTCAATTATAAATTAATTTATTAGTTAATTTACTTAACTTGAAAAGTTATTTAAATTAATTATTAATTTATTTATTTATTAATTATAAATTAATTTAAGTTAAGGTTAAAACCCTAGAGTGGGTTTTAGATTTGAAATTCGAAAATCCAATTTTGAAAAGCGTTGACATGAGGAGGAATGTCAAATCAAGTATATAAGGGGGAGCACCCACCTCATTAATATTAACCATACCTTAGAAGATCATGTGAGCATAGTAATCAGTGATGCAACCAAGGGAGAGAGAAAACATGATTTTCGCATGAGAAGAGGAGTGTTGAAAGTATAAGAGGAATGTCGTTATCCTTCCTTCACGTGGGTCTTCGTAGCCCACACGGTGAGTGCTCAAGCACCTAGCGCTTAGGCTAGAGGAGACGGCGGATCGAGTCACACTAAATCCCCTTTTTATGGGGAGTACAAGGTATGCAGAATATTTGATCTCTAAAATTTTTGGAAGTTTAGTTGGGCAATTTAAAAAATAATTTTGCATGTTTATTATTTGGTTCTAAGGTTGTAAGGGAGTTATAAGTTTTGACAAAATTAAATTTTTAATATTGTTTGCTCAAAAGATTTTGTGGATGGAAAAGTGTTTGGTTGATATTATATAGTGTTGAATATTATTAAGAGTGGTTAATATTATATGGTGGTGGATATTATTTTAAGAGTGGTTGATATATTAGGGTGTTGGTCACTATTCTAAGATTGGAGTTGATAAGGTATTTCCAAGTATTTTGTTATGTATGATTTGTTGAGTGTAATTGAAAAAGGAAGAAATAAGGCATTGATTATATTTTGGTCCAAGGAATATCTTTAAGGAAATATTGGAATAATATTTTGTATTCTAACCTTTTTGAGTTTGGAAAATAAGTGTTTATGGTTGTTATCTTCAAGAAAAATGTATGAGCACATTCTTCCATAATTAAGTTGATTGGTTGGTTTTCTGAAAAATAAGTTTGGAGTGAAAAGGACTTGATTAGGGTTTCCTTATTAAGTATGTTTGAGTTAATGCTTCAAGGTTTTCTAGAATAAAGAGTTGTTATTGAAACCTTGTTTGATTAGCATTGTTGTTGAAGCCATTGATGGTGTAAAGAACTTGAACTAGGGTTTGAGTATCATTGCTATAAGCATTTTTGTTGAAGTGAGTTGTTGAGCAAAGAACTTGAACTAGGGTTTGAAAAGATCATGAGTATCATTGTTATGTGAGATATATTGTTGAGCATTGTTGGGAATATTTTGAGTTGGTGTTTACATGCCTAGACTAGGGTTAGTGCGAAAGGAGTGTTTCATTGAGTGATTGGTTGAGTAGAGTTGGTTGAGCCTAGTCAAGTGGATGTGTGAAGTGATTGTTCAAGTTTCATAAAACAAACTATTCTATATTTTGAATTGAGCATTGAGTTGATTTTGAAGCATATTGAGTCTCTAAAAATTATCCTTATGTTTCTAAGAGTGATTGAAAGTGATTGAGCATTGTGATGAGTATAGAGCATATTGAGTCTCTAACCATTCTCCTTATGTTTCTAAGAGAGTGATTGAAAGTGATTGTGCATTGTGATGATTATAGAGCATATTGAATCTCTAACAATTCTCTTTATATTTCTATGAGATTGGACAAGTTCTGTGTGGACTTGTTGAGCAGATTTAGACAAGTTCTGTGTGGACTTGTTGAGAAGATTTAGACAAGTTTAGTGTGGACTTGTTGAGTAAATTAGGACAACTTCTGTGTGGACTTGTTGAGCAGATTTGAACAAGTTCTATGTGGACTTGTTGAGCAGATTTGGACAAGTTCTGTGTGGACTTGTTGAGTAGATTATGACAAGTTCTGTGTGGACTTCTTGAGCAAATTAGAACAAGTTCTGTGTGGACTTGTTGATCAGATTTAGACAAGTTCTGTGTGGACTTGTTGAGAATATTTGGACAAGTTCTGTGTGGACCTGTTGAGCAGATTAGGATAAGTTTTGTGTGGACTTGTTGAGTAGATTTGAGGTAAGTCTTTGAGGAGACTTGTGGACTGATTTTGTATGAGCTTTTATGGAAGCTTACAATATAGATTTGGATAGGTTCTTGAGAGGACTTATTGAGAAGATTTGAGCAAGTTCTAGAGAGAACTTGTAGAGCATATTTGAGCAAGTTCTAGAGAGGACTTGTGGATAGATTAGTGTGAGCTTTTGTGGAAGCTTACAAGACAGATGTGAGACAAGTCTTTGAGAAGACTTGTGAGTAGATTTGATTGATTTGTTCAAACCTTGAGTTAAGGTTTGGGGTAGATCCAACAAAGTTGAGTCAAGCTTTGAGTTAAGGCTTAAAAACAGAGATCAAGGACATATTTGTGCTAGACCGAAGGATTGTGTTTAGTGCAGATTTGAGAGTAGAGTTTGGTGCATATTTGAGGATAGGTTTGTACCAGACCAAAGACAAATATTGAGTAGAGTTGTACTAGACCGAAGGACTGTGTTTAGTATAAAATTGAGATAGAGCTTTGGAGGTGACAGATCAAAGAGGATAGTATTCTCTAGTGGATAGAGATCCATTAGCCAGGTTAGTGAGGATAGGTCTTCTGAGTGGGGACAAAAGTCTTCAGTGGAGAGAGATCCACAAGCCAGTGTAGAGGAGGCAGTTGTCTTCTAGAGGATCACCATCCATAGCAGAGGAGAAAGAGTTCTCCTGTGGATAGAGACCCACGAACTTGATATATGTGATTAGTATCTCCTTTGGACAGAGGTCCATAAACATTGTAATAGAAAAAGGATTCCCAATAAATTGATTGAGAAAATTTTAGTGAAATATTTTCTCCATGGAATAGCCCACATTGGGTGAACCACGTAAATTGTGGTGTCTCTATTGTGTGTGGTGTTTTGTGCATTGCTTTGATTACTTTTGTTGATATTGTTATCTATACATTGCATATATTTGGGAATAAAATGTAAAAAGTGGTCTTATATTGTTCACCCCCCTCTGAGTATAAGCTTATGTTCTTCATAAAATTTAAGAGAGAAATCTTATGATTGGTGGACAAATCTTGCTAAGGAAAGGAATTATAAGTGTTTCACTTGGGATGAAATGGAGCATGCATTCTTGAGTCAGTGGAACCCATATAAAAAGATAGCTAGTTTGAAGGTCACCATCAAAGGATATGAAGAAGAAATAAAAAGGCTTTAGAGGGAACTAAAATAAATGAATAAAGAGGATATAATAGAAGAAGAATATATATATGAAAATGTGCAAGTTCATGGTTGCATTTAGAAGGAAAAGCTTAAGAAGAAAGGATCCAAGGAGAATCAAGAAGCAATTATGGAAGGAAAACAAGTTGAAGAACCAATAGAAGACTCAAAAGTTGAATTTATAGTAGTTGTAGCAATAGAGTCCATGGAAGAAGTAGTAGAAAAGTCCAAGGAAGCCTTGTTATGAGTGCATGAGGATGCACTAAAAAAAATATATAAGAGATAATATTGTGAAGAAGAATTTAAAATAATAATAAAAACAAATTGCTAAAGAATCAAAGGAAACAAAATGTTAGGTTGAGGTTGCAGCATATTGGCACCCACACCACCTTGAGCGACAACAATCTGGAGGTATGGCTTAACGTATACATATTATATATCAACATGGAGTCAAAAAGGCATCAAGTATGGCATTGTTTTATAGAAAAAGCATAATGTTTCTGGATTTCAAAGGGATGCAATAGCATGAGGGAACAACAGGACCAACCATTCAAAATATTAGTGCAGAGCATCAAAAGCATGGAGCCAATAGTGCAGTTATGGATATTCGAGTGGCACAAGGGTAGATTGGCATCATCAAAGACCACTAGTATTCAATATTTCACTTGGATGGATGGATGAACAATATTGAAAAATATCAAGAAGAATGATGCTAAATATTTGTTTTTACAAAAAAAATTGAAGAGGACCTAAAAATTGAATATAAAGAAATTAAAATTTATATGAAAAAAGATGTAGATATTTAGTTATAGCATCTCAATTGAGATGATAATTGAATGTTTTTGTAAACTCTCAATATTTAAAGGAAAGAGTTGTGATTTTTCAAGGGTGGGGGACTCGAGTACAACCCCTTTTTCTCAAGCAAAAAAGAAAAAAAAACATAGATATATATAAGAAAAATAAAAAAAATCATTATATTCCTCTAAATATAGACAATAAACGTATTTTTTAAGAAAATATGTGAGGCGATAACACTAGATCCATTACTCATGCTTTTCACAATCATGGATACATCTCTTTTTATAAAATGTTTGGTGGGTTAGAAATCAACCATATTAAAAATGAAAGGTCTTTGAATGAAAATATGGTGGTCCACTTGCCATGAGTTGGAAGGTCACCCATATGAACATGGTGTGGTTCACCTCCCATAAGTTACAAAGTAAAATTTACATACAAATGACTTGACCTTTTGTGTCTTATCCTCAAGATGTGACAACATGACTAGATATGAATTTTGGCTATGAATATCTAAAGATAAAAACTTACCATTTTTAGTAACTATTTTATTTTTTATTTTTTAAGGCCTCCATAGCATAAAATCTGTAAAAGTGTTGTGTATCAATCCTATGTCTCAATGCACTATTTAAAATCTATGTCCTTTCTTTAAACTTTCTAATTCATTTTGAATAGTTTAAAACAACATCTCAAGCATAAAGGTATGCTCCTGACAAGGTGATTAGGATGCAAAATATAGGTTTTGGAAAAAAAATCCATGTTCCAAGGTTACATTCATGGATCAATTGTCCCCTTTGCATTAGCTTTTGAAATTAGGTGTAATTCTTAGTGATCCATTCCTCTTGGTTTCTCAGTTATCATGCATTGACCACTCTATACATCTATATGGACTACATTTTAGCGATCTTAGTCCTGGTATCAATAATTTGATACTCTTACACTAGCACTAAAAGTATGGATTAAATTATTTAATGTCCAATTGCTCTACTACAACAGTGTCCAACAAAGGTGGATGAAGGACCTAAGAAGTTCAACATTAAAGATTAGACTCAAGCCAATATAAGATGAAATATTTGATTCAAAAAAATTCTTTCCCATATTCATAGTGAAGGTATGGTCCACAATGAAGATGTATGATATTCCTATAGTGTCCTCCAAGTCTCTCATTCTAAATATACAAACATACCCATATTCAACCTTAAATTGATGTGGGACTTGATGTTGGTCATGGTGTTACTTGTATCTCTGATTTATCTTTTCCAAAAGGTTGTGGACCTATTATTGTATATCTTGAATTTGTTCCATAAACCATATTTATTTTTCTACTTCTTTTAGTCCATAAGGTAAATACTCCATTGGTTGCATAAGGAGAGCTACATCAATGGGTTTTAAGGGTTGGAATATGGAATAAACATGAAATGGGCTATGTTTGATAGAGTTGTGAATGCTCTCATCCTATATTTATAGATGCTTGGAATCATATATTCAAAGAAGATGTATAATAAATCAGTGGAGGCTCTCATCCTATATTTATAGATGCTTGGAATCATATATTCAAAGAAGATGCATAATAAATCAGTTCACCACTTTGGTTTGACCATTAGTCTCTCGATGAAAGGCTATATATATGGTCAACTTAGTGTTTGACATGCTCCATAGGATGAATGTTATAATATTCCATTATAATATTACAAGGTTAATTAAGGGTGGGATTGAAAAAAGGCGAGAAAACGAGCTCTGGCGATTTTCTCCTCTGAACCAGGGTTTCTGCATCCTCGAATATTCTCTGGTTTCTGCTGACTTGCTGAAGTGCCTTTAGGGTACGGGGGATCTGAAGATCCGATCGGTGCCCCAGGAGGGTCCAATGGGGACTTCTCCGGCTCCTTACTCAGGAAACACCAGCTCTTACGCTGATCTGTTTAAAGGCGATTCTTCCCCGAAGACTGCTGAAGCACAAAAGATGGCATACAAGAAGATCTTCACGGCCGTCGGGAATCGGCCGTCGACTCATCGGGTGAATGGTTGTCCGTCGCAGGCCGAATCCAGGCCAAAAATCGTCATTGAGCCCAAGCATGGTTGAAGAATCGCTTCTCTACGGAGCGAACCATGACCTAATCTGCAAGTTCATGGGCATTCGCCCCTCCCTGAACTTCCTGCATTCATGGATCCATCAAAACTGGGAACCCCACGATGAGTACTCATTGTGGTTTATTAGTAATGGTTATTTTATTGTCAGCTTTTCGGCTCTGGCCGATAGAAATAAGGCTTTCGAGTCGAAAAAGAAGAACCATGGCCCGGCAGGGCTTTTTGTACAACCATGGCGGGTGGGCTTCGACCCTCGTGTTGAACCTACTACTGTACCAGTGTGGATTAGATTATACGCCCTTCCTATGGAGTTCTGGGGTGAGCAGGTATTGGCCATGATTGGCAATACGATTGGTAGACATATTGGTGTTGCCAGAGACACTATTGAAGGGAGCATGGCAGTGTACGCTCGAATCTATGTTGAGATGGATCTCAGCCAGCCTCTGTCGACTGAGTTGGATATTGAACTGGCAGGTCATACCTGGATCCAATAGCTAGACTATGAGGCCCTACCCTTCAGATGTCGGGTTTGCCATAAGCATGGGCATCTAGCCCATTTTTGTCCTATTAATATGAATGCCAAAATGGAGGCCCCTTCAGATATGCCAAACCTTATCTAAGGAGGATAAGGCTGCTCCTAAAGATCCTAATAGCTCGGCAAAACGCTCCGAGAGAGGGTTTTGAACAACCCAAAAGAAGAAGACGGACAAAGAAAAAGGAGGGAAAGGAGCAATCTAATCTCAGGCCTGCCAATAGGTATGAGATTTTTAAGTCATTGGTTGATGAAGAGGATCACTCTATGGAGGGCTTGGAGGGTTTCAAGGAAACTTCTAATATTCCCCGGGCAGCTCCCCTCTCACCTTCTCCCGTCATACAGCAGATAGTTGATCCCTGTGAAGTATCACAGCCAGTGTCTTCTGGTGCCTTAGTAGTCCATAATCCGGAGCAGTCAGTATCTCAGGATGTCCACATGGGGATAGCAGAGAAAAATAGGGAAAGGCCAGCTTTGGGGATAACCCAGCTTGAGAAAAGACCAAAAAATAGCAATTCTCAGGGAGCAGGTCGAAGATCCAATAAGGAGCTGCTAGCAGCTCAAGGAGACAAGTTGATCATGGGAGGATCGATGAGGACAATTGATTCTTATTGCTCTCAGGGTAACCCATGATTATACAATCTTGGAATGTGAGGGGTTTAAACAGCAGAACCCATCAATCTGTTGTTCAAAGGTTATTAGAAAATAGCAATACTGATTTCTTGCTTTTACAAGAGACTAAGATGTCTTTGGATCTTATGTCTAAAACAGTCAACAGAATCTGGAAGGGTGCTGGTCACATGGATGTGGCTGCCCAAGGTGCCTCAGGGGGGATTGTTACTCTGTGGAACTCTCTGGAATGGTCTGCAATAGATCACCTTGCCCGGAGGGGTGTTCTCACTTCTCTTTTAGGAATAATGTCTCGACGAAAGTCGTTCTAATCACTAACTTTTATGGATCTCAAACCCTGGAGGGCCGAGAGGCGGCAGTGGAAGGTTGTGCATGACATGAGAGCATCTAGGGAAGATCTAGACTGGATTGTAGCGGGGGACTTTAATGCTAAATTATCTTCTAGAGACCAGGAAGGGGGAACACCTTTTTTGGATCCAGGGGACCGTTTCATGATTGCTCAAGTCCAGGCTTTACACCTAGTGGACATCAAATGTCCTGGCAATAACTTCACCTGGACTAATAAAAGGAGGGAGCCACATAGTAGGAAGGTGAAACTAGACCGCTTTCTGCTTTCAGAAGAAACGTTTGTAAAATGGAACATTAATTTTCAGATTTTAGTAGGCCCCGTTTCTGATCACTGTCCTATTCTGTTGGAAGGTGGGGTGGGGAGGGGACACCATCACAAACCTTTCAGATTTGAGAATTTTTGGCTGCAAAAAGAAGAACTTCGGGAGAAAATCCCGCAATGGTGGGAAGAAGGCCACCCAGCTTATGGAAGAGCAATGTTCGAAATTCACAAACAACTTCAATATGTCAAAACTCGATTGAAATATTGGAGGCGTTCTAATAAATCTGACTTCCAGGCCCAAAGAGCTCCGTTGGTGGCCCACTGGGATGAGGTCCAGAAATAGTTCAGAGAAGGAGTTATTACAGATCAGCTCAAGGATGAGGATGATGCCTTGCATAGAGCGGTGGAGGACATTGACAACCAGGAGGAGACTTACTGGAGGCAGAGAGCAAGAACTACCTGGTTAGTGGAAGGGGACCGAAATACAAAATTCTTTCATCGGACTGCTTGTGCCCGAAGACAGATGAACAAGATGGAGGCCCTTCAAGATGAGAATGGTCATTCCTTTGACACTCTTCCAAATATACACTCTCATGCTATGGATTATTTCTCAAAGCTTTTTAAGGAAAGTGCGGTTCAAGATGCTGAGGCCCAAAATGAAGTTATTTCTGTCATTCCTGCTCTCATTTTTTAGGATGAAAATCAAGCCCTCCTCAAACCCATTGATAGAGATGAACTGACAACTGTGGTCTTTGGAATGAGTACTGGTAAAACTCCAGGTCCTGACGGTTTCCCCATTGAGTTTTTCCAGTGCCTTCTCGGGATTGCTTAGAGGAAGATGTTAGAGCTGTGGTTGAAGAATCCAGAGAAAATAAGAGAATGCTTAAAGCTTTAAACCACACTTTCATTACCTTGATTCCAAAAGGGGAGGAGGGGAGCCATATTTCAGATTATAGGCCTATTGCCTTATGTAATGTGTTGTATAAAATAATCACCAAGGTAATGGTCGAGCGATTAAAACCCCTTCTTCACAAGGATTATCTCCTCTCGAGCAAGGGGGTTTTGTTGAGGGTCGACGGATTCTGGATGGGGTGGTTCTGGCTCAGGAAGCTATTCATTCAATGCACACTTCTGGGAATAAAGGGATGTTCATAAAATTGGACATGTCCAAGGCTTATGACAGGGTTGAATGGAGTTTCCCTGGCCAAAATGATGGCTGCCTTTGGTTTCTCTCAGGACCGGATTGAGTGGGTCATGAGCCGTGTCTCTTCCCTGACCTACTCTATTCTAATTAAGGGCCTTCTTTTGCAGCCTTTTGGAGCCTCTCGGGGTCTCCGCCTGTGGGGATCCTTGTTCTCCTTATCTGTTTTCGATTATGGCCGAAGGTCTTGGCAGAATTTTCTTGAGGAGAAGACAACAAGGCAGATTATTGGGTGTTAGGGTGGGGGACGAAGTTTTATCGCATCTCGCAGTTTGTGGATGACACTGGTCTGATGGGAGTTGCCAGCCTCAGGGAAGCAAGATCGATTAGGGATACTCTTAATGTATATCTCAGGGCTACTCAACAGGTCATTAATGACAAGAAATCCAAAGTGGTCTTTTTCAATCTGGAGCACAGGCTTCAGAACAAAATTTTAGAAATCCTGGGATTTACTAGGACTGCTCTCCCCGTGGTTTACTTGGGGATCCCCTTGCACTTCAAGAAGCTGAAACTTGACACTTGGAGGCACTTGCTTGAGGGTATCAAGGAAAGAATTAATCACTGGTCTCACAAGTGGTTAAGCTATGGTGGCAGAGTAACTTTCTTATAGTCAGTCATTCAAGCCATGCCTATCTACAAATTCTCTATCTTGGCTGCCCCGCTTACAATCTGGAAAGAATTGGACAGGATGGCTAGAAAGTTTTTGTGGGAAGGACCAAAGGGAGAGAGAAAGTGGGCCTTAGTGAGTTGGGATAAAGTTACCCAGCCCAAGGTAAAAGGTGGGCTAGGACTGAGAGGATCCAGAGTTAAATAATAAAGCCTTGGCTGGAAAGTTGTACTGGAGGTGGATTTCCCAGCCAACTTCCTTATTCAGTAGAATTCTCACTAGTAAATACTTGGGTCATGTCAACCCCAATGAGGTGGGTCGCTTCTCTTTGGAGGGTGCTGGATCCTTAGTATGGCGAGCTCTCAAGCTTGGATCTCAGGTTATTAAAGACCAACTATTTTGGAAAGTGGGGAGGGGGGAGAAGGCCCGTTTCTGGTCTGATTCTTGGGATCAGTTTCCACCCATCATGGTTGAATTCCCCGAGTTACTCCCAATAAAAGCTGCCATAGAATCCAAGGGTTGGGTCCAAATTGAAAGTTATTTCAATACTACTCATCTGGGGGGGTATAAGTTTAAGAAGTTTAAGAAGTTGGAGGAGTGGCCAATTTCAATCCCTCCGGAGCTAGCACCCATCTTGACCAAAATCTTGAAAGAAAGGTTTCTCACTGGGAGAGACGAGGAGGATGAATTAGCTTGGGGCTATGGGAGCCTTGGCGTTTATACTGTTAAAGACGGATATGATAACATCCTCCCTGAGCCTCCCCCCCTTGCTTATCCGGTTGAGGACCCGGAGACAGATTTGGCAATCCAAGGGCCGGCCGAAAGTGAACTTTTTTGCCCGGCAAGGTTATGCACAATGGAATTCTCACTTTCGACAATCTCGGGTGTAGAGGTATCATCGGTCCATCTCAATGTGTTCTATGCCATAAGAACGAGGAAACAGCTTGATCACCTGATGTTTGAGTGCCCCTTCACGCGCCAGATCCGGAAGCGCTGGTTCTCTCACTATAAAATCCAGCTTAATGGTGATTTGAATCGGATTAACATTCTGGAAAGATGGAAGAGGGGTAGATTTAAATCTAAAGCTCTTCGAATCGGTTGGGAGCTCGGCTTAAACTTCATTTGGTGGCAAGTGTGGTTGGAGAGAAATGCTAGAATTTTTCGAGAAACGTTTTCCACGCTTGATGGTGTTTGGCAGGTCATCTGGAGCAAAGTCACTGAAACAGTTGCCGTCCACGCAAATGAGGAAACTCAGGTTGATTCGGGGCCAATGGATGAGGGAGTTGAAAAGCAAGAGGAACAGGTCAGAGCTAGCTGGAAACCTCCTCCCGACGGTTGGATTAAAATCAATACTGATGGAGCTGCTAAGGGCAATCCGGGAAGTGCTGGCATTGGTGTGGTCTGCCGAAATCACGAGGGCACCGTGCTCTATTGGGAACTGCAAGGATTGGGTAGAACCACAAATAATGAAGCTGAAGCCATTGCTATCAAAGCTGCTTCTATTTGGGCAGTTAATCAGGGCCATAGGAGGATAATTCTAGAATCTGACTCTCAAATACTGGTTGGAGCTCTTGACTGCATGAGGAACTTTGCTTTGAAAGCATGGAGGTTGAGGATTCTGGTCTCTCAAATCAAGGAACTATGGAGAGAATTAGATGACGTGATCCCTGTTTATGTGAGTAGAAATCTAAACAAAGCGACCGATTTCCTTGCGAAGATGGGTGCTAAGAAAGAGGTTGGGGTGCAGCTGCACAGTGACATGCCTTTGGAGGATGAAGTGATTAGGCAGGGCCTGGACCGATCCTTGAGACAATGAACAAAGAAAATGCTAAGGGTGGTTTTTGTCACGATATCGCGACCTGTTGCGCCGTCGCGGCCTTTGGAGGTAAGCTGTCGCGATTTCGCGACATGTTGCACTGTCGCGGCCGTTGGAGAGAAGTTGTAGCGATTTCGTGACCTGTTGCACCGTCGCTGCCTTTGGAGAGAAGTTGTAGCGATTTCGTGACATGTTGCGCCGTCGCGGCCTTTGGTGGGAAGCTGTCGCGATTTCGTGACCTGTTGCGCCGTCGGGGCCTGTGGCTGGAAGTTGTAGCGATTTCGTGACACTTTTGGAGAATGGGCGCCAAGGGGGAAAATCGTCGCGATATCGCGACACTTTTGGAGAATAGGCGCCAAGGGGAAAAATCGTCGCGATATCGCGACATTTTTGCTGAATGGGCGCCAAGGGGAAAAATCGTCGCGATATCGCGACATTTTTGGAGAGCTGGCACCAAGGGGAAAAACCGTCGCGATATCGCGACACTTTTGAAGGTTGGGCGCCAAGGAGAAAAGCCGTCGCGATATCGCGACACTTTTGCTGAATGGGCGCCAAGGGGAAAAATCGTCGCGATATCGCGACATTTTTGGAGAGCTGGCACCAAGGGGAAAACCGTCGCGATATCGCGACACTTTTGAAGGTTGGGCGCCAAGGAGAAAACTCGTCGCGATATCGCGACAATTTTGAAGAATGGGCGCCAAGGGGAAAACTCGTCGCGATTTCGCGACAGTTTTGGGGAATAGGCGCCATGGGGAAAAATCGTCGCGATATCGCGACACCTTTGATGAATGGGCGCCAAGGGGAGAACTCGTCGCGATATCGTGACACTTTTGCAGTTTGGGCGCCAAGGGGAAAACTCGTCGTGATTTCGTGACACTTTTGGAGAATTGGCGCCATGGGGAAAACTCGTCGCGATATCGCGACACTTTTGAAGCACTGGCGCCAAGGGGAAAACTCGTCGCGATATCGCGACACTTCTGGTGATCAGGCGCCATTTGGAAATCTCGTCGCGATTTCGTGACACTTTTGGTGACTGGGCGCCTTGGGGTTGTGCCGTCGCGATTTCGCGACACTTTTGGTGTTTAGGTGCCTCGGGGTTTGGCTGTCGTGATTTCGCGACTTGTTTCTCTGGCGCGGCCTCGGTTGGGTTGTTGTCGCGATATCGCGACATGTCGCGATTTCGTGACATGTCACGTTTTTGCGCCTTGTTGTAATCTTGCTTCTTTGCTCTCGGCTGGGATGTGTTTACTCCCTTTTGTAATTGATCTTTGTTTTAATACAAGTTTTTTCAATTTTTTCAAAAAACATGCTCCATAGGATGGAGCAAAAAATACTTTAAAATTTATTATTTATGTTAGAGATAATGGAATTTTGAAAACCATAGTTAATACACACATGATTGAAATAGATTTTATAAGTCCGCTAAAATAAACTAGATTTCTTACAAGGACTATGATGGTCACTACAAAAACATAATCAATACCATGCTTAAATATTGGTAAATCTAAGAGAAAATTAATGGAGATGGATTTCTAAGGCTTGGATGGCATTGACAATGGTGGATATAATCATTGTTTTTTATTTTTTGGTTTAGCAATAATAGAGAGGGTGCATGACTTGATGTACCTCTTGACATCATTCTTCATCTTGGGCCAATAAAGTACTTTTGGAGAGTTAATTTTTTCTATACCCCAAAGTCATATAATACTTTGGTAAAGTGTGCCTTACAAATCATCTTTGTGTGCTTACTAGTTAGCACATGAATACATCCCATGTGACAAAATAAAAATCAAGAACCTACTTACCCATAAAATTAGCTTCATACAAGGCATATTAATTTGAAGTTTCATGATCATAAGAATAATTTTTTTTTGAAGGCTACAATTGAATATCAACTCAAACAATCTACTATTAAATTGAAACTCCCTTTCTTATGCCTAATGATTAGATGAAACTGATATAGATATGTGGCTCACTTTTGATGTCTTTTATTTCCTAGTTTACTCTCTATCTAAATGAACTCTAGAAATCTATGATCAATATGAATGGTTGTTTTCTTGAACAAGGTGTACTGCCTTTACTATCTAAATATTTAATCAATATATCATTGAGTTGTTTGTCACATTGTGGGGCATTTTTTAATTGCATTATTAAATATCTCGTTGTAATAGGCAATTGGATGCCCATGTTGTTTAAGGATAAATCCCAATGTAGACTCTGATGTGTTAGTCATTATATAAAAAGGTTGTTATAGATCAAGTAGGGAACATGTAGGATCTAAACACAATTGGTCCTTCATCTTCTCCAATAGCCTTTACTATGTGTCTTCATAATGTAACTTGGCTTTGGCACATCATTTGGTCAATCAGTATAGTGGCCAAGAAATATGGAAGAAATCCAAAACAAATCTTTGATAAAAATTAGCAAGACCCAATAAGCTACAAAGCTTTGTCAAAGTCATTAGGGTAGGTCAATCTTTAATAACTTGAATCTTCTAAAGATCGGCACAGACTTGTTCTTTATCAACAATATAACCGAGGTATTAAATCTTTGTCATTCCAAATGAACACTTCTTCATGTTAGCATATAGCTTTTATCTTTGAAGAGTCTAAAGCACCTACCAAGCATATTATGGATGCTCCTCCTATATATTATTTTAGACAAGAACATCATCTAAGTAGGTTTTCATGAATAATATGTTATAGGGACACAAAATATCATCATTATCCAAAAGGTATAACCAACTACTCGAACAAAACCTCTTTGAATTTGAAGGTAATCTTCCAAACATCAACAAACTCAATGGGTATTTTATGATATTTAGATTTAAGATCAAATTTTGGTGAAGAAATTTACACCACAAAGTTGTTCCCCTAATTCATCTATTTAAGAGAGTGGATATTGATTTTTCATAGTGATTTTATTCAAATATTTGTAGTTGATACCATCTTTATATTTTATTTTTCTTCAAATCCAATGTAAATAGACTACCACATGGTGAAGCATATGGATTGATATACCCCTTTTGAATCAATTCTTGGATTTACCTCTTAATTTCATCATTTTAAAGGATTGATCTATGATATAGAGGTTCATTAGGAAATGAGAACTAAGAACTAAATTAGTGGAATGTTTTAGCTTATAATAAAGTGACACCCCATTTTTGAGAGTGTAAATTGACATATGGCCAATACTGACATCATATGATGTTATCTTGTATAGGCCTACAACTAATAATTATACAAATGTATTTAATTTATTGTATTATTTTATTATGTAAGACCTATTGGTTGCTATTAACTTTTTTATGGCTAAACCCAGCTTATAACTTATAATTTACCTTTAACCCCTCTTGTTATGTCAATTTAGGTTAGACTCTTCTATGTAGTTAGGGTTTTGGTATTGTTATAAATACCCCTCTACCACTCCATCCATTATATGGGAGTGTTGTGATTCTTATATATGAATAATATAATGATTATTAATTGTGCTTATGGGTTCCCACTATCTACACTTCTCTTTTGTTCTTTTTTACGCATTATGTATAAGCTTTGAGTGGATGGATGGCTTCCATTTATTTTTGAAAATGGATGTGAATTCCAACATGGTATTAGAGTAGGTATGGATTAGCATCATCTGGTCATGTTGAAATTCAATTCAAAGTCTCCAATCATTCTTCCACATCTTAGGGAAAAGTACTTCTCAAAGGCTCATAAGTATTTTCAGCATAAAAGTTAGAAAGGAGATTTTATTCCACTATTCATGTTCTTACAAAAATATTGGAGAATTTGTGCCTTCTATAAATCTGATTTTATTGTTATCGAGGAAATTTTGACATTATGTATGTAGACTCATTCAATTTGGAATAATGTTGCTCTTCTTTATTCTTCACAAAAGTGCTATGTTGTTTTAGTTGAAAACAAAAAGGGAGGGTAGAATTTTGAATTTGAATTTGAAAATATGCATGCTCTTTATTTTTCATGTGCTCTAGTTTTTGCATGCAAACTATGAGTATACATCCTTGAGGTGGCATCACCATTTGATGCTTTTCTTTATGGATAAAAGGTGCTTTATTGCTTGTATCAAAGCCATGTTAATACGACTACGTGGAGGAAGGTAAGGGCACTCATCACAAAAGATCACGAGTTCAAACTTATAACTCCTTTTTGTGTTACTTCAAAGCATTTTATAGGTTAGGTCAAATGGGAAAAAATATGCCTTCATCTAAGTACGAAGATATGGTAAATTAGTCAATTCAATAAGAGAATAGGCACAAGCTATAGGTGGTTTGGGGTTTAAGCCATAAAAACTTAATTTTTGCTCAAATATATGCACTATGGATGACTTCAAGGAAATTACCTACAAAGGTGTCATCGCTTTATCACCATAGTGCTAACTACCCAACCAACTATGTGGTAACAAAGACTTTAATGGACTTCATAATCTAGGTTTGATTCCTCCCAAGTCACAACTACTTTGTTATTTTGATACTATTGAGCATTTTTGCTATAGTCGTGGTATAAATTGATGTTTCTTACCTTGAAAGAATACATCAACTTCAAAATAGTGACATTGATGCTTTGGCTAGCACAAGGTACCTCACCCATGAGAGATCTAGGTTTGAATTTCCCTTTTGGAACCTATGTAAACAAATGTATTCATGGCTGATGTGGCACACTTGCATGCCATATAAGACCATTTTTTAAATATTTACATGCCTTTATCCAATGAGAATTGAGCAAGTGTCAATTTTGTAATTGATCAAATAGTACAATGACACACAAGTGGAAAAAAAATAGTGGTAAACACTTGCAAATCAGAGGACAACACATGGAAGGCTATAGTTGGATGTTATTTTTCTAAGGTTTGAGGTTTTATTTTTATTCTTTTTTAGGGCTATTTGGAAAAATATTTTGGAGGCCATAACTTTTGCATACAAAATCATTTTGAGCCCCTTTTTTATATCGCATAAGTTTTCAAGCTCTTTGCATTGGTGACATCAATTCATGGACCTATTATAGTGTTAGGGGTAGAATTGTGTAGGATTGTCCTCAAAGTATGGCTTATTTTGAAAGGGTAAATTTACCATATAATATACTATTAGAACTTTTGGTCTACTTTTATGGGAGATGTAGTTCGATTTATGATAGTGGTAACAATTTTTTTTGTCTTTTGGAGGTATAAAAAAAATGATTCAAAATATTCTTTAGTGAATTCCTCTTCCTCATTTGGGCTATTAATTTAGCTTATTCATGAATATCTAATCCTTCATGATCTCTTCCTTATTCTATTCTTTATCCAAGTACACTTGGAAGTTTATAATTACTCTTTTCATAAATAGATCCATGCAAAGCCTCTTTTGATGATTGAAGTCAAGTGGCTTAAGGGCAAGTTGAATTTTTTGAATAATATGATGTATTTTATAAAAGAGAAAACTATACCTTCAAGTCTAACCTTATACAATTATAGAAGACTAAATAAGTTATTTTTTTGAGGAATTACTCTTAGCTTCTCTTCCTCATATGGAGTCTTAGCAAAGATGTTCTTTGGATGTGTGTGATAATATCTGATATTTGTAATGATGACTATTGTCTAGCCTAAGGAGATTCTTGTACAAAATATTTTCACATCAGTAGATTTCTATATAATAAGGGGGATACATATGACTCTTATTCAAGTGTGAAGGCCCAATAGAGCATACGTTATAGGGTGAAGATATGATTTTCATTGATGTCTTCTCTCCTTGGCCCCTTAGTTCATATTATGATGGGGTATTGAAAGTGTAATATGACTTATGGCTAAGGCTGATATTTTATGATATTACCTTGTATAGGCCTATGGTAAATTATTGTACAAATGTATTTAATTTATTGTGTTATTTTATCATGTAATCCCTATGGGTTGTGGTTAACCTTGTTATAGTTAAACCCACCTTATAACTTGTAATTAACCATTAATCCCCCCTCTTCTTATGTCAGCTTAGGTTAAAATATTTTATCTAGTTGGGTTTTTGGTATTGGCAAAAATACCCCCCATAACTCCATCCATTGTATCATAGCATTGTGATCTTATGTATGGATAGTATAGTGATTATTTATGGTGCCTATAGGTGCCCATTATCTATCTCTATTTTGTTATTTTTACACTTATTGTATAAGATTTTTGTGGATGGATTACTTTTGTTCATTTCTAGAAAGAGGTGTGTATTCCAACACCCAATTTATGACTTGAACAAGTCATCATTCTGTGATAATTTGGTCTATTCACTTCTGTTGTGCAAATCCTATGATTGATGTAGTAATAGTTCTCCTGCTTTATTGCTTGGAAATAATTAGAATGAGTTTTCTTTTTTTGGCTATTATTTTTCTACATTCTTTGGCATTGACTAAGGAAATAGAGATAGGAGTAGACACCTCTGGTATCCTAAAGCTTTGACCTCTGACAATATTGATGACACTTTGGGATCTCGACTCATACACACCATATCTTTTCCACATGAATAGTTGGCTCAAAATCATATCATAAACATCCAAGGGCATAACAAATAAAACTTCATCTCTAAAGGATTTTAGGGCATTAGAGAGGAGATATTATTGAATGACATGAATGTATATCCCTTGTTGTAACAATCTAGCATTATATGGTTGTGGGTGTGATGTGAAAGGAATATTCAAATCCTTTACAATTTAAGTGGAAATTATACTCTTTTGACTCTCATTATCAACCATGAAATGCAATGGCTTACCCGTGACCTACAATTATGAGTGAAATAGATATTCATCCTCTTATGACTCCTCTAGTATGACATGAGTGGTGGCAATATTCATATTTGTTTCACCTTTCATGATCTACTTTCCACTATCCTTAGCCTACGGATCTGGAGGTGGTGGTGCAATGGATGTATAGGATTATGTCTTGGCAAATAATGAATGAATTGCTTGACCCTCCCCACTTAAATGTGGACTTATCTTATGATAATTGTGTCATTTGTAAGTCTAGACCTTTGAGGGATCCTTGTATTAGGAGTCTTTCTTTTGCTTCTTGATTTGATTTTGGGGTTGACCCTTCTTGTCTTGATTCTTTCGACTGTCACTCTTGCCTTTCTTGGGTTGAGACTTGATGTTTTGGTTCTTATTATTTGTTCCTCTTCCTTATTTTTAGTTTTATGCCTCTACTCCAATTTGACAATAAGTTTCTATGCTTAGGTGAAAAGTGGCATTGGTTGTACAAATTACACATATATCTAAAAATTAAGATTTAGGGGATTGTTTAGGCATGGTATGGCTAAAATGGTGGTACATGCCATCATGACATGGTGAACAAGGTCTATGGAGGACAAGGAAGCATTCGAGCTAATTGATTTACCATTATACTGTGTAAGGACTAACAAAGTATATCCTTATACCCTATTAGAAATGTAAAGCTCTCCAACACCTACAAGTTAATCATTAGTTCTCTCTTTTCAATTATAAAGAAGATAAATTTAACAACCATAAAAGTTAAATAATATAAAATTAAAAATAGTTATTTTCTTAGAAGTGTAAGTTTATAAAGTAGATAATAAATTTTCATTTAAAGGTTTAAATTTCAAACATTTAGGTTAAATTATTTTGTTAGTTTTACTACTAGAATATCAAATGATCAAACCTTCTTTCTAAAACAAACTCAAAACTATAGGACTTCCTAACACCATATACTACAATTTTTAGTGAAGAATTAATTAAGTTTATATTCATTTATGCTATCATTTCAATATCACTTATCAACCTAATTAAAAACTTTTAAGCAATGTCGACAAGGGTTAATGTAATTGCGAGAAAATGAGAAGTTTTACTCTCTAAATAAAGGTTTTTGGTGAAGGTTTGAATCTTGTGAAACAATAAATTCATTATTTTTAATATATTTTATTACCATTGGGTGATTATTGTAATATGCACGATGCCCATTTCAATCCCGTATAATCAATGAAAAAAACTTACTAAGCAATAAAATATTTATTAAAATAGTTTTCAAATAAAATTTAAAAGGAATCTTCTATATGTATTTGGACTACCCTAGCAATGTGCCTTCAATTGATGATGTCTATCTTCATTAATATACTATATAAATATGTTCATAGTCACCTATACTTGATCATGTTTAATTTAATTCAATATAACATCAACCTTTAGCATAAGCTTAACTATAAGAATGCCAGAAAGATTTTTTTGATTTAGTGCAATAACAAAGATAAAGAGAAGCCCATGGGGTTTAGAGAAATCAATTGGTGGAGAGTGACTATTTCAGATCCTAATTTAGGATTCAAAATTCTTGGGTGAACCTTAATATTTTAGTATATGAGGTTTAAAATAACTGGTAAGGAATGTGAATTTTCACACCTTTAATCAAGGTTCATATCTCATAGATAAACCCTAACATTTTTAACTAAATGATATTAGCTCAATTGATTATAGTACTTAACTATTAAGAAGGAGGCCCAAATTTGAATCTTACCAAATAATACATACATAAGTGTCAAGCTTTTATAATACTATTATATGATCACAAGGTAATACGACTTTAACCCATTTCAATCCCATATAACCCATTCAAAAAGATAAAACCACAAGAAAACAAAAATTAATTTTAAGTGATAATATATTTATATTTTTTAAAATAAAAATCATATAAATTATTTTTTACTTGAAAAAATTGTATCTAAAATAATAAAATATTACAAAAATTTAAATGTTTGTTGAAGTTTCCTTAAAGTATGAGATTGTCTACATTTTTAACATCAAGTGGTACATGTTCTAAATTAAAAATAGATTTATCTATTTGAAAGGTATAAAGATATTTAAGTGATATAGGACAAAAACATAACAATGTATGTATGCTTCGGCTAATTTATTTGTATATATTTTGTAAAATAGGATGAATATATAAAGTTCAGGTGGATTGGTAAGTGTAGATGTGACTTGACATTTACAAAAAAAAAAAAAAAAAAACCTAGGTTGATTACGTTCATATGTTGTTATAGTTTTTTTTTGATGAAAAGCTAAATTATATTAATAATAAAGTTTAACATGAAAAAAAGTGGCGGGTGGCAATGATCACACCCCTGGAAGAAACAAGCCAACCCTAACCACGGGTTGGGAAACCACAAACCGGAGCTCACTACAAACTAGGCAACATCAATCAAACAGGCAGTGAAACTTGCATGCAATCAGAAAGTTTGTGGCTGCACGTCTACGTTGGAGTCCCATGGAATGGCCAAGGTATGCGGTAATCCATCTGTGTGTCCCTGATCCTCATGAACATTTGAATCTCCCCAACCCTGTCC
Source organism: Wollemia nobilis (assembly GCA_028583015.1). Classification (NCBI taxonomy): domain Eukaryota; kingdom Viridiplantae; phylum Streptophyta; class Pinopsida; order Araucariales; family Araucariaceae; genus Wollemia; species Wollemia nobilis. The sequence continues at coordinate 10,942,031 of JAQPPZ010002499.1, forward strand.
TCGAGATCTATCAAGCTGGCGATTATGTGCACTTATATCCCCTGCATTCCAGGCACGATCCTGTGTGCCACCATTAACTTCCACCAGCTCATCCCAGGCACCTCTGGGTGGAGAACATGATGGTGATTGAATTGGTTGTGCATTCCATCCATCATTGTAGGTAAAAATGTCATGTCCCCAACCTCCCTGTGCATGCACCAGACGTGGCAGTTGATGAGACCTCGAGCGGGAACAGGATGTCTGTTGTGCGTTGTTTGGAAAAACCCTGCTAACTGAGCAAGGTGCATTTTTCCAGTCATCCAAAAGTGCCTTCATGTGCTCCTGCTCAATGTCAAGTTTAGCTTGCTGATTGCAAATCTGGAACCATGTATCTTGAAACACCTCTATTTTGTCAGCTAGAGAAAATTCATCAGAAGGATTTTGATGCTGAAAAACTATCTTGTTTCTAGATTTCCACATGTGAAAAAGAAGACTAATTCGAAATATGTGCCACACTTTGGACAAGGGAAGAACAAATTTAATCTTATCCCCTAACAGAGCTTGCTGCCATGTAAGGGATTCATCCTGGAATTGGGAAAAAAAAGACCATCCCCATTCCCAGGCACTCCTTGCTCTTGTGCAGAACCAGAAAATATGAGGAGAAGATTCATCCTCATTACAGAATGCACATTTAGGGTTTGCAACTCCCAAGTGCTTGAGTCTGTCTCCTAAGGGTAAACTTTGAAAGAGAAGGCTCCAAGCAAAAAAAGATTGTTTTGGCTCAAGAAAAGAAGACCAAACTATCTGAAATCGAGCCTTCCAACCAGAAACCGCCACTGGATCTCCCCATTTATCATTAAGTCTAGGGACCATTGGCAACATTGGGGAGAGCCACTTGTAACCCAATTTAGCTGAGTAATTCAACAATGGTATATCCGAAAACCAGGACCAATCTTTCCACCATGGCCTCTGAGAGTGCTGCCCACACTTGTGCCACATGGAAAAGGGGATAATGTCAATTCTTGAGTCATAAGTGAGCTTGTCACCAGTGCTCAACTGAAATTGTTGTTTAAAAAGTGGCCAAGGGATCCAATCCCTCGAGGTTTGAGAATAAAAATCAGAAGCTGTAGATATACCTTTTTTAAAAAACTTTTGGGCATGAATCCACGGGACACTGAGCAAGAGGAGTTCCACTGAATGTTAATCATCGAAGACCACCGAGATGTTTAAAGAATTGATGGACGAGTCCTTTATGGCCTCTATTCCCTTTCCACTTAAGCCAAGGAGTGAATTGCTGCCATGATTTCCAAATACTTTTAATCACAAAAGAACCAGAGATTTTCACAAAGAGCGGCATTACAATTAGGGAAGGGAGGTCAATTCCTCTCCAGGCTTGTTTGTTCAAAGGCAGCCCTGAAGAAATACAATGTACGATGAGGATTTTCCAGGCCTCCAAGCCTTTAAGGGCTCGTATGATCCATTTGGCACAGAGAGCCGTGCCTTGTCTTTTACAGTCAACCATGCCCATTCCTCCTGAAGCTTTAGGTAAACAACACATATCCCAAGCAACCCGGTGAAAACCTTTCTTCTCAGCTGAGTTTGCCCACAAAAAATTCCTCAATAGTCTTTCAAGCTTAAGGTAGCATGCTTGTGAAGGGACCCAACAAGAAGAGTAATACACATGAGTAGAGGCAAGGACCTTAGAAAAAATTTGGAATTTTCCTGCCAAAGACATCTTCTTAGTAATCCAATACTCAAGCTTTTTCTCAACTTTCTGCAGAACATAGTTCCATAACTGAACAGGGGAACCATAAAAGGCAAAAGGGATCCCTAGAAATTTGAACACTTCTCCTGGCAAAATCCAATGCCATTGAAACTATTCTAGCCAAGGAGGGGAGCGGGGGTAGGGGACTGTCAATAACAAGAAGTTTTTCTCCATTGAATACTAGAACCAGAGGCCTGACAAAAAACTTCCAAACATCTGAGTGCTTCCTTCATTGAGTGTTCCTCCTCTAAAAGAGTGAGAAAAGAGTCATCGACAAAGTGACCATTAATGAGCTGACCTTGGTTATCAGGGAGAGAAATACCCTTAATTTGGCCCAAAGAAGCATGCCTAGCAAGCAAATATCCAAAGGCTTCAGCAGCAAGGATATACAGAGAAGGAGCCAAGGGACAACCTTGCAGAACAGATCTGAACAAACCGATTGGCCTAGTTTGATGATTATTCAAAGATAAAACAGTCGAAGCATCCTGAAAAAGAATATTGATAGATTGAACAAACACAGGCCCAAACCCTAAAGACTGTAACATGGAAAGAATGAAGTTCCATTCAATTCTATCATAGGCCTTTTCAAAATCAATTTTCAAGAAGAGGGCTTGCTGACCAGACTGCCTAGCCCATTCCATACCTTCCCAAACTGCAATGACATTATCCAATATATATCTGCCTTTAATAAATCATGTTTGCTCCGGCCTAACAATAAGAGGCAACAAGGGCCGGAGTTTCAGAGCCAGGGCTTTGGCAATAATCTTATAGCTGACATTGAGCAAGGTAATTGGCCTCCAATTTGTTATACATTCAGGATCCCCTTGTTTTGGAATGAACTTGATATTACCTCGGTTCAAAATTGCTCCAAGAGAGCCACTGTGCATGGCTTCAAGGTAGACTTTGTGTAAATCAGAACCAACAAAGTCCCAACATGCCTTGTAGAATTCACAAGGAAATCCATCCAAGCACAGGGCCTTCTCATTGGCCATTTGAGTTAATGTTGAGGCAAGGTCATCAACAGACAAATACTTTTCACACTCCTCTCTTTGAGCTACAGAGAGTTTGTTAGGGACAACATCCATGCAAAGCTTGAGAGCTTCATCCCTCTCTGGAGAAGAAGACTGAGCAGCAAAAACTTGAGTGTAATGCTTAACAAAAATGTCAGCAATACTGGGTAGAGAGGTATGGCGAATACCATTGTCCACAATAGCTTTGAATTTAGTGGCATTGCGAGGAGGACGTAACTTTTGGAAGAATTCCTTAGAAACTCTGTCCCCAATTTTAAGCCAATGTAAGCGGGCCTTGATCTGAGCACCTTTAGCTTCATAGAGCTCTGCCACCTTGAGCTCATGACGAACCTGAGCAGCATGCCCCTGCAAAATAGGACAGAGAGGGTTGGCTTCAAGCCTACAAGAGGCTTTTGTCAGTTCAGTGCGTAAAGCAAGCAAAGAATATTTTCTAAACTGAGCAACTTTCTTGCCCAAACTGCGAAGAAGGGTTGTGGTTCGGGATATAGCATCATTCCACCACTCAATCCATCCTTCTTCACCAACAGGTCTATCCCCCAAATTCCAGACTCTCTGAATATGACACATCATGGAAGAATGTTGAAGAAAGGATGTGTTAAGAAAAAAGCTGAGACTTAATACCACGAGCGGGTACCACGAGAAGATAAAACAGGTGAACATAATTGGGGAATGATCAGACCCAATAGTACCAGCAATAACCTCCACAACTGGAGCATCACCATGCTTTCGATGAAAATAAAACTGGGTATGGTATGACAACATAGCTCTATCTAAACGTTTGAGAATCCTTGCCCGCCCAACTTGAAAGTTATTCCGAGTAAACCAAAGGTGCTCATCAAAAGAAGCAGGAGAAAGACAGGAATTAGGGTCAGACAAACATAATTTTTTTTCATAAAAAACCAGGCTTCACGCTCACCAAGGGCCCACCTGTGGTTTAGACCCCCAATTTTATCAGAAGCATGCTCAACCATATTAAAATCTCCATAGACAGATCCAAACTACAGGAGGCAAAGAAAAGGCACACCATTTCCAAAGCAAACAGCGCTCTGGAGCACTATTGGAGGCATATACATTTAAAATTCCAAAGGACATTCCGTCAACTTCAAGCAAAATCCAAACAGCTTGGTTAGAAGGGTCAACCCCCAATCAACAAAATTCCCATGCCATCTATTGGCCAGGAGAATAACAGCACCACCACGACCGGGAGGGTGCTTGGTGGAAAAAAAGTTGACTATTAGGGTAAATGAGCGCACGAGCACACTGCAATTGGAACTCAGTGATTTTAACTTCTTGCAAGCAAACGATATCTGGGCCCCCATACTTGGTTGCACAGAAAGTAATATCATCGCGAACCATGTATCTTCGAACTGGGTCCGTCAGTCCTCTAACATTCCATGATAGAAAAATCATTCGACTCGTCGAGGATCAAACTTCCTCTGACCTCATCAGAGTCACCCAGAATAGCAAGCGACTGAAACGAGTTGCTAGAAAAGCTTCCCAGTTGTCGGTTTTTGTATGCATGCAGACCCTGCCTTGGACTACGAGACCTTCGTCTTCGGGCATTCATGCCTTCTTTTTGCTCTAGCTGGTGAGCAACCATGGAGACAGAGAGGATACCATCATCTTTAAGAGCCATCGACATATCTTCGACCACAAGCTGCTGAATTGGAAAGGATTTGAGTACTTGGGGAAGCATTCGGGATGGAGCCGGGACATGCAAGGGCGGTTTTATCGTTGTGGCTTGAGCATAGGAGCCACGAGGCTGACCCCACGAGGATTATGGACGGAGGGCTGGCCTCCCTGAGGGCCTTTACCAGGGACATGCTTGCCTTTCTTGGAGACCACCTTCCAGTCACTGTCAGACCCATCTTTGGTTGGCTGGTTTTTCTCATTAGAAGCTTGATTAACAGGGGTTGGGCCCTTGGATTTAAACTTATCTGCCATTAAGGGACAATCTTTAATCTTGTGTGCGGCAGACTGGCACCTGTAGCAAGTGTTTGGCAAATTGACATACACCACTCTCTGGTGGATATTAGTATCACCTACCTTAATATCAATAAATTCCTTGAGGGAATTGGCCAAATCAATTTTCACACAGAGCCGACGGGTAGGCCGAGCATTATAGAAGCGGCTGAGGCTCTTCACATACAAATTCCCCAACTTTCATGGCAACATCACGAATAAATGGTACCAATGCCATTGGCAAACACAGGAATTCAACCCACACGGGGACAACAAGAGAGACACCATTGGCAACCTGGAAATTCTTGTGCCATGGTTGACAAATAAGCAAAGTGCTATGAACATAACAAGGACCCTTCTTGAGAACTTTTTTGACACACTCTGGATCAGAGAACCGAATATGAAAGAAACCTTTGGTCAGGTTTTGCACAGACTCTACAAAGATACCATATGGGTTCCAATAGCTTTGAAACCAGTTTCGTAGAATTGCATCAAAAGGGATACGGCCCAAGAAGTAGCCTATGACAGTATTTTGCTCTAGCCAAGTACAAGCTTTATTGAAACTATCGAGGGGAATAGAAATGTCTGGCACATTACCTTGTGGAACACCGTGGGAATGAACTTCCGAGGTTGCTTGCCCGCCATCCTTTTCTCCATCGGCTTCACCAGACGATGAACCAGGAGGAACCAAATGTGACATATTAAAAAAAACACAGTAATTCCGCCCAAGGCGGATCAATAATGGAAGGACAAAGCAACAGATCCCATCCACTGGCACATGCAGCACTGTGACGAGGCCAAAAATCACACATGCAAACGATGAACGCAAAGTCGGCTCGGCTCCTCAGGATGAGTTGCAGAGCAAAACCCTAAAGACCAGCATGTCAATCAAAGTTGATTTAGTATGAATCAATATTATGTTGTTATAGTTGATAACAACCTAAATAAAAAATAAAGTTTTATATATTTTCTTTAAAAACATTAATTTAATCAATAAAAAATAATGAGTATTATTTTTTTTTTATCTTTCAAATACATTATTCCTCTCTATTTTGTGATATCAAAGCTAAAATGAGTAATTTCAAGCTCTCTAGAGAAGAACAAATTTTAAAATTAAATAATGAAAATAATTACAAGTAAAAATACACTAGTTATATTTGCATGGTGGTTTGTGCTGGATATAAAAAAAAAAAAAAATCCTAGATTCTCTGAGGGATATATTTGGATGAGACAGATTTCGTAGAACGGAAAGTCCTAGCCCCTAGGGAATATGGGGAACGATTTTCCTTAACTAAGGTTTTGTGTTAAGGGGACAATGCAACAGTACGAGCTTTGGCTCTTCTTCGAAAGGTCCAAGTTCAAACCACGACGTGAGCGAGTGTGTGAGGGGGTGAATGTGTGATGATTGTCTGTTAAATTCCCTATTGGTAAGCATAGCTCTCGGTTTTACAAAGAATCATAATTAGGAAGAAATTGTTCAACTATATACATTGGTCGTAAGAGTTTCTTACACTAACTAGATCTTTAAAAAAATACACTAAATTAAAAAATACTTGAAACTGAATAGAAATAATAGTCATTGAAGTATGCTGGAAACCCATGATTACGAGTTCTATGAACAAATTGTTGTACACATTAATCATTTATGCAATTCTAATATCATTTGATGTCTCTCCAAACTAATAGTGAGTTACCATGAAAATGAAATGAAAACCATAAAATCTATTCGATCTACCTTGTGTAAAATTTACAGACAAGGCTTTAAGTTCCACCCCAAAGAAAAAAGAAGACTTTGCAATATAAATGTGTCTATACTCCATATCATATACCTGCAACATATATATACCATGTTGCTTAAGGCGTTAAATAGGAGAGTCAGCTGTAACAATTGTATTAATCCCGCCAATTTTAAAAACTTCTCACAATAATGATAAAAACATTAATATTTTTTTTCGGGTATTTCATGTCTAACCTGACCTCTGTTTCATATGACTGTTCTTTCTAAACTGACCTTTGTTTCATGACTGTTATATAGAAAGATGTCGCAACTGTCTTTTAAATCACATGTTTTAAACACGAGGAAAGTAATTTTTCTTACGAAGATTTAAGTGTTATTGAAGAAATCGAAAAAAATTGTAGTGGCTGAATTTTTTTTACTTAATATCAATTGGGATTTTTCACATAAAATATAGTTGGGACATTTAACAAAAGTAAAAAACAATCACTAATAGATAAATTATAAAAATAGATTCAAATATGATATTATTTTTCTTTTCCATGCATTGTAGTCCACTTAAAAATAAAAATTCTCTTTTTTTAGTTGCAATTTTTTTTAAATTAAATTTAGTAATAAAACACTTTCCAAAAAAAAATTGTATTTTTTTAATTAATTAATTTTTTTTAATATATATAGGGATTTACACTTCTTTTCTATTATTAGACAGATTTTAAATTTTGGGGTTGTTTTTTATAAGGATTATGCCACCTCGTTATTTTTAACCCAGTGTGAGGGGGGACCATCGGTAACTTAGGATTGGTGCTATCGTCGTCAAACTGGCATGCACTCAACGGAGTCAGGTCAGACTACTACCTTTGCACAAACAAACATGACTCTAAAGTTTAAACCTGAGTCTCTTCTTCCTAAGCACTAGAATTTACCAATTCACCCAACCTTTCAAAATAATTTATTTTTAATCAATACTAAGTGGCATAAGATAAGTGAAAACATTAAAAATCATAATTTTTTTTTTATGAAACACACTCACCCATGCCACGGTTTGAACCTTCCAATGAAAGAATTCTCTCAATCTTTTCTAATCAATGTCTTCATCAAACCTTCCAAACCTTCTCCTGCATGTTTAATTTATTGCTCCAATAAGAATAACATGAGTTGTCCGTCTTTGTAGCGCAAGTGGAGAAGGCGAGCCTGGCCATGTTCAATAGGAGGTCCACGGTTCGAACCTCTGTGATGCAAAGGAGGACACAAATAAAGAACACAAGTTTATATTGAGAGGGGGGTGAACAATATAAGGTCACTTTTTACTTTTCTTTCCTAAACAATATTATGCAATGTATATATAGCAATATTAACAACAATAATCAAAGCAATGCACAAATCACCACACAAAATAGAGACACCACAATTTACGTGGTTCACCCAATGTGGCCTACTCCATGGAGAAAACCTTTCACTAAAATCTTCTCAATCAATCTCTTGGGAATCCTTTCCCTATTACAATGTTTATGGACCTCTATCCAAATGAAACATCAATCCCCTAAATCAAGTTTGTGGATCTATTCACAGGAGAACTCCTTCTCCTCTGCTATGGTTGGTGATCCTCTAGAAACCTACTGCCTCCACTGCATTGGCTTGTGGATCTCTCTCCACTAAGGACTCTTATCCCCACTCAGAATACCTGTCCTCACTGCCCTGGCTAATGGATCTCTATCCACTAGATACTATTGTCCTCTCTGCTCTGTCACCTCTAAAGATCTATCTCAAATCTGTACTAAACACAGTCCTTTGGTCTAGCACAAATCTTCTCTATCTCTTCTCTGGTCTGGCACAAACTTGTCCTCAAATCTGCACCAAACTCTACTCTCAAATCTGCACTAAACACACTCCTTCAGTCTAACACAAATTTGTCCTCGATTTTTATCCTCAAGCCTTAACTCAAGCCTTGTCTCAATTCTGCTGGATTTACCCTAAACCTTAACTCAAGGTTTGAACAAATCAATCAACTCTGCTCTCAAGTATTCTCAAAGACTTGTCTTAAATATGTCTTGTAAGCTTCTGCAAAAGCTCACACTAATCTGTCCACATGTCCTCTTTTGAACTTGCTCAAATCTGCTCCATAGGTCCTCTCTAGAACTTACTCAAATCTGCTCTACAAGTCCTCTCTAGAACTTGCTCAATCTGCTCCACAAGTCCTCTTTATAACTTACCTCAAATTTGCTCAACAAGTCCACACAGAACTTGCTCAAATCTGCTCAACAAGTCCAGTTATAACTCGTTCAAATCTCATAGAAACATAAAGAGAATTGTTAGAGACTCAATATGCTCTATACTAATCATAATGTTCAATTTATTTCAATCACTCTCTTAAAAACATAATAAGAATTGTTAGAGACTCAATATGCTTCAAATACAACTCAATGCTCAATCACTTTCTCAACTCAACTCAAAATATAGAATAGTTTGTTTTATGGAACTTGAACATTCACTTCACATACCAACTTGACTAGGTTCAACCAACTTTACTCAACCAAACACTCAATGAAACAACCCTTGCTTACAAACCCTAGCCCAATCTTATGATCACTCAACTCAAAATGTTTCCAACAATGCTCAATATCAAATCTCACATAACAATGATACTCATGTTCTTTTCAAACTCTAGTTCAAGTTCTTTGCTCAACAACTCACTTCAACAACAATGCTTATAAAACAATCTTCACATAGCAATGATACTCAATCCTTAGTTCAAGTTCTTCACACAACCAATGACTTCAACAACAATGCTTATCAAACAATCTTCTCATAGCAATAATACTCAATCCTTAGTTCAAGTTATTCACACTACCAATGACTTCAACAACAATGCTTATAGAACAAGGTTTTAACAACTCTTTATTCCAAAAAACCTTGAAGCATTAACTCAACTCATTCAATAGGAAACCCTAATCAAGTCATTTTCACTCCAAACTTATTTTCCAGAAAACCAACCAATCAATTTAACTAAGGAAGAATGTGCTCATACCTTTTTCTTGATGATGGAGGAATCTCATAAATCTACCACAAACATAAACCCTCTTTTGCCAAGCTCAAAGAAATTATAGATAATAATCTTCCTCAAAATACAATGTAAGTATCAAGACGAATATACACCTTATCACTCCACCTTTAAGAAATCACTCATCAACATTTACAAAAATTAATATACCACTTACACCTTATGATCTCCCCAACTAAAATAATATTCAATGCACTCTTCTTTTAAAAATAACTCAATGCTTAGAAGTTCCATTTATCCTTTTATAAATTCAACAACTCAATGTGACACCAACACTTTATTTAAAAATAAAGCAAACACCTTATTCCTCCAAATTTTAAAATATCAATAATCAAAATAAAAATCTTTTAAGCAACCCTTTTAACTCCCTAAGACCTCATGTCAACTTTAGGCAATATAAAAAATAATCACAATTTTTATTACCTTGGCCTTGGTGGGAATCGAACTCACAACGCAGCCTTCACCCAACGCCCTAACCGCGGCTTCAACTGTCGCGTGAGCTAGGCGCTCGCTTGGGGAGTGGAGAGCACCACATGCTCAATAAACCTCCTCGCTTTGCCAAGCAAAACGTGTGTCGTTCCCTTGGCGCTTCCAACACCAACACAAACACAAGAATTCATCGTTATCACGTTTCAAACGCAGGTCACTTGGCGCCTCAAACACTTTAACCAATGCCTCCTTGCCACTAGGCCACGTTGTCCAGTTGGCTCCCAATTTTTCAACGTTTTCATTTTTATCCTTATTCTCTGGCACATAAAACACAGGATTCGTTTCCCTTTTTCGCACAAGCTCTTTAATTCAAATTTGCATACTTTAAAATGCTCGAGCAAGGATGATTAAAATACCTCTTCAGGCATGATTTATATATTCCTTTCCCTCCTTTATGCAAACACGTCAGTGCTCGAATTGCCTCCAACCTTATTAGACGTCGACGCTCAAATTTCCTTTGGAGCTTATTAATTACGCCAAGAGGCGTTCCTACAATGGCAGACACGGGGTGGGAGGCAAAGAGGTCATACATGTCATGTCGTAAACAAATTTTTTTATTAAAAAAGCCGACATTAACAAAAACATTTAAAATATTTAAACTAAAACAACCGACTAACCAACCGTTGCAAACATTTAAAATATTTAAACTAAAACAACCTGAGGGGATTTTTAGTAGCCTGAAGGACAAAGTTTCTCTGAGCATTGCCAAGGCTAAGAAGAAGCATGTGGAATTGAAGAGAGCAGTGATCAAGGCCACCACCCACCGCCATTGCCCACCCAAAGAAAAACATGTGCTCACAGTCGTGGCAGCAACGCACCCAGATCGCCCTCCAACATACCAAGTTCATCTCGCTCATGCTCTGTCGAAGCGTCTGTCTAAGACCGGTGATTGGAGGGTTGCACTCAAAACCCTAATGCTTATTCACAGGATTACAAGAGAGGGCAACCAGTGCTTCAACATGGTTTTTGGAGACATGTCGAATTTCATGGACGATTCCAACAGTCATGCCATTGAATGCTCTTGGTGGATTCGAAGCTATTCCTCTTACTTGGGAGAGAAGATCAAGATGGACATGCCATTCCAGTTTGATATGCTCTGCATGAGGAGTGAACAACTCTTGGAGGACTTGAAATCCTTGCAACTGCTTTTGGACCGCCTCTTGGATTGTGTGCCCAAGCCAAGGGATGTTCTCATGGACATAATTGTTCAGCATGCCCTAGAGCTTATTGTGAAGGATAGCTTCCACGTTTATTCTGCCATTGGCCATGGCATGTCAGAGCTGTCGGATTCATTGCTCAAGGTTTTGACACGAGAGGAGGCTGAAAGCACTTTCAACATTTATATGAAGAGTCTGGAGCAGACTGACAAGCTTACTAAATTCTATATTTTGTGCAGAGAGATATTTGAGGGAACCCACATTCAGTTACAGGTACTTAGGAAACCTCCTCACTCGTTTCTTGAGGGATATGTAAAGGCATTTGTGAAATCGGAGCATGCCATGCCTGTTACAGTGGAATCAAGAGGACCTAAAGGGCGCTCTGTGAATGCAGCTTAGAGTAAGGAGAAAGCCAAAAAAAAATTATTTCTTTTTGGTCCTAGTATTTTGTTTTGCAAGGCTTGCTGTGATGTTTTAAGCAAACTAGACAGATTTGCCATGGTATCATTTCCTTCTCATAGGATGATTTGATTTGTGTCAAGTATAGTTAAATATGGTATGGGATTTCTCCTACAATTTAAACATGTTTCAACTGTACTTGTTTTTGTCTTCCATACAATAGGTTAGCAATGTTAGTAACCTTATGAAGATCTTTACATTTCATCACATTATGTGCAGATTTGTAATATTGAATAACAAGGTCTAATTATAAGAGTTAGGTTACATATATTTTGAGTTGATTGCTAGGATACATTTGGACTGTTGTAAATGACATAGTATGTGATATAATTTACTAAGGTTAATGTGTAATCTTTTAAACAAAGTGTAAACGAATGACATTGTATGTGATATATTTTATTTAAGAAGAACAATGTTCTTTATAAGATATAATTACATTTCATCACAAATATTAATTATATGTAAATTTATAATATTGAACAACAAGGTGTATTTACAAGAGCTATGTTGTATGTATTTCTCATGGATGACATAATATACGATATAGTTTATTTAGGCTAATTTATAATATTGAATAATAAAGTGTAATATAAAAGTTATGTTATATGTATTTTATGTTGGTTGTAGCATATTTTAAACTCTTATGAATGGCATAGTATGCTATAGAGTATTATGTGATATAGTTTATTTAAGAAGAACAATATCTTTAAAATAAATATTAAATTACATTTTATCATACACATCTATTAAGATATTAAGTATGTATAAAATTATAATATTTAATAATAAGGTATAATTAGAAGAATTAAGGTCGGAGGTGTAGACCAATTGGTTCATCCAAACCCCATAAGGGAGGTGAAGGTCCAAGGTTCAAATCTCGGGCCTCGTCGGACTGAATGTTTGTCCCTTTCCTGGTGCTTTCAGTGACGTAAAAGTTTAAAATGATTATGACATGGTGGTTATAGGGGGCGGACTGCGCGAAGATCTGTGTGGGGCTTCCCGAGCGGACAGTGCAAAATACTATGGCAGCCATAAAAAGTTGGACAGCCTGCCCGAATTCGTGGCTACTACCTATTCCACCATGTAAATACAAAAATAATAATAATAATAATTAGAAGAATTATGGTACATATATTTTTAGTTAGTTTTTTTTTTTTTAAGTTTAGATTATATTAATTCATTAACCGGAACATTATAATATTAAAGTGCTAATACTATCTACTAGCTTAGATATAAATGATATATATCTAAAAACGCTAAGAGTTATCAATCCTGAGGCGCCTATCTTGGAGATCACACCCCAAGAAATGAGATAGACACCTCGAGATTGATAACTTTCGACGTTTTTAGATATATATCCTTTATATCTAAGCTAGTTTATAAATTATTTAAATTCATTTGAATTTAAATTTTATAAATTAATTCTTCAAAATCTTTTGGTTTTATTATGACCATCTTCCATTGTATGTCTTGGTATAAATACTATTTATTAATAAAATTTAAATTCACTTTGAATTTAAATATTTTATTAAATAAAAATTAAACCTTCTTTTAGCTTTGCAATTCCTTGGATTTTTATGAAAAACCTTTTAACTTATGCTTTCATATAATAATAAATATTATGGAGCCTTTTTGCCTTTAACCTCTGCTTTATTCCTCTTGACCTTTGACATCATGAGTGACTTATTTTTGGAGATCAATAACAACTCTTGACAACTTTGTTTCTTGACAATTTTCTTGACATTTAATGATGACTTCATTTCTTGACATCAATGACAATTTTGACTGAAGGACTCAAAATGTCCAACAACAAAGGTTGTGTGTTAAATTCCCTATTGATAAGCATAGCTCTCGATTTTATGAGGGGTCATGGTTGGGAGGAGACTGCTCAATCCTGTGCGTTGGTCGTAGGGGTTTCTCACACTAACCTAAAAAAATTATGTCCGTCTTTCTAACGCAAGTGGAGAAGACAAGCCTACCCTGTTGAACAAGAGGTTCACGATTCAAACCTCTACGATGCAAAGGGGGATATAAAGGTTGTGTGTTAAATTCCCTATTGATAAGCATAACTCTCAGCATAGCTCTCGGCTTTACGAGGGGTCATGGTTGGGAGGAGACTGTTCAACCCTGTGCGTTGGTCATAGGGGTTTCTCACACTAACCTAAAATTTTATGAGGCACTTGGGGGTGCAGCGCAACGATTCGGACTTTGGCTCTTCTTCGAAAGGTCCAAGGTTCAAACCGCGATGTGGGCGAGTGTGTGATGGGATGGGTGTGTGGTGGCTTTGTGTTAAATTCCCTATTGATAAGTATAACTCTCGAATTTATGAGAGATCATAGTTGGGAGGAGACTACTCAACCCTGTACATCGATCATAAAGGTTTCTAACAATAACCAAATAAAAAAAAAAGAAAAAAATTCAAAAAACAATTCACCTCTTAACTTCCTTAAAGGTCGTTAATAACCTACGAAAAGATATGCACAATGAAATCGACTTTCAAATAGAACAAAGTACACACCATAACATTATTAAATGGTTAAATTAATAAATTTATATTAATATAATATCTAAATTATCTTTGATAAGATTAGTGTAGTGGTTAGAAGTTAAAGGTTTAAATTAGATGTATTTAAAAGGGAATAGGTTGGATGGTAGCGGTAGAGTGTTTGTTAACTCCTCTAATTTGGTGCTTTAAAGGGTTAGGGTCTCGTTGTCTTCGTCTAACCCACTAAGGTTTATTATAACAACGTCCAATGATGTTACCAATTCCTCTATGTATTAAACAAAATAATTTAAACTATTCGTATACAATGACATGAAAGAAATAAAATTATTGCATATTTAAATAAAATTTTATTGGAATATTCTTGTGGGGATAATCCAACGATACGTTATTGATGTTTTATTTTAATGATATGAGTTTGAATCACTAGGACGAGGCCCCCTATTGTTATACCTTCGAGGAGTGTGACCCCAGTTCTATCACCCGTTGTACTTCACATTATTTAAAAAATAATTATAGCAGTATATCAAAATATACCATTTAATTTTATCGCTAAGGTGCTAAGAGCAAAATATACAGAGAATAAAGAACAAGATCAAATTGTTAGATTTTCCCTTTCTTCACGAGGATATCCTATTTTAGATGTCCTAAAAATAGAAGAATTTATTAAAAAAATATTTTTTTGGATGATTAATAATAGCCAACAAGCAAATTTTTGGATAAATTTTTGCGATGGGTTTCCTCCTTTAGTTGAGCAATTCCCTAATTTTCAATGTTTGATGGAGGAGCTTCATAAGGTTCACTGGATAAAGGTGGCTAACTACTGTAGGCCTCACTCTAGGGCTTGGGAGATGGGTCATCAATGGATCCCTTGCATGAAGACCAAAAAATTTAGCTAAGCCACATCCTTCAGAAGAGATCCTTATCCTATTCAGATGATGTGGATACATTTGCTTGGGAAGGATAGCAACAAGGAGAGTATATAGTGGCTAGAGGTTATTTTTCTTTTTGTCATCAAATGCCTAGTTCTCTTAAAGATATTTAGCTATGTGACTTGGGAGATGGGTCGTCAATGAATCCCTCTCGAGGAATGACGTGTTCTTATGCATGAAGACCAAAAAATTCAACTAAGTCACATCTTTCAAAATAAATCCTTATCATGTTCAAATGATGTGGATACCTTTCCTTGGGGAGGATAGCAACAAGAAGAGTATCTAGCGGTTAGAGGTTATCTTTCTTTTTGTCATCCAATGCCTAGTATTCTTAAAGATATTTTTAAGCAGATTTGGAATCAAAATATATGGCCTAAAGTCAGACTTTTTATTTGGTTATTGATTCATAAGAAAGTTCTTACAGGGGAACAATTGATGAAAAAAGGTTTTAATGGGCCCTTTAGATGTGAGCTTTGCTAGGAGTAGGAAGAATCAATTTCTAATTGTTTCTTCACTTGTCCTACAGTAACCAAATTGTGGTAGAATTTGGATACTCTTTTGGGTATTCAGTGGTTGGGAATCACTTATTTGGAGCAACCCTTTAGAGAGTGGACTCATATTTTTTAGTTTGATAAATATTCTCATCAAATTCTTTGGGTAGGGGTATCTCTTTTGCTTTGGAATGTTTGGAAAGAAAGAAATAACAAGGTTTTCAATCAAAATTACAAAGATAGTTATTATATATGGCAACTGACTCTAAATAATTTAAGAGTTTCTATTAAATACATGTTGAAACATCCCTTGTTTCATCTCAAAGGTGGGATCAGATTTTACATAGATTATATATGTCCTTGCATTCTTTTTATTCTTTAAATACTAAATTTAGAAGATAAATTTATAATGATCATTGGCATCCCCCTTGAGGGTATAGGAAAGATTAACACAAATGGTGCCTCCAAGGGAAGTCTAGGTCCTGCTTGTATGGGTGGTATTGGCAGGATTTCAGATGGTTCTACAACCTTCCTTTTTTTAGAAAGGTTAGGAATAACAACTAATAATCAAGGTGGAGGATCTGCAAATTTGAGGGGTCTTCAGGATGCATGGAAAATAGGTTGGAGGAAGATCCAGTTAGAATTTGATTCTAGAATTTGGATTTAGTATTTGTCATAACAAAATCATATAATTTATATAGACTGGCGAATAGTAAGGATTCTGAAAAAGTATAGCTCCTTAAACAAAAATTTGACTTTGTCAAGTTTATAGATGTTCCTTAAACAAAAATTTGACCTTGTCGAGTTTATACATGTTCCTTGACATTTCAACAAGGTGGCTGATGCTTTTGCAAACTAAGCTTTGGGTAGAGTTGAGGTTCTTTATTATGGTCGACCTTCAATTTGAAGACCTTCAAATATTAGGTTAGACATATTTTCCATTCTTTCCTTAGATGATAGTAACAATGAAAATATCTAAATCCTTTTTTTTTTTATAGGTAACAGAATATTTACAGCGGGTTTTTTGAATAGGATCCCAAAACCTTAATTACAGTAGTAGCCGAAGCAATGAAAAAGAAAACAGAAATAACGTCCCCGCCCCGGGGCCCTGGAAACTACAGAAAACAAAAAGCCACAAAAAACTTTCACAACCGAGATTCTCCAAAAAAATATCAACCCCAAAAACAAGACTCTTTGAAACGGCGAATGCCAGGGGGCCTAGCTAACTGGGCCCTGAGCCGTCCTCGGCCCGCTCAGACTGCCGCTGAACCTTGGCAGAGCTTTCCTCCAGCTTGCGACGGAGCTCGGACAACGCCTTGGCGGCATGAGACGCAGCTTGGGCAGCGGTGTTGAGAGAACCGATCACTGTATCCAGGAGGCCTTGGAGTGCCAGCTTCTGCAATGCATCATCTGACTCGGAGCTGATCACAGTGGGCTCCGGGTTCTCTGGTTTGGCATTCTTGGAGCTTTCCGCAGCCCAGCTGGGCCCGGGGGAAGCCCTTTTGCGGCCAGAACTTGGAGGTAGGGCCCCGTCTGGGCCTTTGCTCGACGCTCTGCACTTGCGCGTAGGCCTGCGACGCTTCAGGGAAGAGGAATCGTCTGGAGCGGGGGAGCCTTTGGCGACAGGGGAACCAGGGGGAGAAATGCCTTCTTCAGGGGGCGGGACAGAAGAGAGGGGGGAATGTTGTGCAGCTGGGGTTGGTTGGCCAGGGCATGTCTATAGAGGACAGCCATGAGCCCCTGGTGCATGGGCCGGGAATGGTTCTTGCGAGCACGCTCAATGGTCAGACCCAGGGAATAGAAGAGGAAGCACAGGGTGCTGATGAGGGTAGCTCCTCGAAGGTGGTTAAAATAGCTTAGATGAAAGCTATACACCAGTTGCTCTGGATCGTCATAGGTAATATATTGCATTACCGGGACGATGGCTTCGTCGAACGACGTCGGGAGGTGAGAGCGGAGCAGGTTGGCTTTGTCCCACTGGTGGTCTGGGAAGCGGGAGAGCTCCTCTTCCCAGTTGTGTTTGTCCCGCCTGACAACACGGCCTTTCTCTTCATGGTGGAGGCCGGTGACCTCCGTGAGGAAATCCTTGGAGACTTTGAAGTGTAAACCCTTGACTGTAACTTCCCCGTCGTTCCACGTCTCCAGGAACCCCTGGGTGATCTCGTCCTCATGGCCTGCGAATTTGCTAAAAAATGGGGTGTATTTCTTAGCATCGGAGAATAAGCGGGCGGGACCGCTCAACTCAAGGACAGGGGGCTCCAGGAAGACAGCTTTGGAAGCCATGGGGGCCGAGCTGGCAAGGTGGGGACAAAGGGGGCCAGAGAGTGCCAGACCGGGGAAGAAGGAGTAGGGGAAGGAGAATGCGACAGCGGGATGGGACGACGAGGGGAATATAAAGGCCGTGCGGGGGCTTTAGAAGGGGGAGCGCCGCCAGCTTTGGAAAGTAGCACACGCGGCTGGAAGCGACACGACGGGGAGGGGGCTGAGGGGGCGCACCAGACTGCTGACACGCGAGGATGGGAAAGGCCCACTGCCAAAGCGCCAGTTGGCTAACTCTGAGCGGGGGAACGTCGGGAGAGAGCCGCGTCGGACTGGACCGCGATCGGGTTGGCATGGCACGGGAATCAGGCGACACAGAGATCAAAGCGGGAAGGACGGGGAGGTCCGCCATGCACAAAAAAATGGGGCTGCCAGGGCTGCCAGCTGGCCAACGCGGGCAGCTGACAAGGCAAGGGGCACGGGCCGCCGCGAGGAGGACCGGGGTGATCCCCTCACGGACAGGGTGGCGAGCCGACGGGTCGACACGGGGCCGAGAAGCACCGGTCAGCAGAAGCACACGCCGGGGGGACTTCGCCGCCCTGCCACGGGGAAGTCTAGACGTCCGAGAAAACATCATGGTCGGGATGGTCCTGCAGCACAATTTGGACTAGGCCTGCAGGGAAGTGCGAGGTCCAGGTGGTGAATTCTCCAACGGTAATGGCTAGATTTGCCATGAAGTCAGCAGCCCTGTTGCCTTCTCTGAGAACATGTTGGAAGGTGTGCTCGGGAAAGCCCTGAAGAATGAAGAGGGCCTCCCGGATGGAATTCTGGAATCGCCAGGAGCAGGACTCGGGCTTGCTGGCGCCTCTGATTATGACTTGGGAATCGCCTTCGATGATGATTTTCGGGGAGGAGCCCCTGAGAGCCGAAAGGCCACTGAGCAGGCCGGCAGCTTCGACAAAGTTGTTGGTTTGCCTGCCCAGCGGGACCGCGAAGGCAGTGACCAGATTCTCGAAGCAGTCTCTGATAACCCCGCCAGCCCTAGAGGGCCCGGGGTTGCCTTTGGAGGCACCGTCAAAATTGAGCTTGAGCCACCCGGGGGGGAGTCCACCTGATCAGGGAGCGCCGGGAGGGGGCGGGAGGGGAAGCAGGGGGGAGATCTGAAAGCCGAGGGAGGAGAGAAGGGAGGCTTCGCTCGAACGCCTGGGGACCACAGAAAGGGGAATGAAGCGGGAATTCTCGGTGGCAAAGGAGACTGCTTTGGTCGCTAACCACTGGGGGAGCGGGCCGGGGAGGAAAAGGCTCGCCTGTTACGCTCGAGCCAAATTTTCCAGAGCATATGAGGAAGGCAGGCCTTCCAGAGGAAGCGGAGAAAGGGATGGGCAAAGGGGGTGGGCCACTGAGACAGGAGGTCAGAAATGGAATTGGGGGCCGCCCACTGAACGGAGAAATGGGAGAGGATGAGGCCCAGAACTTCGGAAGAGAAGGCGCAGTTTAAGAAAAGGTGGTTGGTTGACTCCCAGGCGGCACGGTAGAGGAAGCATCTGTTGGGGATTTGGAAGCCTCGCTTGATCAGATTTTTGATCGTGAGGATTTTGTTTTGGACGGCCGCCCAAACGAAATGGCTAATTTTGGGGATCAGATTCTTGGCCCAGACCAGCTGGGTCGGGAAGGTGGTCGCTCTCGGGGTTCTCTGAATATGGTAAGCAGACTTGACTAAAAAAATGCCGTTGGGAGAGCCATGCCACACGCATCTGTCACTGTCTCCAAAAGAAGGGATGACCGTCGCACTGAGGATGCGCTGAAGTCTGGCAGCTTGAAGCGGGAACCTGGGGTTCAGGATGGGTTTCCAGATGGTCCGCCCCTGACGCTGAGTCATGTAGTCAGACGCTCTGGGACCACGGTCCGCAAGCCCAGGTTTGAGAAGAAGGAGTTCTCTGTCCGAGCTCAGGGCCTCGTCGAGAATCCATCTGTCCTCCCAGAAGTCAATCTTGGCACCGTCTCCAAGAATCCATCTGGTCCCTTGCTGAACAATATCTCTGGTGGAAAGCAGGGCCTTCCAGAAGGCAGATCCGTCGCGAGGCTGGGTCTCCCCGAGGAAGGGGTGATTGTGGCAGTACTTCCTACGCACAATGCAAACCCATTCATCAGGGGTATTGGTATGAACCTTCCAGGCATGTTTGGACAGAAGGGCCTTATTCATGGGAACCACCCGTCTGAGCCCGATCCCTCCCTCTTCTTTGGGGCGGCAGACCAGGGGCCAGGAGACCAGGGGAATCCTTTTCTTGTCTTCGCATCCCGACCAGAGAAACCGTTTCTGAATTTGCTCAATGAGAGTAGCGATGGAGGCCGAAATTCTGAAGACCGACATGAAGTATATCGGAATGCTTTGGAGGACAGACGCCAAGAGAGTGGCTCTGTCGGCCTGAGAGAGAAGGTGGCCTTTCTAGGGGGCGAGTTTCCTTTGAATCCGCTCAATCACCCCATTCCATAGCACCTTAGAAGACGCCCCTGTGAACAGAGGAAGCCCGAGGTAGGAGGAAGGGAGGGAGCCGGGGGAGCAGCCCAGGATCCGCCCGATTTTGATTTGCCTAGCCACGGGGGTGTTGATGAAGTAAATCTTGCTTTTTCGCAGGTTGATTTTCTACCCAGCCGCCTCCTCATACAGGGTAAGGATGTTCTTGAGGGCCTTGGCTTGAGGGACCGAGGCCGAGGAGGCAAGAATGGTGTCGTCCACAAACTGCTGATGGGACACGGGGGGGAGGTCCTGCGCCGGCCTGATGCCCGAGATGAGACCGCGAGTTACAACGTTCGAAATGGTTCGACCCAGGGCCTCGGCCAGGATAATGAAGAGAATCGGGGATAGGGGATCACCTTGGCGGAGACCTCTGGAACTGGGGAAGAACCCGGTCAGGGATCCATTGACAAGGATTGAGAACCAGGGGGAGGACACGCACTTGTTGATGAGATGGACCCAGGAGGGGTGAAACCCAAATTTGAGGAGGACCTTGGACAGGAAGCTCCAATCGACCCTGTCAAAAGCCTTGTTCATATCAAGCTTGAGCAGGAAATGGGCCTTTATGGATAGGACAGCTGAGTGAATGGCCTCATGCATGATTATGACCCCGTCTGTAATCAGCCTGCCTTTGACTGAGCTTCCCTGGCAGGGGGAAATGATCAGGGGAAGGATGTCTTTGAGGCGGGTGGTCATGGCTTTAGTCAGAATTTTATAGAGGACATTGCACAAGCTGATGGGGCGAAAGTCTGACAGGGATCTGGCAACCTGAGTCTTCGGGATCAGGGCTATGAAGGTGGTGTTGATGCCTCTGGGGATGGATCTGGCAAACTGCAGGTCCCGGATGGCGGCGCACACATCATGGCCCACGATGTCCCAGAAAGACTGGAAGAAGCGGGGAGGAAACCCGTCCGGGCCGGGGCCGCCTCAGCCTTCATGGAAAAGGTGGCAGCATGGATTTCTGAGTCAGACGGGGCTGCACCAGCTTTGCATTAGCCATGGCCGGGACGGACGTCGGGATGTGATCCAGAAGGGAATCGGCCGCCTCCGAGGACATAGGAGGTCCGTCGCCCAGGAGCTCTTGGAAGAAGTGGACTGCCTCGGCTTGGATGTCCTCTTCCTTGTTGATGATACTACCATTGCTATCAACAAGCTCGACAATTCTGTTAGAACCCCTGTTTCGGAGGGTCGATGCATGAAAGAACTTGGTGTTTGCATCGCCATCTTGGATCCACAGAGCACGCGACTTCTGCCTCCAAAAGGTTTCTTCCCTGGCTAGGATATTGTGGTACTCGCTGAGGGCAGTGCGTTCCTCTTCCCTGAGTCCGGGCTCATGAGAGCCTGCTTGGAATCTGGACTCAATCTCTTCGAGTTTTTTTTTGATAGCCTCCTTGCTTTCGAAGATGTTACCGAACACTTCTTTGTTCCAAGTCTTGAGGTGCTCCTTGAGGCGTCTAAGTTTGTGGAAGACTTGTTCGACGGGGCGACCAGGGACAGGGGGAGCCCACCAGCAGCCGACCTGGGCCTGGAGGTCGGGGTGGTGAAGCCACATGGACTCAAACCGAAAGGGTCTCCTGGGGGGCGATGATCAGTCTCGAGGAGGAGGGGGCTGTGGTCGGACCCGATTTTGGGGAGGGCCAATAGGGAGGCGTCGACAAAAATGGGGAGGGCTTCCTTAGACAAGAAAACTCTATCCAACCTTACCTGAATGTGGTTGGGTCCCGCTCTCTTGTTGGACCACGTGAACCGGGCTCCCTTCAAGCTGACATCCATGAGCTCGTTGTGGGCGGTAAAGGCCCCAAAGTCATCCATGCTTTTGGTTCTGACCTCCGAGCCCCCGCATTTGTCAAAGGAAAATAGGGGGCTGTTGAAATCCCCGGACAGGATCCAAGGCAGGGGAGCAAAAGCTTCTCTCATCGAACTGATTTCCTGCCAAAGCCTTGCTTTCTCAATGGGACTGTTGGGAGCGTAGACGTTGGACAGGATCCACGATCGCTTTGAGTTGAGGCAGTGGACCAGAATGTTCATAATCCTGGGCGACGAAGAAATGAGCCTTCCCTCGTAAGATCGAGGGTCCCACATGCACATGAGGCCCCCGGCTGAGCCAGCCGCGGGGGTGGAGAGGAGTTCGTAGTTGCGCCAGGTAGCATGGGCTATTCTCCGGGCAGCGGCGTCATCTATCTTGGTCTCCTGGAGGAGGATGAAGGACGGGCGGTGGTCCCTGCGGAGTTGACCGAGGATCCTTTTCTTGGGGACCCCATTGAGTCCCCTGATGTTCCAGGAGATGAGCTTCATTTGGCACCCTTGTGGGGTCGCCTGCCCCCCTTTCCAGCCTGGGCGGGGGGTTTGGATCGGGCGTCGTCCGCCTTGCGAAAGCTCGTGCCAACGTCAGATAGCGTAGTCTGGGAGCCGTTAGCAATGTCGTCCTCCGTGATCCTTGACCGTTGTTCGCACAGGGTGGGCCGCCCTCGTTTAAATTTGCTGCCAAAATCTGTGGCAAAGGACCTGCTCCGGGTCATTTTGGGGCTGACTTCGTCGGACTCGGATGGAGAGCTGCCTTCGGTCTCATCATTAGATCGCTCAGACCCACACACCAAGGGGGTAGGTTCCGGGAAGGATGCCTGGGGGCCGGGGCCAGAAGGGGGTGGGGGGGGAGGATCGGGTCCCGGTAGCAGCCGGGGCTTGAGGGGAAGGAGCCAGAATGGGATGCGGGGGGGATCTGGGATCGGGTCCCCGGAGGAAGGGTCGCCCTCCGAACTAGGCTCGACTAGGGGGGCCTGGGGGCCCGAAGGGGAAACCTCCTTGAGGGGAGCGCTAGGGTTGGGACGAGAGGGATCCTGGGACGGGGCCCGACCAGAGCTAGGCGGGGGTTTGGGATTAGGGCCTTCCGCCTTCCTGGATGTCGGGCATTGGTGAGGGAGGTGGCCTTGAGAGCTGCAGGAGGTACAGAAAGCAGGTTTGTTTTCGTAAATAAGGGTTTGGCGCCAGAAGAAGGACCCAGAAGAGATGGTAACCGAGGAGGGGAGCTCAGATTCGAGGTTGGCGTTGGCACAGAACCTGGCGTGCACCATGCGAGAGCCAGCCTTGGTCGCAGGATCAAAGGCCACCAAGTCTCCAACCGACTGGGCGATGAGCTTTAGAACGTCTTCACGCCATAGATGGAAGGGGAGGTCCGGGAGGCGAACCCAGATCGGGGCAAAGTTGATGCTTTGGGTGCTGGGGTGAAAATCTGCACCATAACGCCTGAGAAAAAGGCTCTTGCGACCCAAGAACCAGGGCCCGCCCGACAGGATCTTCTCAGCATCCTCGTTGTTGTTGAGTTTGATAATGAAAAAGCCTCTGGACAGGGCAACCAGCTGGATATGGCCGGAGACCTTCCATTTGGTGGCCGCCCATTTGCGGATCGTCTCCATGTCTGGGCGCCCGCCCAGGAACTTCCCAACCAAGGAGGACGAAGAATCCGAAACCAGGGATGAGTAAACCTCCTCCTGGATGGAAATGTGGGTGCCTTGGAGGGAAAGCCCAACGCCCAGGGCCCGAGCAGGGGTCCTGGAGCCCGCCAAAATCTGTTGGTAGGAGGGTTTATGTCCTCCCGGGGCCCGCCCTAGCCCCGGATCGGGGGTTGTCTTCCCAAGGCCATCCGACGCGACAAGGCCAGGCAGGGGGCGCGGGCCCAGAATCCCGACCCCACCAAACCCACCGTTCAGCTCGAAACCCCCATCCGACCCCGCCACGGATCCGCCTGGACCAGGCCCGGGCTCGGACGTACCTGATCCCCCTGGATCCGGGCCCGCCCAAGAACCTGCGCTCTGCTTTGGATCCGATCCCAGCCCTGCATCCGCTTCTGCTCCAACCTGCGCTCCAGCTGCCGCTCCTACTGCCGCTCCCGCCATCGCCATCGTGTCCGTAATCGGAACCATACCTCATATCTAAATCCTTTTGGTTTGCTTTGGTTTTTATGATTTATTGCTTATGTAACAAAGTAGAGTTGAAAAAACCATTTCTTATATTAGATGTCAAAATATAAACCATAAATGTCGCATAGGACAACACAATGGTTTGGGCTTTGGCTATTTTTCGAGAGGTCCAAGGTTCAAATTGCGATGTGGGCGAGTGTGTGAGGAGGTGAGTGTGTGTATGGCTGTGTGTTTGGCCCCTATTGATAAGTTCAATTCTTCCCTCTAAAAGATCATGGTTGGGATCATGGTTGAGATGAGGATGCCAAACCCTAAATATATATTTTTTTTTTTTTTTTAAAGCGAAAAACCCCTTATGGGGCCGCCTTGGTCTGAAAGACCATGAATAAGGGGTTCCCAACATTATCAATTGGATTTTGGATACCCAATTCAGCTTTTTGGTAGGGTGGAGATTTGAACCTGAGACCTCCCTTGGAGGATTGCCCTCTCCTCTCCAACTCACCTACAACATCCGGGTTACCAAACCCTAAATATCAATAATCATACTAACCTAATTAAAAAAATCCTAAATTTATGTACTATTACGACAAAAAGGTATAATTTTTTAAATTTAATTGAATATATATTTTTTAATATTTAATTTAACTTAATTTAATTTTTTTAAGTCTATGTTTAATTAATTTGCCCTACTTTTGGTAAACTCTAAGCTAGATCTATATATTGGCATTTATAAACCCGCTATAATTCCCTTGAACAAATCTCTTCTTCGTCCTCACTCGAAGACGAAAAAGTAGTCACCTCAAACAACTTTTGACTTCTCAATTTGAGCGAGTCCCACGTTGGCACGGGCCCCATTTATAGTTCCTGCGAAAAAGCCCACGAATTCTATAAAAACCCTAAAACACCGCCGTCCCATTATTAGGCAAACACAAAATAGCATAACTGTCGAGGGTTTGTTCAACCCTCGATCGAAATATCGCAGCTTCCAGATCTCTTGACGCGCAGGACCTTCAAGGATATACGCAGTGGTTTCAAAGCAATGTTCTCGCGGAGTTGAGGTATACACACAATTGTGAGAACATATACACAAGGGTTTCTCTTCAAAAGCTAGAGAAGAGACATTTAACGTTTTTGAGGATACACAGAAGGGTTTGGAGGATATAAACAAGGGTTTTGCGAGGAGAAGTATAATTGTTTTTCTGACATAATGGGTACTCCGGAGACTTCGCGGGAGCCGTGTCCGGACCGGATTCTGGACGACGTCGGAGGCGCCTTCGGCATGGGAGCTGTGGGGGGATCGGTCTATCATTTCATCAGAGGCGTGTACAATTCTCCCAGGGGAGAAAGGATTATCGGCGGCACACAAGCCGTAGGAATGAACGCCCCTCGCGTCGGCGGCAGCTTCGCCGTTTGGGGCGGCCTTTTCTCGGCGTTCGACTGTTCGATGGTGTACGTCAGGCAGAAGGAGGACCCCTGGAATTCTATAATCGCTGGTGCCGCCACTGGCGGGTTTCTCCAGATGCGGCAGGGCCCCCGCGCCGCTGCCAGGTCTGCCATGTTCGGTGGCGTTCTGCTGGCTTTGATTGAGGGAGCGGGAATCATGCTGAATAGGCTTATGAGCACGCAGCAGCAGCATTTTCCGCCCATGGAAGAAGGGATTCCGGGGAATATTCCAAATATGCCGGGGAATATTCCGAACATGCAGGGATATCCGGGGCATCCAGGGTTTCCGGGGCAAATTCCTGCCACCATGGGGCCTGGGGTTGAACAAGCGTCGAGTTCTCAGGATTCTTCTGGGCAGAGGTCTTCGTGGTTTGGAGGGTTTTTTGGGGGTAAGAAGGAGCCCCAACAGAGCAGCGGTGTTAACGCTGAGGTTTTGGAGAGCTTTGATCAGCCCAGCCCTCCTGTTCCCAGCTTTGAGTACAAGTGATTTGGAAATTGTCTGGGAGCAGGTCCTCCCCAGTTTTGGGTAATAGGTAAGGGTTTGAAATTTTTCTCTTGGTAGATAATTTAATTTGGCTAATGATCTTCGCGCTTTGGAAATGGAAAGCAACCTTGGTTGAAGTGGTGGGTTCCAATTTACCATGAACTTTGTGGAAAGAGTCAAAGCTTATTGAAGTTACAGATTTTGAACAAATTGCAATGTCATCTTATAAGTTGTGTGGGCTAGTTCCTTTTCCGTTTTGTATAATCGACTCTTAAATCAAAGAAAGGGATTACCATGGGTGTAATGCCTGTTTGATCAAGGGCATTATTGGAACTCCTATGGATGCTAAAGTATTTCAGTTTTGTTTTTTCTTTGTTTAATTTAATTGTTTGGTGTTTAGTTGGTTCTAGGATCAATTATGATATTGGAGCTCCTGCGGGCAATTTTTATCTCCTGTAAAAATGTTATATTGGAGTTATGTGGTAAATTTATACGTCGATTGAAATGTACTTCTATTTTATATGTTATTATTTTTAATGGCCGAAAATTTCCATGATGAGATTCTTTATATTTTGCTTTTCCACACACCAGGAAATGCAGTATTGCTTATGTGGATTCTTTGTTATGTTAATGGATACTTCTGGTATACCTTTCCATCTGCAGCCTACCTCAATCTTGGTTTGCTACTCAGCGTCTTAGGTTCTTAATCATACTTTTGAATCTCTTTACACAGTTGTAACATTATATATTCAAATGCCAAATTTGTGATGCCTGCCACGTTCAAATCTGTATCTGGTTTATGTTGCCTGCTTCTTGGATACTCTATTACGACGGTGAAGATTTGTTCCCAGGGATCTAGTCACAAATTGCATCCTTTGTATCAGACTCTACTGTCCACGAAGTGGAATTGCTGTAATAAAAGGAGTAGTTACATACGTCTCATTTTTAAAGAGTTTTTTTCTCAAAACGATGTTTGTTTTTTTTCCTTTCTTTTTAGTTTACTCATGTAAAACATATCAGTATTTAAAATTATAAGTCATAAGATATCTTTAACAGTGTAGCATGTGCTCAAACACGCGGAGGTTTATCTTCATTTTTTCCCAGTATGCAATTTGTGAGCCAACATGGCAATAATGTTTTTGCAAACCACACAAATACCTTAATATTTACAAGCTTAAAACTATTGGATATTTGAAACAGCTACTCCTAGTGCAGTCATAAATTAGTGAATTTCAAATTCTACCTTTGTCATTCCTTGCTTCACATGATCTTTTGATACATCAAAACCAAACATGTAAAGTAAATAGTACTGGTACTGAAGGGTCCCATATGTACACAATGGGCATAACTGACTATAACTGTATAGGGTAATATATGCAATTTAGAATAGAGATGTGTACTTTGTAACATATGACATTTATAATAGAAATTTGTATTTTGTAACAATCAATGTGGAAGCCTGTGAATCATGCAGAAATCATTCGGGATGTTTGGATTTTCTTTCTTGGAGAACTGAGTCTCACATGTAATGTTTGGTTTAGTCCCCTTTGGGAAATTTACTTCATTGAAAACTAACCCCAAAGAATGCCTGGGCTGCTTCCCTTTAGGAATTTGACATTGTTAAAAGTCAACACAAAGACCAACAAACGAGCCTGGAGAAAGATTGCCACAAAGATTATATGATACCATATGAACTTCAATAATAGTATTACTAGAAAAGGTATCTTCCTCAAAAAAGGATCATGTCTTTGTTGAAGGAATTTTTCTGATGATGTTATTAGAAACTTTCTGCTGCATAGGCAGACATCTAATTTCAGCCTTCTTTTCTTCATAGGCAGACGTCTAATTTCAGCCTTCTTTTCTTCATAGGCAGACGTCTAATTTCAGCCTTCTTTTCTTCATAGGCAGATTTTCAATTTCAGCCTTTATAGCAAGCTTTGAGGTAAATGTACTATTACGTCTGAAAGAAATTAATGGCGAAGTTGGTTTAATGGATGCTGTCAAAAGTGGCAGTGCATCATTGCATTAATTCAAGTAAAACAGGTAATCTATGGAAGCATCAAAGTGTCTCCTGTAGCTGGCAAAGCATCCTTAGGTGAAATCCAGGCAAAATAGGTAATCTTGTGAAAATGACGATTGGGAGCCTGCTCTTTTGCTCCTTTCCTACATT
Organism: Wollemia nobilis; assembly: GCA_028583015.1. Lineage (NCBI taxonomy): Eukaryota > Viridiplantae > Streptophyta > Pinopsida > Araucariales > Araucariaceae > Wollemia > Wollemia nobilis. Next base: position 10,970,380 of record JAQPPZ010002499.1, read on the forward strand.
GCCTGCAACACATGACCATACAATCTGAGTACAATATGAAAAACATGTTATTTCCTGCACTTCCATATTTATGACACCAAAAATGCATGACAAAGTTATTTAGAATAAAAGTTAATTTTCCATTCAACATTAAAAAATACTCCTTATATGTCTCTCTCTAGAATTGGGTCAGACATGAAACATGAAATCCTGTACACTCTGAAACCATACTATGAGGACAATATTAAAATGTGAAGCAATGTAATTCCCTATGGAAGTGGCAGATCACCCTCCTTCGCCCTGTCAAAAAGGGAAAAAAATCATCATCTATGCTGTAAAATCCATACAAAGAAACATCTTTACACTGTTACCTCAAAACCGTGACACTAAGACTTTTTTCTGAGCATGACTGTTTTCATGAAGATTTTCTCTTTGTAATTAATTTTATTTTGTTAAACTTGTGAAGCAGTAAATATTTCTACAAGTCCATATAAAAGGACATTTTTATCTTTGTTGTCTGAAAGGGCAAGCATAAAAAAAAATCAGTTGAGAAAACTTTAGATCAAAATATCAAAACGTATCATATTGCACTTATATCTAATAGATATATCTTTGTTGCCATAATCATGGCTTCCTACACATATTTGATAAGTTTCTAGTTTTACTATATGTTTAGTCAATATTACCGGTTTGTTTTGGGTTCGGGTTTGTGTTCGAAGAACCCGGTTTGCTGAAACGGCAAAATTTCTTTTTGTCTTGGGTTCGGCTATACAAAAATTAATAAAAAATGTATAGTTTATATATATATATATATATATATATATATATATATAATTTATTAATATTTCAAAGAAGTATACTTTATATTTATCTATATATATTTCAAAACATATACTTTATATATATATATACTTTCCATTTTAATATTGCAAAACTTATACTTTATTTATATATATATTAATTATTTATTTGCCTAACTTATATATTTAAAAACGTATACTTTATTTTTATCTATATATATTTCAAAACATATACTTTATATATATATATATATAGGGAATCACAACACCCATGAAAGAAATGGAGAAGGGGGGGAGGGGGAGGGTTCTGCTTCCTCTCCTATATATATATATATAGGGAATCACAACACCCATGAAAGAAATGGAGAAGGGGGGGAGGGGGAGGGTTCTGCTTCCTCTCCTTGCTCCCCCTCCCTTGGTTCTTGCCCAGTCCCTGGCTCATCCTGGGTCATCCCGCTTTGGGAATGCTTTGTAGCAGATGATCTCCTTGGGGGAGATCCTTCTCCACTTTCTGCTCCTTTCCCAGCAGTTTCAGGGTTTCCCTGCCTGAGCCCGTGGTCTAGTGCATTCCAGGGGTCTCCTAGGGTTTCTTGCATGTTTTCGGGATCCCTTCCCCGATCTCCCTCAGGCTTTCCCTTGGGGTGTTTTGCAGGTTTTTTGCGTGGATCCGGTTCCCAGGGCTTCCTCGATCGGTGGTGGTGGTAGGTTGGGATTTCGACTGCTTCTTGGTGCATCCTGTGAGGTCCTCTCTGCTTCGGGGTTGGTCTGGGGGGGCCAATTTCCTCTTCTGCCAGTGACTCCTCTCTGGGATGCCCGTGGTTGTTGTTGGTCCCGTCCCGTTGGGTAGGGCCCTTTTCGGTTTCCTGTTCGGAGGCTTCTTCTTGCTGGATCTGCGATTTGGTGGACACCCAGGGCATTGGTTGGCCTTCGGGGTGGGCCTCTTCCTCTGCCTGGGTTGTTCCCAGTCCCAGTCCCAATTCCTTGAAGCTATCCATGAGCAAGGATTGGGGGATCTTGGTCCCTTCTTCTGGGGTTCCTAGGGTTTCTGTTGCATGTCTGGATCTTGGGGGGGACCCATGATCAGTGCATGTAGACCTTGGTTCCCCCAGGTTAGGCTTCCGAGGATCCCATCTGTGTGCCTGTTACCGCTTCCCGCCTGGGATCCTTCGGTTCGTTTCAGTTCCTGTTCAGGGGCTTTTGGTCCAAGTTCCTTGGATCTGTTCGTGAGCAAGGATGGTGGTTCCTGGGCCTTTTTGCTGGAGTGGTGGGGGCTTCCTTCTGTATTCTTTGGTTTGGGGGGAGATCAGTGTGTTTGTAGTTGTGGTCCCTCCTTCCTCCTTTAGTTTTGGCTTCTAGGATCCTGTCTTTGCGCCTGTTGTTGTTTTCCCTAGATCCTTTCGGCTTCCTCGTTTTTCTCCTTGCTGTGCACAGGGATATATTGGCCTGTAGATATCCCTAGTAGTGTTGTTCCACTTTTCAGGCTCATGCGAAGGCTTCCCGCTTTTTTTCTTTGAGGACCTTGATGCCATTTCCCAGGCTATCCCGTTGTTGATCCCTGGCCTGTACCCCGATGCTGCTTTGTTTGCGCGGATGCTTTCTGCTCTGCTACACCCTGGGTTGCATCCCGAGCCGTCCTTGGGCGAGGATCCTCTCTAGTTTTCTAAAAATTCCCTGCTTCTGGTTTTCGGGTAGGATTTTTGGTTGCAGGCTATTCTTGGCCTTCTCGCTCTCCCCACGCAGGTCTGGGCAAGTGCGTTGTATCCACCCCTGGGAGGATCCCAGACTGTTGTATCCACCCCTGGGTGGATCCCAGACTGTTGTATCCACCCTTGGGAGGATCCCAGACTGCCAGCAATGGGAGGATGATATTTTCATGAAGTGGGCCTCACTAGTTGGTACTAGAATCTGGTCTTTCTGTTGGATCAAGGGTTGTTTCTGGCCCTTTCCCTTTTAGTTTGTGTTTATTTTCATGTACTAAGGAATTGCTTTAAATCTCGGTGCTACGGCCCTTTTTGTTATAAGGTTTTGGGATCCTCTTAAAAAAACCCAATTTGTATATAAAATTCTAGTTACTTATCAAATATATATATATATAAACGTATACTTTCCATTTTAATATTTCAAAACTTATACTTTATAAACATATACTTTATATTTTAATTATTTATTTACCTAACTTAAATATTATTATTATTTTGCTTTCAGGGAGTCAATTAAAAATTTCAGGTACCATCTGTCTATGGAAAGTAAAACTGTGACCTTCTATATGGGGGTCCAGAAACACTGAAAACACCAGAACCTTTAGTTTTCAATCCGAATGTTAGAATTCTCCACATTCCGTCACGAAGGGTTTTTTAAATGGAAATATTCGAGGAGTACTAAGACCATTTCAAATGAGATTATGGAAGGAAGGCAGTTATTTCAGATATTAGACGGAAAGTCTACGAAGACTCGAATATATCCGTCGAAGTCATTTGGTCGTCTTAAGAGTGTCAAACGAAAACCATAGTTACCCGACGCAAGGGTTAAGGATATAGATGGAGAAGTTTAAAGAAAATGCGCACCAAGAAGAATTCTAGTGGAAAGATTGAACTCCACTCAACAATATCGTCAGGCTTGCATTAAAGTTTTATCCCGTGTGGACTCCACCTTGCTTTTTCTCCTGGCACTTTAGAAAAACTCGATGTCCATAGAAGAGGGAGAGGAAAACAAAGTAGCGAGCGAAGGAGAACAAGGATCAAAATTTAGAACAAATCTAAAGTGGGTAAATGAGAGGTTCAATGTTATTGATTCGATTATCCTCTTCTCCTCCAACATTTCTAGGAGCGAGTTGTTTGCCATAATTTTCGCTCTCCCCTGGCATCCACTACTCGTGCCACCCATATGCCAGGTAGATCTCAACGTAAAAGGCATCATGCTCCCTTGGACAAATTGTCATGGACTGTCATGGTAATTGGAACCCCTCTCTGGAAATTGAAGACGGAACTTGGATTCGCATATTTGTTCTTTATCGCGTCTTGTTTTTTGTTACACACTTGACTTGTTTGTTCCGCGAACGAAGAATCGACACCAGCTTGACCTGTTTGTTCCGCGAACGAAGAACCGACATCGGATAATGTGTGTATGAAGAAGGCGGTCACATGTGACGACGGATGGAATTGCAGGCGAGTCCGATATCTATCACATTGTATCGTGAAGACAGAGTTCTGACAACCGTATCCTACCTAGTTCGTCTAGAGTTTTGCCTGGGGAACTCAAATACGTCCGGGTCCGGGTCCAAGAACGGACCCAGACATATTCGGTCCCCCAGGTAGAACCTTGGACGGACCCATGGGCGTACCAGACCCAAATTTGTACTGGGTACATCTCATACCAGGATCCGGGGGTCCTAGGGTGCCGAACCGGTAACACTGTGTTTAGTTGAACTACAACATAATCTCCACAAAAGTTTATCTTGACACAATGAATAATTGACGATGATGAGTGATAACTAGATAATGAATTATGAATAAAAAATATAATTGGAAGTTTGGAGGGTCATTGTGTTTGTCCTTTGCTTGAATTATATCGATTAAACAAGATTGACGCTTTCTTTTATATATTTTTCCAATTTTGTAATTATAAGGGATTTTTTTCTTCTTCTTATTGAGGACCACAAAAGGCTTTTTCTTCTTAATTGCAAAAAACTCGTGCAACATTAGATTAATGTAAGTGCAAATTCTAGTAAATCTTTGATGCATGAAGTGGTCCTAGCTACCAAAGATCAGTCTAAGAGACAATATAAAATTTAAAAAAATTCCTAGTGTAGACATATTTATCCCTTGTAGGTCTAATTTTTGCTTGACTTGTGACTTTGTCCTAGATGTGGAAGTTCCCGTTGCCAATTCCACTTGTCAATTGCCATAATGGGCAATTTACATCATTAATGGGGCGCTGATGTAAAACTTGATATTATCATCAGAATAACCAATTGAATTAAGCCATCAATCAATCTATTTGCTTGCTTCATTATTTTTTACCACTTATTTATTTGTTAAAATTAATAAATTTGCATATCAAATTTTTAAAATAATTAGTTATAACTTGTTTGTCATAAAGTCCTGGCTGGAACACCGCAATGGCAAAAGTCATTGGGCTCTCTTAACAGAGACCCAAGTTCAATTCACGGGAAGGGTGGCCCCTGATATGCCCCTGCTTTTCAACCTCTTCAAAAAAAACTTGTTTGTCATAAAACTTCCAGGATATACTGGCAGGATTTATTTTTGTGCCAATTTCCAATCTAACTGCAACATAGACTTCATTCCTTTACAGGTTTCAACATTACATCAAGATCCAATTTGGGTCTATTAAATTTCTGAAAGAATCCGATTTCTGAAATTTCCACCTCCAGGCAGAATGCATTATCTATCTTGCTTGCAATCAATTGTTCCAATTAAGATTCCCTCCCCTGCTAACAAAAAAAATTGATTTTTTTTGAACTCAATATGAATCTTCTTGGCATGCAAATTTTGCAAAGCAAAATTCTTGACTTTGCATAGAAAACTTTGGTACAGAAGATTGGTGGGTTGAAGTAATTACGTGGCCTTCAAGGTGATAGGTGGGAAGCAGCATTTGTTGCACCATGATAAACATGAAGTGGCATTTGAGGCAGTGAGTGGAGATGCCTTTTGACATGATCACTCTTATTAAGATATTGCCTTCGGCGAAATTAGTAATGCATCATATTTAATGGAAAACCGTCATTATCATTGTGTAACTAATCAATGGTTAGAGCAAGATGAATATGCTTATGTTGCTTAGGAAGTTACTCGTTATTATGGTCAGTGTAATGCCCCTGCTTTCTGTGGAACATGCTCATGCACTTTTACATCTGGTTTGCTTGACTTGACAAGCCAGTTTATTGATTTTTACTTCCCATTATGAAGACAGGTGACATGGTTTTCTAAGGAAGGAAGGTATCACAACTTAGAGTCAATGCCATAGTTTGTTGAAAATTTTTGTGTGCTTTTAAAATGCGTATGCCCCTTCCCACCACCAAATGGCACTTTCCATACATTTGCATCTTAAAGTACCTGAAACCTCTTAAATTTGGATAAACAGATAAAACTGATATCATATGTAGAATGTTTAGAAGAACAGAGACTTTGGCTTGCTAAGGGTTGAAGATGTTATTGGACATGGATGGAACATTCCCGAGTGTTGAGAGGTTTTTGGGCAAGTGTGCTAAGATTACTCTAGGATCCAAACTCAACGAGAAGTCTAATTCAGGTTTCCTCATCTTCCTTAAGAATAGAATTATGGTTGGTATTTTGATTTCCAGAAAACAGATTCATAGGACAAATAGATGAAATTTTTGGGAAAAGGTCAACATTTTAGTAATCTCTGCAAAAATCCATGGGGGGTTCTAGTTCAGCATCTTTTTCGGTTTCTACTATCAAGGACATCTTCATCAAGGTTCAACAGAAGTTGGCTATCATTGAAAAATTTACATTTTTATTTGATTTTAAATTTGATTTGGAAGGATAGGATGACATTCCCAGGGAATATTGCCATTGTTTTGCACTCTTATCCTTTGATGGAATTTGCATTCGTAAGTCATGAGGGTTGCATGCTGTGTGTTTATTCAAAGTTAATAGGTTGAGTTCCCTTTTATGGAGGGGCTTTGGCTTTTTCTCCTACCAAGTCTCTTTGGTGGCCTATCCAATCTGACTGGCTAGAGCATTATGAAGGGGGAAAACGTTGACTGTTTGATTTCCGGACTTGAACAATGTCTGTGTGCTTTTGTTGCTGTTTGGATTGATGAGATACTTGTCACATTCCTAGAGATTTTAAAAGCCATGCGGGGCTCTTGGGTATGTTCGCTAGCTCAAGGTGCTTGTACCTGAGAGGTTGGGCGTTCAACCTTTTTCCCCTATTGCTTCTTTTGGCAGTCACTTGGACACTTGGTGCTTGTTGAACCCTCCCAAGTTGATCGCAGTGGTCGACATTGCCCCTTTATGGCATACATGGCACCTGACAGATGAAACAAGTCCTTTTTTTTTTTTGTATATACACTCGACCGTGGCGATTGATGTCTCCAATTGTCGTCCTCTTAAAAATTGGTGTTGTTTAAAGCTGCAACCTGCAACACATATTGTGCTTCTTTATAGTCCAAATTCTAGAACAAGTAATAAAGTGGAATGAAATTCTGTTATAGGAATATGCCACTGGAAACAACAGCTTGTATAAGAAGGGCATCACGATGAACTGGTTAGAAAGCAAAAGGGCCAACTACACCACACACACAAGGGGTGAGGAATCCCACACTATTGGGACTGAGGACTCTCACCTCTGAGCCCGATACCCCATTGGCAAAGAGTTTGGGAAGTGGTGGAGCACATAAACCACTTAAGTCCCACAGTTGGATCAATGTGGGATTATTAGTCCATGCACATACTACACTAAGGAGTTAACTTTTTTGGGCACCGAAAGTTCTATCCAAAAACCTTTTGATGGATTGAGGATGTCCAAACGCGTTCAACAAAATAAGGAAGAGAGGACTTAAGAGAACCTTTGAAGAAGAACATTGAAGACTGGATTTATAGGAAAAAAACAGAAAATTCCAAAAACTCGCCCTGGCTTACTGCTTTTGCTTTGGTGCATAAAATCCAATATGAAGCCCCTGGACGACAAAAACAAAGGTTTAGAAAACCTCCCAAAACAATAACTAGGGTTTTTAGAAAACCCTAAAAAATATAATGGCTGTCCAAAAAATCTTGCTTCTACGGCGAGTCCTTTGGAAACATATCCTTAAACTAACACGTTAAGATGGTCAAACTCCAGAAAGGCAAACTAGGTATTTTAGAAAATTCTTTAAAACAGTACCTAGGGTGAATTATAACAGTTCTTTAAATGAGTCCGATTGGCCTGCTTTGGCCATCTGTGAACTATAATAAAATTATCTTATCTTATATAAAAACAATGCCAGTCCAAAATAATTCCTCACTTTATGACCACTCCTTTAGAAAACACAACTATAAAATATATGTTGCAAGAGAACAAGAATTGAAGTTTTGGATCATATAATGGAGATTCATTACTTAATCTACTGTTGTTGTCTCTGGAACACAACTCCAATATGACACAAACATCAAGAAAAGAGCTACGGATGATATATGTGGGATTGAGTAATGTTTATTGACACTTGTTTTGATACCGTCCAGAAAATAACAATACTTAGAGAGGAACAAGCACAACAATATATTACCCACATAATTGCATAAAAGGAACGAAAAAAAACATGAAAGATGGGTATGGTGCCCTGAGAAAAATATCTTTACTGACAAAGAAATGATCTCCAACATATACAATAGATGTTTGGGGGGTTGAGTGCAAATACCCTATTAATACAAAGGCACATAACCCACTCAATGTAAAAACGGATGTATTATTGGTTAATACAATTTCACATGGATCACCTTATAAGGTGTTATATGTTCCGGTAGGATTATACAATATGTTACATTATACATAGTTAGCCTTGACCAATAAGTGAAAGCTGACACATTTCAACATATTTTGGTTTCAACCATTTTCAGATAAATATATGACCTTCACTCTTGATTTCATTAATATAAGTTTGGTCTGTTATTTGCATTAGTTTTGTAAGGATTTGTCATTATAAACTATTTTATGGTTATTAATGGACATTAGAATGCATGACATTTTATTTCTTTTATACAAGATACAAAGTCCGAGTCTTGCAAGTACACAGTTTAGTCTCTTGTTATATGGGGAAATTTTTTGTTTGCGTTGATCTTTGATTGATGTAGCGTAAATTTATCTCTACACTTGAATGCAATTCTGATGCCTATTTTGGCAGATTCAAATTCAAGGTAAATGTAATTGATGAGGTTTTATTTTTCATAACTTTGGTGCTTCGATTGTGCAGGTAGCTATTGGGGAGTGCATGTTGAAGTTATAGGTTCATAAAAATAATAATGTCAGGGTTGAACAATGATTGGATTGCACTAGAGTAATTTAACATGGGTTGATGGAACTAGCCAATATTGGAAATGCCTTTAATTTGAGTTCTGCAGCTTTATCAGTTAAGGCTGAAGACTTTTTGCTCCTTTTCATACCTGTTGTCCACATATTAGTTATTGAAAGTTGCAGGAATGAGTTTAGCATTGCATGCTCTGCGAAGTGGCTGAACCAATGAAAATGTAGTAGTTGGAACTAAAAACGTAGTTGGAGAATGTTGTAATTTTGTCAGCAGCAACATAGTTGGAGAGTAATTTTGTTAGCAGCTGTTTGATTTTGAATTTAGATTAAAGAAGAGGAAGGCCAAGATTAATTTGCACAAATTTTCTGGATACTTTTGAGGGAAAAGGGTAGATCGGGTGATTTATTTTATATATATGTTACTAGTTGTTTATTTAGGCAGGGATATTGGACCTTGGATTTTGCTAGTTAAATTGTAAATACACAGTTTGAACTACTGAACTTACACACAGAAATTGTTGGTTGTGAACTAATCCATTTTTATTATTCTGAAAAATTCATAAGTTCAGAATAAATGAATAAGTTTTGCATTTCTTTTTAAGTTTCTGCTTGTGTGCTTTTGTTGGGAAAGGGATATTTAAATATATAGTTGAAATACCCAAGTCATACTAGAGAGCACCTTCTTGTCTGCATTTGACAAACTATGACTGCAAAACTACTATTTATTTTACGAGATCGCCAATTAACATGCTAAACATATGAACATGCCTGAAGGAAATAATCAGTTCAGGAAGACATGAAGATAAGATAATGTTCAACCTATGATTTATCTTGCAACATTAGGTATTGTTGGGAATAGTATCAAGCATAGCAGCACAATCTTGTTGATAAACATTAGTATTGAATCAGTAACAAAATCCTCTTGGATCTGGACTAAATCTGGCCTGGAGTAGTCTGACCCAATTTAAAAAAGTTCACATTATGATTTTGAACTTGGTCTCTTAACTATCATGAATGTTTTAGATGGTTGTGTAAATTTTGCGTATTGACATGTCTATATAAAGTATATAAATCTAACAAACTTGTCCTTAACCAGATATGAAATTTTCACACATTTTTGCAATATTTCAAAATTTGGCTTTTTTTTTTTTTTGGTAAGTAGTGTTTGTATTTACAGCGGGTTTTAACAAGGATCCCAAAACCTGATTACATAAGCAATGGGCCTAGGGCATCAATCCCTTGAAACTGAACACCAAAATAGAAATCCCGCCCAGCGGTAACAGTAAGCATGAAACAATCCCTCTCAGCGGGAAACAAACAAATAAGAAAGAAAGTAGTTTTGGAGATCTCGCCCAGCGGGGAGTAGCCAAAAACCACCATCGAGAATATCCCGCCCAGCAGGAAGCAAAGAAAAACCGTTACAATAAAATCCCGCCTCGCGGGAAGCAGTCAAAACCACCATAAACAGTCTTGCCTAGCGGGAAGCAACAGGGAAATCCCGCCATCCGGGAAACCAGCAAAAAATAAAGGATCCCGCCTCGCGGGAAAACCGACGGATTTGGCGGATCCCGCCCTGTGGAGAAACCATCCCGCCCACCGGGAAAACATTCCGTTCAGCGAGAGCCATCCTGCAGGAAGCCGACAGCCAGCACAGAGAGGATCCAGCCCATCAGGAAGTGACCAGAGAGTTGCACCACAAGGAACCCGCCCCGGGAAAACAGAAGAGGATCCCAGCAGCAGGGACCAAGAATCCCGTCCAAGCACAGAGCCCGTCGAGGATTCACAAGAAAAAGGGGGAAGCTGTCCAAACCCTAAACCGTCACCTCCACCGCATCGAGAAACGCAGGGGACCAGATCCACGCGAATAACCTGCAAAAAACCCCAGGGGGAAACCTGAGGGAAAAAGGGAAGGGATCCCCAACCAAACAAGGATCCCTGGGAAGCACCAGTCTGAAAAAACAACCAAGGAAACCCTAGCCGGCCGGGAGGGGTGCAGATAGTGGAGAAGGATCTCCCCCCAGGAGATCATCTGCAAACAACCACTCCCCGGGAGGGATGACCTGGGTTGAGCCAGGGACTAGGCAGGAACCAGGAGCCATGGGAGGGGGAGCAGGGGAGGGACAGAGCCCTCCCCTCTCTACTTTCTTCCCTCTCCAAAATTGAACCAAAATTTGGCTTTTTTAGCTTCTTGTAGGCATCAGGATTTTTGAACACTCTTACCACGATGTCAATTGCTTATAAAATGAATTGATCATCGCGCGATATTCGCATCTATTAGCCATTAACATCAAATTGGCATGTATAACCCAGAGGTCAAACCATTTTTGCTTAGCTTCATGAAGAAAAAGGCCTTCAGATATGAAGAAGGCTTCGTACAATTTCAAACTGTCATTTTTACCCACAGAAGCATCCTTGTGGGAATCATTGTCCTGGTTTGTCAAGGGGTTGATAGTCTTTCTTATCATTTTAGATCTTATCATTGTTCTAATTTATTAACATCAGAGCTGTTACTTAGCCCATTCGTTTCTTGGCAAAATTTCAGCATTTAAAACCCATTCTATCATAGGTGACTTATTTGAGGGATCTGGAATGAGCCATAGCACTGTGCCAATTTTTATCATAGGTGACTTATTTGAGGGATCTAGAATGAGCCATAGCACTGTGCCAATTTTCATCAAGACAAACACTTAAATTCTTGTGACTCGTGTTTTTTTAGTAACTGTCTAACAAATTGTTCAATTATCCAAATGACTAGTAAGATATTGTTTCTACGTTAAAATTATCAAGAATTCAAATATTCTGGTAAGAAGCCATGATACTATGAATTGATATATCAACAAAATTGAGAGAGGAAATTGGCTGGTTGTTCCATTTTTGAGGTATCCAATTGATATATCCATTGGGCAAACAAGTTTGTTGATGTTAAACAAGCCGCAGGTCTACCATATAGATGGCGCTTATAGAACTAACAGACCAAAGTTTTCCCGGTGGTTACTGGTTGATGGAATAAATGTTGGATTTAAATAAACTGATGGATATCTCAGTTCCCCATTTTAAAATCTTATTCAAAGCACGTGTTCTTTCATTATGTGACCATCAAGCTCTTTTTCTGTCATCCTGCTACTGGTGTTTCCCATTTTTAAAATCTTATTCAAATCATGTGTTCTTTCATGATGCGACCATCAAGCTCTTTTTATGTCATCCTGCAACTGGTGTCTTTGATGGGAACAGGTGATCTGGCCCTGATCTACATTGGATCCTGTCTCAGTTGTTGTGGTTATTCAAGCTTCCAATTATGTGAGTGTATTGAAAAGCTCAGACACATGACAGAGAAGCGTCCCAGGTTGGCTTTAACCTTATTGGCACGCAGATGCCAATGGTTGTTGGAAAACTTGAGCACAAATTCCAAGAATTGACTTCAAAATGGTGGATTTTCTCAGGATGGTTGTTGGAAAACTTGAGCACAAATTCCAAGAATTGACTTCAAAATGGTGGATTTTCTCAGGATGAATACAATCAATCCATTCGAGTGGTTGATGGCCCCGAGGGGGCGAGTATTCTGGTTGTCTATATTCTTTTTGCAGTTATATCAATTATATCATTAAAAACCTGACCTAATTAGACCCATGCATCATTTGGAGATGTATGGGTACTGTATTCAAGAATCTAAAGAAGGTTACGAAAAGATAGTAGGTTAAATCTTAAAACTGTGGAATAGTTCAAAATGAAGGTATTGTGCCTTGCCTGGAGGACGTTATTATGTCCTAATCCTTTCAATTCCCATGCAGACCTTTTTCAGGTGTTTGGTGAGAGTATTCAATCACTTTAACCAGTTATCTAGTGGCACCTGAGATTGAACTTTTCAATTAGTTTGTTTTTCTATAATAGTTTTAAGAAGATGAAGAATAATATAAAAAGTAAGATGGATATGGTTTAATTAAAATCCTATTCAGGGATTTTTATTCACATTAATACAATTTTAACATCGAATCTTTACAAGATAATCAGGACCTAAGTAGTGAACCCTCTCCAATTAATATGTTTCTTGATCAATTGCAAACTCTATCGAGTTGAACACTCTATCAAGTTGAACAGTTTGAACAGTTATGTAGGTTCAATTTTTAACAGTTTTATTATTTCCTCAAAAACCTATTTCTAAAGTAGTATATTTGCTCAACCCTTACCTGAAATTTTTATATTCTTTCCAATTTCACAAATCTGCCCCTCTAATATTCATTTCTTTGAAAGCCTTATCCTACGTAAAAAGAGAAAATAAAACTTTTTCTTATTTTAATTGAATTTTGTCAATTTGGATTTTATTCTTTCAAGCAATCTTGAAAGTTACATTTTGTATATATGTATCTTACCCTAATACCAAGCTAATAATGTCAAATTTGGATGTATTTTAATGGCAATCTTGACAATGTTATTGTGTCTTTGTAAAGATAAGATTTAATGCACTTCTTATTAGCTGTAGCATTTCAGCCATAGAGACTTCGTTCTGTCTAATATTATGCCATTTTACTCCTCCTTTCCAAGTTTAGATTAGTATTAATCGTCCAACAACCTCAGTAATTTAAATTTTATAGCCTTGTTGATTGAAAGATAAAATGGAGATGAGTTTTGAAGGACTTAATTTAGCCGCATGTTTTTGTCTTTTCAAAAAATCAAAATCCTCTTAACGCCTCAAGGATGTAGTGGGTTATGGTGGGAAAGTCCATAGGATAATTCAAAATATTTCATGAGGAGCTCTCAAGGGCTAGGTGGATTGGTAGTTGTTTGTTTGACCAGACAATTATCAAGAAGGGATCTAGGTTCAAACCTTAGAGTTGTCAATTTGCAAAGTTAGTAGTTTGCTCTGAATCCTTTGAGTGTGTGCTAGACCAACAATGATGGTATGAATCCCGAACGATAGATGGTCTTCTTCTCACATCGGGTTAACAACAACGAGCTGGAATAGGCTTGTTGGGAGCAATCCTTGTGGTTTGAACCCTGCGCTTGTCAGTAACGAACTCCTCTATATATATAAAAAAAAAATATCCCACGAGAATTTACTAATAAAAAATATAATATTTTGGAGTGCTATAATGAAGTGCGCTTGTCAGTAACCAACTCCCTTATATATCAAAAAAAATAATAATATCCCACAAGGATTTACTAATAAAAAATATAATATTTTGGAGTGTTATAACAAAGTCCTGTTGAAACCAACCTTGATTAAAACCATTTTCTTTAGAATATCTTTTAAAAATATAATATTTTGGAGTGTTATCGCATGTTTTGTTAATATTCAATTTGATAACTATACATACTTTTAATGGAATGAAGAGAATTGACTTGGTTTACCAAACCTCATTTTACATGGAATGAAGAGAACATGGCTTATGCCGTATTATAAAATTATACCATCAAGGATTTGCTACCATGAAGAAAACCACCTTATTTTCTTGAGATAACATAGAAAGCTTTTTAATTTATTTGACATAATTTTTTAAATCATCTGAAAATCATATTAGAAAGGTCTCTTAGCCAAAAAAAAAAAAAAAAAAAAAATTAAAATAGTCTTTATGATTCTTGGGAATTGATGTAGTAAAGGTGGTATTGATCTAGCTTATTAATGTCTTCTATTATCTAAACTTTTTTAGTCATAGTGAATATAACTCTTAAACAAATTTTGAAATAAAAGCATTGGAAATCCTTAATGCTATTGTGCTTTATCAAGGTGGAAAGAAAACTATCCCATGTAATTTATCCATAAAGATCTTCTTTATCAAGCTTTCATTTTAATTTTATGCAATGTTTTGCAAAGCTTACTAAGCCTCTGGATCTTGCGTAACTATCAATAGATTATTTTTGCAATCCACTATGACTTTTCCTTTTGTAATGCATTTAGAATAATTAGAAAGTAGTTGCTTTTCTTGGATATAAGTATTTGGGTGAATTTAGTTTTCTCCCATATCTTTGATAGAATATTTGTGTGATACAATATGACTCCTTTTGAAATACATTATGATAATTAAAAAGTACTTGTTTTTCTGAAGTAATTTGGTGAATTCTGTTGATTTCTCCCATATCTTGTATATTGTTGTGAATTGGTGAGCTTGGATTTAAATTCACCTATTTTAAGTATGTTAACAAAAGATTTGATTTCCAAGTCTGTACTTGTTTCTTTAAATATTTTATGTTTGGAACAAACTCTTACAAGATTCTCCACATATTGCTTCATCCACCATTACTTGAAAATTTGAAAGAAATTAGTTTTGGATCTGGATAGATGGAAATCAGTATGGTTTATCCACATAGATGGAAATCAATATGGTTTTAGGTGATCATTGTTGACTAGATCACATCTCAAGATAATGACATTGTGATTTGATCCCATTTGCAATAAAATGCTTGAAGAGATTGTATACTCTCTTTGCAACCATCAGTTAGGTAACAAAAACTCATCCAATCTTTTTGCTATATGATTTTGTCCAATATGTTTATTATCTTATGTATATTGAAAGAATAACATACCAAAGACCATTTGAATTGACACAAGAAGCAAAATCCTTCATTAATTTAGACAATCTAGGACTACCACCTTTCTTTTCAAAGGATATAATGCCTTCCCCACCTCAATCCCTAATCATTGGTTTTAATATAAATAGGCTTATAGGTCCTTTCATGTCTACCATGAACAATAACTCTAATTATAACTATAACTATAACTATAACTATAACTATATATATACAAAAAATACGAGTGGTGTAATTACTCCTTGTTTTTAGTGGTTGTTCGATGCATTTTTTGTCTCATATTGTTAGAAGACCTTCCAAAGCTACCTTGGCTGAGACTTCCAATTATATCTGGTCTAGCATTTGTTATATCTGGTCTTCAACCTTTAATTTTAAGTTTGTGAGATCTTGTAGAAACTTTTTCAATCTTAAATTCTTCTCTCTTACCCTTTTTAATTCTACAAGAGTAGTAGTAAGTTCCTCCTATATCAACCAAACCTTTCTTTTTATTTTTTGGATTCTTTTGTTGATTTCAAACCTAGGAGCAACTTCTATCACTTTAGTATCCATGTGTGTTCTTGTAAGAGCTTTTCTCAAGCTATTAGGCTTATTTAAAAGAACATGCTCTGATACCAATTGAAGAACACAAACTTATATTGAGAGGGGGTGAACAATATAAGATCAAAACTTTTGCTTTTCCTTCCAAAAGATAACAACAATAATATTAATGTAGTAAATGAAACAATGCACAAATCATCACACACATGAGAGACATAGATTTAACGTGGTTCAACCAATGTGGGCTACGTCCACGAAGAAAATCTTTCTTATAAATTTTCTCAACCAATATCTTGGGAACCAATTCCCTATTACAATGTTTATGGGCACCAACCCAAAGGAAACACCAATCCCCTATGCTCAAGTTCGTGGACCTCTATCCACGGGAGACCAATCCCCTCTGCTCATACTGCTCATAAAATCTGCACAAATCTATCTCAAACCTGCTTACACAACCTGCACAAATATGCCTCAAACTCTGCTCACAAAAATCTGCTCATAAACCTGCTCAATTCTGCTCATGAACCTGCTCAAAACTGCTCATGAACCTGCTCAAATCTGCTCATAACATTCCCATTTCTTGCATGCAAACAATGCTCATATATACCCAAAACCAATCATGTACAATATGCAAATTTACTTCACAAATATGATATTTAACCCTTGCACATTCATTCACAATTTCATTCAAAGCAATGTATAAGTTTGCTCACAAAATTGACTTACAATCTTTGCACATTCAATTCCAATTTCATTCAACACTAATGCACATCAATTTTGCTTTCAAACCCTAGCACATATATTTTCAATTTTCAATAAAAGCAATGCACATAAAATTAATCCTTATATCTCCACCTTATAATATTCCTTTCAAACAATCCACCTTGAGGAGTTAAAACACCACACCTCTAGAATCTGCCTTGATGAAGTTGTGCCCTCAAAAACCTGTTTAAGAATAATCTTCTTTCTTTTGCCACTAGAAAAACTTGGTTATCAAAATTTTCTTTTCAAATCATCCACAAAAAAGCCTTTCAAAGATGCCCACAACAAATCTAAAAATAATACTTTGTTCCCCTTTTTAATTTCTCACAATAAAGCTTTCAAACCTTTACATTTTTTTTTTCTACAAGACAAAATTACAATTAAATATAAACCATATCACACCTTATCTCTCCTCTTTGGCACACACCAATTACAAATATCAAATGGTCCACTCTACACCTTATTACTCCTATTCTGAAATAATTATACACATAAACCTTTGCCCTTACAAATACCAAATAATCCACACTACACCTTATTATTCCTATTCTAAAATAATCATGCACATGAATATTTGCCCACAAAACTTTGCCCTTAATAATTAAATCAACGAATCCAACAATTATTTCTTTGTCAAATTAATCAATCAAGTCCATCGAACACGATGATCACGATATTCTTTGCAATTTAAAACTTATTCAAAAACTTCATACCTCAACCAAGCACACGAGAGTCAAAATCACAACCTTTGCCTGCACAGCGCCCTAGCAACAACTAGGAAGCCAGCTGGGCTACCCCAAAAAGTGATATCTACAATGCAAAAGCATAACCAAATATCCTCTTTACTGTTTCACTGCCAAACGAACCACGTCTCTGCCAAGCAAAAACACCTCTGCGAGATTTGACCCTACAACCACTGGTTCGACAACGCCTTAGCGCCAACTAGGTAACCATTTGGACTAGCCACTTAGTTGGGTATCCAATCATGACATGCTCAAGATAACATGATATGCTCACTGCCATAAAGTCTTGCTCTCCTCTTTTTTGTTTGCATAAAAAATCGCATGGAAAGCCTTCAAAGGATAATATTCGCGACGGTGAAAAAATTTATGAATTATTTTCCCTTTTATATATGCCTTCTCTCAAATTAACATACGTCGGCGCATATGAAATTCGAATTTATTTTCTCCATGTGCATTTTGGTGCCTTTCTCTTTTTTAAAAACTTTATATTATAATATTTAAAAATATTATAATATTGATTCTAAAACCTTGGTCTATTGCATTTTAAATATTTTTCTCCTCTTGGAATATTTTATTCCAATGTCTCTTAAACCTTGGTCCATTGCATTTTAAATATTTTTCTCCTCTTGGAATATTTTATTCCAATGTCCCTTAAACCTTGGTCCATTGCATTTTAAATATTTTTCTCTTTTAAACTTCTGTCTCAACCAAACCTTGAATAAACCTTTCTCTTTATTTATAATATTTAAATTAAAATTTAAATATTATAATCCTTAGCTAAATATTGTCTTTGCTTTGCTTCATGCTTGCCTTGGATAAATGCTATTCTATTGTTGGACATTTTGAGCTTATTTAGTTGTCATTGATGTCAAGGAGAAAAGTCATCATTAATGTCATGGAGCACACCATCAATAGCACCAAGAACAATGCAAAGAGTTGAAGAAAAAGTTGGCAAAATATTGTTTTATGAAGGTTTATGGTAAACTCATGGTGGAAGATTAAATGGTTTTATTAAATTCATTATGAGGATATAAAAGTCTCCTCACACATTGAGATGGCAGTTAAGATTTAAAAAAGACCCACGGTGGAAGAATTATTTACAAATTTAAAGGTTTTTTTTTTTGGTAAGTAACATTATATACATAGCGGGTTTTTTAAGAGGATCCCAAAACCTTATAACAATAGAAGGAGAGCACCTTTAGGGCTGCAAGGTTGAGACAGGAAACCACATCTCAGACCGAATTACAATTTTTTTTGACATAGCAGACGATCCCACCAAAGACAATTAAATAATAAAACAGAACCCACCCAGCGGGGAAAAGCCGAAAACCACCAATGAGAAGATCCCGCCCAGCAGGAATCATAGAAAAACCGTTACAATAAAATCCTGCCTCGTGGGAAGCAGTCAGAAACCACCAAAGAGAGAAACCCGCCTAGCGGGAAGCAGCTTAAACCCACCTCAGAGAAGATCTCGCCCAGCGGAAAGCATCAAAAAAACTTCACCAGGAAAATCCCGCCATCCGGGAAACCAGCAAAAAGGTGAAAATCCCGCCCAGCGGGAAAACCAGCAGATTTGGCGGATCCCGCCTAGCGGAAAACCAGCGAAAAAGGCGAATCCTGCCCAGAGGATCCCGCCCAACGAGAAGCCATTCCACCCAGCGACAGGGGGATCCCGCCCAGCAAGAAGCCGAGAGCCAGGATCCGACCCAGCGGGAAGCACATAGACAACTTCACCACGAGGATCTCGCCCTGGGAAAACAGTAGGAAAGTAGGTTAAGGAAACAGGGATCCAGGGGCTGGGAATCCCGAGCGAGAAGAGGAAAACAGTCACAGGGAAAGGATCCCAAGGAGCCATACAAGTGGGATCTAAGGTCTACGTGCATAGATCAGACCCCCCAAGAAAGAAACATGCAGCAAAAACCATAGGAACCCAGCAGCAGGGACCAAGGATCCCGTCCAAGCACAAAAGCAGCTTCAGGGAACTGGGACTGGGAATGGGAACAGCCCAGGCAGAGGAAAGCCCCCCCCAAGGCCAAACTAGATGCCCAGGGTGTCCACCAAGGAGCAGAACCAGCATGAAGAAGCCTCCACGTGGGAAGAACAGCAGCCACAGGATCCCGTCGAGGATTCACAAGCAAAGGAGGAAAGAGGCCCCCCCAGACCACCCCCAAAGCTGTGAGGACCTCAAGGGAGACCCTAGGAAGCTGTCAAACCCTAAACCATCACCTCCACCACTCAGAGAAACGCAGGGGACCAGATCCATGCGAATAACCTGCAAAAAAACCCCAGGGGGAAGCCTGAGGGAAAAAAGGGAAGGGATCCCCAAACAAACAGGGATCCCTGGGAAGCACCAGGCCACCAGAACAACCAAGGAAGCCCGAGCCCGCTGGGAGGGGCGCAAAAAATGGAGAAGGATCTCCCCCCAGGAGATCATCTGCAAACAACCACTCCCAGGGAGGGATGACCTGGGTTGAGCCAGGGACTGGGCAGGAACCAGGATCCAGGGGAGGGGGAGCAGGGAAGGGACCAGAGCCCTCCCCTCTCTACTTTCTTCCCTACCATCATATATGACAAATTTAAAGGTTTAAGTTTAAACCCAAGGAAGGCTTTATTCTCCTTAATGCTAAATTATTAAATATAATTTATAAAATTTAAATTCCTTAGAATTTAAATAATTTATAAATTATAAAGGTTGGAAAGCACCGACGTCATCAAACAAGTGGGAGCGTCGATGTCTAAACAACAAAGGGAGTTCGTGTATAAATTAATTCCAAAGAGGCATTCAAAACTTACCCCTCGACATTATTAATGCATGCGACAAGTTTGAAACGTTTTTGGTGAAATTGTGATTGTTGAGGAAGAAGACAAGGATTCACTTGTCTTTAACGCTAGGTAAAAGATAAAAGAGAGAACTTTTTGGTTAAATCACAAAGGACACGGTGGTCCATTAGCATCACACGTTTTGCGAAGGTGTTGGGAGTTGAGTCCACGATCGATTCACGTGGATGATTGGCATGGTTGACTTGAGCGCCAAGGAAAAGTTTTGATCGTGTTCGGTTTTGAGCGCCAGGTGTGGTAGAAGGAGCACAAAATTATTTTGGTTTTGAGTTATTTTGGTGGAAGTTGAAATTATTTTAGTTGGGATTTTATAAGGTGTTATTGGATAAATATTTTATGTATGTTGTTGGTTGTTTTTGAAAGGTGGAGTGATAAGGTGTAATTGAGTTTTTGCATTATATTGTGAGAAAGATTTATCTTCTAACCTCTTTAAGTTTGGCATAGTAGTGATTGTGGTTGTGGCAGATTTACAAGATCCCTTCACCATCAAGAAAAAGGTATGAGCACATTCTTCCATAGTTGAGTTGATTGGTTGGTTTTATGAAAATAAGCTTGGAGTGAAAAGGACTTGATTAGGGTTTCCTTGTTGAGTGTGTTTGAGTTAATGCTTCAAGGTTTTCTGGAATAAAGAGTTTATAAGCATTGTTGTTGAAGCCATTGGTTATGTGAAGAACTTGAGTTAGAGTTTTGAAAAATAACATGATTATCATTGTTATGTGAAGATTATTTATAAGCATTGTTGTTGAAGTGAGTTGTTGTGCAAAGAACTTGAACTAGGGTTTGGAAAGAACATGAGTATCATTGTTATATGAGATTTGTTGTTGAGCATTATTGGAAACATTTTGAGTTAGTTGATATATGCTTGGACTAGAGTTTAATGAGAAATGAGTGTTTTATCAAGTGATTGTTTGAGTAGAGTTGATTGAGCCTAGTCAAGTGGTTGTGTGAAGTGATTGTTCAAGTCCCTTAAAATAAACTATTCTATATTCTGTTTTGAGTTGAGAAAGTGATTGACCATTGAGTTGAATTGGAAGCATATTGAGTCTCTAACAATTCTCCTTATGTTTCTAAGAGAGTGATTGAAAGTAATTGAGCATTGTGATAAGTATAAAATATATTGAGTCTCTAACAATTCTTTTTATGTTTCTATGAGATTGGACAAGTTTTGTGTGGACTTGTTAAGCAGATTTGAGGCAAGTCTTTGAGAAGACTTGTGGACTAATTTTGTGTGAGATTTTTTTGGAAAACTTACAATACAATTTTGGATAAGTTCTATGTGGGCTTATTGAGCATATTTGAGTAAGTTATGTGTGGACTTGTTGAGCAGATTGAACAAGTTCTGTGTGGAATTGTTGAGCATATTTGAGCAACTTCTGTGTGGACTTGTTGAGTAGATTTGAGCAAGTTATGTATGGACTTGTTGAGTAGATTTGAGCAATTTTTGTGTGGACTTGTTGAGCAGATTTGAGCAAGTTTTGTGTGGACTTGTTGAGCATATTTGAGCAAGTTATGTGTGGACATCTCCTTTGGACTGAGGTCCATAAACATTGTAATAGGGAAAGGATTCCCAAGAGATTGATCGAGAAAATTTTAGTGAAATATTTTCTTAGTGGAGTAGCCCACATTGGGTGAACCATGTAAATTATGGTGTCTCTATTGTGTGTGATGTTTTGTACATTGCTTTTATTACTGCTACTGATATTGCTATCTATACATTGCATAATATTGATTGGAAAATAAAATTAAAAAGTGGTCTTATACTATTCACCCCCCTCTCAGTATAAGCTTGTGTTCTTCAATTGGTATTAGAGCGAGTTCCTTCAAAAGAGTTTAACAACTTGAAGAAAAATCTAACAACAACACAATGGATCCTAAGGAGGTGGCATCAAATAATTTAGCACCAGTATTTGATGGAATTGACTATATGTATTGGAGTATGATGATGAAGATCTACTTGATGGCACTTGGCAATGACATTTGGTAAGCAGTGGAATTGGATACGATCCCTTAGTCAATCCTCCTACAGATAAGGAAGGTAAGCTTCTACAAAACTATAATTCAAAAGCAATGAATGCACTAGTGAGAGGTTTGTGTAGAACAAAGTCTATGAAAGTTATGCATTGTAAAACTGCAAAACAAATGTGGGATAAATTACAAAATATATATGAAGGAGATAAAGTGTCAAGAAAGCAAAGATGAAAAATATCAAAGGAAAAATTGAAGCATTAAGAATGAACGATGAGGAAAATATTAGTGCTTATCTACTTCGAATTGATGAGGTTGTTAATGGTATGCAAGGACTTGGAATGAAGATTGATGAATCTAATGTTTGTGATAAAGTATTAAGATCTCTTCCAAAAAGATTCAATGAACAGGTTTCTGATATAGAAGTGTCAATGGATGGTGATAATTTGACAAGAGATAAGTTGCTTTGTATGCTCACAACATTTGAGATAAGAACAAAAGATCCTATTCCCCATAAGGAAGCAACATTCAAAGCAATCAATATGATAATGGGTAAGAAGTCAGAATCAAGCAATGAGTCATCCAGTGATGAAGAAGATAACTATGGTAGAAGAGATAAGGACTATAGAAGATCCAGAGATCTAAGATCTGTTAAGTATTTCAAGGAAAGTATGGATATTTTATAACATATTGTCAAGAACCCAAGAACAACAATGGTGAAGAAAAACATGATCACAAAAACAGAGAATCAGAAAGATACAGGTACCAGAAGAAAAACAAGGATGGACTAAGCAGAAAAGGAAATAAGTTCTTTCAAAGGCAAAATAGAAGCTACTATGCGGATAAGGCAAGTAAGTACTCAAGTGATAGTGATGCTAGTTTTTAGACAATGATAGAGATGAAGTCCTATTTATGATTGAAGAGAAAGAACCAGTTAAGAAAAGGACTCCAATCATTCTCAAGTGTTTTAGATGTGGTAAATTTGGACATCTTGAATATAGTTGTACAAATGATGGTTATAGTTTCAGTGATGATGAATATGAAGATACACTTGAAGGACCAGATGAAAATCTTCTAATGGCATTGAAATATGAAGAAGGAGACTTCATAGAAGACAAGACAAAAGAAAATGAAGATGCGAACAAAGGTAAACAAATAGAGGAATATTCAGAAAAGGATGGATATGATCTCAAGGGAGAACTTATCTATGCCCTTGAAACAATAAAGAAGGTACAAAAGCAAAACTCTAAACTTGAAATTCAATTCCAAGAATGCGATGAAGAGAGAAGTTTGCTTATAAAGGATTTAGAAAAATCAAAGGCTAAGGCAAAAAGGTTCAAGGATAAGTTAGAAGCAAAGATCTTAGAATGTGAGAAGTTAGCACAAGAAGTGGCACTACTAAGAGAATATTTGGAGGACTCCAAGATCAATATGAAAGGGTTCAAAAATAGCTCAAATAACTGCTAGTCTCACAATGAAACTGAAAGGGGGGGTGAATCAGTGTAGCTCTTAAAAACTTAAATCTTCAATTCTTAATGCCAAAACAAAGAAAGCTTAAAACCCAATAAAGCAAATATACCAAAGAGCATCACACAACACAAGATGTACCAAGGTTCACCAGTTTTGGCTACTCCTCAAAATTGACTGTTTGGACTCCCATCCAAATCTAGCCTTTGCAAAATACCAATTTTACAATCAATTTACCAACACCCACTGGAAGGAGCACCAACCCTTGATTTATCTACACCAACAGAAAGGAGCACCAACCCCTGATTTATCTGCACCAACAGAAAGGAGCACCAGACCCTGATTTACCAGCACCAATTGGAAGGAGCACCAACCCCTGATGCCAAGCATCAACTTGGACTTCTGTTATGAAACTAGAATATTGACATAAAGATGCCTTCACTTTTACAAGACCCTGACTAGTCTATTGCTTTCTCAACATCACCTACTCTTCACACAACACACACCCTGCTCGCTCGCCTCCTACGCACTCTCCTCGTGCTTCACATATCGCACACCTCTCTCGCTCGCCTCTCGTGCGCCTCTCGCTCTCCTCTTGCTCTCTTCGCAAGATTAAATCTGCCTCACTTTAATCCCGAGCACTTTCACTCTTTTTTAGCAACACTTTAATTATCCACACAGACCTCATTTTATAACAAAGTTCTGACTCTATTTTTAACTTCCATATTTTTGCATGCAACCCATAACTGGCCCTATAACTGTCGTTCTAACTTTAGTTTACTGTTCTTATTTAAGCTGCATGATTTTTCTCTGTAACTGCACCTGTAACTGTCGTACTGACTTCAGTTAACTGTTCTTATTTTAGTTGCATGATTTTTCTTTGTAACTGCACCTGTAACTATCATACTACTTCAGTTAACTGTCACATATCTTATTTCGGCTGGGTTCTCTTCTTAGCTCGCTCCAAAGTGACCTGTTACGAAATCGCGACACTTCTACCTCTTTGTCCTCTTCTTGGCTTTCGCCCGCGAAAACACATGTCGCGATATCGTGACACTTTCACCTCCTTGCTTCTTTTCTTGGCTTGTACCTACAAAAACACAACATGTCATGATATCGCGACACTTTTGCCTCCGTACTCTTCCTCTTTACTTTTGTCGCAAAAATGTGACATGTCGCGATATCGTGACACTTTTCCTTCTCTGCCTTCCTGCTCTTTTCAAGTCGCGAAAATGCGACATGTCGCGATATCACGACACTTTTCCTTCTCTGCCTTCCTGCTCTTTTCAAGTCACGAAAATGCGACATGTCACGAAATCACGACACTTTTCCATCTTACTTTCTCTCTCCTATTTTAGTCGCAAAAATGCGACATGTCACGATATCGCGACACTTTTTCCTTCTTGCTCTCTCTCTTCGCTTTGGACCACGAAAATGCTACATGTCACAAAATCGTGACACTTTTTCCTCCTTGCATTTTCTCTTCGCTTCGAACGCAAAAATGCAACATGTCACGATATCGCGACACTTTTTTCTCTTTGTTTTTATTTCTCCTTGGCCCGCGAAAATACATGTCGCGATATTGCGACACTTTTTCTCCTTGCTCTTTCTCTTTCCTTTGGCCCGCGAAAATGCTACATGTCGTGAAATCGTGACACTTTTTCTACTTGCCTTTTTCTCTTCCAACATATCGTGAAATCGCGACACTTTTTCTTCCGTACAATCTCTCTTGTAATATGTTGCGAAATCGCGACACTTTTTCTTCCGTACTATCTCTCTTGCAATATGTCGCAAAATCGTGACACTTTTTCTACTTGCATTTTTCTCTTCCAACATGTTGCGAAATCGTGACAGTTTTTCCTGCTTGCGCTTTCTCTTCGAACATGTCATGAAATCGCGATAGTTTATATTGCTTGCGCTTTCTCTTCGAACATGTCGCGAAATCGAGACAGTTTATCTTGCTTGCGCTTTCTCTTCGAACATGTCGTGAAATTGTGACATTTTTTCTTTCTTCTCAACATGTTGTAATATCGCGACAATTTTCTTCCTTGCTTAACATGTCGCGATATCGCGACAGTTTTCTTCCTTGCTCAACATGTCGCGATATCGCGACAGTTTTCTTCCTTGTGATTTTATTTTGATTTTTAGCATATGGGCCACTTCGATCTTTTGGATAATCACTGTACATACTTTGAAGAACCTCTTAACTCCTGTCCACTACATCAACCGATCTGTCTGAAACTCCTGTCCACTGCATCAACCGATCTGTCTGACTGTGTTGACAATAATGACAATATTGTTGATGCACCTTGCTCAACAATAAATTGGATAAGTTTATCAAGACACAAAAGACTACATCAAATAATAAATGCCTTGATTTTGAACAAGCTCAAAAGAAACAAGAAGGAGAATCATCCTAAAGTTTTGGAGGAGAAGAAAATTCAAATGAATATACTTCAGAAGAAGACAATGTAAAAGAAAGTGAGACATCTAAAGATGAGTTAGACAATAGAGAGTTCAACAAAGACAGGAACAATGCACAAAGAAGATACAAATGGAACAACAATCAAAATAGGTCAAGAGAGACTAAGAGACCAATGAGGTCAAGACAAGGAAACTTCAATGGAAGATGTTTTTCATATCATAATTTTGGGCACATGGCTTCACAGTGCAGGACACATGAAAGACATGAATATGAGAACATACAACTTTTTCATGGGTATTGCTACTCATGTAATTAGTTTGGTCACAAGGCAATTAATTGCAAGGTTCATGACATAAGAGGATATGACTTCACTAGGAGAAAGCCTATGGCATTTTCACCTCAAAGGAATAATAACATTAAATTTTATAAGTGCAACAATGATGGTCACATAGCAAAGTGGTGTAGAGCAAATATTCCAGAAATAAGTATGAATATGAGCAGGAACAGGAACAGGAACAGGAACAGGAACAGGAACAGGAACAGGAATAGGAACAACAACAAGAATAGGAACATGGATATGAACAGGAACAGGAATAAGAATATGTACAAGAATAGAAATAGGAACATGTATATGAATAGGAACAAGAACAAGGATATGGACAAAAACATTGACAAGAACATGGACATGGAAATAAATAGCCAAAGGAATTAGAAGGATCAAATAAGAAGGAAAGAGGATAAAGGTAAAGAACAGTGCTTTCTGGGAGTAGAAATATTCCCACCCTAAAATTAACCACCTCAAGAGAAGGTGGGGGAGGAGCTAAGCTAAGAGGCTCATTCTTAGCCTCGAGCCCCAAAGGCAAACATTTGCCATTGATGTCAAAGGGGAGATATTTGAGTAAGGGGGAAAGATTTGATATTTTAGAGAGCATTGAGCCAAGGGGATCGATGTCCTAAGGGGAGCATAACAAAGGAAATGTCAAGTTTTCAGTTAAAAGAATTTGGGTTGCCATAAATGACAAAGGGGAAGATTGTTGGACATTTTGAGCTTATTTAGTTGTCATTGATGTCAAGGTGAAAAGTCATCATTAATGTCATGGAGCACACCATCAATAGCACCAGGAACAATGCAAAGAGTTGAAGAATAAGTTGGCAAAATATTGTTTTATGAAGGTTTATGGCAAACTCATGGTGGAAGATTAAATGGTTTTATTAAATTCATTATGAGGATATAAAAGTCTCCTCACACATTGAGATGGCAGTTAAGATTTTAAAAAGACCCACGGTGGAAGAATTATTTACAAATTTAAAGGTTTAAGTTTAAACCCAAGGAAGGCTTTAATCTCCTTAAAGCTAAAGTTTAAAAATATAATTTATAAAATTTAAATTCCTTAGAATTTAAATAATTTATAAATTATAAAGGTTGGAAAGCATCGACGTCATCAAACAAGTGGGAGCACCGACGTCTAAACAACAAAGGGAGTTCATGTATAAATTAATGCCAAAGAGGCATTCAAAACTTACCCCTCGACATTATTAATGCATGCAACAAGTTTGAAACGTTTTTGGTGAAATCGTGATTGTTGAGGAAGAAGACAAGGATTCGCTTGTCTTTAGCGCTAGGTAAAAGACAAAAGGGAAAGAGCTTTTTGGTTAAATCACAAAGGACACGGTGGTCCATTGGCAATGCACATTTTGCAAAGGCATTGGGAGTTGAGGAGTCCACGATCGATTCGCATGGACGATTGGCATGGTTGACTTGAGCGCCAAGGAAAAGTTTTGATCGTGTTCGGTTTTGAGCGCCAGGTGTGGTAGAAGGAGCACGAGGTGCTCGTGGAGTGTTAAGCGTGTGTCTAGCGCACGCGGTGGCTAAGTCCATGGCTAGAGTGCTTGCGAGGGCAGATATTGTGGGTTCGAATCCCACTAAGTGGCAAAGGTAATTTTTGATTAAATTTTTATATTGCCCAAAGTTTTTGCTAAGGTATTGTTAGGAGTTATAAGGGTTTGTGGAGAATTATTTGTTTGTGTTGTTTGGAGTTATAAGGGTTTGGTGAAGAATTAATTTTGGTAATTAATTTGTGTTGTTAGGAGTTATAAGGGTTTGTGAAGAATTATTTTATTGGAAATTATTTTGTGCCATTTGGAGTTAAAAGGTTTTTGAAAGAGTATTTTATTGAGAAGTGATTTATGTTATTTTAAGGAAAAAGGATTTGATTCTTGCCAAAGTTCTTTTTGCCATTAAAATTGATTAAAGAGGTTTTGAGTTATTTTGGTGGAAGTTGAAATTATTTTAGTTGGGAGTTTATAAGGTGTTATTGGATAAATATTTTATGTATGTTGTTGGTTGTTTTTGAAAGGTGGAGTGATAAGGTGTAATTGAGTTTTTGCATTATATTATGAGAAATATTTATCTTCTAACCTCTTTAAGTTTGGCATAGAAGTGATTGTGGTTGTGGCAGATTTACAAGATCCCTTCACCATCAAGAAAAAGGTATGAGCACATTCTTCCATAGTTGAGTTGATTGATTGGTTTTCTAGAAAATAAGTTTGGAGTGAAAAGGACTTGATTAGGGTTTCCTTTTTGAGAGTGTTTGAGTTAATGCTTCAAGGTTTTCTGGAATAAAGAGTTTATAAGCATTGTTGTTGAAGCCATTGGTTGTGTGAAGAACTTGAGTTAGGGTTTTGAAAAGAACATGAGTATCATTGTTATGTGAAGATTATTTATAAGCATTGTTGTTGAAGTGAGTTGTTGTGCAAAGAACTTGAACTAGGGTTTGAAAAGAACATGAGTATCATTGTTATGTGAGATTTGTTGTTGAGCATTGTTGGAAACATTTTGAGTTGGTTGATATATGCTTGGACTAGGGTTTATGAGAAAGGGGTGTTTCATCAAGTGATTGGTTGAGTAGAGTTGATTGAGCCTAGTCAAGTGGTTGTGTGAAGTGATTGTTCAAGTTCCTTAAAACAAACTATTCTATATTCTGTTTTGAGTTGAGAAAGTGATTGAGCATTGAGTTGAATTGGAAGCATATTGAGTCTCTAACAATTCTCCTTATGTTTCTAAGAGAGTGATTGAAAGTAATTGAGCATTCTGATGAGTATAGAACATATTGAGTCTCTAACAATTCTCTTTATGTTTCTATGAGATTGGACAAGTTTTGTGTGGACTTGTTGAGCAGATTTGAGCAAGTCTTTGAGAGACTTGTGGACAATTTGTGTGAGATTTTTTTGGAAAATTTGAGCAAGTTCTATGTGGACTTGTTGAGCATATTTGAGCAAGTTCTATGTGGACTTGTTGAGCAGATTTGAGCAAGTTTTGTGTGGACTTGTTGAGCATATTTGAGCAAGTTATGTGTGGACTTGTTGAGCAGATTTGAGCAAGTTTTATGTGGACTTGTTGAGAAGATTTGAGAAATTTATGTGGACTTGTTGAGCATATTTGAGCAAGTTATGAGTGGACTTGTTGAGCATATTTGAGCAAGTTCTATGTGGACATCTCTTTTGGACTGAGGTCCATAAACATTGTAATAGGGAAAGGATTCCCAAGAGATTGATCGAGAAAATTTTAGTGAAATATTTTCTCCGTGGAGTAGCCCACATTGGGTGAACCACGTAAATTGTGGTGTCTCTATTGTGTGTGATGTTTTGTACATTGCTTTGATTACTATTGTTGATATTGCTATCTATACATTGCATAATATTGATTGGGAAAGAAAAGTAAAAAGTGGTCTTATATTGTTCACCCCCCTCTCAGTATAAGCTTGTGTTCTTCAATTGGTATCAGAGCGGGTTCCTTCAGAAGAGTTTAACAGCTTGAAGGAAAAGCTAACAAGAACACAATGGATCCTAAGGAGGTGGCCTCAAATAATTCAGCACCAGTATTTGATGGAAGTGACTATATGTATTGGAGTATGATGATGAAGATCTACCTGATGGCACTTGGCAATGACATTTGGGAAGCAGTGGAATTTGGATACGATCCCTTAGTCAATCCTCCTACAGATAAGGAAGGTAAGCTTCTACAACACTATAATTCAAAAGCAATGAATGCACTTGTGAGAGGTTTGCGTAGAACAGAGTCTATGAAAGTTATGCATTGTAAAACTACAAAAGAAATGTGGGATAAATTGCAAAATATATATGAAGGAGATAAAAGTGTCAAGAAAGCAAAGATGCAAAATCTCAAAGGACAACTTGAAGCATTAAGAATGAACGATGAGGAAAATATTAGTGCTTATCTACTTTGAATTGATGAGGTTGTTAATGGTATGCAAGGACTTGGAATGAAGATTGATGAATCTGATGTTTGTGATAAAGTATTAAGATCTCTTCCAAAAAGATTCAGTGAACAGGTTTCGCTATAGAAGTGTCAATGGATGGTGATACTTTGACAAGAGATAAGTTTCTTGGTATGCTCACAATATTTGAGATAAGAAAAAAATATCCTATTCCCCAGAAGGAAGCAACATTCAAAGCAATCAATAAGACAAAGGGTAAGAAGTCAGAATCAAGCAATGAGTCATCCAGTGATGAAGAAGCTAACTATGGTAGAAGAGATAAGGACTATAGAAGATCCAGAGATCTAAGATCTGTTAAGTGTTTCAATTGTGGAAAGTATGGATATTTTGCAACAGATTGTCAAGAACCCAAGAACAACAATGGTGAAGAAAAATAGGATCACAAAAATAGGGAATCAAAAAGATACAGGCACCAGAAGAAAAGCAAGGATGGACAAAGCAGACAAGGAAAGAAGTTCTTTCAAAGGCAAAAGAGGAGCTACTATGCGGATAAGGCAAGTAAGTACTCAAGTGATAGTGATGCTAGTTTTTCAGACAATGATAGAGATGAAGTCCTATTTATGATTGAAGAGAAAGAACCGGTTAAGAAAAGGACTCCAATCATTCTCAAGTGTTTTAGATGTGGTAACTTTGGACATCTTGAAGATAGTTGTACAAAGGATGGTTATAGTTTTAGTGATGATGAATATGAAGATACACTTGAAGGACCAGATGAAAATCTTCTAATGGCATTGGAAGATGAAGAAGGTGACTTCATAGAAGACAAGACAAAAGAAAATGAAGATGCGGACAAAGGTAAACAAATAGAGGAATATTCAGAAAAGGATGGATATGATCTCAAGGGAGAACTTATCTATGCCCTTGAAATAGTAAAGAAGGTAAGAAAGCAAAACTCTAAACTTGAAATTCAATTCCAAGAATGTGATGAAGAGAGAAGTTTGCTTATAGAGGATTTAGAAAAATCAAAGGCTAAGGCAAAAAGGTTCAAGGATAAGTTAGAAGAAAAGATCTTAGAATGTGAGAAGTTAGCACAAGAAGTGGCACTACTAAGAGAATATTTGGAGGACTCCAAGATCAAGATGAAAGGGTTCAAAAATAGCTCAAATAACTTGGATAAGTTCATCAAGACACAAAAGACTACATCAAACAAAATAGGCCTTGGTTTTGAACAAGCTCAAAAGAAACAAGAAGGAGAATCATCCTCAAGCTTTGGAGGAGAAGAAAATTTAGATGAAGATACTTTAGAAGAAGATAGTGTAAAAGAAAGTGAGACATCTAAAGATGAGTTAGACAATAGAGAGTTCAACAAAGATAGGAACAATGCACAAAGAAGATACATATGGAACAACAATCAGAATAGGTCAAGAGAGACTAAGAGACCAATGAGGTCAAGACAAGGAAACTTCAATGGAAGATGTTTTTCATGTCACAGGTTTGGGCACATGGCTTCACAATGCAGGACACATGAAAGACAGGAATATGGGAACATACAACTTTTCCATGGGTATTGCTACTCATGTAATCAGTTTGGTCACAAGGCAATGAATTGCAGGGTTCATGACAGAAGAGGATATGGCTTCACTAGGAGAAATCCTAAGACATTTGCACCTCCAAGGAATAATAACATTAAGTGTTATAAGTGCAACAATGATGGTCACACAACAAAGTGGTGTAGAGCAGACATTCCAAAAATAAGTATGAACAAGAACAGGAACAGGAACAAGAACATGGATATGAACAGGAATAGGAACAAGAATATGAACAGGAAGAACAGAACAGGAACATGGATATGAACAGGAACAAGAATAGGAACAGGAACAAGGATATGAATAGAAACATGGATAAGAACATGGACATGGAAAGAAATAGTCAAAGGAATCAGAAGGATCAGATAAGAAGGAAAGAGGATAAAGGTAAAGAACAGTGCTTTCTAGGAGTAGAAATACTCCCACCCCAAAATTAACCACCTCAAGAGGAGGGTGGGGAGGGGCTAAGCTAAGAGGCTCATTCTTAGCCCCGAGCCCCAAAGGTGACCCTTTGCCATTGATGTCAAAGGGGGAGATATTTGAGTAAGGGGGAGAGATTTGATATTTGAGAGAGCATTGAGCCAGGGGGAGCAATGTCCCAGGGGGAGCAGAACAAAGGAAAGATCAAGTTTTTAGTTAAAAGAATTTGGGTTGCCATCAATGACAAAGGGGGAGATTGTTGGACATTTTGAGCTTATTTAGTTGTCATTGATGTCAAGGTGAAAATTCATCATTAATGTCATGGAGCACACCATCAATAGCACCAGGAACAATGCAAAGAGTTGAAGAATAAGTTGGCAAAATATTGTTTTATGAAGGTTTATGGCAAACTCATGGTGGAAGATTAAATGGTTTTATTAAATTCATTATGAGGATATAAAAGTCTCCTCACACATTGAGATGGCAGTTAAGATTTTAAAAAGACCCACGGTGGAAGAATTATTTACAAATTTAAAGGTTTAAGTTTAAACCCAAGGAAGGCTTTAATCTCCTTAAAGCTAAAGTTTAAAAATATAATTTATAAAATTTAAATTCCTTAGAATTTAAATAATTTATAAATTATAAAGGTTGGAAAGCATCGACGTCATCAAACAAGTGGGAGCACCGACGTCTAAACAAAAAAGGGAGTTCGTGTATAAATTAATGCCAAAGAGGTATTCAAAACTTACCCCTCGACATTATTAATGCATGCGACAAGTTTGAAACGTTTTTGGTGAAATCGTGATTGTTGAGGAAGAAGACAAGGATTCGCTTGTCTTTAGCGCTAGGTAAAAGACAAAAGGGAAAGAGCTTTTTGGTTAAATCGCAAAGGACACGGTGGTCCATTGGCAATGCACATTTTGCAAAGGTGTTGGGAGTTGAGGAGTCCACGATCGATTCGCGTGGACGATTGGCATGGTTGACTTGAGCGCCAAGGAAAAGTTTTGATCGTGTTCGGTTTTGAGTGCCAAGTGTGGTAGAAGGAGCACGAGGTGCTCGTGGAGTGTTAAGCATGCGTCTAGCGCACGCGGTGGCTAAGTCCACGGCTAGAGCGCTCGCAGGGGCAGATATTGTGGGTTCGAATCCCACTAAGTGGCAAAGGTAATTTTTGATTAAATTTTTATATTGCCCAAAGTTTTTGCTAAGGTATTGTTAGGAGTTATAAGGGTTTGTGGAGAATTATTTGTTTGTGTTGTTTGGAGTTATAAGGGTTTGGTGAAGAATTAATTTTGGTAATTAATTTGTGTTGTTAGGAGTTATAAGGGTTTGTGAAGAATTATTTTATTGGAAATTGTTTTGTGCCATTTGGAGTTAAAAGGTTTTTGAAAGAGTATTTTATTGAGAAGTGATTTATGTTATTTTAAGGAAAAAGGATTTGATTCTTGCCAAAGTTCTTTTTGCCATTAAAATTTATTAAAGAGGTTTTGAGTTATTTTGGTGGAAGTTGAAATTATTTTAGTTGGGAGTTTATAAGGTGTTATTGGATAAATATTTTATGTATGTTGTTGGTTGTTTTTGAAAGGTGGAGTGATAAGGTGTAATTGAGTTTTTGCATTATATTGTGAGAAATATTTATCTTCTAACCTCTTTAAGTTTGGCATAGAAGTGATTGTGGTTGTGGCAGATTTACAAGATCCCTTCACCATCAAGAAAAAGGTATGAGCACATTCTTCCATAGTTGAGTTGATTGATTGGTTTTCTGAAAATAAGTTTGGAGTGAAAAGGACTTGATTAGGGTTTCCTTTTTGAGAGTGTTTGAGTTAATGCTTCAAGGTTTTCTGGAATAAAGAGTTGTTAAAACTGTGTTTATAAGCATTGTTGTTGAAGCCATTGGTTGTGTGAAGAACTTGAGTTAGGGTTTTGAAAAGAACATGAGTATCATTGTTATGTGAAGATTGTTTATAAGCATTGTTGTTGAAGTGAGTTGTTGTGCAAAGAACTTGAACTAGGGTTTGAAAAGAACATGAGTATCATTGTTATGTGAGATTTGTTGTTGAGCATTGTTGGAAACATTTTGAGTTGGTTGATATATGCTTGGACTAGGGTTTATGAGAAAGGGGTGTTTCATCAAGTGATTGGTTGAGTAGAGTTGATTGAGCCTAGTCAAGTGGTTGTGTGAAGTGATTGTTCAAGTTCCTTAAAACAAACTATTCTATATTTTGTATTGAGTTGAGAAAGTGATTGAGCATTGAGTTGAATTGGAAGCATATTGAGTCTCTAAAAATTCTCCTTATGTTTCTAAGAGAGTGATTGAAAGTAATTGAGCATTGTGATGAGTATAGAACATATTGAGTCTCTAACAATTCTCTTTATGTTTCTATGAGATTGGACAAGTTCTGTGTGGACTTGTTAAGAATTAAAATTTTGTGGACTTATTGAGCATATTTGAGCAAGTTCTTTGGACTTGTTGAGAAGATTTGAACAAGTTTTGTGTGGACTTGTTGAGCAGATTTGAGCAAGTTCTGTGTGGACTTGTTGAGCATATTTGAGCAAGTTCTATGTGGACTTGTTGAGCATATTTGAGCAAGTTCTGTGTGGACTTGTTGAGAAGATTTGAGCAAGTTATGTGTGGACTTGTTGAGCATATTTGAGCAAGTTCTATGTGGACTTGTTGAGCAGATTTGAGCAAGTTATGAGTGGACTTGTTGAGCAAATTTAAGCAAGTTCTGAGTGGACTTGTTGAGCAGATTTGAGCAAGTTATGAGTGGACTTGTTGAGCAGATTTGTGCTGAAGGACTGTGTTTAGTGCAGATTTGAGATAGAGCTTTGGAGGTGATAGAGCAAAGAGGACAGTGGTCTCTAGTGGATAGAGATCCATCAGCCAGGGCAGTGAGGATAGGTCTTCTGAGTGGGGACAAGAGTCTTCAGTGGAGAGAGATCCACAAGCCAGTGCAGTGGAGGTAGTAGTCTTCTAGAGGATCACCAGCCAGAGTAGAGGAGAAGGAGTTCTCCTATGGATAGAGATCCATGAACTTGATTTAGGGGATCAACATCTCCTTTGGACTGAGGTCCATAAACATTGTAATAGGGAAAGGATTCCCAAGAGATTGATCGAGAAAATTTTAGTGAAATATTTTCTCCGTGGAGTAGCCCACATTGGGTGAACCACGTAAATTGTGGTGTCTCTATTGTGTGTGATGTTTTGTACATTGCTTTGATTACTGTTGTTGATATTGCTATCTATACATTGCATAATATTGATTGGGAAAGAAAAGTAAAAAGTGGTCTTATACTATTCACCCCCCTCTCAGTATAAGCTTGTGTTCTTCATTTTTTGACCTTAAGGATACTATCCATCCTTATAATCTTTCCATCCTTGAAGAATATTCCTGCCTTATGAAATTTTGACATCAATGACTATACACCTTTGACATCAATGACAACTCAATATGCTTAATATTTCCAACAATCTCCCCCTTTGTCATTGATGGCAACCCTTACCAAAAAATCTTCTTTTACTTGCAACTGGATTCCAAAAACTGCTCCCCCTGACAAGCTACTCTCCCTCACTGAATTCTCTTCCCCTTTGACATCAATGGCAAAGGGTTCCTTGGGGCTAAAAATAAGACATTTAGCATAGCCCCCTCACCACCTCCTTTCCTTGAGGTGATCAATTTTGGGATGGGAGTAAAACTACTCCCAAATTTTCTCTGAGATGCTCAAAAGTTTTCTTTGGAAGTGGCTTGGTAAATATGTCAGCAATCTATTCTTTTGTAGCTACATATTCCAATTTAACTTGTTGATCCATTACTTGATCTCTCAAAAAATGGTATTTTATGGGAATGTGCTTGGTCCTTGAATGCATCACTGGATTATTTGAAATACTTATGGCACTTGTATTATCACAAAGTATGGAGATGGGATGATCATGCTCTATTTTGAAATATCTTAAAGTTTACTTCATCCATAAAACTTGTGTACAATAAGCAACTGCTGCAATATATTATGCCTCTGTCGTGGATAGAGATACTGATGCTTGTTTATTTCTTAGCCAAGAGACTAAACAATCTCCAAGAAAGAATGCTCCTCCACTTGTGCTTTTTCTGTCATCAACACTGCCTGCCCAATATGCATATGTATATGCTATGAGAGTGAAATTATTACCCTTGGGATACCATAAACCAAATTCCATAGTTCCTTTTAAATACCTAAGGATTCTCTTTACTACCTGTACATGTGTGTCCTTTGGTGTTGCTTGAAATCTTACCACTAATCCCACTACCTGCATTATATTTGGCCTTGTAGCTATGACATATAGTAAACTTCCAATCATGGATCTATACAATGTCTAATTTGCCTCAGGAGACTCATCATATTTACTCAACTTGCATCCTGTAACCATGGGGGTACTCACAAGTTTGCAATCCTCTAGTTTGAATTTTTTCAACATTTCTTTTATATACTTGGTCTGAGAGAGAAATATACCTTTATCTAATTGTGAAATTTGTAAACCAAGAAAGAAAGACAACTCTCCAAGCATTGACATCTCAAATTCATTTTGCATACACTTTGCAAATTTTTGACACATCTTATCATTATTGCCTCTAAAAATGATATCATCCACATAGACTACCACAATCAATAAGTCATTTCCTTCATTTTTGATGTATAGATTGCTATCAGATATGCCCTTTTTAAAACCTTGTTCTTGAAGATACTTATCCAACCTTGAGTACCAAGCCCTAGGTTCTTGCTTTAATCCATAGAGAGCCTTCTTTAATTTGCATACATAGTTTGGCTTATCTGTTAGGTTGAAACCATCTGGTTGCTCAATGTAGACCTCTTCCTCTAGGTAACCATTAAGAAAAGCTGATTTTACATCCATTTGATATACTTTGAAGTTTATGAAACTTGAAAATGCCAAAAATATTCTTATGGCCTCAAGACGTGCAACATGAGCAAATGTCTCTTCAAAATCAATTCCTTCAACTTGTGCATAACCTTTGCATACCAGTCTTGCTTTGTTTTTTACAACCTGACCATATTCATCCAACTTGTTTCTGTAGACCCATTTGGTGCCAATTACATTCTTACCTTTTGGACGTGGGACAAGTTCCCAAGTCTCACTCTTTTCTATTTGGTCTAGCTCTTCTTCCATTGCCTTGACCCAATATTTATCTTCTCTTGCTTCATTGAAATCCTTGGGCTCAACTTTAGATAGTAAAGAAAGATTTGCATGTTCATCTGTTCCTATTATCTTCCTCCTTGTTTGTCTCTCATCTGGATTCCCAATAATTAGATCTCTTGGATGATTCTTTTGTACATATCTGGATGGTGTCTTAGGTGGTGCCCTTTGTGTCTCATCTTCATCAGTGTCTTCTCCTTCTTCTTCTCTGCAACTTTCTTCTTCTTGATACACAATCTCTTGAACTGGTTCTCTTAGATCTATTTCTTCATCAACTCTTACATTTGCACTTTCCACCATTGTATGTGATCTTTTATTGTAGCATTTATAGGCTTTGCTCTTAGTGGAGTATCCAAGGAAGATACCCTCATCACACCTGGAATCAAACTTGCCCAAATTTTTCTCTTCTCTTCTAATGTAGCATTTGCTTCCAAATTTTTGAAGTACTTTACAGTAGTTGGTCTTCCTTTCCAAAGCTCATATGGGGTTTTGTGGTGATTTACTCTTATTTGAGATCTATTGATAATATAAATAGTTGTATGAATTACCTCTTTCCAAAAACCATCAAAAATATTTGACTCATTTAACATAGCCCTGGCCATACCCTGAACTATTCTATTTTTCCTTTCAACTACTCCATTTTGTTGTGGAGTTCTTGCTACTGAGTATTGTCTCTTAATTCCATGTTGTTCATAGAATTCTACAAATTCACCTGAAGTGAATTCTCCTCCTCTATCTGATCTTAGACATTTGATCTTTCTGCCTGCTTTATTTTCTACTAGTGCTTTGAATGCCTTGAATTTTTCAAATGCTTCTGATTTTTCCTTTAAGAATGTTACCCAAGTCATTCTAGAGAAATCATCAATAAATAACATGAAGTAGCTCTCACCTTGTAGGCTCTTTGTCCTTGTAGGACCACATAAATCAGTGTGAACTAATTCCAAAGGCTTGGATGAAGAAAATTCTTTTGATCTAAAATTGGATCTTGTTTGCTTGCCATACTGACATTGTGCACAAATTGTATTTGGGGGTTTTGTTATCCTAGGTAAATCTTTGACTACCTGTTTGTTGCTTATTTTCATTATGTTGTCAAAGTTCAAGTGACCCATCCTTCTATGCCATAACCAACTCTCATCCTCTTGAGATAAAAAATATTTTTCTCCTTTAATCTCACTTAACACATAGAGATTGTTTGTAGTTCTACCGGCATCTACAATAATCTTTCCTATTTTGGATTTCCTAATCTCACATCCATTTGGGTGAAATGTGACTGTGTGCCCTTGATCACAAAGTTGACTAACACTTAGTAAATTGTGCTTCAATCCTTCAACATACAACACATTTTCTGTCTTTGATTTTCCATTATCCAAACTCAAAGTCCCTTTTCCAACAATTTTTGTAGAAGCATTATCACCAAATTTTACTATTCCTCCATTTATTTTCTTGAGAGAAAGAAATTTACTTTTGTCACCTGTCATATGACTTGAACAACCACTATCAATGTACCACTGATTTCCTTCATTTTGCACATGAAGAGCTATTTGTACCAACATAGATTTTTCTTTTTCTTGTTCCTTCTTTTTCTAGACTTTTGAAGATATCTCCTTTTGAACTGTTTGACTTTCCTCCTTCTTGCTTGACTTAGGAAGTTCAAGAAACACTATTTTACACCATTTATATTTGTGTTCAAAATTTTCATATTTGTAACACATGACATCGTTGAGTGGTGCAAATGAATTTCTATTGATGATACCAACATCATTTTTTACACGGACCATGCAATATGTTGCTTTATGACCATATTTGTTACATGAAAAATAATAACCATGAAAGAAGTATTGAAACTTGTTTGATTGCCTTGGATGATATGGTTGTATGCCATTTATGTGATTGACTTTTGTCCATGATGATTCTCTGATTTCTTCCTTCTTATTCCTTAATACATCAGCATAGGTCATGGGATTTGTCTCTTTTGAGCTTGATTCTTCCTTTTGTAATATTATATTTTGTTGTGACCTATTCTTAGACTTTTCAACTTCCTTTCTTAGAGAAACAACCTCATGTTCCAATTTTTCACATTCCAACTCTTTTGCCTTTAGTTTCTCAATCATTACTTCTTCAATTTTCTTTGCCTCTTCAACCTTTACTTTTAAGTTTGTGAGATCTTGTAGAAAATTTTTCAATCTTGAATTCTTCTCTCTTACCCTTTTTAATTCTACAAGAGTAGTAGTAAGTTCCTCCTCTATGTCAACCAAACCTTCCTTTTCATTTTTTGGATTTCTTTTGTTGATTTCAAACCTAGGAGCAACTTCTATCACTTTAGTATCCATGTGTGTTCTTGTAAGATCTTCCCTCAAGTTGTTAGGCTTCCCTAAAGGAACCTACTCTGATACCAATTGAAGAACACAAGCTTATACTGAGAGGGGGGTGAATAGTATAATATCAAAACTTTTACTTTTCTTTCCAAATGATAACAACAATAATATCAATGCAGTAAATGAAACAATGCACAAATCATCACACACATGAGAGACACATATTTAACGTGGTTCACCCAATGTGGGCTACGTCCATGGAGAAAATATTTCTTATAAATTTTCTCAACCAATATCTTGGGAACCAATTCCCTATTACAATGTTTATGGGCACCAACCCAAAGGAGACACCAATCCCCTATGCTCAAGTTCGTGGACCTCTATCCATAGGAGACACCAATACCATCTGCTCAAAAATACTCACAAAACTTGCACAAATATACCTCAAACCTGCTCACACAACCTGCACAAATCTACCTCAAACTCTGCTCAAATCTGCTCATAAACCTGCTCAAATCTGCTCATAAACCTGCTCAAAATTGCTCATGAACCTGCTCAAATATGCTCATAACATTCCCATTTCTTGCATGCAAACAATGCTCATATATACCCAAAACCAATCATATACAATATGCAAATTTACTTCACAAATATGATATTTAACCCTTGCACATTCATTCACAATTTCATTCAAAGCAATGTATAAGTTTGCTCACAAAATTGACTTACAATCTTTGCACATTCAATTCCAATTTCATTCAACACTAATGCACATCAATTTTGCTTTCAAACCCTAGCACATATATTTTCAATTTTCAATCAAAGAAATGCACATAAAATTAATCCTTATATCTCCACCTTAAAATATTCCTTTCAAACAATCCACCTTGAGAAGGAGTTAAAACACCATACCTCTAAAATCTGCCTTGATGAAGATGTGCCCTCAAAAACCTGTCTAAGAATAATCTTCTTTCTTTTGCCACTAGAAAAACTTGGTTAGCAAATTTTTCTTTTCAAATCATCCACAAAAAGTCTTTCCAAAGATGTCCACAACAAATCTGAAAATAATACCTTGTTCCCCCTTTTTAATTTCTCAAAATAAAGCTTTTAAAAACCTTTACAATTTATTTTTCTACAAGGCAAAATTACAATTAAATATAAACCATATCACACCTTATCTCTCCTCTTTAACACACAACAATTACAAATATCAAATAGTCCACTCTACACCTTATTACTCCTATTCTGAAATAATTATACACATAAACCTTTGCCCTTACAAATACCAAATAATCCACACTACACCTTATTACTCCTATTCTGAAATAATCATGCACATAAACCTTTGCCCACAAAAACTTTACCCTTAATAATTAAATCAATGAATCCAACAATTATTTCTTTGTCAAATTAATCAATCAAGCCCAGCGAACACGACGATCACGATTTCCTTTGCAATTTAAAACTTATTCAAAAACTTTCATACCTCAACCAAGTGCACGGGAGTCGAACTCACAACCTCTACCTACGCAGCACCCTAGCAACAGCTAGGAAGCCAATTGGACTACCCCCACAGTGAGATCTACAATGCACACACACAACCAAATATCCTCTTTGTTGTTTCACTACCAAACGAACCACATCTTTTCCAAACAAAAACACCTCTACGAGATTTGACCTCCTAACCTCCTATTTTCCAATGCCTTAGCACAGGATAGCATGCCACCTGGACTAGCCACCCAGTTGGGATCACAATCACGACATGCTTATATTTATCTTTATTATTTGCTCTCTTCCTCAAATAGGTCTTACTCTCCCCTTTTTCATTTGTCTACATCAAAAATCGCATGGAAAGCCTTCAAAGGATAATATTTGCAACGGTGAAAAACTTTATGAAATATTTTTCCCTTTTAAATATGCAAATTGATTTCACATTAACATACATCGGCGCATATTAAATTCAAATTTATTTTCTCCATATGCATTTTGGCGCCTTTCTCTTTTTAAAACCTTTATATTATAATATTTAAAAATATTATAATATTGATTCTAAAACCTTGGTCTATTGCATTTTAAATCTTTTTCTCCTCTTGGAATATTTTATTCCAATGTCTCTTAAACCTTGGTCCATTGCATTTTAAATATTTTTCTCCTCTTTCCTTAAACCTTGGTCCATTGCATTTTAAATATTTTTCTCTTTTAAACTTTTGTCTCAACCAAACCTTGAATAAACCTTTCTCTTTCTTTATAATATTTAAATTTAAATTTAAATATTATAACCCTTTGTTGAATATTGTCTTTGCTTTGCTTCATGCTTGCCTTGGATAAATGCTATTCTCTTTGACCTTAAGGATATTGTCCATCCTTATAATATTTCCATCCTTGAAGAATATTCCTGCCTTATGAACTTTTGACATCAATGACTATACACCTTTGACATCAATGACAACTCAATATGCTTAATATTTCCAACATATAGCATTGGTTGAATTTAAAAATTGTATGGACTATATTTTAATGATTAAAATTAAATATTAATAAAAATATACTATTAGATGTCGAAACAAAAAATTATTTGAATTATAATTAAAAAATAGGGGAATGGTGGATGACTTAATATTTTAAATGTAAAAGAATAAATAAATGTTTTTAAAATTTTCCTTCATACAAAGACATATAAGTGACTGGGCACCTCCATTTATTGAGATACAAGCGAAAAGAGTCGGGCCATGGTCCTTTCTTTTCCTTGTGGACAGTGACTTAAACCGAGGGAATTTAGGGATAAATCATTTACCTCTCTAAAGAAAAACTATTGGCACTGTCAAAGGCCAACGAAGTGAAGTAAAACATATATAGAACGTGGTTGTGGTTTTCCATTTCTGCACAAAAGGCATTTGATCTTGCAATTTGCACTTGTGAAGGAAGAAAGTCGATATAAAAACTAGTGTTTAAGGAAAAAAATTCTTCATTCACATATTATTTTATCTTTTATTTTTAGTCTTCACATTCGGTAAATGAAACTGCTGGAGTTGTATGAAGGAGGCCATGTGTGGTATATGTGGTGAAGAAGAAATGAATGTAGTCTCCATCGCTCCAGAGAGGCCCACAGACCAAAAAATACGATGAAGAAGAAACAAACATCGTATTCCCCACTCCAAAGAGGACCATGGAGCCATTAACCATTGGAATTTTTCAAGAAGATTTACAAACATAATTTAGGGTTTGTTCACGAAATTTATGGAGTCTATTTTTTGTCCAATTTTTTTGCTTTTCAAATTTAGGGTTTATTCATCGAATTTATGTGCCAGGGTTTTGAATTCGATGAATTTTGAATTTTATCTAAAAATTCAACGAATTTGATAACTAACCTTGTAGGTGATCTATTTTGTAAGTATACAACTATTTTAACTACTTCAACCCAATATTGATGATCAAGATGTGTTTCGTTTTGCATACAACGAACCATTTCCATAATTGATCTATTTCTTCTTTCTACAATACCATTTTGTTGTGGTGAATATGTTGTGGTAAGTTATCTTTTTATGCCATTGGTTTCTAAAAACAAGTTAAATTATTTTGACAAAAAATCACCTCCTCTATTTGAGCAAAAATTATTGATTAATTTTCCTATTTTTTCCACTAGTAGTTTGAATTGTTTGAAACAACTGAATGATTCAGATTTGAATTTTATAAAATACACCCACATTTTTTGGAGTAATCATCAACAAATAGTTGAAAATATCTATGTCCTCCAATACTAGTAATGTTCATGGGACCAGATAAACCTGTATATATTAATTCTAATGGTTCTTAAGTTCTATGCCAACTAAGTTCAAAAGGTAATATATGATATTTCCTTGCTAGAAATTCTACATAGACTACAAATTCCCATGAATTTTTAGGTAAACCTTTAACCATATGATGCTTACTTATCTAATTCAATGAAGATGCACTTACGTGTCCTAGCCTTTTATGCCAAAGTTCTATTTTTTTTGAAATCCCTGCTAATAGAGCCATATTTGACAATGTATTTAAAGTAAACAAATTGTTTTATATGAACCAAAAGCTATAACTCTTCTTTGTTTGGTAACAAGAATTTTTTTTAACTTTAGTAGTTTTGAATTCAACTACTACGTTTTGATCCATTAGTTGAGATGTTGAAAGAAGATTAGCAGTTAATCTAGGTACATA
Source organism: Wollemia nobilis (assembly GCA_028583015.1). Classification (NCBI taxonomy): domain Eukaryota; kingdom Viridiplantae; phylum Streptophyta; class Pinopsida; order Araucariales; family Araucariaceae; genus Wollemia; species Wollemia nobilis. The sequence goes on from JAQPPZ010002499.1 coordinate 11,014,336, forward strand.
TAGTACATTGCTAATTATTATTTTTTTCGTTTGATAGATCAATTAAGACATCTCCTACTCCTTTGACCTTATAAGTCATACTATCTACTATGACAACTGGTTTTTCATATTTCTCTTGAAAACTGTTAAACCATTGTTTATTTCTAGTCATATGCCTACTTGCTTTGGAATCAATATACCAAAATCCATGATAAGTTCCTTTGAAGTTGAAATCCTTATATATCCAAAGTAAAAAAAAAAACACTTAACTATGAAATTTGCAAATTAAATTTTCTCTAATCCTTTGATGTAAAAATCCTTTCAACTCCCTAGTCAATTTAGATTACAAATTTCAAATTTCAATTTTTTTTTCTAATATTCAAAACTTCAAAAATATTCAAATAAATATACATTTAAAAACCTTTAAAAAATAACTCCAAATAACTTTAAATTTAAATCTTCAAACTCCACTACTTTCAAATATTTTAATCTTCAAAACACTTAAAACCTTTTCACTCCAATCCTTTAAATCACTTTTAAATATTTTAAAAAATATAAGCTTTTGAAATAAATAAACTTCAAAAAATATCAAGGTAGAAAACCTTATAACTCCCTAGTTGAAAAACTTTAATTAAATTTAAAAAATTTCTTATCCCTCTAAGGAATAAAGGTAGGAAATACTATATTAATGTACATTTCCACTAATGAAGCTTCTGATTGGTAATGCATGACGTTACCTTGGATCAACTCCACCTTTTGTATTGAAATTCTGACTGTAATGTTGCACTTGCTCAGGTTTGAATTTCCTAAAATCAACGCTTAGGATTTGCTACATAAAACATTCAAAATATTCCTTTGGTATCCTACTTTGCACATCTTCTTCCCTAGATAGCAAGCTCTGTGCGTTCACTACATCCTTGGCATGCTTAATGTACTCCACTAGACAATGCACTCAAATTGAATGATACTCTTAGAATATGCTCTAGTTTTTGTTGCTTGAATGCTCGATCCCTATATGTAGAAGCTTTATGAAACAATGCTTCCTTTCTCTAGAAGCAAATATTCTCTTTTTATGGTATGATGCTCTATTTCTTTGTAACTGAAAGCTCTCTTTCTCTATATGTAGATGATCCTTAATATACTCTTTAGTGTTAGAGCATTTAACAATACTCTTTTCTGAGAGCAATGCTCTTCTCTGGTATAGAAAATACTCTTACTATGAGAGCATTGGTCTTCTTTGGTTTGGACAACGCTCTTGCTATGAGAGCATTGGTCTTCTCTGGCTTCTTAGTGATAGTCGCTTAGTCTTCTTGTCTTTATCTCCTAATAATGGTTGCTTAGATTACTAGCCTTACTATAATATTGATCGCTTGAATGCAGGTCTTCAAAGTATATATTGGCTGCTTGAATGTTGGCCCTTCAAATTATATATTGATCACTTGAATGTTGGCCCTTCAAAAATATATATTGGTCGCTTGAATGATGGCCCTTCAAAAAATATATTGACGACTTGGGTGTTGGCCTCTCTGCTTCTATAGTGGATGATGGTTCAAATTAATATACCTTAATGCTACTTACTTGCTATCTCTAGTGGGACTCTAAATAGTGGTTTGCTTGCTGCACTTAAAAACTTCTTTCAAAAAACTCTTCAATAATAAGTCAAGGCTAAGACTAAAATTGCTACAGTCAACCTAATGCTTCTAGTTTTTTGAATAATTAAAATTTATCTATACCTCTATCTTTTATTATCTGTGGAGCCTTCTTCTCTGTACTTCTCAGTACAACTCTTATCTCTACATATTGTTGTTCAATCTACTCCTCAATATTTGTACTTAGGAAGCTTAGATGCTTCTCTATATCAGGAAGCTTTGATGTTTCTCTATCCTTGGAAGCTACGATTCTTCTCTATTCCTTGAATATTTGACACTTCTCTATTCCTTGAAGCTTTGATGCTCCTTCAATATCTAGAAAATATCTCCAATGTTTGGTCTCCAATATCTAGAATCTATCTCTAATATCTTTGGTTGCACCTAAGAATAAAATGATTCTCCTATTCTCTCTAGAGAATCTTGAATATTATCAGGGTGACTTTGAATGTCCCCAAAATTTCAACTTTCTTCCAAGTTGGCTTTTTATCTCAATGTCCACCTTTCTTCTAAGTTGGCTTTTTATCTCAATGTCCAACTTTCTTCTAAGTTGACCCCTAATCGAATCTCAGTCGAGTCCTAGTCTTCACTAGTTTTTCTTCAACTAAGTGGAAACACCCTAGTATCCAAATCAGGGTGACTTATCCTTGTCCCCTCAATATCTACGTAATTAGAAATTTTAAAATAGAGTTCAAGTCTTCACTGCTTTCAAAGTGGATAGACTCTAAATAACTCTATTAAAAATGAACAAAGTTAAGTGGTAGCTCTGATACCACTGTTGGATTTTAAGTTTAACTATCTCAAATATCACAAGTTGCAATGTAAATAAACCAACAATATTATAGGTCAAAATTAAAAATCTCATATAATATGAATAAACATAATTATTGAAATAAAAATACTCAAAATATTATTCTTGCGTCAAATATACAACCTTATGTTTTGCTCTGCATACAAAGATACATTTTATGGAGCTTTGTCTCCGTAATATAGCTTTACAAGATAACTCTTCAAATTCTTGACTATTTATTTCCATGTGACCTTTGGATTCATATATTGCAACTTGTATACAAAACTCTTAGTCTTCTAGCATACCTACTGTGAAGCTAAAAACATGACACTATGCAAATATAAAATTAAATAACTCGAGACAATAGTTGCACAAAATATAATCTTATTCAATAATAAAAGGGGGGAGGTGAGAAACTCCTTGTTACAACTATTTTGTCCAACATAATTATTTTTGATACAGAGATTACAAATGCCAGGGTTCTTCGAAATCCTAGCTACACAGATTTGAGTGTCTTCAGTGTGTTCCGCTCCCAATAGATTGAGTGGGCTTCAGGTATCCAATTTTGGGCCACTCCAGCTTTAGCAGTTGTCCAATAATAGATATAACCTATAGATCTACACATACACAAATAGAGAGAGATTAGTAATACCTGTGAGAGCTCCACAGTGTGAGACCCTCAGATATCAATAAAAATCCTAACTGTAAATAAATAGAATGGCATATGGAAATCTATAGATCATGCAATAAAATAACACAATGATGATTTACCTTGCTTAAAATGATGATGCTTCAGTGTCTGTTAGTTTATTGGATGCCCTAGCAACAGCAGGGTTAGGGTTGTATCTGCAACAAAAAATCACGGGAATACGAGGAAAGCGGCGGATAGGTATGGCAACGGTGACAGAAGATGGATGGTGAATTATGATGACAATGGAGAATGGGTGTGGGGAATGGTTGGAATGGTGGAAGTCCTACGACAAGCTAGGGCTTGGATATTAAATGAATATACAATCCTTCTACTTCACAAGGGCTTCTTCAACAATATCTCCAAGGGCTAGAACATTCCAGGACACAACTATTCCAGGAGTTGAGCATTATAAATGCTCTTATTTATAATCTAGCCTAGGGTTTTATTAGGGTTTTAGCCTTACACTTTTAATTGTGTGGCTAAGATTAAATCAAATCCTAAGGCTAAGATTACACTTTAGATGTGGCATGGATTAATGAAGATGGACGGTGGAGATTAGATTAGATCGGACGACTGTGGTTAATTGGATTTATAAATACATATTTTATAATAAATATATTATAATATAATATAAAATATTATATTAAATATAAATTAATATAAAAATAAGCCCAATTGGGTTAGGAAATGACATGAAAGGGGTAAAGTGGGCCTTTTGAAGGCGGGAAGGGCTTGAAATGGTTAAATGGATGATGGGAAAGGTGGATGGTGGACAAGTGGGTGATATGATGGTTAGGATGGAGGATTAATGACTGTGATTTGGTATCTACACCTACTTACATGGCACATGTACATATCCTACACATCCTAATATATCAAATAATGTAATATTCTCTAACATGTGCTTATCATAGGAAGTCCCAAGTGTTAAAAAAGAGAAACTAGCCTCTTGGTTACAAGATCTAAATATACATGGGAGGGTCATATACAACAATAAAGTTAACAAAAAGGATTTGTTTTGATATATGGTAAAATTAAAATGTCCATAAATGGGGTTTATCAAAATTAATTTTGTTGATGCTTGTAAAGAAAATTTGGAAAAAGTTGGTGGAGGTGTTTTTTTTAATAATGAAGATAAAATTCTCCTCACCTAGAACCGAGTGAAACTTCAACTAACAACTATGTAGGGGCTAGGGAACTACTTATAGGAATTAAAATTACAATTAAAAAGAGATAGAAATATATTTTCATTAAGGGGGATTGACAAATTACTATTAATGCTATCAATAAATGGATGTAGGGATTGGATTTAAAAAATATTATTGCTAATGTTCAAACTTTTTTATGTTGGAGAACAAAGGGTTGTACTTGGGTCCCCCACCCTTGACAAATCACAACTCTCTCCTTTAGAGCTTGAGAATTTATAAATAGATCCAATTCTCATCTCAAGTGAGTTGCTATAGCTAAATACCAACATCATTTTTCATAATAAGTTAGAATTCTTGAATTTCTTTTTTTAGATCTTTTTCAATTTCCTATATGAATACAAATGTTCTAAAACTCAACATTCATCTTCTTGACATTTTCCTTCAAAAACCTTCACAATACCAAAACTCCACCTCTACTATTTATGCACTGCATCTTAGTAGAGAAATATTTCTAAAATTTTGTGCTATCATAGTTTGCTTTAGTAGATATGGATTACTAGTTCCCTTCCTAAAACATAAGTACAACCACGAGAATTTTAATAAATAGTTTATATGAAAACATATTAATGTTATAAAATAAATCAAATATTACTAATGAAAAACATTATTTGATTAAAGCAATTATTTGATCTTAGACATTAAGTAAATCTTAACCATGGAAAAGATAATTTAACTTCACATGTCTCAATTAAAACTCCTATATTGGCTAACCTATCTGCACATTTGTTTCCTTCCATTAACGTATGTGTAAACTTGATTTCTTCAAACTCTATAGCAAGGTATTGTATTTCCATAATGATCTCTTGTATGTTCCATAGAGCCTTTGCTTTCTTCAAAATTGTATTTATTACTATTAGTGAATCACCTTCCATCCATACTATTGGATATTTTGAGTAGTTGAGTTGTCATTGATGTCAAGAGTCAGTTTCAGTAAAGCAGTGTAAGAGGAAGTAATTCTACAAGTAGATTGAGTGGTCATTGATGTCAAGAGTTAGTTTTAGTGAAGAGTGCAAGAAGAAGCAGTTCTGCAAATCAATGCAAAAGGAAAGTCCGCTTTCAGGTGGTCAAAATGAGTTTCGAGAGCAAAAAAGAGACCCAAGAAAAAAATATTATAATATTTTATTATAATATTAAAAGGGAAGATTTAAATTAATTTAAATTATTTTATTATAAATTAATTTAATTAACTTTAAAAGTTATTAAGTTAATTATAGATTAATTATAATTTAATTATTATATTAATCTATAACCCTAAGGTTGGGTTATAATAAAATTAATTTATTAATCCTAAGGTTGAGATATAATAAAATTAATTTATTAACCCTAAGGATGGGATATAAAGTCTATTCGAATTCGAATTCGAAAATCGAATTCATCCACCGACGTCAATAAAAGCATGGCCTAAAGCATATAAAAAGGGGGTAAAACATTAATTAAAAGTTATCCGAATGCAATTCATGTAAAGTGCTAAAGACTTTGACTATCATGCAAGGAAGAAGGAAGATTTCATGTTTCAAGGTTATAGGCTATAGAAGAAAGGACAAAGGGGAGCAGTGCTCCATTTTTGTTGCACAACACTGCATAGCACAACTGGCATTCATGGGAGACGCTGAGGTTGCTAGGCTCGAGGTGCAAGGTTCGAAGCCCACCAACTTCATTTTTTACAAGGTAGAGTGTAAAGGTTTTTGGGCGCCACAACGAAGGAAAGACATAAGAGGAAGGATTTTGCCCTCCCCTTCATGTGGGAGCTAGTAGCCCACATGGTGGGCTAGCGCATTGGTAAGGCGCTTGGCGAAGGAGTAGTCATGCCTTCGAAACCCATCGTGATGTTTTGAGTACAAAGTATGCTCCATAATTTTTGCTAAGGTTGTATGTGGTATGCGTCATGGTGTTTATTGAAATTTTGAGATTTCAGAGATGTTTGGTTGTGATAAATAAATATTGGCTAAGGTCTTTGAGGGAGATATAAGGATTTTTAAAATTAAATATTTTATGTTAATTTTGGAAGGTTTGAGTTATAAAGTTGGAGTAATAAGGTGTAATCGAGTTTGATTAATTTTGTGTTTAAGAAATATTTCTGAAAAGGGTTAGTGAGATATTTTTGTCATCTAACCATTGAAATTGGTAAAGAAGAAAATTGTGTTTAAAACAGGTTTTGAGGTCACTTCTACATCAAACAAAAGGTATGGGCACATCTTCCCAAGTGAGTGTTTGTTGAATGTTGTGAATGCTAAGTTGGAGTGAAAAGGGTTGTTTGATGAGCATTGTTGAGTTGGATTGTTGAAATTTTTTCTGAGTTTGAGTTGAAGATAAAAACCTTGTTTGATAAGAATTGTTGTTGAAATGATTAGTTGAGTGAAGAACTTGAACTAGGGTTTGAAAAGATCATGAGTATCATTGTTATGTGAGATTACTTGATAAGCATTATTGTTGAAGTAATTGGTTGAGTGAAGAACTTGAATTAGGGTTTGCAAAGATCATGAGTATCATTGTTATGTGAGGATTACTTGATAAGCATTGTTGTTGAGGTGATTGGTTAAGTGAAAGTGTTTGAGCTTAGTCAAGTGGATGTATTGAAGTGATAATTCAAGTTTTGTAAAACAAATTGTTCTATATTCTAAATTGATTTGAGAAAGAGAGATTGAAAGTAATTGAGCATTGTGATGAGTGTGAAGCATATTGAGTCTCTAATAGTTTTTTATATGTTTTTGTGAGATTGGAGAAGTTCTAGTGAGGACTTGTTGAGCAGATTTGAAGTAAGTCTTTGAGAAGACTTGTGGAAAGATTGATGTGAGATTTTGTGAAAGCTTACAATACAAATTTGAAGATAGAGATTGTTGAGTAGAGTTGATTGATTGATTTATTCAAACCTTGAGTTACGGTTTGGGGCAGATCTAGCAGAGTTGATTTATGATTGAGTCAAGCTTTGTGTTAAGGCTTGAGGATAGAGATTAAGGATAGATTTGTGCTAGACTAAAGGACTGTGTTTAGTGCAAATTTAAGGATAGAGTTTGGTGCATATTTGAGGACAGGTTTGTGCTATACCAGAGACAAAGATTGAGCAAATTTGTGCTAGATCGAAGGACTATGTTTAGTGCAAATTTGAGACAGAGCAAAGAGTAAGCTTTGGAGGTGACAGAGTATAGAGGATGACAATCTCCAGTGGATAGATATCCATTAGCTAGGGTAGTAAGGATAGATCTTCTTAGTGAGGATAGGAGTCTTCAATGGATAGAGATCCATTAGCCAGTGCAGTGGAGGCAGTAGTTATTCTAGAAGATCACTAACCAAAGCTAAGGAGAAAGGAGTTCTCCTATGGATAGAGATCCACAAAATTGATCAAGGGATTGGTATCTCCTTTGGACAAAGGTCCATAAACATTGTAATAGGGAAAGGATTACCATGAGAATTTATTTGAGAAAAATTTATAAGGAATATTTTCTCCATGAAGTAGCCCACATTGGGTGAACCACATTAAATCATGTCTCTCATGTGTGTGATGCTCTGTGTGATGTTTACTATTTTAATATTGCTGATGTTATCATTTGGATTAAAAAACAAAAAGTTTTATCTTATATTGTTCACTCCCATCTCAATATAAGCACATGTTCTTCACATACTCTATTCAATTTCATTTTTTTGCATAATTTTAACCCTTATGAAACTGCCCAAGCTTCAACTTCATTATTTATCTTAAATCCACTATTAAAAGTGTAATGAGGTACAATATCTCTTCTATTATTTATTCATCCTCCTCTTGTTGGTTTTGGATTTCATTTAGATGCTCCATCAAAATTCAATTTGACCAACTCCATTTTTGGTGGTTTCCACTTTATATTCTTTGCCTTCTTTTTGTTTCTCCTATATCCAACATCATAATTCCATTTGATGACTTGACTCCATCTATCAAGGTTCTCTATTTCAAGATTAGGGATTGGGTGAGTTGATAGGGTTGGTTTAGCCTCCTTTATGGCTAAAAAAATCTTTTTTTCATTACCTCTAAACTATTTTCCTTTCCTTTAAATATTATTCTATTCCTTTCTAGCCATATAGTCCAAAGTATTGTATCTTTTGATGTATCCTAGATTATATGTAAAGCCTCAATTTTAAAAGTGCTCTACCATTGCTTTAACCATTCTTCAATTCTACCATTCATCACCATGCATTTACCAAATATATTAAGAATCCATTGCCATAGTTTCTAGACTATTGAGTAGTGTCCCAAGAGATTGTCTATACTTTCCTCCTTTTTACATAGAACACATTGTGAAGGGCCATGAAAACCCCTTTTCATTAGGTTATCCCATGATAGAATTTTTCTATGACGTCCTAGCTAAACAAACATTTTGATTTTAGGAATGCTTGGGCTATCCCAAATATCTCTCCATATTCTTGCAGTATTCATATTTTTTTGGTGCTTTACATTATATCTACTTCTTGTGTATTCTCCTAAGCTTTTCAACTCTAAAATCAACTTATCCTTTGATCCCCTCAGAATAATAATTATTATTATCTTTTTGTTCAATTGCCTCTTAACATCAATGTCTTGTATAATTATAAAAATATCTTCTTTTCAATTGCATCTTCCTTCATGATCCTTGTACAGTTGTACATAATAGTAAAAACCTTATCATCATGTTTTCTCAAAGTAATCTCATCCATGGTTTCAAAACTGGATCTAGATTAAGTGGCTTTTTATCACACCAAGTATCCATCTAAATAGGATTTTTTCTCCACTTCCTACCACCCATATTAGACCTTTAATCATTAGATTGATTGTTTTTTTAAAATTGTTCCATAGTGAGAACCATATGAAAGTGAGAATGTAGTAAATATTAAGCTTGGATCATTCGGTTCAACATACTTGGAAGAATTCTTACCCATTGTCTTTGACTCTCTTTATACAATCTCCAATTTACTCTATCCCTAAGAGCCAAGTTTGCATCCGTAAGAAATCTTAAACTGAGGCCTCCCTTAGTTTTATAATCACACACCTTGATTCATTTCACCAAAGGAAATTTTATTTTATCATGTAATCCTAACAAAAAATATGACCACATAATATAGATTATACTTTTTCTATTAATTTTGGCATAGTATATAAGGACATATATTATGTTGGAATGAATTGTAAGATTGATTTAATTAGCTACACTCTTCTTGCTAATGATAACCATCTACATTTCCATACTGGTAGTTTATTTTAAACTTTACTTATAACTAGATTCCACAATTCTATCTCATTCTCCCCTCAAATAAGGGCATGCCTAGATAAGTTGCTAGCAAATTTGCCTTTTGAGTAACTTGTAAATCCCTGCTTTGATTCTATTTGGAGTGTTGAGGAAGTAATTTTTGGTTTTTTCCTGTTAACTTTCTTACCTAATGCTCTTTCATATTCCTTTAATAAGTTATTCAAAGCTCTAGCCTCATTTATCCCTGCCCTCCCAAAAAGGGTTGTATCATCTATAAATTATTGAAGGATGATATTGTTGATGTTATTACTAGCCTTAAGTCCACTTATTAGCCCATATTTGTCAGTTATCTTTAAGTTCCTACCCAATACCTCTACCATAATAATGAACAAATATGGTGATAGAGGATCTCCATGTCTAATACCTCTCTTGTCTTTAAAAGGTTTTGTTACTAACACATTGACCAACACTGAATATGATACTATAGAGATGCCAATTGACCCATTTCTTCCCAAATCTAAACTTTTCTAATACTACAAAAGAAAGTCCCATTTTACCCTATCATAGGCTTTACTCATATCAAGTTTTAAGGTCATTGCTCTTTCTTTTTTTGAAGTTGCTAAATGCATAACTTCATGAGCTACTATGATCCTATCTAGAATTTGTCTCCTTTTCACAAATCCTCCTTGCTCTTCTGAAATATTTTTTTCTAATAGTGGTCTTAATCGATTTGCCATCACTTTGGAGATTATCTTATATGCCATATTACACAGGCTTATGGACCTAAATCAAACAATTTTGCATCCTTCTTTGTTGGAATCAAGGTAAGATATGTTGCATTTATTTTATAAGGTATGTATTGTTTTACCCTAGATTATTCCACTGCCATAAATAAAGAATATTTCACTATATCTCAATTATGTTGATAGAATGTAGTAGAGAGCCCATCCATACCTAGGGATTTATCCTTATTAAAAGAAAAAAGAGCTGAATGAACTTCTTCCAAAGTAATAGGTTCGAGCAGTTTCCTATTGTCTTCATTTGTTATAATTGAAGGTACTTCTTATAGAATTTTATCATTAAGAACTTCAAACTCTTTCGATCCTAGAATATTCTAGTAAAAAGACCTTGCCTCCTTTTTTATTTCACTCTAGTCTTCAATCCAAACCACTTCTACTAATTTAATTCTTCTAATTTTGGATGTTAATCTCTATACTATTTCCATCCTATGAAAATACTTCGTGTTTTTATCTCCTTTTAACCAAGTCTATCTCGATTTTAATCTCCAAAATTTCTCTTTGTTACTCAAAATATAATGATATTCACTAAGCAACTCTCTTTCCTACGAGCTTGGATTATTATGCTGACTTTTTTGGAATTTTAAAATTTTCTCTTCTAAAAATTAATTCCAAAAGTGTTCTTGTTCTATTTTTTAATCTAGGTGTCGTTGATTTAATTTGTTTTGGAAGTGTATACAATTCATAGTTTCTTGAAAAATTCCACATTTGTACTATCATATCAACAAATTGAGGATGGTCTTCCCACATCCACTCATATTTAAAATATGATATTTTTTTGAATTCACTTACCACTATTTTAACTCTTATTGGCCAATGATTTGAACCAATCCTTGTCAAGGTATTAATTTTAGCACAAGTCCCTTCATCTAGCCAATGATATGAGAGTATGCATTTATCTATTTTTTTTGCTATTAGATTCTTCCCTTTCTTGTTGTTGGTTTATGTATAGTTGTCCTCTTCAAATTAAACCTCCCATAGATTATTGTTTTGAATAAAAGTTAAGAAATATCTCATACTTTGGGTTATTTTCCAAATTTCCCCAAAATTTTCATCTAGCTTGGTTATGGCATTAAAATATTTTATGATCATGAATTGATTTTTTTGGTCTTTACTTCTCATAAATGCTTCAATCCTCCCCCAACTTCTAATTTTCTTGATTAAGTAGTAGGTCCATAGACATTGATAAGGATGAATCAAATATTTGCAAAGTAGCATGTGACTAACGAGGTTATCCAATGTCTATTTTTATGAATGGTTGCACAAGAGGTTCTAACAGAATTCCAATATGTTAGAATTTCCCCTATTCCTCCTTATGAATCCACAACAACCCATTCACATATTGCATATACTACATTCATAGTTTTGGAAACTTCCTCCTTTGTTATTTTAGTTTTCTAGTTGCAAAGAATATTAGGCTAGTTACTTAAATAGAGGCCCCTAATAAAATTATGATTTTAGGGGTAATTAGCACCCCTTATATTCAATGAGATAGTAATCATATCTCATTAGGGACTACTAGGTAATCATATCATTTTTTTGTTTTGTAAAGAGAAGATTGTGTTCCTTTCTATATGTTTGCTCTTGCTTCCTTGGCTCTCGCTTGATAATTTAAGGGTTTGCCTCCTTTTGCCTTCCCTGTATCATAAGTATGTCTTATTATTCTATTCCTCAATATTCTTTCACAACTTTGTTTTTCATTAGAGTTATCCTCTCATGGCTTTGCTATGGAAGCTTTTGACTTGTGCTACTCATTTTTTTTGTATTTTCTTATTAATGGTAGAGGTATTAATATCTAACACTACATTTTCTCTACCACTTTTATTCTCCTGAATGATGCATGGTACTTCAAGAGAGTCTTCAAAATTTGATGAGACACATTCCTTAGGTTTAGCAGAAAAGTTCATCCCTAAATTAGGATTTATATTAAATATAAGGTTCCTTGTTAATATTTTGATCCTATTGTACAATGTCCTCTAAGCTTTGATCTACTTTTTCTTCATAGGCTAAAGCCTTAAAAGAGTTGATTTTTCTTCCAATATCCTTCCTTACTGGTCTCCACTATTTATTTATTTTCATATTTCTAGACCTATTTTTTAGAAGTTGAAAAACATTCTCATCCATATCCATTTGTAAATTTCTCTTGCAGTTTTCCACATACGTTTTTGTTGAACTCTTCTTAGGGCATGATCTCTCAATATGCCCCACTTCATGACATCTTCTACATCTAAAAGATATATTTTCATAATCTTTGATTTGGTAAAGGTTTACTTATATCAATCATGACCAATATTTGAGCATAAATAGCCAAGAATCCATATTTTGTAGTTTTTGAAATCTCAAGGAATTCTCCTAGAGTGTTGTCTATTTCCTTGAAGGTATACATTTCCCAAAATTCAATGGACAACTCATACATCTTAACCTAGATTGGTACTAGGGATAAATTTATATTTTCAAGTGCAAAGTCTTCATACTAGCTGGTAAGGAAGAGTCCTACTCTTCCCATTAAAAAATGACCCCCTTTTAGGATTCTATCTCTTTCCTCCTTGGAACAAAAAATGACTAGGAAGAAACCTTTGGGAAGAAATGATAGACTTGTTCTTGGAGACTTCCAAATCCTATCAATCCATTTTCTCAAGGCCAAAGCCCTTGGCCAAGACCCATTAAATTTATCAAAAAATACCCTATCTTTGAGCAACAAGGATCTCTTCTCCGTGAGGGGTCCTCACTAACCTCTACTACTAGATATGATTTTAAAGATTCAACTGTAAATCAATCCATGGGAAGAAAACTATAACTCAAAATCTACTAAAATTTACCAGAATATCCTATAGCAATTATATTATTTGAAAATAAACCTATAATAATTTGCATGCAAAACTTCTAATATAATGAAAGGGAAAAATAAACTTAACTTAAAAATTCTATGCCTAGACATAATGTTGTGCCTCGTTGATGCCCTAGCCCTTTGTTGCTCCTCCCATCATTTAAACCCTAGTTGATTGATATTTGCAATTTCATTTTTTATGACTTGAAAATTTGTCTCTATCCTTGTTTCAAATGGCTGAATTCACAAGGTCATATTTCCCTTAACACTGCTTGGATGCCTTCATATGACCACATATTTTAAAGCTCTTCATATTCTGCACAAGTTGATCCAAGAATCATCTAAATTAGACAACCCTTCACAAAAAAATGAATCTTAAAAGATGAAACATTTTTAAGGAAAAATTTGCCCTTACACTGCCCTAGTTTTGAATGGTTGTCTTCACATGGTCATATCTCCCTCAATACTGCTTAGATTCTTTTGAATGACCACTCTAATATTCATCAACTATTGTTGGAGGCAACCTATTGGAAATGCGAGCATATTAATACAAAAGAAAATCAAGTAGTAAATAATTTGTCCAATTACAGTGTTGATCTCCCTCTTGATGAAATTCAAATTTTTAAAGGCAACTAACCAAGTAAAATTTAAACTCTAAAAAAAAAAAAAAGATGTTAGAGACTTGTTTGTGGAAACATAACAATTTAAAGAAAATAAAAAATATATTTAATAAACATAATAATAAAATTGGTTTCTCACAATAACCAACTCAAAAAATAAAAAATAAAAAATAAAATAATAATAATAAAATTAAAAATAATTTAAATATAATTTAATTAACTTAACATCAAATACACAATTTTTTATTATTTAAAAATCACACTTATTTAAAAAATAAAAAATAAAACTATACAATTTTATATTTTGAAAATCACACTTATTTTAAAAAAATAAAGTAAAATTATACAACTTATAATTTCAAATAACTTGTTTCGGAAAAAAAATACTCTATTCAAAGGGAAAAGGAAAACAATCTTTCCAATACACAAATTTTTGTATGCATGTTAACTACCTAATTCTGTATTCCATATAAGATATTCCTTAGACATAAAGCATACAAAAATATATAAATAACTTTTACAAAGTAAAAATATCAACAGTTTTTACTCTAGGAAGACGTTTTCAAAACAACTAATATCTATTCCCTAAACTCTTTGCATATGAAATCTAACTGTTCCCCGTTCCATAACCACCTTCTATTTGGGCACTGACTTCCGTGGAGATGAAGGCAGGGTCGAATTCTTTCGCCGTTGATTTTGTCTACAACTCTGCAAGGGGGTCCCGCATAAACACTGCAGATTTGCTTTGAATGAACTCTCGTTGAAAGTGGAAAACTGGGTTCCCCTGGAATTGGTCCGCAGAGTTTTTTTTAGAAGAAACATTGAAGGCCGCCAACATAGACAAACTAGGTCGCTCTTCAGGAATCTGCCCACTCAGCTTATTTCGGGACAAATCTATTTCCTCGAGAGTTGATATTTGTCCCAGAGATGCTGGAATTTTGCCTTCCAATTGGTTTCCGGATAGATTTAACAAAAGCAGGCTACTCAGACTCCCTATGCTTGCCGGTATATTCCCGTTCAGATTGTTGCTTTGATAAGTCGAAAATGGTATCACATAGGGAATCACGTAGTCGTGTCCCTTAAGTGGGACCATCCAATCCAGGTAGTTGAGTGACTGACGGCTAGTTGCGGAGATCCTTTGATTCCAAATCCTTCCAGACTCTTAAGATCAGAGGGAATTTTTCCAGCAAATTTGTTATTGGATAAATCCAACACGTGCAAGCTGGTGAGGTTTGTGATCCAGAATCCTCAAATCTCTGAATTTCGCCAGATATGAAAGAAGCCCACCTGTGAATTGGTTCTTCTTGAGATTCAAAAGTCGATGGCGGCTACAGTTGGACAAGGATAGAGACAGCTTCCCTCAAAAGTTATTAGAATGGGCAGAAATAATTTCTATCGACAAAGAAAAATTCATATCTATATTTCCATTGAATGAATTGTCAGAAATCTCTAGCCACATTAGGGCTGTACAGCTGCCGACTTAAATGGTTTGATCCTACAGACAAGTATTGCAAGTCTTGGAGTTTCCTCGGGGATCATGCCTCGAGTGAAAGCCTTTCCGATTTGGTCAATTTGGTAATTGCTTCAGGAATCCCACCTGACAATAAGTTTTGACCCAGACATAATTTCTTAAGTGAAGAACAATTACCCAGAGCTGGAGGAATGCCACCTGACAAGAAGTTATTGTACAAAAGCAAGTCCTGAAGCGAAGAACAATTACCCAGAGCTGGAGGAATGCTCCCCTCCAAGTCGTTAGAGCTCAAATCAAGCAACTGCAGACTCTGAAGTCCTCCTATCCCCTCTGGAATCCTGCCTGTCAAATTGTTAGCCCACAGCAAAAGTCTTTCAAGCTTGCTCAAATGGGTAATTGCTTTGGGAATGCCACCGGACAAGGGGTTATTGCTCAAATCCAACTCCTGAAGCGAAGAACACTTACCCAGAGCTGGAGGAATTCTCCCCTCCAAGTCGTTAGAGCTCAATTGAAGCAACTGCAGACTCTGAAGTCTTCCTATCCCCTTTGGAATCCTGCCTGTCAAATTGTTAGCCCAGAGACAAAGTCTTTCAAGCTTGCTCAAATCGGTAATTGCTTCGGGAATGCCACCTGACAAGGAGTTCTTGCTCAAATCCAAGACCTGAAGCGAAGAACAATTACCCAGAGCTTGAGGAATGCTCCCCTCCAAGTCGTTAGAGCCCAATTGAAGCACCTGCAGACTCTGAAGTCTTCCTATCCTCTCTGGAATCCTGCCTGTCAAATTGTTACCCCAGAGTCGAAGCACTTCAAGCTTGTTCAAACGGGTAATTGCTTCGGGAATGCCTCCCGACAAGGAGTTATTGCTCAAATCCAACTCCTGAAGCGAAGAACAATTACCCAGAGCTTGAGGAATGCTCCCCTTCAACTTGTTAGCCCAGAGCAAAAGTCTTTCAAGCTTCTTCAAATTGGTAATTGCTTCGGGAATGCCACCTGACAGGGAGTTATTGCCCAAATCCAAGTTCAGAAGCGAAGAACAATTACCCAGAGTTGGAGGAATGCTCCCCTCCAAGTCGTTAGAGCTCAATTGAAGCAATTGCAGATTCTGAAGTCTTCCTATCCCCTCTGGAATCCTGCCTGTCAAATTGTTAGCCCAAAGACAAAGTCTTTCAAGCTTGCTCAAATGGGTAATTGCTTCGGGAATGCCACCTGACAAGGAATTTTTGCTCAAATCCAAGACCTGAAGCGAAGAACAATTACCCAGAGCTTGAGGAATGCTCCCCTTCAACTTGTTAGAGGACAGATAAAGAGATTGCAGTCTCTGAAATTTTCCTATGTCCTCTGGAATCCTGCCTGTCAAATTATTATCCCAGAGATTCAAAGTGTGCAGTAAAGAAACGTTTTCTAACAATGGAGGAATTGTACCTTTCAATTTCTTTTGTGGAAGGATAACAGAAACCACCCTCTTAGTGTTCCTTTCGCAGCAAACACCATTCCAAGAGGACACATTGTCTGAGTTGTTAGCTCTCCAAGTGGAGAGAGATTTAGTAGGATCGGATGTGATGGCGTCTCTGAAGGACAAAAGGACTTCAACGTCTGTGTTATGGCCATGATCAGCCATCTGTGCAGTGATTGCAGAGACAAGGGTGAGTGCCACGGCCAACAAAAGCATTAAACAACAACACGCTCAACTGCGGAAATGAGAGAAAATAGGCTAAAGTTTTTTGTGGTAGGCCTTCATCGTCGTGTTAGGTGAGAAGATAGACAGTCTAATCGTTGTGTTAGGTGAGAAGATAGACAGAGTCTAATCGTCGTGTTACGTGAGAAGATAGGCAGAGTCTAATCGCAGTATTGAGCGGAGAAATAGAGGACATACAACGGCCTAAAACAATTTGGAGGTTTAAAGTGAGAAACAACATTAGTGTGGGATCCACAACGAAGATATGGGTGAACGGTGTGAAATGGAATATTAAGTCAACAGCCGGTCTGGCTACTTTGTATCAATTTCAGATGTTACTATTATGTTATGATTGTATTTGATTTTTATTGATAAGTTTTGTTTTTATTTTTATTAAAGGTTATGGTTTAATATAAAGATTATAATCTAATATTTCTTATATTTTCATGATATAAAATTAAAAGATTATATATATATATATATATATATATATATATATATATATATATATATATATATATATTTATATATTTATTTGGTTAATGTGAGAAATCTTTACGACCAACATACATTGTTGACCAACACACATTGTTGAGTAGGCTCCCCCAACCATGACCCTGATAACCATAACCCCTCTTAAAGCCGAGAGCTATGCTTATCAATAGGAAATTTAACACACAACCACCACACACCCATCCCCTCACACTCGTCCACGTCGTCGTTTAAACCTTGGACCTCCCAAAGAAGACCCAAAGTCCAAATCATTGTGTTGTGGGACTATTTTAAAAACATATTACCTGATTGATGTGATGATTTTAGTTAGTAAAGTCGAGAGCTATGCTTATCAATAGAAAATTTAACACAACCACCACACACCCCCTCACACACTCACCGTTTAAACCTTAGACCTCCTAAAGAAGAGCCAAATCCCGAACCGTTTAAACCTTAGACCACTACACTATAAATTATTATTTTTAATATAAAATATAGAAGTAATTTATTTATTACTTTATTATAATATTTGTTAAAAGTCAAGTGATAATAAAATTTATTAATAATATTGTCTTTGATAGTTTAAATTATTTATTATTACATAAGAGAGTTGGTTACAACCACTATTTTTAGTAACTCGTCACACACAAGGTTCAAACCATATGGACTGCTCCCAACAAACCTATATATCTCGTTGTTGTTGACCTGGCGTGCGCTGAGGACCATCGATCGTTCAAGGTTCATACCATCGTCGTCGATCTGGCACACACTTAGAGGATTCAAAGCATACTACTACCTTTGCAAAGGGTTGGCTTACCCCACAAGGTTTGAACCTGGGTATTTTCTTGGTAAGTGCCCAACCACCCCTACACTTACGAATTCACCTAACCCTTGGGGTTTGATAATTTAAGTTATATCATGATTAATAATTCTTTTCAAAATAATTATGCAAAATTTTTATTTTTAAGTATATTATATACTTTATAAAAAAATATATATATATTATATTCAAAAACAAATAGATAAGATATTTATGAAACATATAATAAATGTAGTCTAAGAATTTATAGACATAAGACAAATAATTACATTTATATTATATATAATAATTTATGAGTAAGTTATATGTGAAGTATATAAATTTTATGCTATAGCTAAGAAACACAAAATGATAAACTCTAATAAAAAATAGAAAGAATAGGTATGCAATGAAAAGATCAATGTACGGTAAGATTGAAAAAATTGTTGTAAAAAGTGGTAAAAAGTTATGAGACCGAGATAGTACATAAAACAAGAAAATAAAAGTAAAATGTATTATAGTTCTATGGATATAATAGTAAATTGAAAGCATTCAAGCATTCGTTGTGATAAAAAGAGGTAATTTTAAGCGTAAAAAAATTAAGTGTGTGATAATATAATTTATTAGTAATATTTGATAATTAATTTCAATGATTTTATTGTTTAAAACGAAGATATTTATACAAGTAATTTATAACTAAATTGTTTTTACAATTTGAACTATATTTGCATTACATATCAAATAAGATAAGATGGGATTTAATAGATAATTAATTGATTATTAGTCTAACAACCATACTAACAAATTAATTGTGATAAAATATTTTCTAACATTTCCTTTTTATTACATCATAGTCTAAAGTTTTTTGGAGAGAAAATCATGAAATGTTTTAAATTTAATACATACAAGTGGTTTAGTGAAGTTTTTTTTTAATGGGGTAAAATTAGAATTGAATGTTGTATTGTTGAACATGTTCATGTATGAAATGGTATTGAACTTCAATTTGTTTAGTGCAACATGAAATACTAGATTACGAATAAGCTTTAAAATACCTTGATTACAATCACTAAATTGGTTATAGTACTCACATGCCTGCTAACATATGTTTCTGCCATATCATCTTGTAGATTTCTCCTCTTGTAGTAGGATATTTTACTTAAATACATGATCGAGTAACTATTTGTTGCTTCTTGTTTCCCCATGTTACATGTCCATATCCTATAAAGAATATATATCCAAAAGTAGATATTCTATCATCATTGGATCCTGCATAATCTACATGTGTGTACTCAGTTAAGAAGAATGTTGTTCTTCTTATATTCTAGACCATAAACAATAGTACCGTGAACATACCTTAATACTCGCTTTGCTTCCTTCCAATGCCATTATTTTGGATTTTGCATGAATCATGAGAGGTAACTTATTACAAGGTTGATATTTGACCTAGTGTATGTTAGGTAAATGATATTTATATCCAACCATCCATAGAGGGTTGTGTTCACCTATGGACATGAGTTAAATAATGATAGTTGTATCCCTAGTTCTAAAGGAGTCATTATGGGCTTACAATCATTCATGCAATATTTCTCAAGAAGTGTTTTGGCATATTTTATTTGTGAGACAAATATGCAGTGATGTGTCTACCACACTTTCAATCCAAGATAATAGTGTAATTGTAACAACCCAAAAAGTCTAACCAACTCGAGAGAGATATAGTAATTTTTTTCTTTTAAAAGAATTCGACAAGGTTCAACAGGAGTATCCATGGAATATATTTAACTAGGCATATCCACATTTCGAGTCTATGATGCTACAAATGTCTCTCAAGTGGACAAGAGAGGCCAAGCTCCCATAGGTACTAGGGTTTACCTTGTATACCTCAACGATATAAAGGATACTTAAAAAGGTCACCCCACATTTTTGGCATTCTCCATGAGTGTATACTACTTGGCCTTAGTGTTAGTTTTATCCCTTCTCAACCCTTAAGAGAGGGGAAACACCAATTCCTTCCACCAGCCATAAGTCAATCTATGCTAGGTTCCTTAGGTCATAATGCCTTGAGTTCAGTTTTGCACCTCTATAGTGATCCACCAACTTAATACTCATCTTCCTCATATTCGCAATGAGAGACTATTCACTCTATGTAATTGTCTTCTCATGGACACAAGAACTAGGTGTTGCTACCCCACAACAGTCTCTAGTTAGTGTTGACAAAGAGAATTTTAGACAATGTTACCTTTAGAGCCCTTCCAAAAGAAACCCTCTAGCCTAGTTCTTCAAATTGGAAGCAAAGGTGTTTTCTTATCTAGATTGAACTTAAGCATGCAAATAAATCTAGCATCAACTTTTAGATCAAAGTATTAGTTTCCACATTAGATAAGAGCCATGAAATAAAAATAACCAACATGACATCAAGCATAATCATTCATTTAGAAATTTAGATCATACAATGAATAGTCTTTGCTTCAATACAATAAATCCTCTTCCACTAAGAGTGATTTAACCTTCACAATGTTCCACGAAACAAATAAAGAATATAACATCATGATCTATCATACTATTCCTCTGGCCTCCATAGCGGTTTGATAGGAAGGTATGAATGCATTTCTATATGACACATTGCATAACAATCACAAGCAAAAGAAGCCCATACTTCTTTCCAAAATATTTTTCAATTCTTTTTTCTAACAAAACCATGCATTTCTATATGATCCAATTCAATATAGAAAACACAAGCAAAAGAAGCCCATACTTCTTTCCAAAATATTTTCCACAAATATTTTCCAATTTCTTGAAACAAGTAAAAACATCTAAAGATCATCTTCTACTAATGTAGCATTAGTACACCATCAACAATCTAAAGAACAAATTACTTAAATCTATCAAGAAGGAATTACATCCATTGAATTTATCACAAGATTACGTATTCAAAGTTAGAGTAATCCAAATATTAGTAAATAATCTATTATTAGATTAAACCAAAACTAAGGCTAGTTTAAAAAATATTTCATCATTAGATTAATAATAATCTATCATTAGATTAGTCTAAGATTCAATTAATCCACCATTAGATTAATAATTAATCTATCATTAGATTAGTCTAATATTAATTCAATTAATCCACCATTAGATTAATAATTAATCTATCATTAGATTGATCTAAGATTAATTCAATTAATCCACCATTAGATTAATAATTAATCTATCATTCTAATCTAACATGACAATATAAAATATTAAAACATTTTAATATACCCTTAAATTAGATCAAATATTTTAATCTAACCACAAATGAAAACTATAGATTAGATCATTCTAATCTAACATCATAATATAGGAAGAAATAAATCATTTAAATCTACCCCTAAATTAGATTAAATCCTTTTTTAATCTAAACATAAAAGAACACTTTAGATTGGCTCATTCTAATATAACATCACAAGATAAAATATTAAACAATCAATCTAACCTTAAGAGAAAATAGATTAAACCTTTAAATCTATGAACCAACAAAGGCGTTGAGCTTGCATCAACCCTAACTTGAGAAACTAAACTCTAAGGATGTCATCCTCATGAAGGACCTCGATGACCATAAAGACTCAAATCCTGCAACAAGCTATCAAAAGGCATCTTGATCTTAATGCCAAAAAGGATGATGCAAGGGTTTGACCAATGAAGCAAAGCTAAAGTTTGCAAATCACTATGCTCTTTCTCATCGTGCAAGGAAACATGTCTTGAGATAGCAAAGATGAGCATGCCATCCCAAAGCAAAACCAACACCAAGCAATAACCATGCAAAGACACTTAAGCACATTGTTGAGTTAAATAGGATCTAAGGAAGAGCATGGGAAAGCCAAAAACAAATGCAACCTGAGCTAGTGGCTTCTATAAAAAATAATAGAAGCTTAAAGAGAGCAACATAATATGGAAAATGAAAACACCAAGTAGTGTTGCCACCAAAGCAATCAAGGTTACCTAGCTAACTTCAATCGTTCGTTATCACCAAAGTGTCGTTCGTTCTCTCCCACTCAAACTTTAGTTTTCTACCTACGCTAAGATTTGTTGATCCACTCCTTTTGCCCTCTTAGCTCTTCTTTTCTCTAACACCAAAAGTGCTCTTTCAACCTAGTGTCTTCTCCTTTAAAGGTGAGAGAACCCTGAGCACCATCACGCGAGGAGTGCTTGTGATGCAACGCTCAAGAGCATTTATCCAACGCCCATCCAACCTCAAGCAAAATCACTCAAAACAACGAGGAGAAAAAATAAAGATAAAGCATTCGATAAGGGCCTAAGGCGGCTCCACCAATGTAACTGAAAAAGGTTAATAATAATCAACCAAAGGGAAACCAACCTTAGCATGGTTTAAGCATAAATCAAAGTCAACCAAATATTTATACAAGGATTAGCAATGAAAACACCTCCAACAAAACAAGGAAGAAACATTCAAGACTAACATGCTATAAACAATGCAAATGCCTTTCCTCGATGTTTCACACCATTGTTTTATCCTTAAGTAGGCAACCTATTTTAAGATAGACTAAGCTATCATTGACTCACTTTAAGGAGACTCATTGCAAGCAACTTCTTGGTCCAATGGTGTGAACACAAGTCATAAGCAAAAATGTGATGCACCTCCATGAAGGTTATTCATCCATGCTACCCTGAGCTATTGTGGAGAGGAACAAAGAGCAAAAATTTAAATTATTAATTCACCAAATCTTATTAATTCAAACCTTAGAGTACAACCTATATATAGTTTAATTAAAAAATGTATGTCATAATGGACGCAGGGATATTAGGAGATAAGGAATAGAAAGGGAATAGGAGAGATAAGGGGAGGAATAAGAGGAGGAAGAATAGGAGGGATAAGGGGAAGGAATAGAGGAGGAGGGGAGAAAAATTGTGCCAACAAATCATGTAGACATTTTAAAAAACACAACACGTTCACACTAGAGCAAGCCTTTTCTAGGCAGCTTGTTATGAGGACGTGCTCACACTTGCAACACTCTCCCTATTAAATTTGATAGGACTGACTAGACAGTATCTCAGATTTATAAATTGAGCTTTAGCTATACCTTTGGTGAAGATGTCTGCAACGTTCTCCAAAGTGCAGCAAAATTTAAGCTCAACGATCTCTTGCTCCACCATATATTGGATGAAGTGATACTTCATATCAAAGTATTTTGTTTTGCTATGGTGGACTGGATTATATGCCAACTGAATGGCACTTATGTTATCATAGTAGATTCTGGTTGGACCACTTTGTTGTTCTCCAATCTCTTCCAACACTTTTCTCAACCATAGAGCTTGAGTACTAGCATATGTGATCGCTATATACTCAGCTTATGTAGAGGACAATTCTACTATAGGCTGCTTTTTGGAACTCCATGTTATTAGTCCTGATCCTAGACTAAAAAAGTTTCGTGAAGTAGATTTTATGTCATCAATGTTGCTACCCCAATCACTATCACTGAAGCCTACTAGCATGACAGTTTTATATATGTGGTAATGAATTCCAAAATCCCATGTACCATTTACATATCTGAGAATTCTTTTAGCTACTTGTAAATGCAGCTTAGATGGACTAGACATAAATCAAGATACAAGAGAAACAACATACTGAATGTCAGGCCTTGTGTTGGTGAGAAACATCAAACTCCCAACCATGCTCCTGCAAGTGGTCACATCAACTTTTGGTGCTCCATCATTTTTTCTCAATTGGATCCCATGTCCAATTGGAGTTGCAACTACTTTGCAATTCTCCATGGCAAACTTCTTAATCATGTCCCGAGCATACTTATGTTGACATATGAAGATCCCTGTATCTATCTGGTGAACTTCCATGCCAAGAAAGTAGTGCATTAAGCCCAGATCCTTCATCTCAAACTGCTTCATCATGGAGTGTTGAACTCCATATTCATCTTTTCATTACTACCAATAAATATAAGATCATCCACATATAAGAAAACAATGAGGATGTCTTTCCCTTATTTCAGGTAGTAGAAAGTGGGTTCATTTTTGCTGCTGGTAGTAGAGAGTGGGTTCATTTTTGCTTCTTGTGAACCCATATTCCTTAAAATAGCCATCAATATGAGAGTACCATGCTCGTGGTGCTTGCTTGAGGGCATACAATGCATTTTTCAATTTATAAACAAGGTGCTCCTTAACTTACTCTTGAAAACCTTGAGGTTGTTCAACATACACCTCCTCTGTCAAATACCCATTGAGAAAGGCACAATTTACATCCATGTGTTGGATTTTCCATCCTTTATGGGCAGCTAAAGCAAGAACTGTTCTTATTGTCTCCTGTTTGGCTACATGAGCAAATGTCTCCTCATAGTCAATGCCATACTTCTGTGTGAAGCCTTTTGCTACCAATATTTCTTTATGTCTTTCAATGCTTCCATCAAAATTGAATTTGGTCTTGAAGACCCATTTACATCCAACACATTTCTTCCCTTTAGGAAGCTCTACCAACTCCCAAGTATCATTGTTTTTTATAGAGGTCATCTCCTCTTTCATGGCATCCTACCATATCTTCTGAGTACAAGCCTTCTCATAGCTAGAAGGTTCAATCTATGTACTAGTCAACAAAGCAGAATTGACTACATCTCATCGAGGTTCTTGGGAGTAATCATCTCCATACAAATACATATTTTCAAGTCTTTGCAAAACTGAACTCATTTCACTAGCTTGACTTCTAGTAGATCTTCTTTGAAAACTTTTATCCAACATCTGATACGATGGATGATGTTGGAGTGTTCTCTTACCTCTAGATGAAGAATCAATATCCATCGGTGAAGAATTGATTGATCATTGTGGAGAAGGACTTGGAGAAGATGTTGATGAACTTGAAGTAGAATGTCTTCTTGGGCTTGGAGGGGGTGTGTCATTGCCTTTCTTGGGTGACACCTGCTGAATTTGTAAAGAACCTGCATCATGGGACTCATCATCAATAAAAATTCTTGGATGTCCCCATTCTCCCCCTTCATTGAAAAATTACATCCCTGGAAAGAACAAACTTTCGGGTCTTTGGATTGTAGAGTCTATAGGCTTTGGTGGACTCACAATACCCTACAAAAATGCATGCTTGACTCTTGGGATCAAGCTTCTTTCTCTTCTCATCAGGAATGTGTGCATAAGCCAAAGAACCAAAAACTCTAAAATGTTTGACATTTGGTTTCTTTCCATACCATGCTTGATAAGGTGTTATCCCCTTCAGACTTGAAGTAGGACTCCTATTCAAAATGTAGACATTGGTTATGACTGCATCAGCCCAATACATATTTCTTAGATGCTTCATTTGAAGCATTAATTTGGTCATTTATACAATGGTGCGGTTTTTCCTTTCTACCACACCATTCTGCTGTGGAGTATAGGCAGTGTTGAACTGCCTTTTTATCCCATTTTCTTTACAAAATGTCAAAAATTCATTAGAAGAGTATTCTCCTCCTCTATCTGTTCTGAGATATTTTAAATGATATCCACTTTGATTCTCTACATTTGTTTTGAAATCAATGAAGCAATCAAATGCTTCATATTTGTATTTTAGGAAATAAACCCAACACATTCTAGAGAAATCATCTATAAAAAGAAGGAAGTAAGAATTGTTACCAAGACTTTTTGTTTGCATTGGACCATAGATGTCTGAATGCACTAGCTAAAGTGGATAGTTGGCCCTCCATGCTTGTTCTTGTGGAAACTTGGCCCTGACATGCTTTCCCAAAGCACATCCTTCACAAAACTCCTTGTGATCCTAAATTTTAGGAAGTCCGATCACCATCGCTTGAGATGCCAACAATTTTATACTGGCAGAATTCAGGTGACCATATCACAAGTGCCAAAGTACACTTGGATTTGCAATAGCAATGTTCTCCAGTTGAGCTCCCCTTGGCTAGCTAAACTTCAAGGGAAATAACTTGTTCTTGGTCATTGGAACCTGTGTGATGACTCTATTACCATTATTCTTGTCAAAGATTACACATTTTCCCTCATCAAAAATAAGTTTATAATTATTTTCCATCATTTGACCAACACTAAGCATATTATGTTGTAGTTGAGGGGTGTAATAGATATCATTCACCTGTTTGATGCCTTCTTATGTTGGAACCTCCATGGCTCCAATGCCTTCAACTGACAATGATTTATCATTGCCCAACTTGATGCGAGATTTGTAGGTGGAATCTATGGTAGTAAAGAGTTCTTCTTTGCCACTCATATGATTGGAACACCCAATGTCCAAGATCTAGGTGTCATTCAAATTTTGATCTGATTGACCATAAGAGAGAAAGAGATTAGATGCCCCTTCCTCTTCACCAAAATAGCCATACTAACTGCTTTGATTTTTGCTTCTTTGTGAGGATTTGGACCAACAGTCACGAGCAAAGTGACCTGGTTTGCCACAATTGAAATAAACCTTCTTTGACTTGTCACTTCCTCTTTGTTGACCTGGATTTCTCCCTTTGCTTTGCTGATTGCATCTGTTATGACTTCCACCTCTACTGGGAGATCCTTCTCTGCTTGAATTCCCACCTCTTGGGCTGCTCTTGCCTCTACCTCTTTGCTGACCTCTACTTTGGCCTCTGCCTTGGCCTCTTTCTTATTGATATGCGAAGGCTTTGTCATCACCTCCATAGCTGGTTGAAGGAGATTCTTGCAATCTCTCTTCATGTGAAAGTAGAGAACCAATCAAAGCATCAAAGGATAGTTCAAACAAATCCTTTGATTCTTCAATGATAATTGTAACATGGTTCCACTTTGGAAGAAGTGTTCTTAACACTTTCTTCACCACATTATCTGGCTTGATTTCATCTCTGAGAGTGATCATTTTGTCTACTACTGCTTTGAATCGCATGCAGTAGTCACCAACTTTTTCGTCTTCTTGCATCCTGAGATTCTCAAAATATCTTTTCAAAGTTTGAATCCTGACTTGCTTCACTTGATCACTCCCTTGGAAGCCTTATTTCAAGGCCTTCCATGCCTCTTGAGCTGTTACACAGGATGCAATTCTTGGAAAGATGCTTTTATCTAAGGTTGCTTGCAAATGATACAGGGCAAAGGAATTATTTTTTTGTGCTTCTTTCCTAGCTTTCTTATCAGCAAAACTTAAAGTGGTCCAGTCAGTAGGAGAGGGTTCTGTGTAACCCTCTTCAACTACATCCCACAAACCTTTACCAATGAGTAAGGTTTTCATTTTTATGGACCAATATTCATAGTCACTTCCATTGAATTCTGGAATTGGAAGACTAGTATTTGAGGCCGTGGCTATTGATTAGAAATAAAATTTGTTTTGTCTATTACAAGCTATTACAAAGAAAAGAAATTATAAATTCAAATCAAATCTTACTTTTTCTACTCTCTCACTGATTGTTTGATCTTCTTGCAGTGGATATTCAAGCACAGGATTCCCAAAGTTGTCGACGATCGAGTCCTCGTCATCGCTGATGAGGATAATTTTAGGGGTAACTGGCTCAACTGGATCTGGATCCAATATTTGAAGGGAATCACTATCGATGGCTGGTTACTAGGGTGTGACTTCCACTAAATCTGACTCCTCCACTCGTTGTCCAAATATGTTATCCTCAAAATTGGTCTCGTAATCAGAATTAGGATTTCTTTGGTGTGCTATGACAACGTTCTGCAACTGACTGAACACAACTTATAGTCCATCTCTCTGAACTCTTTCATCAAATGACTCAGTGGTCTCTCTTAGCATAAGAGAGCACAATGCATGGTAACAACCGGTAGATCTATTCATCTACGCATCAATAAAAAAAACTCCCTTAGTGCCTCTAAGATTACAATTTTCACTCTTCACGGTTCACAAATTTCACTCCTTTATAGCTACTGAGGCTATTACAAAACAAATTTCAGACTTGAACTTGGAGTCCAAAATTTTTCGAAAGCGCTAAATGGGTGCTCCAAAAGGCTTCCCATCACCTTTTTTGTTCCCTTTTTACAATGCTTGCCTCTTAGGCTATTACACAATTTTACAAGGTTTTTCAAGCCCCCTTGGGCAACTTTTGCCTCTAGGGCAATAGGTTCACAATTTTTCTTATAAAACCTTTTTAAAGCACTTTAATCGTTTTTTAATTTAATAATAAAAATATGCTTTAAAAATTATAAAAAATAAATAAATAATTAAAAAGCATTATTTAAATTATTAAATTAATATTAAATAAACTTTAATAAAATTTGAATGTAACTTTTTAAAAACCTTTGTCTTTTTGACGTTTTGTAGGTCGAACTCGCGACCACCCTCAACTTCGACAAGATTCTTCACCAATGCACCTCGTGGCCTTTTGAAAAACGTATCCCGATCACCACACCTTTACCCTGTGACTTTGGCAAATATTCAAAAAAAATTATTAAACTCACAGCGGTCTCGACGAGTTTCAAACCCGAGACCTCATGCTTTCAACTCGATCGTCTTCGTCGCTCGCGCTACAGCCACGGACGTGCTAGCAAAAGAGCAAGAAATAATATTTAAGGTTACAGTCACATTGTGTTTGTTTTTAAAAACAAATAATTGATTTGTCCCACATTGGCTGGGATGAAGGTCGTCGGAGCGTTTATTTATGAAAACGTGCACGATAAAAAATGATTGCCTTCGGGCAATCATCTTTCCTCTCTTTTTTTGTGTAGTCCGCCAACCACAAGATGCGAGCTCATACCTCTGCCACCTCGTACACCACATCACCTACCATGTTAGACGCCAACTCAGATGCCACGTCCTAACACCTGCCACATCAATCTCAAAATGCGTACCACTGGACTGCACCACCTCCACTTCGATCTACGTGTTTAACAGTACTATTGCCAGACTGTAGGTCACTTCAAAAATTGGGCTCAGTCTCCTGTTTCAGCTTCCTCCGTCAGGAACTGACCGCCTCGAAAAACTGCCCAGTTGGACTACGTACCCACATTGCCCTCGTGCGACCTCTGCCTACACCTGCTTTGATACCAGATTGTGGAGAGGAACAAAGAGCAAAAATTTAAATTATTAATTCACCAAATCTTATTAATTCAAACCTTAGAGTACAACCTATATATAGTTTAATTAAAAACTATGTCATAACAGACACAGGGAGATTAGGAGATAAGGAATAGAAAGGGAATAGGAGAGATAAGGGGAGGAATAAGAGGAGGAAGAATAGGAGGGATAAGGGGAAGGAATAGAGGAGGAGAGGAGAAAAATCGTGCCAAAAAATTGTGCCGACATTTAAAAAAACACATGTTCACACTAGAGCAAGCTTTTTCTAGGCAACTTGTTATGAGGACACGTTCACACTTGCAACATTAGTAATGAAAAACCTCCAATAAAACAAGGAGAAACATTCAATACTAACATGCTATAAACAATGAAAATGCTTTTTCCTCGATGTTTCACACCATTATTTTATCCTTAAGAAGGCATCCTCTTTTAAGATAGACTAATCTATCATTGACTCGCTTTAAGGAGACTCATTGCAAGCAACTTCTTGGTCCAATGGTGCGAACATGAGTCATAAGCAAAAATGTGATGCACCTACATGAAGGGTATTCATCCATGTTACCCTGAGCTATTTGATGAACAAGTCATCATCATAACTTCCATTTTAAATATTATTTTCTCATTCCTTGTGGCCAGTATTTGTCGATCCACGAGAGTACCTAATCTTGCAACCATTTAGAGCATCAACAATACCATGTCCTTATATAAAATTGACACAAAATATATCAAAAGCATAAAATCTAAGCATTGAAACATCATTCGTTAATACATAGTCCATCTTATGTAGCAAGTCCTGCCAAGGTGGGTCATGGCAGTAATAGTTCAAGACCAATCATGTCAAATTATTTTTCAAGTCATCCTTAGTTGCAGGAATCATTTTCTCAAAACTACCTATGATGATCAAATCATTGACATATACAATGATATTCACAATGTTCCCCTTGCTATTTGTCATATAAGTTTGGATCATATGGACTTCTCTTGAAACCATACTTTTCAAAAAGTATATCTATTTTTATATACTAGGCTCTAGGATCTTGTTTAAGACCATTGAGAGAGTTAATCAATTTATATATCTTGGTCATGTAGACTTCTTCCTTCAAGTCTCCATTGAGAAAGGCACTTTTGATGTTTGTTTGATGAACCCTCCAACCAAACTATGTCACTAGAGCAAAAATTATTTTGATGGTCTTTATCTTAGCAGTAGATAAAATATATCTTTATAATCAATTCCCTCCTTTTGAGCGTAACCCTTGGCTATAAGACATGTGTTTTATTATAAATACTACCATTCTATTCATATTTGGACTTGAAAATCCATTTTCATCCAATGGATTTCTTCCCTAGTGGAAGATCAACAAGCTGCCAAGTCTTATTCTTCATTAGCACTTGATATTCAATGTTTATAGCATACTTTCATGGATTTGATTGAATATCTTTAGAACTATGGATGGTTCAAATATTTGTATGTTAATGATAATCATGGTCAACTTCACCTCATCACGAGACATGTTGCATGTCGTCAATCCTATGATAGATGTGTCTAGAATCCTACCTATTCGTAAAGCTTTTAATGTGTGTGTACCACTTGGGTACTTTCTTTGTGTGATGTGGTGGAGTAGATTGTCCTATATTATTAGCAATAGTTTCTTCAAAACTACTATCTTTGGAACCTTCCTTATTAATATCTTCCTCAAATTGTTCACCATTATGATGTTTTTCTAGAATTGAATTAGATGCAAATTCTTGTGGGGAAGATGATAGTGGATCATTCTTCTCATCAAAGACAATGTCACAAATAACAAATGAATTTTTGGTAGCTAGATCAGATTGTATGTATGCCTTTGATACATCATTATAGCCTAGTAGAATGCATCAACAATATTTGTCATCCAATTTGTGTCTCTTGTCTTTTGGAATATTTATATATGTTATGCATCCAAAAATAGGAAGATGAGAAATTAACAGGTTGAATATTGTCCATGTTTCTTCAATATTTATATAATCAAGTGTAATCTTGGAAACACAATTGAGAAAATAAACTATAGAATGTACACTTCTTCCCAAAAATAAGGTGCAAGTTGAGAATCTTTCAACATGCAACATACCATTTCCATGAAGGTCCTTGTTAAAGGGGGGGATAGGAAAATAATAATAAAAGGCTTCTTCATAATACTTTCCTCTCCGTCCTCACCTTTAGGATAGGGACAATTTATGAGCTTAAGTGTAAGTTTTAGTGGATTAGTTAGAGAACATGTATGTTTTCCTAAGATTTTTCTTGACAAAGCTTAATTTTAATCTAGTCCTAGTTAGATACAAATGCAACATGTAATGAAACAATCCATAATTAATAACTAAAATGACTCTAGAATTTGATGAAAAATGTAGAGTATAAATTTACTTTTCAAGAGCTAGGTTTCAAGGATACTGCAACAAATAAGCCTAAAGCAACCATATGCAATATTGCTTTCAATGATGGTACCCTAATGATTAATTCTAATAAGTTTCTTTCTTTTTCCTTTTATCCTTCATGAATAAATAGAAACATAGAAAGAAAAACAAATGTAGAGGAGACAATAGACAATCCTAGGATCAAAATCTTGAAATGAAGGAATTGGACAAACTTGATTTTTCTACCATAAAAATAGAAGTGTTGTGGTCCTATGAAAGCACTATTAATATTATAGAAGTGACATCAGTGCTACTACTTCCTAATGGTGTTTTCATTCACTTAAAAAAGAGACAAAAAGTAATAGATCAATAGGAAAGGGGTTTCCCTAAGTTGAAGGACAGTATGTGGCTTCCTTGATCATCATCAAACCCCTATTTAAATATGACATAAAATCTATAAACTAATGAAAAAAGGACTATGTGCTCAATGGAAAAAGTACCACTAGGTAAGCGATAACACTACTACTGCTCTTGTCGAATAACAATGATTTTGCTTTTTATGACTATGATTAAAGTAGATAACAATATTGTTAATGAAATTATAATTTGGAAATACTTTTGGTTATTTATGCAATAGAATGATACTTAGATATATTATTTATGATTTCTATAGATGATACAAGGAGGGTATCCAACTAGGAGGTGTAGAGGTCCTGATTATAACAATATGATAGAAAGAATACTTATGTAGAATACAAGCTAGTGACATAAAAAGACAAAATGAAAACTACATATGAGTATGATAATCAAAAGCAAAGTTAGTAAGCTATAAAATCAAAGATTAAAGAGTTGAAAGAAAAAAATTGTGAAAAAAGTTGAGAAGGGGAAAGAGAACAACTCAAGTAATATTTTAGCTTTAAGATGCCAAGGTTGATCTCTCCTTGTGTTGAGAAAGCTTGATGAGCTTGCTTGTTGTTTGAGGATGCTTAAAATATTGAATGCTTCATAATATTATGATATGATTTTGGCATAATATTGCCATAATTGAAGATTGATTGCTAAAATTTATAAGAGTTTTGTTTCCTTCCAAGATGTTATGAATTGAGATCCCAAAGTGTTGGCTTTATAGGAATCCATGGCTCCTTAGAAAATGGGTGCATTTACGATTATAACATTGACAAAGACAAGATTTTGAATTGGGACCAAGATCCAATTAATGAATGGATGATTAAAATTGGAAAATATTGGGCTTTGGATTTTTACTAGGGCCATAGATTAAACTGATGTGATCATATCCATTTTTTATGGGCATCTTGAAAGGTACTAATTATCAAACTTTCTTTTTTCTGGTGTTTTATAGTTAGTAGCACTAGATAGCTAGCACTCATAGTGCTAATGCTACAATATTTTTTTCAAAATGATAATTGCCAATCAAATTGGGTAGGAAAAGGTCAAAAAAGTCAAATTATGCAAGAGCGATGCTAGGGAGCAAAAGCATTGCCAATGCTTTGCTCATGTTCTAGCACATTTGCTTATAGAGCTGCTCCTGATTGATTCAAATTGGATGCTTGATTGGTTGAATGAAAAAAATATTGGTAAGTTTAGAGAATGAAGATGTGCTCAAAATTGGGTGTTTATATTTAAACCTTTTTGATGCATTTATCATCAAAAATTGATATTAACACCCTAATATTACGATAGGTAGATTTGTTATTGCTTAGGAATAGTAAGACAAGATAATTAAAGACTTTAAAATACAAAGAAACACTTGGGAACGAGTTTATGGCAGATTTATTTGAAGATAGTAAAATAAAAAAAGTTGGGGAATTGCTAACACAAATAAGCAGGAGAAGGAACAACCTTCTCAAAGATATTAAAGATCATATGATATGATTTGAGTAATTGTACTTCCATATTTGAGGTCCCATAGACCATATTTGAGTCTCAGACATAATTAAAATCTTTCATTTCATTGTTTTTTTTTAGTGATGATGTTTTTTTTTAAAAACAATTAAAAAAAATACTAAAACATAAATCATTTATAAGTTGGATATGAGACTCCTCCTGATAAGAACCTAACCTAAAAATAAATATTTGGAGATATATTATTATATGATATAAGGTCCAAGATTCATTATATTAGTCGTGAGCAGGCCCAGAATACACAAAGACGCATGACACTACCTAATTTTGGGATCGTCGATCATTGTTCTTCCTCCGCAGTCGAGTGCTGCATTGCAATTGTCTGAGCACGGGTTTTGACAATCATCCGCTCTACCAAACAGTCCACAGGTTCTTCAAGAAGACGAAAAGTTCTCCAGGCTGATAAACAAATATTCGCCTTCACTAACAGCACCATTTGAATGACGACACAATCAGCATAAATCGCATTCGCACAACAAAAAAAAACAAAAAATAAAAATAAACCTTCTCCAAAGGTTTTTATTCCGTCCAATCAGAACGCATGACCAAAAACCCTATTTAGCATACTGGCATAGCCGAAGAGATTCCTACACGTGTCGAGCTTAGTGGTTTTCCAGTCATATCATCGGCGGTAGGAATTCCGACGATGTGTTCTGCTACACAGACATCATTCCTTGTCAATCCAGCTACGTCCTCGAAATTTCGACAAGTGTAGGTATTTTCGGTGACCATCCGATGAAAAAAATTCGTGGACATCCGATAAGTTTTTTTAAGGTTCAACAATACGGCTTGTGGTATTTAGTGATTCAACATATATGAATGGCCAAAATGAAAATTTAGGAAGTGGAATGTGAAAAATGCAAGCACATAATATTATATTGTAAATTTTAACTTTATGCGTATATAGGCGCTGGATAGGCGCTTGAGGAAAAAATACTCATTGCTCAGATAAGGACTAGCTCTCATAGGCTTAGATGTGAAACAGGGAGATGGACAAAAACAGGGAGATGGACAACCCCCAAAGAAGAATGGGAAGAAATGATTTGTACTCTATGCACCACAGGGGCACTAGAGACAGAGGAACACTTCATCTATAAATGCCCGAGTTTTTCAGATATCTATACAATACAAAGAAACACTTGGGAACGAGTTTATGCCAGATTTATTTGAAGACAGTAAAATAAAAAAAGTTGAGGAATTGCTAACACAAATCAGCAGGAGAAGGAACAACCTTCTCAAACATATTAAATATCATATGATATGATTTGAGTAATTGTACTTCCATATTTGAGATCCCATAGACCATATTTGAGTCTGGCCAACTTAATTAAAATCTTTCATTTCATTTTGGCGTATTCCATCGGTTTTCCGGAACGTGAGCGTGAGGCAGAAGGCTAAACGAGGAGAAGATATTCGCCTAAAAGACAAGTTTTAAAAGATCCGACAATTTTCATAATAAGCTAAAAAAAAATGCAAAACCTAACATTTTTCTGGCATCGAAATTCGAAGTTTCCAGCAAGTGCGAACAAATGGCAGATCTTCCGATTGTTTTTCGGTGACTCCAGCCTACGTTAGGGTTCTGGGGACGTTCCACATTATTCTGGCAAGTTGATGTTTCAAGCAGAAAAAGAAAATTTAAATTCTCCACGATCGCGCCAGTTGGCATACCCGAAGCAGTTGAAGACAGTGCTGTTTGCAGTTTTCTGGCGTTCTGCCGCATCCAACGAAATTCATTTAAAAACACCCAGGACGTCGTGGGAATTTTTTAAAGAAAAATTAAAAATTTTCAAAAGTTTTTTTCCAAGTTTATTCACACACATTAAGGTGGTTTGAATCTGGGTCTCCCAAAACCCTAACCACATAGGTGTCAGTCGGACAAATTAAAAAAATTCTAAAAGTTTTTAATTAAATAATTCACAGAAAATTATTTACATGAAAAGAAATCAAAACATTAAACCTAACTTCTTCCATTTATTTCCTGACACCTGGCGTAAACATGGCGATACAAGGTTCGGCAATACAACACTCGTGCGGTGCGAAAC
The DNA here is from genome assembly GCA_028583015.1 of Wollemia nobilis. Lineage (NCBI taxonomy): Eukaryota > Viridiplantae > Streptophyta > Pinopsida > Araucariales > Araucariaceae > Wollemia > Wollemia nobilis. The sequence continues at coordinate 11,049,872 of JAQPPZ010002499.1, forward strand.
CGGCAGGTTTGACGGATAAAAGAGATTGGTCCGATGGGCCGTTTGACTGACCGTAAGGCTAAAGGCGGCTACGAAATTCGGTGCGGAATTTGACCGTTGACTTGTCAATTGAGCCGTTGGCCCAAATTTCTTGAACGTTGATTTCTATTATGTGGTTTAATAAACTCCGACTGGTCTATGTGCCATCGATTTTTGAATTTTTATTAATTGAAAGGAATTGTCCCACACTTGTTGAACTTGCTTGGTGATCATTGAAACCTAATTTTTACTACAATAAGCAATTGTTTCCAAGATAAGCTAATTTTTCCAAAATTCAAATCAAATTTTTGGTGCTAGGCCTACAAAATATTGGGGCATGAACAATGGTACTCCAATTTTTTTTTAGAAAAGATAATATTGATGTTAAAAATTGGTGATTTTTTTTTAAATCCTTATATCATTATAATCCTCTTTGGAAATGTATGTTTTCTTGTTGTCTTAGAGAAGAAGCTCTTTATTGGTTTTCTAAATTTCCTAGGGTCCATAAAGATGAACTAACTTGGGAAACAATGGAGCATGCATTCTGCATTCTTGAGTAGATGAGACCCATATAAAAAGCTAGCTAGTTTGAAGGTCACCATCAAAGGATATGAAGAAAAAATAAACATGCTTCAAAATAAACAAACAAAAATTAAAAGAGAGCAGGAATTTCTCAAGAAATAGAATGAAGACTATGAAAATAAAATAAAATTACTCAAGGGATGGAGCAACGGAGTAGCGGGAACAATGAAGGCAAAGAAGGAGGTTCGAAGGTTACGGGCGGGAACCTCGAGCAGGCGATAGGTGAGGATCCAAAGGCAAGCAGGTCGGTTGTCTCTGGAAGGGGAAACGGGCCCGTCCATGAGCAAGTTGACAAGGTACGAGGACTTGAACCCCCTGACAAAGACCCGGATAAATGGACCCAACAGAGTACTACGGGTCCCATAAGAGGTCTATCCTTTGTAGAAACCTTGAAAGGCAAAACGAGTGATTTTCATTTTACTCCCACCCCTCATACGTGAGAACAACCGGATTATGGCACTTGCGAATGCTATGGGTCCGTTTTTATCCCTGGAAGAGTTTTCACTAGTAGGCAAGTTTCTTGGCGGAAGGTCGGATATAGAAACTATATGCTCTTGGGCGTTATCCAAATGGAGAACTATTGGGAACCTGGAGATTGTTGCTTTGTCCAAGGGCTTTTTCATCGTAAGGTTCAATAATAAGGAGGATGCAAATCACATTCTAACAGGCGAACCGTGGTTTTTAGGAAAACGTAGTTTGTTTCTAAAAAAATAGGGGGAGGACTTTGACCTCGAAAAATAAAATATTAATATAGCTCCCATTTGGGTCCGCCTACCAAACCTTCCCACTCAATTTTTTAACGAGTACTGGTTGCAAGGGATTGCCAGAGCCATTGGGGAGTTGGTTGCCATAGACCATTCAACCCTGACAAGGACAAGGATGATGCATGCAAGGAATTGTGTCAATGCAAAATTAGATTTCGAACTGCCAACCTTTGTAGAACTGGGCTATGGAGATTATCTGAAAAAATAATCGATGGAATATGAAAATAAGCCAGCATTTTGCATAGAATGCAAAACTCAAGGTCACCTATGAAATCAATGTCCAAGTCTAGCAGCTAGCAGAGAAGCTCAAAGGACAGAAGGCAAAAGGACAAATGGCAAAGCATTCCCCAAGAACCAATCCATGGGAGGACCAGCAGGTAGAGGAGGGTTCAGGTCGGCCAAGAACAACAATATTTACCAGGAGTAGGACAACCAGGCTCAACCCCAGGTGAAAGGAAAGTAACAAATCACCAACGAGCAGGAAAATCAGGTAAGCCCTAGAATCCCAAGTTCAAATAAGTTTAAAGTTCTTGTTGACCTGACGGTAGAAGGAGAGATGGGCGAGGAAAGAATCCTTCAGGTTGAATTACCAGAAACCCTAGAATCCTCGGCCATATCGGGTCCTTCCAATATAAAAACTAAAAGACTCCCAAACCATCAAGAAGACTTAAAGCATACCCCTGAGGAATATAGGAAAAAGATGGAGGAGATAGGATCAAAGGAATTGGGTCCTTCCAATATCATAACCAAAAGCCCTGCAAAATTTCAGGAAGGTTCACAACAGAATTGTGGTGAATATAGGATAAGGATGGATGAGTTAAAATCAAGGACTGAAATGGTAGGAACAAACAGGCCAGAAGAGTGTTCTAGTCCAGTCCTTCAACAAATTGTACCCCCTCGTTTCAGCCCAAAGCAGACCATAAGCACAACAAAATCCCCAATTGATTATGACAGTGATAAAAAGAGGGGAAGGATGTCTAATGCTGAACTAAGGACTGACAATGAAGTGGCAAGTGGAAAATAAAAATTACTGATACAACAAGTTATCCTAGGTCAAGATGATAACAAATTAGGCAAACCTCCCCAAGGAAGGGGAGGGGAAGGGGAAAAAAAGTCTAAATGAAGGTACTCTCATGGAATGTGAGAGGCCTAAATGGCCCACCGACCCACAGGGTGTTTAGTTAAATAAGAAGGCAATACAACCCAACCATTATTCTCTTACAAGAAACAAAAACAGATGAAGCCCAATAAAAAATAGCAGCAAAAAAATATGGAGTCAAGGAGATATGGTTTTCAAGTAGGCAAGAGGAGCTTCATGAGGACTCATGGTGCTATAGGATTCTAGAAGTGTGGAAGGCATCATTATTCAAGATGATGACAAGGTGTTCAGCATATTTTTTCATGACATTGACAAGAATAGATAGTGGATTGTGTCAAATGTGTATGCACCCAATTCAGTTCAAGCAAGAACCTCATTATGGGAATATCTGAGCCACTTGAATGTAGCCTTCCATGATATTCTATGGATGGTAGCAGGAGATTTTAATACTCCCTTATATCCTTCAAAAAAAAAGGGTGGGGCTGGGCTTCCAACAAGGAGCATGGAAGAATTTAATGAGTTTGTCAACTCTAACGAGCTTATGGATGTGAGGCTAAGAGGGGCTAAGTTTACTTGGAGCAACCATAGGGTAGGAATCCAGCTTATTCAAGAAAGGTTAGACAGGTTCTTTCTGTCAAAAGAAGCTTTCACAGTTTTTGGAGACTCCATCTTGCAAGCTCTTCCCAAAATTACGTCAGATCATAACCCCATTTTATAAGAGGTCCCGCAAGCTAACTCCTTTAAGAAACCCTTTCGCTTTCAGTCAATGTGGATCAAACATCCAGACATGAAGGAAAGAATCAAAAATTGGTGGCAACAACCCATTTAGGGCAACTCAACTTTTAAGTTAGCCCAAAAGTTGAAATCAGTGAAGGAAAACCTGAGAATCTAGAATAAGGATGTTTTTGGGAACCTATTTGAGAACAAGAAACAAGTGGGAAAAATTCTGAAGGCTAATGATAACCAGATTCAAAATGGTCCTTATGATGAAACAATAAGAACAAAGGAGCAAATTAAGCTTTTGAAATATCATAATATTTTGGCTTGTGAGGAAACTTATTGGAGGCAGAAATCCAAGGCTTTATGGTTGAAGGATGGCGACTCGAATTCAAATTTTTTTCATATCACTACCCTAAGAAATAGAAGTAATAATAAGATCAGAGAGCTGACTAGAGCTGATGGATCCAAAACTCAGGATTTAATTGATATCAAAGAAGAAACTTCTAGTTATTTCAGCTCCCTCCTTGGGGATGAAACCCAATACCTAGAGGAAGCCAAGGAGACTCTCCTACAATTCATACCTAGTGTCATAGATGGGGCCACTAATGCCAAAATTCTAGCTCCCTTCACAAAGGAGGAAATCAAAAATGCTTTGTTCAGCATGGAACCTGATAAGGCCCCAGGTCCTGATGGATTCCCTCCTTGTTTCTACCAGGTTTTCTAGGACATTGTTGGGGAGGATGTAATATCGGATGTCAAGGAGTTCTAGGCTTCAAAACACATCTCTAAAGGGCTTAATTCTAATTTCATTTCTTTGATTCCTAAGGGCTTGACCCTTGAAACGATGACATATTTCAGACCAATCAGTCTATGCAATGTGTCCTACAAAATCCTTACTAAAGCCATAGCTAATAGGATGAAAGGAATCTTGCCCCTTTTGATTGATCCTTATCAAGGGAGATCAGTTCAGGGAAGGTTGATTCTTGATGGGGTGATTACAATCCATGAAGCCCTTCACACTGCAAGCCAAACTAAGAAGGCAAACTTTGCCCTAAAGCTTGACATGAATAAAGCCTTTGACTGCATCAACTAGGATTTCTTAATTGCAGTTCTTCTAAAATTTGGTTTCCATCCTCAGTGGGTAAGACTTATCAAAGGATGTATTCTCAAGCCTTGGTTCTATGTCCTTGTAAACGATACGATAGCAGGATATTTCCAAAGCCTTAGAGACCTCAGACAAGGGGATTCGATTAGTCCAATGTTGTTCATTATTGTGGAGGAGGCTCTAGGAAAAACTATCAAAGAGGCCTGCAATGCAGGTCTGATCTCTGGGATTAAAGTCACCTCCCTTACCAATCCAGTAACCCACCAAAAATTTGTTGATGATACCCTTATGTTGACCCAGGTGTTAGTATTTGAAGCTAGAAGGATAAAGAACATTCTAAAGCTCTATGAGGAGGTCGTTGAGCAGAAGGTGAACTTATTCAAGAGCAAAATTTACTTCCTCAACACCCCCATTCCAAGGTAGGTCAATAGATCTGAGATTTTGGGATGTTCAATTGCTACTCTCCCTACTTCTTACCTAGGTATTCCCCTATTTACAGGCTCCCCAAGAAAATCAATGTGGGACAATGTGGTAGAAAGAATTCAAAAGAAACTAGCTGGTTGGAAAGGACACTTTCTGTCTTAGGCAGGTAAAGCTACCCTCACTATGGCCTCCCTTCAGAGCATCCCCATGTATTTTCTATTCATTTTTAAGGCTCAAAATAAGGTATACCAAAATATTGAACAACTCCAAAAGAACTTCCTCTGGTCTGGGTCGGAGGAAAAATAGAGAATACACCTAGTTAGGTGAAGTAAGGTATGAGACCTAAGGAGAATGGGGGGTTACGCCTGAGAAGAGTATTTCAGCTGAACACAACACTGCTAGATAAGCAAGCGTGGTGTCTCATAACCAACTAGGAGAACCAATGGAATGCCATTATCAAAAGGAAATACATCCAAGGCATTGATTTTCTAAAAGACAGTATCCTAAACAAAGGATCGAATTTTTGGAAGGCAATCTTGAACAACAAAAATGTCATCAATAAAGGGCTGAGATGGATCTTCAGGAATGGGAAAAAGATCAGCTTTTGGGATGATAGGTGGGCCAGGGAGAAGGCTCTTTCTCAATTGCCACACCTAGCCAATGTCAAGGATTATATTGATTAGTTCATAGGAAGGAAAGTGGTCGATTTTATGATGCAAAATAGGGGAAGGTTTAGATGGAAATAAATTAGGATACCGGGATTTGAAGCCGAGTCAGAAGAGATCCAAAATATCCTGCACCAACAATTCATTCCCATGAGAAGTGGAGAGGACCATGTAATATGGGCTGCAACCGAGAGCGGGTATTTCACTGTAAAATCTGCCTATAAGCTTATGATTGATCCTAAGGATCCCATCCTCCAGACCTAATTGGTGTGGGTCAAATTTCTCATCCCCAAAATATCCTTTTTTTGTGGCTGGTGAGCCAAGGGAGGATACTCACCATTGATAATATTATAAGGAAAGGTATGATAATTTCTAATCGTTGTTATTTGTGTAGGACTAACTGGGAATCCACCCTCCATATTTTCCTTGAATGTCTGGTTGTAGATGATATTCTAAGTGGTATTTTCCAAGCTTTTAGCATTTCGTGGGCCAGATCGGCCTCCATCATTGACCTCTTCCAGTAATGGCCTAACCCCTTTACTAACCTTAGGCTCAGGTTCATGTGGAAGATTTCCCTTCACTATTTCTTGTGGCAGGTCTGGTTAGAAAGAAACCATAGATCCTTTAAAGGTTCTAGCCATGATCCCATAACCATTACCAACAAGATCCTTGCATTTGCTCATGAAAAATGTCAGTACCATCCCCTATGAAGCTCAGTATAATCATCCTTGGAAAAAATAGCTTGCTCAAACCATACATATTACCTTGGAAGAGGAACCCTTGGTCATTAAGCCCAATCCCATAATAGGTGTGAAGTGGATCCCGCCCCCAGTTGGTTGGTTCAAGCTCAATTTCCACGGAGCATCTAAGGACAATCATGAAAGAGCAAGTGCTGGAGGAGTGGTTCGCGACCACCAGGGAAACTTAGTGCAGGCATTTTCTAAACAGCTTGGAAGAAAGACCAACAATAAGGCAGAAGCAAGATCCCTATGGAGAGGGTTGCAGATGTCCCAGGATATCGAAGGTAAACTAATAGTTGAAAGGGACTCAATTAACATTATAAACCTCCTAACAAATAGGAAAAAACCTCGGTGGTGGATCAAATCAGTCATAGAAGAGGCAAGGATACTTTTTGAAGCTAGGAATGATAGGCTGGCACAACACGTGTTCCGGGAAGGCAATAAAACGGCAGATAAGCTGGCCAACTTAGGGGTGGATGTTGATGGACTTGTCACATGGGAGAAAGGGATCCCCAGTGACGTGGAAGAAGTAATGCAAAATGACTTCCAATGAAGTCTGAGGTGGGGACATCGAGCGTCGTGAACTCAACCACCTGGTACAGAGGAATCTTGGTTTGTTAGCCCTGTTCTGTTCTAATCCGTGACAAATTTTGGTTTTCTATTTGTACTAAGGATAGGGTCCTTTGTGGGGATATCATTCTTAATAGCTCTATAGATTGTCTTGAAAGTTGTCTGGGGGTCTATAGTGTTCTTATGGTATGCTGTCAGCTTGATGGTTGGGCTATTAGTATGGGTAAGGGGTATTGAGCCCACCCTGTTCTAGGGCTTAGAAAGGCAAGGAATAGTAAAGGATAGGTAGTCCTTAACAAGGCAAGGATCCATATCAGCTTAAGGCTGTATTTTGTAATAGGTTTTGGGTTAACCTTTAAAACCCGGTATCAATGAAATGGCCCTTAATTACCAAAAAAAAAATACTCAAAAATGAAAAAGAGAAAAAGGTCAAGGAAGATAATGAGAGGAATGCATAAGGTATATCTTTGGATCTACAAAAGCAAGAGCAGAATAAAAAAAATTTAATTCAGCTAAAATTTCTGTTTTGTAGGTTCATGGAAGCATTCAAAAGGAACAAGTTATTATTTTCATTGAACCTAGTAGCAGATATAATTTTATTAATATTGCTTTGGCTAAGAAGTTGCAAGTTCAAGCAACAAAAATTAAAGACATACAACTAGAGGGTGAGCATGTTCAGACTTTTGAATATTTGAAGCTTACCATGGATAAATATGTGTTACATTTAAACTTTCATGCTATGGAGATGGATGATAGGGATATTTTTCTTGGTTATCCTTGGTTAGATTCCTTGGGGACTGTTAATATTAATGTGCAAAAGAAGTTTATGAAGTTATGGTATAATAAAAATAAGATAACATTACAGGATATTTCTGAGCTTAAGGAAAAAGGATCCAAGGAAAAACAAGTGGTTGTAGAAAAACACATTGTAGAACAAACATAATAACCTAAAATAGAATCCATTAAGGTAGTAGCAGAAACTGAGTCTATGGTAGAAGCAACAGAGTCCATGAAAGAAGCAACAACAACTGAATCCATGGAAATAACAATAGCAGAGTCCAAGGAAGAATTGATAGAAGAGCATAAGGACACACCAAATGAAGGGAATATGAAAGAGCAATGTGTAGAAGAATTTAAAACAATGGAGCCAAATATTGAGGAGTCAAATAATGTAGAACATCAAGTTAAGGTTGCACCATATCACCATCCACACTAGCATGAGCAGTAATAATCTAGGATGTATGGCTCAAGATAGCAACATTATGGTTCTCTAGGAAACCCGAAGGGCACCAACTATGGCAATATTTGGAAGAGAAAGCATAGTAATCCTGATCTTAATATTGGTTCATTAGCATCAAGGAACAAGGGGAACCATCATTCAAGTTATCAAAATCCAATAGTAGAAGCGTGGAGCCAACGAAGCAAGTTTGGATACTCAAGTAACAAAATGGTATACCAACATCAACATGTTTCACTTGGATGGTTGAATGATCGAGATTGGTACCAGTTGCTAACATTGTTTAGCAAATCATATTACTTGGCTTCTTCATATGTTTCGAGGACGAAACATTTGTAAGGAGGGTGGCATGATAGGGTACCTAGGAATAGATATATGGGGATATATTATTATATGATATAAGGGCTAAGATTGATTATATTATAATATAATATTATATTATAATATAATATTATATTATTAGTCGACTCCCCAAAGTAGAATTAGAAAATAAGATATATATAAAGAAGATACTTGTCATTGTAAGAATCATCATCGAAGATAAATTATTATATCATCATCTGTGCCCACAAAGTGGCTTACACTCTCATTGAGAGATCTTGTGGAGTTATTCCTTCCTTAAGGAATATTTATTGGTGTTTCCCTACCTTAAGGTTTTTTACGAAAAAAGGTTCGTATAACCTTCCAACCTTAGTCAATGAGAACATATATTACAATAGTGAAAGGAGATCTGCATTGCTGTCAAATATTCTAAACCATATATCTACAATGGTTGTCCAAATTAGCTAAACATTGGATTTTCTCACCAACCTACCTAATCCTATCATCCTCAATAGTTGTGCCATTATACCACTAAATCCCTATCTCCTTATTGGCACCCATCTTAGCTAGAACGTCTACCACTTTATTCAGAGCTCTACCCACATAAAGTGGAATCACATGATCTAATTACCTCCATAATTACTTAATTTAGGTGACAAGAATCCTCAACCTCCATGTATCCAAATCAAAGTTCCTCATGCAATGTAGAGCTCCTACCAAGATTTGAGAATATGATTCTATGATTTATCTTCCTATAACCTTGTCTAATTGCCTATATAGAAGCATAAATGATAGCTAAGGCTTTTACTTCATTGTTCATGGCCCTGCTTAGATCTTGTAGTTCTCAATAGAACACTGTACCAACATGATTTTTGCAGATCAATCTAATTCCAGCTCTACTTGCAACTCCATAAGTATTAATTTTAATGCAACCTTTTAGGGGTGGTTTCCAACTAGTTATATCATACCCTCTTGAACTTCAAATTCCTTCTCCATTATCTCTATATCAGCCTAATTTTCCTCTTTAGAATACACTACCATAAATTTTGTGACTTTGCTCCAAATGACCTGCCAAATGCCATCAAGGATGAAAATGTTTTTCTAAAATTTTGCCATTTCTCTCCAACCACACTTGCTACCAAATGAAGTTTAATCCAAGTTTTCATCAGGTATGAAGAGGTTTAGATTTAAATCTGCCCCTCTTCCATCCTTCCCAAATAATAATATAATTCAGATCACCAATGGCTCATACTTTATAAGCTAAAGCCATCACTCCTAGATATAACATGTGGACACTCAAAAATCAAGTGGTCATATGTTTCCTCGCTCTTTTAGCATAAAACACATTGAGATGGACAAAAAATTCCCCTACATCTCAAATTATCAAAAATAAGAATTCCATTGTGCATGAACTACTAGGTAAAGAAGTTTGCTTTTGATGAACCCTTGGATTGCTAAATTTTTCTCCAATCCTCAATCTAATATGCATGAGGAAGAGGTTTTGGAAGGATATTATCATATCCATCCTTTGTTGTGTAGAATCCAAGGCTCCCATAGCCCCAAGCTAATTCATCCTTCTCATCTCCACCTATGAGAAATATTTTTGTCAATATTTTCGTCATGATGGGTGTCAATTTCGAAGGGACTGGAATTGGCCACTCATCCAACTTTTTAAATTGCTTAAACCTATAATACCCTAGTTAATTAGTGTTGAAATAATTTTTAATCTAGATCCAACCCCTAATTTCCATGGTTGTTTTTATTCATTACAGTTCTAGGAATTTAACAATAATAGGTGGGTATTGATCCCATGAATTTATCCAAAATTGTACCTTCTCTCCTCTCACCACTTTCCAAAATAATCCATACTTCACTACCTGAGATCCTAAATTTAGATCCTACCACACTAAGGACCCATTACCATCCAAAGGGAAATGACTCACATCATTCAGGTTCACTTGTCCCAAATATTTACTAGTTAAAACTCTACCGAATAATGAAGTTTGTTTGGAAATCCACCTCCAGTAAATATTTCTAGCCAAAGCTTTATAATTTAACTCTAATCTCCTAAGTCACAAACCTTCCTTTGCTTTGGGATGTATTACTTTCTTCCAACCTACTAAGGCCCATTTCCTCTCTCCTTTTACTCCTCCCCATAAAAAATTTATAGCCTTCTTGTCTAACTTTTGCCATATGGTATCTGGGGTAGCAAGGATAGAAAAGTTATAAATTGGCATGGCCTGAATGAGTGACTGCAAAAAAATTAATCTACCCCTAAATATTAACAATTTATGAGACCAATGATTAATTATTTTTTTGATACGATTTGAAATATTCCTCTAGATATCTATCTTCAGTTTTTAAAAAAGCAAAGGGACCCCAAAATATACCACTAGGAGAGAAGTCCTCCTAAATCCCAAGATCTCTAAATTTTATCCTAAGCCTTTGATCAATATTGAAGAAGATCACTTGATATTTTTAATCATTAATGACTTGGTTTGTGACCCTAAGGCAAATATTAAGAGTATCTCTAATCATTCTTGCTTCCTTGAAGTTGACTACTCCCACCATTTCTATGTCATCCATAAACTGGAGGTGAATAAAAACCTCCTCACCCACCTTAATACATATTAGAAAACCTTGTTGTCTTCTTCTCAAGATGAGTCTACCCAAACCTTCATATAATATGAGAAAAATATGAGGGGAACAAGAATCTACTTGATGAAGACCTCGAATACCTCCAAACAGTTGCAAGGGGAGGCCTTTAATTAACACTAAGTATGTTGGAGTAGAAACGTAGCTCATGACCCATTCTATCCAATCCTGAGAGAAACCAAAGGCTACCATCATCCTTGACAAGAAGTTCCACTCCACCCTATCATAAGATTTTGACATATCCAATTTTAAGAACATTCCTCTATTGCAAAACTTTTACATTGAATGGATTGGCTCCTAAGCTAGAACCATGCCATACAATATCTATCTGCCCTCTATAAAATCCCCTTCCTCTAAGAAGATAATGCTATGTAGGAGAGGTTTTAGACACTCAACCATTACCTTTGTGATTATTTTATATATGATATTGCATAAGGTAATAGGTCTATAATCTAAAATATGCACCCCCTCCTCCCCTTTCAAAATTAAGGCAATGAATATATTATTTAATGCTTTAAGCATTCTTTTACTACCTCTATACTCCATTATAATAGCCATCACATCCTCCTCCAAGTTGTCCCAGAAGATTTAAAAAACTCAATTGAAAGGCCATTTGGACTTGTTGTTTTTCCCATACTCATTCCAAATATTAATTTATTCAATTCCTCTCTATCAATAGGTTTAATTAGGGCTTGATTTTCTTCTATAGAGATAATAGAGGGTATGACAACAAGAACTTCTTTTTGAGCCTCTTTGTATTACACCATACTTCTCTTAATAATTTAGCAAAATAATCCATTGAATTAAAATGCATACCTGGTATTGTATCAAAGGAGTGCCCATTATCATCCTAAAGAGCTTTAGTCTTATTTATCTATCTCTTGGCACAAGCAACCCGATGGAAAAATTTGGTGTTTCTATCACCTCCCAATAACAAAGTGGTTTTTGCTCTATGTTTCCTGTAGATCTCTTCTTTTTTGTAATGGTACTCAATCATTTTACACAATACAACATCCTTTTATTTGAGCTACTTTGTTAATGTTCCTTCTCTAAAGTGTTTTTGTACCTCATCCCATCTGGCTACCAATGGAGCTCTTTAGACTTGGAAGTCCATATTGTTAGCTCACCTTCATTGTTTGATTTGATCCTTGACATAATGAAGCTATTTGTGGAACATAAATATTATTGTCCCATATGTTGAGCATCCCTCTTCCCACCACTATGTATTGTTTTCGAATTTCTTCCTTTTGTAATCAAAATTTTTTAAATCTAAATGGTTTGCGATGCTGCCCTATCTTGATCCCACCTTCCAACATAATGGGGAAGTGATCTGAAACTAGATCCTCAAAAATCTAAAATTTAGATTCCATTTCACAAATACCTCCTCTAAAATAAAAAATGGTCTAGCTTCACCTTCCTTCTATGTGGCTCCATCCTCTTATTAGTCAAAATATAGTTGGTTCTAGGACATTTAATATCCACCAAGTGTAATGCATGTGGGAAATAATAAATTGATCTCTTGGATCCAATATTGGGGTTCCACCTTCATGATCTCTAGATGATAATTTAGCATTAAAATCCCCAACAAAAATATAGTCTAACTTATCCCTTGAGAATCTCATATTATGTAGTGCTTTCCATTGACAAATCTGACCATCTAGGTTTTGAGCCCCATAAAAAATTATGATTATAACCTTCTCAGATATCACATTAGTCCTAAAATATGATGTGAGGACACTCCTCCAATCTATATGTTCTATTTTTGTCCATTCAAGAGAGTTTCACAAGGTAAATATACCCCTTGAGGCCCCTTTGGCAACCACTTCCATATGACTAGCACCCCTACAAAGTCTATTTAGTATTTTACACATAATATCCAATAATATTTTTGTCTCTTGGATAAGCAAAAATTCATTTTACTTTTTTCTAAGAGTCTTATAACAATATATAGATGGGTTCTACTATTTAAACCCCTAATATTCCATAATTGTATAATCATTGGTTACCTTAATACTAGTAAAAGTCTATTGGTCTCACTAGTCCCCTGGCGATCATTTTGTCTTCTTAAACTATATCAATTTCTTATTTGATTTTGTACCCACTCCTTATGAACTAATATTTTAATCTCTTCTCCACTTGGCTTATCCCTAGAGTTGGATTTTCTCTATTCTTTTCTGCCATAACCATGATGAAATCTTTTATTATTAGCTACTCTTGGTTATGCACTATCAATACCCTTGTAATATCTGATTGTGGTAACTCACTGCACTCTATTACTTGCTCTAATATAGAAGGAGATGAAAGAGGGGATTGAAAATGGCTATTATTATTTTTATTATTTACATACACTCCTTCCTTCTTATTATTCTTAGTCCTCTATTGTCTTGAAGATCTCATACCTATTTGAAGGCTTGAGTTGGGTTTGCTCTTTGCTATCTTTTTTCTTTTGCCTTCTCCTTCTTTTGGGTTGATCAAAATCATATCCATGTGCTTATCCACCTTGAGAAATTTTTTCTATTACTTTATTGACTATTTAATTACCCTCCTTAGGAGTATTTGACATTCCTAGAGTCTCAATTTTTGTGTTCATATTTTTTGAGAAATATTGGGTCAAATGTCCATATTTGTGGTAAACTCTACACCTAAAGGGCAATACTTCATAATCTAGTTGTTGAATCAAAGCTAGTCCTACAAGTTTGAGTTCCACATTTTTTTATAAAGGTTATATGAGATCCATTTCCATGCATAATATAGCATAAACGGTACTTTTTACTTCCATTGTGTCTCTAGAAACACCTAAATATCTTCCAAGGGAATTAACAATGATTTCTAATACTTGATCAATCTAGAACTCTATTGGAAGTACATACAAATAGATCCAAATCAAGATAACAATGGGTTCATTTCGATGATCAAATCCCACTCTCCAAGGCTGAACAAATAATATTGTTGTACCATGATTCTATTTTCCAATTTGAAAGTCCTATTTTTGTTGGCAAGTGAGGAAAAACTTTTTAGTTTTTGAAGCTATAAACTTAAAGGAAATGCAACCACAAGTAGTAAAATAAGCATGTAATTTTATATCTATGATAATGACAATATAATAAACAAGTAAATAACATGAGAAAATTTTGAAATAACTCATGAAATAGCCATTAATGAAAGCTCATGAAAAATTTGAACTTGTTATAATATGTGGAGATCTCAATGCTCCATGCTTCATATAAGTTCTATATTGTATCTAATATTCCTCTATCTCTCAATCTATTCTACTTGCTCTCCTCTCTAAACTCACTACCAAAGGCCTACATATAATAAGACATGACTCTTGGCCTTCCTCCTTCCTATGACACTTCATATTATTATTATACGGACCCATGTACATATGGACACCATGCACATTTACATCATTGAACATTTTAACAATACTTGTGCATTTAATATATTACATAAAGTAAATACTCAAGCCTTAATATAAGACACTCTTCTAATCTAATAATGTACCCAAGATGGTACATTGGCATATATCAAATAATGTAATATATCCCAACAAAACTAACAATAAAATATCCATTACTAATAAACCACAAAGAATACTCTCTGAGAGGCTCCCATATTTGCCAAACATATGAATGCAAAAAAATTAGGGTAGGGAGAGAACCCATGAATTTGCAAATTAGATCATGATTGGCTCTATATAAGACCGTTTCTTATATCATCCTTTACTCAATGACAATATTTGGCCTTGATTTTGATTGTGGAAAACATCCATTGACTCTTTTAGATGTTGATATGTTTCCAATAGTCGTAAAGAGCATATTTAATGCAGTTTTTGGTGCTTCTTCAATCTCTATTGGAGGTTTTTCCTTCAAAAATTCTACAAAAGAACTTTTTCTATATAGATGAGGATCTAGAGGTGTCCCCATTGTGTCATATTGGGGAAGCAATCCTTTATTAAATTCCATAGCAACCATAAACTATTTTATCTACCCACCTAATGCCTTACCTTTATTTTTTGTTGAAGATAAAGGTAAAGTAGTTTTTAGCACCTACGAGGCCATATACTATCGACTTGTGATGATGTTAAAGTCTACTTTTTTGATACCATTTAATGTTGTCATACCCTGATGTTCCATCTTGATGTTTTGAGATAAAATCAATTTAAACCAATGAAACTTGACCTGACCATGGGTCACACTAGTGATTTGAGAAAGAATTGAGGATGAAAAAATGGTTAGGATAGGTTGAGGGTAAAATGGTTAGGGATAAAAACCAAATAATTTGTGCCATAAAGAAGAGGAAAAAGGATATCTTGTTTATTGCTATGATATCTATGGCACATCATGTGTGACCATCGCATTAAGAAAAATAGGTGAGACCATCCATGGCTATAAGGTACCAGATGTCAAGGTACAAATATGAAAACTAGCTCAAAAATATAAAATTTGCCTTAAAAAGCATGCTTTTAAAAAAAAGCAATACTTCTACACACTAGCATTGCTTTTGCACCAATGCTTGTTTATGTTGGTGGTGTTTTTGCACTTTGATGATACTTTTGTTATGCAATAGCGTTTTTTCCAGCTAGGTCACACTTTCATGTCCTGGTGGTGCTTTCACCACCCAATGATACTTTTTTCAATGGGTGACACTTGTACTTGCTATTAATTATGCTTTATTTTTAGTTGATTATGCAAGCTTCACAACTAATAGATTGACTAGTTTGACTTGGTTGCATGAGATGTTATAAGCTTTGGATTATTGAGAGAGGTGATCTCATGAACTAAAGGCTATAGGGGTTGTTGGGTTTTTCAACCATGCATTGTTAACAGTAGTAGGGATGTATCGTATGACCCTAATGACAATGTTTGAGTTTGAGTAAGCTCTAGTGATGTCCTTGGTGGAGAGATGGTATTAAAAATGAATATCTTCTAGTTACCATTTAGGGCACCATCATACTAGAGGACATGTGGCAGATACTATAGCCAAGAAAAAAATATATCTTGAGACTTTTTTATTGTTATGATATCTGTAGACACCAAAATCCAGCCACTTGCAAGTCATCTATACCTTCCTGTCAGCCACGTGTCGGTCACCCACCTTTCCGCCATTATTTGGCCCAAATCCACACTTTCCCGCCATTATTTGGCCCAATTTCACCTTTCCCACCATTTTTCATCCCCAAATTTATTTAAATTAATATTTATATATATATATATATATTTTAATATTTTAATATATATATTTAAATAATAGTTTAAGTGATTTAATCTGAGCCGTCCGTCCTTCATTTAATCTCATCCGTCCATCCATCTTAATCCATTTCACAACCAAGATTTATTCTCTACCCTTGGATCCACTTTAATCTTAGCCACACGTTCAAAGTGTCGTTAAAACCCTAAAGTGTGCCCTAAGAGTAGATTATAAATTGAGTCACTTTGATGGCTCAAACCCTATCTTCTTCGCCTATGTCTTTTGCTACTTCTATCTCTGATTCTAATTCTTCTACGGTTATCTCCTCTCTTTCGCTACCCTTTCGTCGCATCCATCGCCGCTTCCGTCGTCGCTTTCGCCGCCATTCCTTCGCAGCATTCTGTAGAATCTCCCATTCCTGTCGCAAGTGCCCGCGGGCGTTTACCCCTTCACCAAGTGCCCACGGGCGTTTACCAAGTGCCCACGAGCGTTTAACAAGTGCCCGCGGGTGTTTACCTACAGCCACAGACTCAGACCGACGTCTGTAATCCAGATCCAGAAGCACGCGGGCGTTCGGCAAGTGCACCAGGGCACCTTTCGCAGCCTATTCTGACAACAACATTACTTCCAGGTGTCGCCTGGTCTAGCTGCGTTAACAGAGAACAGGTATAAATTAGTTTAAAGCAAGTAGTCGTATTTTATGTATTAATCTGTTATTGATTTCCTGCATTCCATTTTTATAGGGTTTTAGATTGTTTCTGAGGGCTCACATAGTGGAGCCCTCTCATTAATTTCTAACTCCTTGATAGTGTTAATGTGTGCAGGTTTTTGATAACAGATCCAGTTTATTGATGGCAGCTGATTAAGCTGGAGTGGTCCAAGCAAGGGATACGACAAAGCCCACTCACTCTGTTGGGATTGAAGATACATTCTTCGGAAGCGCCACCATTTGTGCCGACTAGGGTTTCGGAGAACCCTAGCAAAAATTGTAACTGTGTATCACAAATAAAGGGTTACAGGCCCAGTTGTATTCAAAAAGGAGTTTTTAAACTCCATCGATTAATAGAAATCGTTTATTTTTGTGCAACTATTCTGTACTCTGTCATTGTGATTTTATTTATTTTTGTTTGGCGTGTATTTTCAATCTACAAATGGTGATCACGGTGGGACCCCCTAGGGTTTCATATTTTTAATACTTGCTTTACTAATTTGTTCCTATTTTCTGTTTTATTTTGCAGGTTCCAAAAATCGCGAAATTCGCTGTTCCAGCGAACTAGGGTTTCTGAGTTTGCAAAAAATGCAGCAGACGCAGAGGGGCGTCTGGAAGTCCAATACGAAACGCAGAGGTGCGTTTCAGCCTGTGCAGACTCCCGTGGGCGTTTGAAGTCAGTTTACGTAAAAGCGTAGGCTTCCAAGTAAGTGTCTGTACTTTTTATGTTTTTGGTTTTTCTCGCCATATTTTGTTTCTTTTTCAGATCATTACTTTAAAATGAACAAAAAATAAGTAATCCGAAAAGAACAGTTATTTTTAATTACATTTTTCTTTGCATTGCATTATTGATTGTTGCTTGCATTAAAAAAAAAAAAAAAAAATTTGCATACCTAGCTGCATATTAGAATAGCTATGAATTATTTGTTTTAATTATCTAAGTAGGACTATTGATTGGATGTCAATAGTACTCCTGCCATTGGGTGATTCCGAGCGAGAGAAGTGGACGAACCTTCCGGTTGCTCCTTTGATATCCGATATCATTGGTAGGCAGGGGGTTTTAAACGGTGTACTCCACTTCTTCAGAGGAAATGACATGTTTTCAGTAGCCTCTTGCTTAGATCATTAGAACGTTTGATTTATAGCCTTGTATGTACATATTAGATAACTAAAACATTTAAAAAAAAAAAAATTCATTGCATTTTCATATTGCATTTAAAACAATGATATCTGGATTTCATCACCAGGTATTGCTTGGAGTTTAGTGACGATGGAATTCATCTCCATCCATTAAACTTCTGCCTTAGACACCATAGGTCACCCCCGAGCAAACTTGCTGGGATTTCATCACCAAGTAAGAATCTCGTTGTCCTTTCCTAGCCATAGTTTTTACCTTTTTTATGAATAATTCAAGATTAGATCACATGCAAAAATCATAAACCGGACACTTAAAATTTACTACAGATTAAGATCAAAAAATAATTAATTAACCGCAAGGTAAGACACATTGGTGGAAACCTAGGTTGTGACTATTTTTTGATAATTTTTGTAGTGTAAATTTATCATTCTAGTTTTGCATTCTTCTTTTCTAAATTTGTTTAGATTTATTGCTCTATGGTCTTAACAAGGAATCAATCTAAAATGTTAAATCTAAATAATCAAATGGGTAATTCACAGAATATCCCCATCACCAACATGGCCACTTATCCTAGTGAATTTCAGGCAGGTTCGCCTGCAGGACTTTCACGTCCTTCTACCATCTACCACATGGCCATGCCCATGGAGGAAGACAATTCCTCTCATATTGTCCACATTGATATGGCCCAAGTGCAAACTCACTTAAGAGATGGCACTGGCTATATCTTTGAGCCAATCCAAGATTCCCCTATGCAAGATTATGTTTTTCAGCAGGATATTGCATCAACCATACCCGCTGGTTTCACTCAGGTCTACACTAACTATTTTTTTGAGGCTAATGTGGTATCTGTTCAGCCGGCTTCATCTCCAACATCTTCCCAGATGCTCAATTTTTCTCCTTTGGAGACAAATATAGTGTCTTCCCGACCACCTTCTCCTCCATGTACCCGGGTGTACACCAATTCTCTTTATGAAGTTGGTGGAAACTCTTCTAGCCATAACCAATTTCAACCCTCTTCTTCCCAAACCATTTATGGTTTCACCCTACCTGGGACACGGTCTACTGTTCCTTCCCAGGTATCGCCTATTTCAGCCACCTTCATTGCTCCTGCTATGCAGTCTTCTGTGACTACCATGGCAGCCTGCCCTCCCACATTCATTGCCCCTACTATGCAGTCTTCTGTGACTACCATGGCAGCCTGCCCTCCACCTTCATCCAATCATACCACCTCCCTTCTACCCAGCCAGCTTTTATTAGCTCAGGCCCCACCTGGGTACCCCAATCTTCGGTGGTGTCCATTCCTACCCCACCTTTCTCCCAACCTAGTCCAGTTCATCATCTACCCCAATCACCTTCTTTTCGGTATCATCCATACCAACAACCTGTCCATTCCACACCACCTAATTTAGGCAATTTCATCCCATCTCATCAATTTTCCACTCTTCCATTACATCATCATAATCATTAAACGAGTCAGAATTTTCATGAATATTCTCGACTCCATGCTATACAACAACAGATTGACAACCTTATGCTCAACATGCCTAGCTCATCTAGTCAGAAACCTACGCTAAGGTCATTGATCAATCAACCAATTCATCCTTCGGTACCTTCACCACCATATCCGACTGATTTCACATTACCGAAGTTTGAAAAATTTTGAGGAACTGAGGATCCTCATGAACATGTGAGCTCATTCATGCATGCTTGCTTTAGAATCCAAAATAATGATGCTCTTATGCTCAGAACTTTTCCTCAGACATTAGGAGGAGATGTTGTACAGTGGTACAATCATTTAGCTCACCATAGCATTTATGCTTACGAGCAATTGATTAATCTATTTTTAGAACGATTCTCCCTAAATGTTCAAAAGAGAGTTTCATTGTCCGACTTATACAAGCTCAAGAAACATGACGATTAGACTGTTTATGACTTTGGAAACCGTTGGAGGGCTATCATTAATAAACTGCCATTCTCCCTACCAATGGAGGAGTTAACCAAAATGTTTACCCAGAGTTGTTTAAAACCTATCTCTTGGTTACTCCAATTACAACAATACAGGACTTTTGAAGAGGCTTTGGCCCAAGCAAGTATCATAGAAGACATTAAAGTCCAAGAGGGTGTTTTAAAACCCCGTAGAAAAGAATGGCAACAAAAGGGCCAACAACGAAATAATAATTATGGCCAAAAACAAACAAACACAGGCTAGTACAGCCTCAAATGTTAACCAAGTTAATCAAGTGGTGGCAATCCAACCCGTAATGGCTCAACAACAACAAGTAATTCAAAGTCAACTGCAACCAATTGCTTATCATGCGGTACCCGCCCCTCCTCAACCAGCTCACAATACTGAGCCAACCATGGAAACTCGACCTTGGCAAAACAATCGTCCCAAGCGACAATTCACACCTTTAGATGAACCATATGCGGTCATATTCAACAAGTTATATAGCACAAATCAGTTAACTTTACCTGAGTTTAAACCTTTAGACCCATCTAGAAGGGGGAAGTATTACAAGGAGTACCTATTTTGTCCTTATCATAGGCAAAATGGGCATGATATCAATAATTGTACAACTTTCAAACATGTGATCCAAGATCTTATTGAGATTGGAGCCATTAAATTGGATAGTCCCTTAGCCCAACAAAATAAAAATCTTGGTATATTTCAAACACCCCTTCCACATCGGGAAGAAGCTCCAACAACTTCAGGGGGAGTAACTCAGGTAACTCCTCCTAATCAAGTCAACCATGTACAACAATACCAAGGTTTTGTGGGTACTATTAACGTAGTAACCCGGGGTCAAAGGGCGAACCAACCAAATCAGGTCGAACCACGACCACCTATACAAACCCCCATCCACCTCGAGTAACAGTGACCCAACGACGTGCTAGTACTTCTCAACAACCGCTAAATCATTCTACTCAATGCCAACGACCCATCATGGCATTAATGGAAATCTTAAAATCAATCGAGCTTCAAACTCAAGATACTAATGCCTTCAACAACTTTGTGGGAAGTATTCAAACATGCATGGATCCCTCCATCACTTTCTATGATTTTGAAATCAAACCTATGTCAACAGAAAGTATAGATCCTCCACTACATATCATGGCCAAGATCGATAACAAGCCATTCAAGAGAGTCTTAATTGACATCGGTTCCTCAATCAATATCATTACAACATCGGCGTTGAGTCATCTAAAGTTGTCGCCATCCCTTATCACAAAGTTGAATTTTACTCTTAAAGCATTCAATGATGCTTTATCTTCCACGGTTGGCACGGTTATCTTGCCCATTGAGGTAGGGGCCTAAACTTTGCATACCTTGTTTCACATCTTGGAAGGGTCCATGGCATACAATGTATTGCTTGGATGGCCTTGGCTTAGGGAGATGAGATGTGTCCCTTCTATACTGCATCAATGTCTGAAGTATGTATATGAGGGACAGAGTTCATTGTGTACCTGCTGACACGGAACCCTTCAAACATTGCAACTATGTCTCAAATCCTTATGAGATTGTGTTGCCATCCACTCATCTTTTCTTGACCCCATCTATTTCTTCTATACCATCTTCTTCTAAAGCTCCCATTCCTAAAGAGCTACCCATCATATCGCAACCATCTTCATCTTTCGCTATTCCATCTCATTCACCACTTTCTTCATCAACTAATTTTCCTTCTTCTTCATCAGTGACCACATGCACATGTGGCCATGACCAATCATCTCTTTCCACGTCATTACGCCCTTCTTCTACACCTTCTTCAACATCACCTATTATTCCTCCATCTTCCCAACCATCACCAGCTGATGTTTCACAAGTTAGTGAAGCATCAACCCAACCAAATCCTTCCAATTCTTCTATCCCACATTCTTCTATTCCATCATCAAGTCCATCTCCCTCCCAAGTCAAGGTCCATCTCACTGATGCAGGTATTGGTGAGTATGCCATTCAAGATGTCCACATCACACCATTCAATGTGCAAACAGTTAAAGATTTTAGTCGTCCACATGACCAACATTTATCCATTGGATCGGTTTATAACATGGGTTCTATGCCAAATTCCATTAATTTTGTATATGGGGGAATAGAGTCATCTTCTAGTCCTACCACCATACTAGAACCTAAGCATCCAGTCCCTGCCAATATCGAAAGGATGGAGGGTTTTCCCTCTCGCTATTTCCACAGACATAATTGGCAGCAATTTGGCCTAGGTCGATACGAGCAAGGGGTAACTGAACGCATCGATATGCCATATCAGAGACCTGTTGGTCCGGCTTTCATACGCACCCCCGCGAAAGGATGGGCAGGAAGCCACCGGAGACACCCACGGGACGGATCCCACTCACTTTAGGATCTAGCTGGTTATCCAAGGTGCGAGTTACAGAGTTGGGTCGAATGGCTATTCACTCTTTTCCACTTCTGGAATAGATTTCAATATGGACTGCTCTGTTACCTTACAGGGGGTTCTTGAACTTGTTCAGTAGTTGCAAAAGTTGTTTATCAGATTTAACTTGAATCCTTGATCTAGCTCTCATGGGTCAGCAGATTTAAATAAAAGACAAACAAAGAAAATAAAAATGGATCATTCATGGTAAGCAAAGAGAGGGTAGGGTAGGGCAAAAAAGAGAAGTTTATCAAACATCAACTGTAAAACCCAAACTGTCAATTTTATCTATGCTACTAGCTTCACAACGGAACAAATCAAAGAAGAAAGTGTCCAGTCAGTCTAAGATCACTTTCAACTAAGAGCACAAGGCAGAGTGAAACAGATCTAGCAGAAAATTATAAATCCAAGGGCAGCTGGTTAAAACTGGTATCTTTCACCGACAGCCTAGCTCACACAGTGAAGACAGAGCAATTAGAACAAACTTACACCTAAAATCTGTAATTTCCCCTAGCAGACAAGAGAACAACTGAAGCCTAACAGCATATTTAAACTTGATAATGTCAGATTTATAGCATATATCTAACAAACTTTAAATGGAACGGATAACAAAAGAAGATACACTTATCACACTCTGCAAAAGATTAGGCTCCTGGACATGCTATCACAGAAAAGCTAAAGCACATCAGCTCCAAGTCCGGAAACAAAAGATTTCACAAGATTTGCAAGAAATTGCTTATAAGCCTTTTATTTCTAAGTCTCCGCCTCCCGCAATTACATTGAGAAGAAGTATTTATAGACTCAGGACAGACCCTGATCTTTTCAGAAATATCTTCTTCTCATAACTGCAAATATTATCACATCTAAACCCTAGGACCCGGGTTTTACAATAAAAGCTCCTTTTAAAACAAAGCTTGGATAGAACTTAACCACTCTGCAAATCTGTGCAGTCAACTGCCATAAATGGAGAAGATAAAATCTAAAGCCACTTGCATTCATCCGCAGCTGCAAATAAATGCCTCCATTAATTTTTGCTGGTGAGCCGGATGAGTCACCACTTCTCCATCAATTTGATCTCCGCAAAGCCATCCCGAGTTGAAATGGTCTTCATGCTATCAATTCTGTCATAAATTTGCTATTGAATGCTTTCACCGGCTTCTTCTCCTCTAGCATGGCGGTCCTTGATCAAATCTGCACTTTAACTTTGACTTTATGGCCTTTCCCGGTTGTCCCGCAAGTGCCAGATGGAATCCTGCATGAAAGACAAAAAGATGCATTAGCACTTTAATAAAATTATCAAATTAAAGCATTTAAACATTAAAAACAGATTAAAATCAGCAAAATAAGCTTGCATGTCGGCCTCTGTTTGTCTGCCTCACGCTTTGACACGTGTCGCTACCCCAGGATGCCTTCTGTTTCCCATTGGAATGCACTTCTGGTCAACCTTGAGGACTTTCTCTCTCCTATCGTGATTCTGCGACATGTCGCGATTTCGCGACATGTCGCGAAATCGTGACGTCTCCTGGTGACCGCGCTGCTTCTTCCCTGTCGATCACGAAAACACGACATGTCACGAAATCGCGCCTCCTGCTGGCTGCCGTACAACTTTGCTCCAGCATGTCGCGATTTCGCGACATGCTTGTCTTGCAAGACTTCCTCAAAACGTGCAGCGCGTCGCTACCATTTTCACCCTTGATCTTCGAAACATGCAGCGCATCGCTACCATTCTCACCCTTGACTTCGAAACATGCAGCGCATCGCTGCAAGCTCCAGCCCACGATTTTGAGACGTCAGCGAATCGCTGCAACTTTTGGACTTAGCCACTTTTTCTCCTTTCCTCGAAAATGCGACATGTCAATATTTCGCGACATGTCGCAAAATCGCGCCCTTCCACACAACTTTCTTCTCTCTCCTCTGGCCGGTAGCGATTTTGCGACACTTTCCAAAAATGGAAATGTCGCGATATCGCGACACTTTCAAAAATGGAAAGTGTCGCGATTTCGCTACACAAAAATGACTTGGTCGATTTTTCATTCTTCAGCCCACTTTCTCTCTCCTATCGCGAAAATGCGACATGTCACGATTTCGCGACATTTTTCTCCCGGCTTTCTCTCTCCTCATCTTGCAGCGATTTTGCGACACTTTCCAAAAATGGAAATGTCGCGATATCGCGACACTTCCAAAAATGGAAAGTGTCGCGATTTCGCTACACTTTTGCGACTTAGTCGCTTTTTGATTTACCTGTCGCGATTTCGCGACATTTTCGAAAATGGAAGTGTCGCGATATCGCGACACTACCAAAAATGGAAAGTTTGATTTTTCATGAATTTATGCAACTGTTTTCTGGATTTTTCTTGGTACCGGTGCAAGATTTTGCTTGTGCATGAATGATTCTAGCATGTAAAAAGTGAATTCTTGGATAACACAGCTAGAATGCAAGAAAAAGCACAACTTTAAAAAGGAGGCAAGCAAATTTGGATTTAAAACCTGAAAATGATCAAGAGGGTCCCTGCTGCAAAAATGGAAGTTCAAGGCTTTCTAAGGATGGAATCTCATTTTTCAGTGGGGGTGTGTTGCTTCTCAACAAATGGCGATATCTCGTGGGTAAAATAGTAGCACTATTTTAGAACCCAAGACTCGGGTTTCAAAACAAAAAGACCATGCATCATGCCTTGCCACGGACATTCTTCACAATAAATTGACTACTAACCGCAAGTCGTTAAAATTTCCCAAGGACATACTAGGCTGAAATACTTCAAGGAAGATTTCTGATGTGCAATTTCAAAGGGTATAGAACTTTCTTCAAGGATGACTGGATTGAATGATAAACTTTGGATTGATCAACTTTTCTAGATTGTAAAAGGGGAAACCGAGTAGAGCTCTGTTTACTAGTTTAGCCTTTTACAGCCTAGACAGAGTTACCCTTTAGATTTACACGACCCAAATTTACAACTGTAGGGCAGAATCTAATATTGGCTGCCTCTTCATTATGTAATTCTTTTCTTTTTTCTTTTCATCTCTTTTTTTTTTTGAAATATATCAATATCTGAAAGGCCTTAGAGAAATTACAATTTTCTTTTATCATTTGATCAATCTGGAACTGTTTCAGTCTAGGCACTGATAGCCTCTGGTGACACCCAAATAATTGCATGAACCATAGTCCCCTCTTATAACCAACTTTTCTTGGATTCCCCGGGAGTTCCTCCAACTAAACAAAGATAGCAGTTTTTCTATCATTAAAACAACTGTGGCAAGTAAGACACAAGATCCAATCATCTCTCTACCTTTGTCCTGAATAACAAAATAGTTCTACTGTTCAGTGCAAGCAGACTATCTCTATTAGAATGGTGAACAACATGGGCATTGGATTGTGGATTTATCAGCTCAGAATAAAACAATTTTGAAGGCTGACTTTTCATTGATTGCTCAGGCAAAGGTTAAAGGACAGAATTTTAAGAGCTGAAGGACTTTGCACAGACTTTCAAGGACAGACAGGCCTTAAAGCAAAACAAAATCAAAACTACGTACAGGCAGCAAAGAAAAATAACTGTAATAAAGAACTAAAGCAAATAAAACTGAAACAAAAGACTGTACAGACTTAAAAGAAAGCAAGCTGACATAAAAAGACAAAGAAAGGAAATAAAAAGCACTGACAAAAGAAATAAACTGCACAAGCTAAAACTGTACAGACAATTAAAGATTAAAAAAAATTAAGATGAAGCAACTAAAAGAACTGCAGAGCATTAAAATTAAACTGAAACAGATTAAAACTGTACAGACATTTAAAAATAAAACTGCACTGACAAAGAAATAAAACTGAAAAACATCAAAGCTTATTTACAATGTATACATATGTTACAACTTCCCTTCATACTCAAAAAATGCAGCAGTTGGGAAAGCAGAGAAATGGTGCCTTAAAATTTTTTTGACCATGTGCAAGTAATTTAGAAAAATTACCTTTCAGGTCCTGTTGACGAAATGCACTCCAGAATCGTGCTTCAAAAATTTGCTATCTCGGAAAGACTTGTGTTTACTGTCTTCCCTGTCCCATTTGAAAAAAACAAATCTGCAACTCCTTCAAATTAAACAAATCATATAATAACAAATCATATGATAACATGTTTATGCTTCTACTTGAAGGGTTTGCAGAATTCTTTCAAAAGGACTGAATGTAAAAAACCCCCAGGATCAAATACCTTAAAATCTTGACAGACCCAGACCACCACATCTTCAAAATTATGTGACAACCGAAAGAAATCATGTTTTATCTCGTATGCCCTGGTTCTTAACAACTTGAACATTTTGTGGTTGTCGTACTGCTTCAATATCCAGGACTTCAATTTTTATCCCTCTAGCAGAGTGTTTACAATTTTCCTTTTCACCTGAGCCTTGCTTAGATTTAACCTCATCAATGTGCAATGTCCAAACATCATTGTTGTGATTGATTAGAGCTATGAATCGTTCCCACCTTCTCAGTTGCCAAATTATAAACTCCAATATCTGCATCAACACAGTTTATAGCCTTTTTTTTGACATTATGTTCAGAAGTTGCAGGCTTATGTTGAGACAGTTCATCAATTCCAAGTTGGATGACCACATTCATATTTACTATCTTTTCCTCCTTTTCTTGAAATTCAACAGGTGGTCCAGAGTAAGCCTCAATCAAGTTAACCTTTTGTTCAACAATCTGAGGCAGTTCATAGAGGGTGATGTCGACTTTAAGTTCCCTCATATCCTCAATGATGTTATCCTCCTCAGTTACTTCTGCATAGTGATATTGAATCTCACTTTCATCATCCTCTGATGAGGAAGGATCATTATTAAGTTCTGGACTCTCACATCTCAAGTCATAACTGTCTCTTTTTAACTGTTGAAAATCTTGCATTTCATCCACAGGAGTCTGTACAAGACTTTCTGTCTCCTCAGGAAAAGTGAAAGAATCTGAAACCCTGGTTGTACTATTTTTGGGTGAACTAGAAATATCAATATTTCTTTGATCTCTAGGAAAATTTAACTCACCAGGAAAAACTTCAGATTTGGGTGGTGCCAGATCACAACTCGTTCGGTTCAAGCACTTCCACTTTGAACTTGTCAGAACCTTTCTCTGTATTTTGCACATGTTGAGTGGATGTCACAGTTAACGGAGTCTCCTTGGGTAGAGCATGACATGTTGGCACTAACTCATGATGTGGAATGGGGTTCAAAATAGGCATGTTCTGTGTAACATAGGATATCAAAAGATTGCTCATAATTTGAGGCCCTAACTGTCTCTCAAGAATTAAGGCTTCTTTATAAGCCCCTGCCAGGGTTGTGATATTGATGTCTCTCTTGAGGAAAATAGAGGTCACCGAATCCAATGCATTCTTGTAGATTTCTAAGGCCAGATTTGCATTTGGGATGTAATGGCCAGTCATTCTACCGTAAGCTCTTTGGAACCTCATATTGAAAGACCTGACAGCTTTCTCCCGACTCTCTCTTGATGCTGGAAAATTGTTGGTATAACACACTCGGGTCTATCACTTCCCCAAATTGTGATATAAAAGCTTTCTCTAGGTCATCCCACCTAGTAATGGAATTGCTCGGTGAGGTTTAAAAACCAGTCATAAGCTCCCTCCCAGAGAGTGAACGGGAACAATCTGCGAGGCAACATCTTCATGTCGTATATTTAACAATTTTAAAGCATTTTTGAAAGCTAGCAGGTGTTCTTCTGTAGTTCTTGTCCCATCATGTTTATATCTGGGGAGATACCTTTCCGGGCTTCTGGGCAGGTCATGGGCTATACCCGGGATATTCAAAGCAGTGGGGCCCAACCAATTTGCCATTATTACTTGGCTGACAGTGATATTCTGAGTTGTAATTGGATAACTGCCAGTGGAGATAAAACTGTTCTTAACTTGAGGTCTTCTCTGGCAATTTTAAAAACTGTACTGACAACTTACAATACTGCCCGGATTTCACTGGGCCAGTTTTAAAATGTTGGTGTTAAGTCCCGCTGTTCAGGCAAAAACTCTAACCACAGAATTTTAAATCAGCACTCACAAACTTACAATACTTGAACTGAGTTCAACAGCCCTCCTTCTAGCGCCAATTAGGTGTTGGTCCGGCTTTCATACGCACCCCCGCGAAAGGATGGGCAGGAAGCCGCCGGAGACACCCACGGGATGGATCCCACTCACTTTAGGATCTAGCTGGTTATCCAAGGTGCGAGTTACAGAGTTGGGTCGAATGGCTATTCACTCTTTTCCACTTCTGGAATAGATTTCAATATGGACTACTTTGTTACCTTACAGGGGGTTCTTGAACTTGTTCAGTAGTTGCAAAAGTTGTTGACAATCAGATTTAACTTGAATCCTTGATCTAGCTCTCATGGGTCAACAGATTTAAATAAAAGACAAACAAAGAAAATAAAAATGGATCATTCACGGTAAGCAAAGAGAGGGTAGGGTAGGGCAGAAAAGAGAAGTTTATCAAACATCAACTGTAAAACCCAAACTGTCAATTTTATCTATGCTACTAGCTTCACAACAGAACAAATCAAAGAAGAAAGTGTCCAGTCAGTCTAAGATCACTTTCAACTAAGAGCACAAGGCAGAGTGAAACAGATCTAGCAGAAAATTATAAATCCAAGGGCAGCTGGTTAAAACCGGTATCTTTCACCGGCAACTCTAGCTCACACAGATGAAGACAGAGCAATTAGAACAAACTTACACCCGAAATCAGTAATTTCCCCTAGCGGACAATAGAACAACTCGAAGCCTAACAACATATTTAAACTTGATAATGTCAGATCTACAACATATATCTAACAAACTTTAAATGGAACGGATAACAAAAGAAGATACACTTATCACACTCGCAAAAGATTAGGCTCCCCGGCCATGCTATCACGTAAAAGCTAAAGCACATCAACTCCAAGTCCGTAAACAAAGAATTTCACAAGATTTGCAAGAAATTGCTTATAAGCCTTTTATTTCTAAGTCTCCGCCTCCCGCAATTACATTGAGAAGAAGTATTTATAGACTCAGGACATACCCTGATCTTTTCAAAAATATCTTCTTCTCATAACTGCAAATATTATCACATCTAAACCCTAGGACCCGGGTTTTACAATAAAAATCCTTTTAAAACAAAGCTTGGATAGAACTTAACCACTCTGCAAATCTGTGTAGTCAGCTGCCATAAATGGAGAAGATAAAATCTAAAGCCACTTGCATTCATCCGCAGCTGCAAATAAATGCCTCCATTAATTTCTCGCTGGTGAGCCGGATGAGTCACCACTTCTCCATCAATTTGATCTCCGCAAAGCCATCCCGAGTTGAAATGGTCTTCATGCTATCAATTCTGTCATAAATTTGCCATTGAATGCTTTTACCGGCTTCTTCTCCTCTAGCATGGCGGTCCTTGATCAAATCTGCACTTTAACTTTGACTTTATGGCCTTTCTCTCGTTGTCCCGCAAGTGCCAGATGGAATCCTGCATGAAAGACAAAAGATGCATTAGCACTTTAATAAAATTATCAAATTAAAATATTTAAACATTAAAAACAGATTAAAATCAGCTAAAAAGCTTGCATGTCGGCTTCTGTTTGTCTGCCTCACGCTTTGACACGTGTCGCTACCCCAGGATGCCTTCTGTTTCCCGCTGGAATGCACTTCTGGTCAACCTTGAGGACTTTCTCTCTCCTATCGCGATTCTGCGACATGTCGCGATTTCGCGACATGTCGCGAAATCGCGACGTCTCTTGGCGACCGCGCTGCTTCTTCCCTGTCGACCGCAAAAATGTGACATGTCGCGAAATCACGCCTCCTGCTGGCTGCCGTACAACTTTGCTCCAGCATGTCACGATTTCACGACATGCTTGTCTTGCAAGACTTCCTCAAAACGTGCAGCGCGTCGCTACCATTTTCACCCTTGATCTTCGAAACATGCAGCGCATCGCTACCATTCTCACCCTTGATCTTCGAAACATGCAGCGCATCGCTGCAAGCTCCAGCCCGCGATTTTGAGACGTCAGCGAATCGCTGCAGCTTTTGGACTTAGCCACTTTTTCTCCTTTCCAGTCGCGAAAATGCGACATGTCACGATTTCGCGACATGTCGCAAAATCGCGCCCATCCGCACAACTTTCTTCTCTCTCCTCCAGCCGGTAGCGATTTTGCGACACTTTCCAAAAATGGAAAGTGTCGCGATTTCGCTACACAAAAATGACTTGGCGGATTTTTGATTCTTCAGCCCACTTTCTCTCTCCTATCGCGAAAATGCGACATGTCACGATTTCGTGACATTTTTCTCCCCGACTTTCTCTCTCCTCATCCTGCAGCGATTTTGCGACACTTTCCAAAAATGGAAATGTCGCGATATCGCGACACTTCCAAAAATGGAAATGTCGCGATATCGCGACACTTCCAAAAATGGAAAGTGTCGCGATTTCGCTACGCTTTTCCGACTTAGCTGCTTTTTGATTTACCTGTCACGATTTCGCGACATTTCCGAAAATGGAAGTGTCGCGATATCGCGACACTACCAAAAATGGAAAGTTTGATTTTTCATGAATTTATGCAATTGTTTTCTGGATTTTTCTTGGTACCGGTGCAAGATTTTATTTGTGCATGAATGATTCTAGCATGTAAAAAGTGAATTCTTGGATAACACAGCTGGAATGCAAGAAAAAGCACAACTTTAAAAAGGAGGCAAGCAAATTTGGATTTAAAACCTGAAAATTATCAAGAGGGTCCCTGCTGCAAAAATGGAAGTTCAGGGATTTCTAAGGATGGAATCTCATTTTTCAGTGGGGGTGTGTTGCTTCTCAACAAGACCCACGGAGCGTTTTGGTCTGGGCTACCAACCACTTCCATCCCTTTCTTCTTTTGAACGAGCTTTTCAAAGCATTAATCTTTATTCAGAAGAAGAAATCCTCCACCCCGACGAATCCGAAGATGAAGTCTATGAAGAATTTGACGTCATGTCAAATGGTGATGAATCTGAAGAAGAGTCGGTGCCCATTGTTCCCCTCACTAAACAAGACGAGTTTTATCTCCAATTGTTTCCTCTCCAAGAGGCCATCTTTCGCTTGCTTCTTCCACAAGAACGAGGTGAACCACCCCCTCCGCCACATCCATAAGCCATAATCCAAACCTGTATTATATGTATATACTAAAATAGTGTTTTTCACCACTACCAAAAAAAAAAAATCAGAAAATTCTCAAACTACTCAAAAAAAAAAATTGAAAAACTATGTTGTTTTGCATCTCAGGTCTTCCGAGGTCTTCACCGGTTTTCCCTTCCATTCCGCCGATCCTTTCTTCCATAAGTCGACAATGAATTTCGAAGACTTATTCACCCCACTCCATAATCCATATGATCCGGATAAGCCTAAGAAATGTGTCTTTGGTGTTACCTCAGGCAAACTCCTAGGTTTTATTATCTTTAAACGAGGTATTGAGGTGGACCCAAACAAGGTCAAAGCCATTATGGAAATGTGTCCCCCAACTAATTTGAAGGAGTTGCGTAGTTTACAAGGAAAGATTAATTCAATCCGTCGCTTTATTGCACAACTTTTTGATAAATGTAGGCCATTTTGCCACCTACTACAAAAGGGGGTACAATTTTCATGGACAGATGAGTGTCAGAAAGCCTTTGATGACATCAAGCAGTACTTAGCATCTCCGCCAGTCTTAGCTCCGCCTCGTCGATATCCCTTCCTTGCGAATTTCTTTGCAAGAATTTATCGATGATGACATCGCTAGACAAGCACGTCTTGATCAACTCACACTCATAGATGAAAAACGAATCAATGCTTTAGAGCATTTGCGAGTTTATCAAGACCGATTGAAACGTGCTTACAATGCCAAAGTTCATCTAAGATAATTTCACGTAGGGGATCTTGTCCTTAAAGAGAATCAAAAAAACACCAATGCATTGCCGCATCTTCGAGATAAATTCGCGGCTAATTGGTTAGGTCCATATATGGTCACTGAAAGAGTGGGTAATGGAACTTATAGACTTTCCAGTTTAGAGGGAGAGGAAGAACCCGAACCACTTAATGTTATACACTTGAGGGCATTCTACGCATAGTTTGAATTTTATATGTACATATATACATGGCTTGTACAACAAAAAAAAAAAAAAACAAATAAAATAAAAAGAATTTGCATTTCATTGTTAGTTGCATACATCTCATTCAAAAACATTGCATTTCATGTGCATACATCTCATTGAAAACCATAACATTTCATTTTCAGCCATAGTTGCATATCATGTTAGAGACCATTCTATCTTTTGGATATAAAATTTGGTCAAGCAAAAGTCATGTTGCC
The DNA here is from genome assembly GCA_028583015.1 of Wollemia nobilis. Taxonomy (NCBI): domain Eukaryota; kingdom Viridiplantae; phylum Streptophyta; class Pinopsida; order Araucariales; family Araucariaceae; genus Wollemia; species Wollemia nobilis. The sequence continues at coordinate 11,082,511 of JAQPPZ010002499.1, forward strand.
TTAATCGGGGGCACCTTCATAAAATCCATCAAACCGAATTGTCATTCGTACACCCATTTTCCATTTGCACATATTTACATTGCCAAAATGTTTTCAGTCACTCAGCCATTTCTAGTGTTTTAAGCAAACTTTGAAATGCATGTCAAAGTTCTCTAGGGCCATATCACAAATTACACTAAATAAAATCTTGAGTATTGGGAAATGATTTCAAAAGCGGTCTTGAACCTATCACATTTTCACATCTTAAAAACATCTTGTGTCAAAGAGAGATAACACCATCCTTGGGTTGTGCCTCGAAGTGAACAGGGTAATCCTCGTTTGTCCTATCATGCAAACATAGTCCATAAAACAGTGGTTCTTACCACTATCACAAGCAATCACAAAATATAAATATAAACAGAGTAGTAAGGATAGGGTAAAATTCTCATCATACTTCGGTTGAGAATCCGATTCCCCAAAGCTCTAAGGAAATGAACATTTTTCACACACCATTGATCCCAAATAAGTTGTAAGGATCGTACTACTTGTCCAGTCAGACGGATAGGTAGTCATCCCCAAGGCTTACAAAGGTCAAAAACAACATGGACTATGGAGTTAACCTTCACCGGGGCTATAGACGCTTGATTGGCAGTGGAGTATACTCATTTGCGTGGCGACATGTCTCTCCTCAAAAAGAGACCTCTGAATGCTCATACGGACAAACTAGCTTTGGGGTCTTCTCCATAACGAGGTTACCTAATTTGTGCAAGATGAGGTTAATGAACACACTTGCACACACAGGTTTTTGATTGCCTAGAGTCACTACCATGCTTCTGATTTGGTTAATGAACTCACATGCACACACATTTGGTCCTAGTTGAATTAGGCAGTATTAGTAAGTTTGTTTGATACCACTAGCATGTTTGAGTCTTTGTAAAACAGTCTTCCTCCATATTTTCTTCCATATCAACCTCCATATCTTCTTCCATATTCATGTCATTCCATACGTCATCCATTCACAAGCCACCAAGTTCGGTGCCCTTGATTAAAAAATTATGATAACAGCTGGCTAAATCTAACTATCTAAAAGTATGAGTGCTTCTTAGTGCATATTTCATTTACTTAGTCTCGCATTAATCATCTATAAGTTTGCATTCCATTCCATCACATATGCATCAAAAACATTAAAACATATAAAAACATGCATCACAAAAACATAGGCATTCACACAAAAGAAAGTAAAACACCAAATAAATAAAAGCCATGTATATATATATGTATAAAGGTCAAACGTACAGTGAATGCCAAAAGGCTACAAAATACAATAGAGCACCAAGGCTCATAAAGAGTGCATCTAAGCACTAAGCTAACCATCAAAAGAGGACCCCTGTGACCTAGTAGGAGCCCTAGACCTAGTGGTGTGCCTAGACTCACTATGCCTAGAGACAGAGGAGGATGGAGGATCAGGCAACACAATGTGATGCCTAAACAATGTGTCCTCAGAGCCTCAATATAACGAGTCCTAGACCTAAGTCTAGATATGTCTATCCCGTGTCGTCGCTCTCGCTCCGCTAGCTCTACCTGGAGTCTCGTCACCCTGTCATCCTGGGGCACCCTAGTCGCTCCATCCAAGTCCGCCTGCATCTGGGCCATCCTCTCCTCCTGAACAACTATCAGGGCATCCCGCTCTGCAACCTGTTGCTCCAGCCGAGCTATCCTCTCATCCCGGACAGCTAGCATAGCATCGCGCTCTGCTATCTGCTACTACAGCTACGCCAGATCATCCTCGTGCCCGCTAGGGGGTACCTCTCTAGTCTCTCCAACGGCCTCTCCTAGGCCCTCGCCATCATCCTCCTCATCATCTCCGCTCCCCGGTGTCTGCCGTACCATCTTCCCCTTTCGCCTTCGACTATCAGCTAGAAGGCGGGGACCCTCCTCGCGCTTGGGAACCTCTCGTGGTTCCCTCGTCCTCTCCAGGCTCCAACGGCCACCAATGGTGGCTCCCACCTCGGCTCTGCGGCCATCCATGCTGCATACTCAGCTGTTACCCCGATGTCGTCCATGTCGGGGATCTCCATGTCCTCATCGTCCTCTGTCGCCTCCCTCCACGGCTCGACACATGGCAAATCCCCCTCTGATTTGTGCCTCCGGTAGCGCATTGGCTCACCGGGGACATCCTGTCTCAATCCGACTCGGCGGAGCACTCGAGACATCGTATGTACTCCGCCTCGGCTGTGGCCCCGACCCACTACCCATCTAGCTCTGTCGCACCCGTCTCGGATGCTCTCCATCCCCGATCCACCTCGCCTCCCGCCGGGGGCCTCCAAATGACTTGGGCATCCGTCAAGTCCGCCCATAAACTCCTATACCATTGCCCCGATCTCACGGGGCGGCTCGGCTGTCTCTCCTCTCGCCACTGGCCATCTCCTACCATAAGCCCGGCTCATGTCCCAGTAAGCACATGGCAACCCCTCCAGTCGAGCCACTCGAAGTGCTCCCAGCCCAAGCCTTGGAGAACCAAACGCAGCCTAGGCCCTTCTGACCTCGTCTTCGAACCTCATACAACTCCCGGTACACTAGTGCCAATAAAGCGGGCACCCAGGCATACACTACCCTATTAGTGAGCATCTCGCTCACTACACCCATCAGGTTCCATGGAAACCTACACCCGATGTTGTTCGGGGCCACAATGTTGGCCAATACGAACATCATCAGAGCCTCCACCGCTACCAACTCCTTGGCCGTATACATGGCCAAGTATGGGATCCCCTCGCTCTCCGTCCGGATCTCCCTCCAGTCATCCCCAAACAACTTGGCCATCTCCGTGGCCCTATCTCATCCAACCTCCACCCGCGCCCCTCCACGGGCACCTTGAGGATGCGGTATACATCCTCAAGCGTCACCGTCATCTCTCCAGTCGGGAGCTGGAACGTCCCCCGATCTGGATCCCACCTCTCGGCCAAAGCCGAGAGGTACCCCTCATCTTCCCGAACTACCTCCAACCGGGCTGCCTCCGCTAGCCCTATTACTTCCAATATCTCCCAGTCTGCCTGGGACAATGACCTCCTCATCCCTGGAATGATAGGGGAGAATCGGTGTCGTGCCTCTAACACCCTAAGCTGCAAAACAACAAAACAAAAATTGGTTACAATTTTTTTCCAAAAAAAAAAAAAAAAAAAAAACAAATAAAAGTACTTGCTTAAATAAACAAATACCTCAGCTGGCTGCATTGGCGCGTCCGCTCCCATCTCCGCCATAGCTCCCGCGTGCTTCACTCTCCCACACAACCTTTCACTTCACTTCACTTCATTCCACTCCCTCAGACGCACTTCTCTCAAGCTCGAACGCACAAATGAGCGAAATTCTCGCTAAAATCGTTTAAATAGCTGGTTTTGGTGCCCTGAAACGCAGTGGGGCGTTTCATGGCACTCTCAGATGCAGTGGGGCATTTCATGAAGCATTCAAACACTGACGGGCGTTTCTTCCACCTCCAAATGCATATCGGCGTTTGGTGTCAGTATTGAATAAAAGAACAAAACTTACAAAATTGAAGCTTACCTCCTCCAAATTTCATCAAATTGCATCCATCCATTCTTCTTATCATAATAAAACATTTTGTGAAGGTTACAACAGTTTTGGAAACAAATTTTGTCATTTTTCTCAAAAAGCGCATCATTCATCATTGATTTACAAATTGGGTTAAAAATGTTCAAAACCTTCACAAAATTAACCACATTCATCAATTCTTCTGATCTATCGTCAATTTCATTCATTCTTCTTTCATCATGCATATTTTTGCCAAATTAAATTAAAGTAAACCTCGTATCTAGTGGTATATTCTATCACCTTGGCGATTGCAGCGATTTGCATCCATGCAATTCGGTAAGAGGATTAAACCACCATAAGGACACTTACCATTTATCATCATCAATTATTTCATCGTTTGAAAATTGGAAATCAATTTTGGGTATCCTACTTTTCAAGTGACCTCATACCAAGATTAATTTGCTCAACGAGTTGTCATTGATGGCCTAGTTCATGGGGCCTTAAACGTGGACAATCTTTAATATCATCATTATTTTGAGTCTTGCTAGAGATTAAGGCTACCTAGGTTGATTGGTTCTGACCCGAGAAATTATCCATACAATCACTAGGAGCATGTCTGAGTTCTGGACTCTTTCTTTCATATTGCATCTCTGCATATCAATGGCGCCAACAAGGCAATTTCATCAACAGTATGGATTCACCCACAGGAGTTGGGGCATCCGTTATCAATTTCTAACTTTTCTAATAGTGGAATTCATCTTACATGATCATGGAATTTAAAATTTGGCAAAAATCCCTTTCTAACCGTTGGGGCAGAAAACGGTTCATCTTTCACATCACTCATATCGTCTTCAATCATATTCTTTTCTGGTTTGTACACCAACCCCTTTTTCGTTGGGACATAAACAGATGGTTCATACACCAACCCCTTTTTCACCGTTGGGGCAAAAACGGTTCATTTTCTTCCGAATTTCTTCCAATTGGCTCGTGAGAACCATTCTCGCTCGCCAATTGAGGGGGTAAGTTGATAAATTTTAAATATTCTTTTATTCTTTGGTCTTCAAAGTTGTGCTTTAGTCTTGAGAGAGAGTTGCGTACGATCCGACTTTTCGGGTGTCCTAAGTTTTTGTCTTGCATTGTGTCTTCACACAAAGCAGCTCAAAAAGGGGCATCTGTAGACACCAAAATCCAGACACTTGCAAGTCATCTATACCTTCCTGTCGGCCACGTGTCGGTCACCCACCTTCCCGCCATTATTTGGCCCAAATCCACACTTTCCCGCCATTATTTGGCCCAATTTCACCTTTCCCGCCATTTTTCATCCCCAAATTTATTTAAATTAATATTTTTTATATTTTTTAATATTTTAATATATATATTTAAATAATAGTTTAAGTGATTTAATCTGAGCCGTCCATCCTTCATTTAATCTCATCCGTCCATCCATCTTAATCCATTTCACAACCAAGATTTATTCTCTACCCTTGGATCCACTTTAATCTTAGCCACACGTTCAAAGTGTCGTTAAAACCCTAAAGTGTGCCCTAAGAGTAGATTATAAATTGAGTCACTTTGATGGCTCAAACCCTATCTCTCTTCGCCTATGTCTTTTGCTACTTCTATCTCTGATTCTAATTCTTCTACTGTTATCTCCTCTCTTCCGCTACCCTTTCGTCGCATCCATCGCCGCTTTCACCGCCATTCCTTTTGTAGCATTCTGCAGAATCTCCCATTCCTGTCGCAAGTGCCCGCGGGCATTTACCCCTTCACCAAGTGCCCACGAGCGTTTACCAAGTGCCTATGGGTGTTTACCTACAGCCACAGACTTAGACCGGCGTCTGTAATCCAGATCCAGAAGCACGCGGGCGTTCGGCGAGTGCACTAGGGCGCCTTCCGCAGCCTATTATGATAACAACATTACTTCCAGTGTCGCCGGTCCAGTCTGCGTTAACAGAGAACGAGTATAAATTAGTTTAAAGCAAGTAGCCGTATTTTTATGTATTAATCTGTTATTTATTTTTGCATTCCATTTTTCTAGGGTTTTAGATTGTTTCGAGGGCTCACACAATGGAGCCCTCTCATTAATTTCTAACTCCTTGATAGTGTTAATGTGTGCGGGATTTTAATAACGAGATCCGGTTTATTGATGGCGGTGATTAAGCTGGAGTGGTCCAAGCAAGGGATACAACAAAGCCCACTCACTCTGTTGAGATTGAAGATACATTCTTAGAAACGCCACCATTTGTGTCAGCTAGGGTTTCGGAGAACCCTAGCACAAATTGTAATCTTGTATCACAAATAAAGGGTTACAGGCCCAGTTGTATTCAAAAGGAGTTTTTAAACTCCATCGATTAATAAAAATCGTTTTTTTGTACAACTATTCACTTCATTGTGATTTTATTTTTTTTTGGCGTGTATTTTTAATCTACAAATTTGTAGATTAAAAATACAACGCCAAACAAAAATAAAACCACAATGACAGAGTACATAATAGTTGCACAAAACAAACGATTTATATTAATCGATGGAGTTTAAAAACTCCTTTTTGAATACAACTGGGCTTGTAACCCTTTATTTGTGATACACAGTTACAAATTATGCTAGGGTTCTCCGAAACCCTAGCTGGCACGAATGGTGGCGCTTCCGAAGAACGTATCTTCAATCCCAACAGAGTGAGTGGGCTTTGTCGTATCCCTTGCTTGGACCACTCCAGCTTAATCAGCTGCCATCAATAAACTGGATCTGTTATCAAAACCTGCACACATTAACACTATCAAGGAGTTAGAAATTAATGAGAGGGCTCCACCGCGTGAGCCCTCGTAAACAATCTAAAACCCTATAAAAATGGAATGCAGGAAATCAATAACGGATTAATACATAAAATACGGCTACTTGCTTTAAACTAATTTATACCTGTTCTCTCTGTTAACGCAGCTAGACCAGGCGACACCGGAAGTAATGTTGTTGTCGAATAGGCTGCGGAAGGCGCCCTGGTGCACTCGCCGAACGCCCGCGTGCTTCGGATCTGGATTACAGACGCCGGTCTGAGTCTGTGGTCGAGGTAAACGCCCGTGGGCACTTGTTAAACGCCCGTGGGCACTTGGTAAACGCCCGTGGGCACTTGGTGAAGGGGTAAACGCCACGGGCACTTGCGACAGGAATGGGAGATTCTGCAGAATGTTGTAGAAGGAATGGCGACGAAAGCGGCGATGGATGCGGCGAAAGGGTAGCAGAAGAGAGGAGATAGCAGTAGAAGAATTAGAATCAGAGATAGAAGTAGCAAAAGACATAGGAGAAGAAGATAGGGTTTGAGCCATCAAAGTGACTCGATTTATAATCCACTCTTAGGGCACACTTTAGGGTTTTAACGACACTTTGAACGTGTGGCTAAGATTAAAGCGGATCCAAGGGTAGAGAATAAATCTTGGTTGTGGAATGGATTAAGATGGATGGACGGATGAGATTAAATGAAGGATGGACGGCTCATATTAAATCACTTAAACTATTATTTAAATATATATATTAAAATATTAAAAATATATATATAAATATTAATTTAAATAAATTTGGGGATGAAAATGGCGGGAAAGGTGAAATTGGGCCAAATAATGGCGGGAAAATGTGAAATTGGGCCAAATAATGGCGGGAAGGTGGATGACCGACACGTGGCTGACAGGAAGGTATAGATGACTTGCAAGTGGCCGGATTTTGGTGTCTACAGATGCCTTTTTGAGCCGCTTTGTGTGAAGACACAATGCAAGCACAAAAACTTAGGACACCCGAAAAGTCGGGATCAGACGCAACTCTCTCTCAAGACTAAAGCACAACTTTGAAGACCAAAGAATAAAAGAATGTTTAAAATTTATCAGCTTACCCCCTCAATTGGCGAGCGAGAATGGTTCTCACGAGCCAATTGGAAGAAATTCGAAAGAAAATGAACCGTTTTTGCCCCAACGGTGAAAAAGGGGTTGGTGTATGAACCATCTGTTTATGTCCCAACAGAAAAGGGGTTGGTGTACAAACCAGAAAAGAATATGATTGAAGACGATATGAGTGATGTGAAAGATGAACCGTTTTCTGCCCCAACGGTTATAAAGGGATTTTTGCCAAATTTTAAATTCCATGATCATGTAAGATGAATTCCACTATAGGGAAGTTAGAAATTGATAACGAATGCCCCAACTCCTGTGGGTGAATCCATACTCGTTGATGAAATTGCCTTGTTGGCGCCATTGATATGCAGAGATGCAATATGAAAGAGTCCATAACTTCATATATGCTCCTAGTGACTGTATGGATAATTCCTCGGGTCGGAACCAATCAACCTAGGTAGCCTTAATCTCTAGCAAGACTCAAAATAATGATGATATTGAAGATTTGTCCACGTTTAAGGCCCCATGAACTAGGCCATCAATGACAACTGTTGAGCAAATTGATCTTGGTATGAGGTCACTTGAAAAGTAGGATACCCAAAATTGATTTCCAATTTTCAAACGGTGAAATAATTGATGATGATAAATGGTAAGTGTCCTTATGGTGGTTTAATCCTCTTACCGAATTGCATGGATGCAAATCGCCGCAATCGCCAAGGTGATAGAATATACCACTAGATACGAGGTTTACTTTAATTTAATTTGGCAAAAATATGCATGATGAAAGAAGAATGAATGAAATTGACGATAGATCGGAAGAATTGATGAATGTGGTTAATTTTGTGAAGGTTTTGAACATTTTTAACCCAATTTGTAAATCAATGATGAATGATGCGCTTTTTGAGCAAAATGACAAAATTTGTTTCCAAAACTCGTTGTAACCTTCACAAAATGTTTTATTATGATAAGAAGAATGGATGGATGCAATTTGATGAAATTTGGAGGAGGTAAGCTTCAATTTTGTAAGTTTTGTTCTTTTATTCCATACTGACATCAAACGCCGGTATGCATTTGGAGGTGGCAAAAACGCCCGTCGGTGTTTGAATGCATCATGAAATGCCCCACTGCGTCTCGAATGCGCCATGAAATGCCCCACTCGCATTTCAGTGGCGCCAAAACCAGCTATTTAAACAGCTTTCAACGAGAAATTCGCTCATTTGTGCATTCGAGCTTGAGAGAAGTGCGTCTGAGGGAGTGGAATGAAGTGAAGTGAAGTGAAAGGTTGTGTGGGAGAGTGAAGCACGCGGGAGCTATGGTGGAGATGGGGAGCGGACGCGCCAAGTAGCAGCCACCGAGGTATTTGTTTATTTAAGCAAGTGCTTTTATTTGTTTTTTTTTTTTTTTTGCAGTTTTTTTTTTTTTTTTGAAACAAACTTGTAACCAATTTTTGTTTTGTTGTTTTGCAGCTTAGGGTGTTAGAGGCACGACACCGATTCTCCCCTATCATTCCGGGGATGAGGAGGTCATTGTCCCAAGAAGACTGGGAGACATTGGAAGCAGTAGGGCTAGCGGAGGCAGCCCGGTTGGAGGTAGTTCGGGCAGATGAGGGGTACCTCTCGGCTTTGGCCGAGAGGTGGGATCCAGATCGGGGGACGTTCCAGCTCCCGACTGGAGAGATGACGGTGACGCTTGAGGATGTATACCGCATCCTCAAGGTGCCCGTGGAGGGGGCGCGGGTGGAGGTTGGACGAGATAGGGCCACGGAGATGGCCAAGTTGTTTGGGGATGACCGGAGGGAGATCCGGACGGAGAGCGGGGGATCCCTTACTTGGCCATGTATACGGCCAAGGAGTTGGTAGCGGTGGAGGCTCGGATGATGTTCGTATTGGCCAACATTGTGGCCCCGAACAGCACCGGTGCAGGTTTCCATGGAACTCGATGGGTGTAGTGAGAGAGATGCTCACTAATAGGGTAGTGTATGCCTGGGCGCCCGCTTTATTGGTGTAGGTGTACCGGGAGTTGTATGAGGTTCGAAGGCGGGGCCGAAAGGGCCTAGGCTGCAGTTTGGTTCTCCAGTGCTGGGGCTGGGAGCACTTCAGAGTGGCTCGACCGGAGGGGTTGCCATGTGCTTACTGGGGACATGAGCCAGGCTTATGGTAGGAGATGGCTAGTGGCGGAGGAGAGACAAGCCGAGCCGCCCCGTGAGATCGGGGCAATGGTATAGGAGTTTATGGGCGGACTTGACAGATGCCCAAGTCATTTGGAGGCCCCGGCGGGAGGCAAGGTGGATCGGTGATGGAGAGCATCTGAGACGGGTGCGACAGGCTAGATGGGTAGTGGGTCGGGGCCACAGCGAGGCGGAGTACATACAGATGTCTCGAGTGCTCCGCCAGGGTCGGATTGAGACAGGATGTCCCCGGTGAGCCAGTGCGCTACCGGAGGCACAGATCAGAGGGGGATTTGCCGTGTGCCGAGCCATGGAGGGAGGCGACAGAGGACGATGAGGACATGGAGATCCCCGACGTGGACGACGTCGGGGTAACAACTGAGTATGCAGCATGGATGGCCGCAGAGCCGAGGTGGGAGCCACCATTGGTGGCTGTTGGAGCTGGAGAGGACGAGGGAACCGCAGAGGTTCCCAAGCGCAGGGAGGGTCCCCGCCTTCGAGCTGACAATCGAAGGCGAAAGGGGAAGATGGTGCGGCAGGCACCGGGGAGCGGAGATGACGAGGAGGATGATGGCGAGGGCCTAGGAGAGGCCACTGGAGAGACTAGAGAGGTACCCCCTAGCGGGCACGAGGATGATCTGGCGCAGCTGCAGCAGCAGATAGCAGAGCGTGATGCTATGCTAGCGGTCCGGGATGAGAGGATAGCTCGGCTGGAGCAACAGGTTGCAGAGCGGGATGCCCTGATAGCTGTTCAGGAGGGGAGGATGGCCCAGATGCAGGCGGACTTGGATGGAGCGACTAGGGTGCCCCAGGATGACAGGGTGACGAGACTCCAGGCAGAGCTAGCGGAGCGAGAGCGACGACACGGGATAGACATATCTAGACTTAGGTCTAGGACTCGTTATATTGAGGCTCGGAGGACACATTGTTTAGGCATCACATTGTGTTGCCCGATCCTCCATCCTCCTCTCGTCTCTAGGCGTAGTGAGTCTAGGCACACCACTAGGTCTAGGGCTCCTACTAGGTCACAGGGGTCCTCTTTTGATGGTTAGCTTAGTGCTTAGATGCACTCTTTATGAGCCTTGGTGCTCTATTGTATTTTGTAGCCTTTTGGCATTCACTGTACGTTTTGATCTTTATACAATATATATATACATGGCTTTTATTTTTTAGTGTTTTACTTTCTTTTGTGTGAATGCCTATGTTTTTGTGATGCATGTTTTTATATGTTTTGATGCATATGTGATGGAATGGAATGCAAAGTTATAGATGATTAATGCGAGACTAAGTAAATGAAATATGCACTAAGAAGCACTCATACTTTTAGATAGTTAGATTTAGCCAACTGTTATCATAATTGTTTAATCAGGGGCACCGAACTTGGTGGCTTGTGAATGAATGACGTATGGAATGACATGAATATGGAAGAAGATATGGAGGTTGATATGGAAGAAAATATGGAGGAAGACTGTTTTACAAAGACTCAAACATGCTAGTGGTATCAAACAAACTTACTAATACCGCCTAATTCAACTAGGACCAAATGTGTGTGCATGTGAGTTCATTAACCAAATCGAAAGCATGGTAGTGACTCTAGGCAATCCAAAACCTGTGTGTGTGCAAGTGTGTTCATTAACCTCATCTTGCACAAATTAGGTAACCCTGTTATGGAGAAGACCCCAAAGCTAGTTTGTCCGTATGAGCATTCATAGGTCTCTCTTTGAGGAGAGACATGTCGCCACGCAATGAGTATACTCCACTGCCACCAAGCGTCTATAGCCCCGATGAAGGTTAACTCCATAGTCCATGTTGTTTTTGACCTTTGTAAGCCTTGGGGATGACTACCTATCCGTCCGATCGGACAAGTAGTACGATCCTTACAACTTATTTGGGATCAGTGGTGTGTGAAAAATGTTCATTTCCTTAGAGCTTTGGGGAATCGGATTCTCAACCGAAGTATGATGAGAATTTTACCCTATCCTTACTACTCGTTTATATTTATATTTTGTTATTTGCTTGTGATAGTGGTAAGAACCACTATTTTATGGACTATGTTTGCATGATAGGACAAACGAGGATTACCCCTTTTCACTTCGAGGCACAACCCAAGGATGGTGTTATCTCTCTTTGACACAAGATGTTTTTAAGATGTGAAAATGTGATAGGTTCAAGACCGCTTTTGAAATCATTTCCCAATACTCAAGATTTTATTTAGTGTAATTTGTGATATGGCCCTAGAGAACTTTGACATGCATTTCGAAGTTTGCTTAAAACACTAGAAATGGCTGAGTGACTCGAAAACATTTTGGCAATGTAAATATGTGCAAATGGAAAATGGGTGTACGAATGACAATTCGGTTTGATGGATTTTATGAAGGTGCCCCCGATTAAGGCAACATGACTTTTGCTTGACCAAATTTTATATCCAAAAGATAGAATGGTCTCTAACATGATATGCAACTATGGCTGAAAATGAAATGTTATGGTTTTCAATGAGATGTATGCACATGAAATGCAATGTTTTTGAATGAGATGTATGCAACTAACAATGAAATGCAAATTCTTTTTATTTTATTTGTTTTTTTTTTTTTTTTTTTACAAGCCATGTATATATGTACATATAAAATTCAAACTATGCGTAGAATGCCCTCAAGTGTATAACATTAAGTGGTTCGGGTTCTTCCTCTCCCTCTAAACTGGCAAGTCTATAAGTTCCATTACCCACTCTTTCAATGACCATATATGGACCTAACCAATTAGCCGCGAATTTATCTCGAAGATGCGGCAATGCATTGGTGTTTTGTTGATTCTCTTTAAGGACAAGATCCCCTACTTGAAATTCTCTTAGATGAACTTTGGCATTGTAAGCACGTTTCAATCGGTCTTGATAAACTCGCAAATGCTCTAAAGCATTGATTCGTTTTTCATCTATGAGTGTGAGTTGATCAAGACGTGCTTGTCTAGCAAGATCATCATCGATAAATTTTCGCAAAGAAATTCGCAAGGAAGGGATCTCGAGCTCAAGAGGCATGATTGCTTCAGCTCCATAGACCAAAGAAAATGGCGTTGCCCCAATGGGAGTTCTGATGCTTGTTCTGTAAGCCCATAATGCCAAGGGGATTTGTGTATGCCAATCTTTATGATTTTCTTTAACAAGTTTCTTAAGAATAGCAATTATGGTCTTATTGGAAGCTTCAGCTTGTCCATTGGCTTGTGGGTAGTAAGGAGTTGAGAAACTATGTTGGATATTATACTTTTCGCAAAGAGCTCGAACATCCTTATTCTTAAAAGACTTGCCGTTATCATAAATGATTTTAGAGGGAATACCAAAACGACAAATGATATGGTGAAGTATAAACTCCACAATTCTAGGACCTGTCGTATCGGTTAGAGGAATAGCTTCAACCCACTTTGTGAAGTATTCAAGTGGTCGTAATGATGAAAGTATGTTGTCCCGAAGAGGCAGTGAAATCTTGCCAATTAAATCGAGACCCCATTGTGAGAAGGTCCAAAGGCTTTGGATGGGTCAGTAAAGCTTGTGATGGTATATGGATTAAATTAGCGTGTTCTTGACACTTTTTACATTGTTTAACATATTTGCAACAATCTTGTTCCATAGTGGGCCAATAATACCCCATACGTAAAATACGCTTCGCAATGGCCATTCCACTAAAATGACCACCACAAGTACCATCATGGGCTTCAACAATAGCTCTATGTGTTTCACCCGCTTCTAGACAAATGGAGGAGTACTCCATCATATCCACGTTTATACAACACATCCCCCAAAAGAACAAAACGAGCTGCCTTTTGCTTAAAGCAGTGGCAGGCGCTCGAGACAAATCAGGTGGAAGTGTTCCAAACTTGAGGAAGGCTACTATCTCACTAGACCAAGGCTCATATGGATCCGAATGGATAAAGCAAACATCTTTTTCATCTTTAGACTCAACACGGACAATTGCAGACTTAGAGATTGTGGAAATGATTAGGGGTTGTACCTCTCCAAGGGAGTCCTTTGGAATCAATGATCCAAGAGAGGCCATGGCATCCGCAAATCTATTAGTCGAACGAGGCAAACTAGTGATCTCATACCAATCAAACTTAGAGAGCAACTTCATTGCTACATCATGATAAAGCTTAATGGTAGGTTCTTTGGCTTGGTATTCTCCCGTAATTTGTTTAACCACGAGTTGAGAATCCCCAAATATCCGAATACGCTTAATACTCATAGCTATGGCTGATTGAAGACCTAAAATTAAGGCTTCATACTCGCTGTATTATTGGTGCATTGGAAGTCTAGTTTGAATGATAAAGGGATGGGAATCCCTTGAGGTGTATGAAACACAACTCCAAGACCTCGACCTTTCGCGCACTTAGAGCCATCAAAGAATAGCGTGATGTCAACATCTTCCTCCGAAATGATGTCCTCTTCTTGTTCAAGGATAGCAAATACCGAATCATCTCGGAGCTCAATAATCAAAGGATGATCACTAGGTAGCGGAGCTTCCGCAAGTTGATCGGCTATAACTTGACCTTTAACGGATTTTTGGCTAATGAATTCAAGATCGAATTCGGTAAGCAACATTATCCATTTAGCGGTACGAGTGTTATTATAAGTGCGAGACATCATATAACGCAGAGGGTTTTCTCTAGCTATGACATATGTTGTATGGCTAAGCATATAATGACGAAGTTTCTTAGTGGCAAAAACCACCGCTAAGCACAACTTTTCCACATAAGCATATCGGGTTTCATAGCTTACCAATGTTCGACTAATATAATAGATAGCTTGCTCGCGATTTTGTTCATTCTTTTGTGCAAGCATTGTCCCTAAGGCAAAGTCCGTTGCCGAGATATAAAGGTTGAAAGGGACCCCCGGACGAGGCGGAGCTAAGACTGGCGGAGATGCTAAGTACTGCTTGATGTCATCAAAGGCTTTCTCGACATTCATCTCGTCCATGAAAATTGTACCCCCTTTTGTAGTAGGTGGCAAAATGGCCTACATTTATCGTAAAGTTGTGCAATAAAGCGACGGATTGAATTAATCTTTCCTTGCAAACTACGCAACTCCTTCAAATTAGTTGGGGGACACATTTCCATAATGGCTTTGACCTTGTTTGGGTCCACCTCAATACCTCGTTTAGAGATAATAAAACCTAGGAGTTTGCCTGAGGTAACACCAAAGACACATTTCTTAGGGTTCAACCTTACTTTATGCTCTAGAAGTCTATCAAAAACTTTTTCCAATACATCAAAATGCTCTTGTCGAGTTTTAGATTTTGCCAATAAATCATCCACATAATCTTCGATAATCTTATGCATATAATCGTGGAAAATATAAGTCATGGCTCGTTGATAGGTTGCACCTGCGTTCTTAAGGCCAAAGGGCATCACCCAGTAACAAAAAGTTCCCCAAGGTGTGGTAAATGTTGTTTTGTGTTGATCTTCGTGGTTTATTCGAACTCGGTTGTATCCCGAAAATCCATCCATGAACGAAAGCATTTCATGACCAGCACAAGTGTCGACAAGAGTATCAATGTTTGGAAGAGGAAAGTCATCCTTAGGACACGCTTTATTTAGATCTCGAAAATCGGTGCAAACACGTATCCCCCCGTTAGGCTTGCGAACGGGTACCATGTTAGAAAGCCACTCAGGATAATCAATCGGGACGACAAATTTAACATCCAGAAGTTTTTGAATCTCCGATTTAACTAGGAGGGCCACAGTAGGATGCATTTTCCTAAGTTTCTGTTTGACAGGTTTAGCATCTTTTTGTAAGGTGAGGTTATGGACAACCAAATTAGGGTCTAGGCCTCGGCATGTCTTTGTAAGACCATGCAAATATCTCCTTCTTCCGCTTGAGTAGAGCAATCATTTGCTCTTGTTCCTCCGATGATAGACTTTTAGCCAGCTTCACAATTTGGGTGCCATCTTGGTCTGGACTAAGGTCTACATCGATAGTTTCTTCAATAGACATGTGGGAACCTTCCTCAAGCTGATGGGGAGTAGGGATCAGATTTATGTCATCTAAAATGTCATCAAGCTCCCGTGCCTTGCTCTCATCTATGTCTCGCTCGGAAGACCTCTCGGCTTAGAAGATGAAGGTGAATGTGGAGGTGAAGGAGGAATGTAGTTGGCGGAAGCCCTTAACAATTCCTCGGAAAGGATGAACTCTGAAATAGATGGAGGGGATGAAATCCGATCCATGTCAATCGTGCTTGGATTGATCGGGATTGGCTTATCCGGATCATATGGATTATGGAGCGAGGTGAATAAGTCTTCAAAATTCATTGTCAACTTATGGAAGAAAGAATAGGCGAAATGGAAGGGAAAACCGGTGAAGACCTCGGAAGACCTGAAGTGCAAAACAACATAGTTTTTCAGTTTTTTTTTTTTTTTTGTAGTTTGATTTTTTTTTTTTTTTTGTAGTGGTGAAAACCACTATTACACACATACATAAAGCAATAAAGTATTTTTTTTATATATTTTGATTTTTTTTTTTTTTTGGAATTTTCTGATTTTTTTTTTTTGGTAGTGGTGAAAACCACTATTTTAGTATATACATATAATACAGGTTTGGATTATGGCTTATGGATGTGGCGGAGGGGGTGGTTCACCTCTGTTCTTGTGGAAGAAGCAAGCGAAAGATGGCCTCTTGGAGAGGAAACAATTGGAGATAAAACTCGTCTTGTTTAGTGAGGGGAACAATGGGCGCCGACTCTTCTTCATATTCATCACCATTTGACATGACGTCAAATTCTTCATAGACTTCATCTTCGGATTCGTCGAGGTGGAGGATTTCTTCTTCTGAATTAAGATTAATGCTTTGAAAAGCTTGCTCAAAAGAAGAAAGGGATGGAAGTGGTTGGTAGCCCACACCAAAACGCTCAGTGGGTCTCTGATATGGCATATCGATGCGTTCAGTTACTCCTTGCTCGTAGCGACCTAGGCCAAATTGCTGCCAATTATGTCTGTGGAAATAGCGAGAGGGAAAACCCTCCATCCTTTCGATATTGGCAGGGACTCGGATGCTTGGGTTCTAGTATGGTGGTAGGACTAGAAGATGACTCTATTCCCCCATATACAAAATTAATGGAATTTGGCATAGAACCCATGTTATAAACCGATCCAATGGATAAATGTTGGTCATGTGGACGACCAAAATCTTTAACTGTTTGCACATTGAACGGTGTGATGTGGACATCTTGGATGGCATACTCACCAATACCTGCATCAGTGAGATGGACCTTGACTTGGGAAGGAGATGGACTTGAAAATTTTTTATTGTTATGATATCTATAAAACATCATGTGTGACCACCGCATTAAGCGGATAGATGAGACCACCCATAGCTAGAGGGGACCACATGTCAAGGTACAAATATGAAATCTAGCTCAAGAATATGAATTTTGCCTTGAAACACATCTGCCTTTACCATGTAGAATCTTACCTATCAAATTGTTTCTCTAGAGCCAAAGTCCTTCAAGCTTGCTCAAATGGGTAATTGCTTTGAAAATACCACCTGATAAGGAGTTATTGCTCAAATCCAAGTCCTAAAGTAAGGAAAAAATAGCAAGAGCTGGAGGAATTCTCCTCGTCAACTTGTTATATCTTAGATCATGCAACTACAATCTCTAAAGTCTTTTTGTGCCCTCTAGAATATTGCATGTCAAATTTTTAGCCCAAATCCAAAGTACTTCAAGCTTGTTCAAATGGGTAATTACTTCAATAATACCACTTGACAACAAATTTTGGTCTAAACTCAAATGCTGGAGAGACAAGCAGTTCCCCAAACTATTTAGAATGTGTCTAATTAGACCATTATCCACTAAGTGGAGCTGCACTAACTTCCTTATAAGACCAAATTCTGGTGGTATGCTCCTTGTCAAGTTGTTCCATGAAATTCTAATACATTGAATGCTTGAATAATTGGCCAATGATTTGGGGATAGAATTGGGCAAGAAATTTATGTTGAGGTCAAGAAGTTTCAAGGCTCTGAGATGACCAAGTTGTGAAATAATCCTTCCCATGAAATAATTACTAGAGAGATTCAAAGTGTGTAGTAAATAAATATTTTCTAATAATGGAGAAATCGTACCTTTAAATTTCATTTGTTGAAGGATAATGGAAATCACCCTATTAGTGTTCCTTTTGTAGGAAATACCATTCCAAAAGCACACATTGTCTGAGTTGTTGGCTCTCCAACTGTAGAGAGATTTTGTAGGGTTGGATGTGATGGCATCTCTAAAGGACAAAAGGGCTTCAAAATATGTGAGAAAATATTTTCATTGGATAGGATGTGATGAAAAATTTAGGATTCCTTTTTGTAAGTGGAATAAGGTTTACAAAGGAAAGAACACTACAATATTAAACTTATGGAAATGTAGACTTATGTGTTTGTCCTTAGAGGTAAAACTTGGTTGGAGATTATTCAATGATCAAGGTAAGGGTTGGGTGAAAATGTTTCTTCAAAAATATATAGGTTCTCTTCATGCATTGAAATTACTTAGGAAATGAACCCTATTTTAAGGATTGCAAACATGGAACTTCATATCATAAAATTTACAATTAATCAAGGAATATATTAGATGATCAATCAATGAGGGGGGTTATGCAAAGTCTTGGTCCATTGCTTGGTTGAAGACTTATATTTATATATCTAATTTAAAATAGAAACCATTGGCTTAGGTATTGTAGGCCCAAAATGGCCACATCCTTATTGAAAAATTATTCTAAGACAAAGAAATCTCCATTCTGTCGAGGATATATAGTATTATGGAGTGGATTTGTGCAAGAAGGTTCCATTTCACTCAACACTTAGTCTTTTTTTGCAAATATTGGTAAAGTGTTCCATTCCACTCGGTATCTAGTGTATTTGGTAGCAACTTCATGTGAGGTTACCAATCTGCAAATCTTTTTAGTTTTAATGATGTCAACACATTTGAAATTGTAAATTGGCGATTCTTCTCTATTCTATGTGCTCTAGCGACTAAGTGTTGAGAACCTGAATTCCATCGAGTCCCAAGACTAATTATGAGCAAAATGGTGACAAGTCCCGCACCATTTGGTAATAAGGTCAAAAGTGCTTGAAAAGAAGTAAAAGTGGCAGAATAGCTCAATGATCATTTTGTACTACTTTTTGAGTGGAATGGCATTTTTGAAGTCAAACCAAGTCAGAGCTGGAGGAGCAAATTTTGAGGAGTGTATTTTAAAATCTATAAATACTATAAGGACTTAAACATTTTAAAATTTTAAGTGAGTGGATTGGTGATAGACTTGATTCTTCTTGCAACTCAGTGTCTTTCTCTCCCGAACTTGAATCTACTAGCTAAAGCCATCAAAGCTTACGTTAGTGTTATTTTTGAGTGGAATGGTATTTTGATTCTCCCCCACTTTTTTGTAGAGCATTACTGAGATTTAATCATAGCCATTCACTAAGAGCATCAATAGAAGATATTTTGCTAACACTGTTATAACATATAAAGGTGAATTCTTGGCAGATTGGAGAACAATCAGTTCAAGGTGGGAAGATGAAGCATCTGAGGGTTTTCAAAAACCAAGAACTATAGTGGTTGCAGATCTACAATAGAATGGAGTTCTAAATAATAGTGAACGGTCTAGACCTAATTTATAATGGTTTGAGGCTCAACTACCATCATCAAAACAAGTTGCAGAGCTAAGCTGCCATGGTGGATTACTTCCAGTGGATTTCTCAGACTCAATGATCGAATAAGATAATGCCAACGTAGCTCTTTGATGATTTGTCAAGTTCTAAATTTTTGTAATATATCCTTGAATTCTTTTAATTGTAAATTATAAATAGATATTGAACCCTTGATTTTTAGGATTGGCTCTAGTGCGTTTCCTTGCCCTACTGTGTAAATATTTTTTGCAAACTAATGGAAGGAGTATTATTCAGATTTTTGACTTGAGACTTGTTATCTTTGATATTTCATTTAAAAGGTTCGAAGCTATGAATTGCATTTCTGTCAACGCTTTTATAGTTAGTTCATTCCATTTGCTTTGGAATACTAGTTGTTAAGGTAGTTGAAATCTATTCATAGTTAGATCTGTGTTGGTAGGAAGTTTATTTCTACAAAGTTTGATTATTGATCTATTCTACTAAATTGGATTGTCAATATATTGGATATTGGAATTACTTCTTGGGACATATCTCTTTTTTATGATTTATTATATGAATATTTCATGATTTTAGGTGTTGCTAATCCTGAGTGTGGGACACTCGAAGTAGTTTTTTGGGGGTTTTATTGTGGATTCCTATGTTGTTAGCCCTATCCAACCACTTTTAATGCATATTTCCTTAAACCTAAACCTTTTTCTAAACCTATTCCTCAAACCCTTATTGAGCTTAATTGAGTCAGCATATTACTAAGTTGACAAGGAACCAACCTACTCTAGAGGTTGGATTGAAGTAGTCTTTGTTCCATCCAATGTTGAGTGTTGAGCTGTAAATATTGGGTGCAAGCCTGGCTAGAAAATTGAAAGATAGATAGTTGCAGAATCGAGTAAAACTTGGTGGCAATTCAGTGCCCAATAGTTTTTGGCACACCCGATGGGATAGTTTGCAAGAAATACTAAAACCCACCATATGCTTTATTGTTTTATCTTTACCCGAAGGAATCAAGATTTGGTGAATTATCTTAACCTTGCAAAGAGGTGATCAACAAATTCACCTGGTGACTCCCTGGTCTGTAAACCCATAAAAAGTTATTCTTGTAAATCATAATTTTTCATGTATACCAGGTCATTCAAGAGGAATAACCCAAACTCTTTTTTCTACTATGAGTTACCTTATAGAGGATCTACTATTATAAGGAATTTAAATCAATATTTTCATTAAGAAGAAAATCCTCCTAAGGGGAATCCTATAGTTAATCCAACACTTCCAATAGGAGCTACACCTGGAAACATGGTAAAAAATACAGTTCCAAATCAGCCCTTACAGAAGTACCCCATCTGGAACACAGCTGGACCCCTTAGACTAGCCCAAATGCATGACATTCCTCAAGTTGTGTCTAAGGCCATTCCCACCTATGATGGATCTGGTAAAACTACATATGAGCACTGCCAAGAAATTCTGAATTTGGCAGTAATGCGCAACATAAAAAATTAAGATGTTATTGTTATAATCCTAGCCCTATATTTTAGAGGAAATATTTTT
This sequence comes from Wollemia nobilis, assembly GCA_028583015.1. Lineage (NCBI taxonomy): Eukaryota > Viridiplantae > Streptophyta > Pinopsida > Araucariales > Araucariaceae > Wollemia > Wollemia nobilis. The sequence goes on from JAQPPZ010002499.1 coordinate 11,103,257, forward strand.
CATTGGTTTAGGACCCTTGAAGATAATACTATTGCCTCATGGACAACATTGAATGAGCCCTTTGTGGAGGAATTTAATGAGTCTGCTGATCCTTTTTTCCTCCTTAATTAGTTCACATGTATGCAAAAACATTGACAAGAAACTATTTTAGATTTTAATTTGAGGTTTACCAGGACCTAGAAGATAATTCCCCCTACAGCTAGACCAGCTACAAGCCTTGCTTACATGTATTATATCAGAGCCCTTGGATTAGATTTAGGCCTACAAACCCAACAATCTAGGGTGGAGACCTTTCCATAGGTTTATAATGTAGTTGTTCATGCAGAGAATGTCCTTATTAATGTGGGAATATTACCCCCAAAAGTTGTGTTGCCCTATAATTTGGAAATCACTAATATTCAAATTCAAACAACTGCTTCATATTATATGGACCCTCCTCCTTTGTCATCCCAATTTTCGTAGATGACTCCAATTCCTTAGTTAAAAGCACCATTTATTGCAGATCCTTTCCCTCCACTTCCTTCTCAGATTTCGTAAGAATATTTTTTCATCCTTGATATACATAATACTTTGAAAAATCTTAGCAACAAGATGAATTCAATGGAGAAGAGATAATGGAGAGGTCTCAACAAAGGAGATTTCCTTATGTGAATAAAGATCAAAGACCTGGTCCTAGCAATAGTATTGGGTTCAGAGGAAATGAAACATATGAAGATCCTGAGTGTTCTTCAGAAATAAGTCTGGTGAATGTATGGCGTTTAGTGTGCAATGATCCTCATGACTCAAAATATTGCATTGTGTACCAACACCATGTACAACAAGCTATGGAGAATGCAAAAATAAATCAGAAAGGAAGAGTGAATATGTTGTAGCATCCAAATCATATCATGGTTGGAAAAGATATTTATGAGAATGGACCTATTTTTGTCATGACAATATCAGGCAAGAAAACAATGCAAGTTGATCCACAAAAGATGGGTCAATTTTAGGTCCACTCTCAGAAGAAGAAGGATACACCTCCCAAAAGTAGTGATACTTTCCCTATTTCCTAGGCCAAAGAAAATAAAGTCAGTCTTCCCAAGAGATTTTAGAAATAAACTAAAGGGGATAGAATGAGGTCCAACAATGAAGCTCAAGATAGGCTTAGGTTCCCTTCCATTACCAATAGACAAAGAATTGAAGCCACTCAACAATATAAGAGAAAATATGGTGAGCCAGAAAGAAGACTTGAAAGACTTACCTCTTCGAAGTTCAAATAGAATATTATGGAAGAAATGAAGAAGATACCATATAAATCCAGTATATATGATACTCTCTTCATTCCTTGTCAAATAAACCTACTAAAAACTTATCTGAACAAATATCTACAGGATAAGCAGGCCACCACAATCCTCAGCATACCCTCTAAAAAGAAAGAAATGTCCCCCACCACTTTAAAGAATAAGCCCTATCCAAGTATGGAAGGTTGGGTGGTCTATAATTGTATGATTGACTCAGGGGCATCTACTAAAGTCATGCCTAAAGTAGTCTATGAGGAGATGGGTATGGAATATGCCAGATCCTGCCTTGGAGTTTTGTAGTTAGATGGAAAACCTGTGAAGATAGTGGGAGTGATAAAAGATGTCTTGATGAGGCTACATAGAGCACTTGAGGTAACTATAGTATAAGAAATAGTAGTGGTGGATCTTGAGCCCTATTTTGGATTATGCCTTTCAAGAGAGTTTACTGCAAAGTTGGGTGGATGCATGTATATGGACTATTCCTGCATGGTTATTCCTTTTAAATGAAAGAGGATAAGAATAACACCTGAGAAGCCTGTATCTTACCAAATTGAAAAAATTGAAGAGGACATGTGCAATATCACTCCTCTAGAAGAATTTGAATTTGTGGATAACTTTGAAGATGAAGTATGGGAAAACGGTGCACCTAACAATGCTAAACAAGATGCATCTATATCTGGTATTAATTAAGCATTACAAAAGGACATATTCAAGCAACCATGGAAGCCAAATAAGTGTAAGAAAAGGGTGTTTCTATTTATTTAATTTGATAAATCATAACATGGTTACATAGATGTCCCCTTGAGGGCTCTATATTGATACACTTGTTTACAAAATGGGTGCCCAAGGATCAGGTCCTTTCAACAGCTCGTGTACACTTCCAATGTTCTTCCTCGTACCTATAATTGAAGTGGGCGAACCTATGATGCTGTCACTTTTTATTTGACATTCTGACATTATTCGCCTTCCTCATGCACTTTAATACCTGGACCTACACACAAGGAAAGTAGATTTTATCAATAGAAAGTGCGTATTGTGAAACATGCAAAAGCAATACATGCAATAAAAGCTAGAAAGTGTAAATATGCAATGAGACCATCTAAAACATATCCAAATGATTCCAAATTATAAAGGTATGCATAAAATATAATTTTGTGAATATCTTATTGAAAACAGAATAGAAATTGCATCTGAATTTGTGTCGCATTCGTAGTGCACCTATGAAGCCTACAAAACCCAAAATGAGCAATTGATGACCCTAAACATCTCCAAATAAAACCAAACTTGGATAGTATGTATAAAATCAGATTTCAAGATAAACCATGTAAAAAAATTAGCAAAATTGATCACATATTCCTGTGCTCCTTTATATGAACCCCACAATCCTGTAAAACACTAAAAATACAATAATTCTCTTACTATAACTCTAAATTACATGAAATTTGGACAGTATGTTCATATACTACCCTAGAATATTCATATAAAAAATAGTAAAAAAATAATGCACATATCTATCACCATACCTTGCAAGGATGGTGGTGACTGTCATAGAATGGGGACCATCCTGGGGTGGGATGACCACTAGTTTTGCTCCTTAGTTGCCACTAATTCCTCTGTGAATTGGTCAAAAACCCTCTCAATAGTGTTGTCATAAATTTTTTTGGTGAAATTCACTCATATAATTTGGTTTTGTAAACAAATTATGCCTCTTGAATCACTCGTAAACCTCCTTCGCTAGATAGAGATTTCAAGGTAAAAAGGCACGAAAGGGTGAAGGGAAATCTTGGCAACACTTCATTATGATTTGGGTGGAAAATGGATCTATTTTATAGCCAAATGAATCCTATGGCCAAATGGGCATGTAGGGACATACAGGGCTGGAGGCGCCATTTATCCAAAAGTTGGCATGCATTGGAAGGGGAAGAGAATCTCCCTTTTTGGCCTCCATTCTACAATATGTCATAAGGATCTTGCGCCCTCATGTCTGCATGCTTAAATAGGTAGGATAAATGGTACTTTATAGGTGCCATTTGTTCAAAATTTGACTTTTTGGGAGTCAAAGCTTGTGTTCGTCCCACTCAGGGATGACCGCTTGCCACCATCCCTGTATGGGATGGTCATGAACTATGATCATCCTAGGATGGGACAGTCATGCCTATGTGGCCCAAAACCTCCCTAAAGTGGGGTAGAGCCTTCCAAGAGTGGTTAATACCACTGTGTAACCTCTGATAGTTGCCCAAGGGGACCATATGATGTTAATTGGCCAATGCTTTCAGTCGCTTAATCAGATTGACATGATTTTAGTGTCTAAAGATACCCCTTTTTGAGATGCATTGTGTGTAACACAACACTGAGAAAAAATAGATGACTAAAATTTTGAATGATTAGGGTTATTCAATAACCCGACCAAATTTAGATACCCCAATCATGAAAAGAGCATGCATTCTTTAATCCTTGCTTCTAACGAGCTAAGGAACTTGACTCAAGTATAACCTTTCATGTTCAATTTACTTGATCTTGGACATTAGTCATTCATGAAGTATTGAAGCCTGATTTCCTTCATGATTCTATAATTCCAAGCATTTTTTAATTGAAATTTTCGCTTGTTTGCTGCCCTAAGCAGGGGCATGATTGTCTTCATCAACGATTCGTTGAATGAACGTAATTTGCATGATTGAGTGTTTGATTGTTGATTTTGATTATGAATTTGTTAAGTATGACTACACCCTCAAGTGATGAGTTGATTAGGGAGTGAAAAATGATACAAGTAATGATTTTCTTGACCTATATGACTTGGGTAGGGTTTCCTTCAATTTTACCCATTGAAAAATAGAGCATTTTTTAGAAGATTTTGATGATTTTGTTGATGCTACATGGAAGAAAGGAGCTAAAAACCTCATTCTCATGGGGTGGTATGGCCACAATGGCCTTCTTAGGGTGTGAAGTAAACAATTTTCCATTTCTCCATGAGTGATTTAGGTTCATCTTGATCCCTATTGAAATTTGACCAAATTTGAGCTATTTTTGGTGGGTTTTGGACCCTTTTTTGTGCATTTTTTAGCTATTTTAATGGAATTTTTTGGTGGCCATCCTAGGGTATTTTTTGTCTTTAAGCATTTAAATAACATTTATTTCATATCATGAACATTATTTTTATATTTTAAATTTCAATATTTGAGTGCTAATTTGCTTTGATCAAGATAAATGAGTTGTCCCTTTAATTTCCTAACACTTAGCATTAGATCTCAGATCCTTCTATACTTATGTTACATGTAATTTCTGTTCTATTTCTTCATACTTACTTGTTGTTCATTTATTTTAAGCTTTGAGAAATTTCTTAACATAGTTTGTTAAATTCTCAAATCTATCACTATAATTCACTAATATAATCCTACTGGAGGTTAGCTTGATTCTAATACAACATTCCTTAGCCCTCTGATTGCATCCCATAGCCTTTTGCATATCTAATTTTCCATATTTACAAACCCTTAGGGGATTGCACCTTTCCTTCTATCATTAAAAATTTGAGTCCTTCAATTCTCTATTTTAGAAGTTTAATTCCTTGTTTTTCCTACACACAAACATTCTAAACTATAGTGGGATCCTTCCCTATTAATTCTAGAAAAAACCCCTTTCATATTGATCTTAAATTTGCTTTGAAACTTTAAAAATCCCACCCAAAACCAAATTTACCACACCTATGGTGAATTTGGAAAAAACAGGTTTTAGAGGTTCAATCCTTTGAATTCGCTATCTATAGACCTTCTAAATCATAGCAAGAAAATTCTAACCAACGTTTAGCTCAAAAACATAATCAGAACCTGTCAAAATCAACCTCAAAACTTCAAAAACCTTACTAAGGACCAAATTCACCACCCCTATGGCAAATTTTGTAGCTAGAGTTATAGAACCAAATTTACCACCCAGACCAAATTCGCTAGTGGCAAATTTGGTAGACCCAGTGGCAAATTTGGTAACAAGCAAGATTCTACTCTAGGAGGTAAGCATAATTATTTTTTTCATCAAATATGGGTCTAATCAGTTGTTTAGACAAGTTTTTACCCTATCCAACCCTTAAACAAACCCCTAAAATTAGAAAATCTAATTTCTTTTAGTTTTTGTGTAGGTTTTACCAAATTCACCACCCTTGTGGTAAATTTGGCATCAGTGACAAATTTGGCACTTTCCAGTGGTGAATTTGGCAGACAGACCTTGAGAGAGGTAATATGGACACTTGGAATATCCTTAGCTCAGTAATTTGACTTTCTTTGTATTCTATTTTTTATTTGTTGTTGTTTTGATACATAAATTACACTAACTTTGGGAAATTAAGTAATTCTAGTTAAAAACTTGAATTGTTTACAAAACCTTGCAATCTCTTCACAAAACGCATTAGTTTCTTTACAAAACACTAAAAGACTAATCAATTAAGGAACCCTAGGCTTAGTTTTAGCATATCCTTCATATTCAAATATATAGGCAAGAAATTGAAAAGCATATAGTTGCATTTAGGCTAGCTTTTTTGATTGCATCTTCCTTTGTTTGCCCTAAAATGAAAATATCCTTAGTCTAGTGCATTCAAAACTTGAAGTGCATATAGGTTAGCTCTTGTTTGCTTGCATTTGTGTGATTTAAACTAAGCATTGTATTTTAGATGGTTCTGATGATTTAGGTTCAAATGACCGTTAAGGCTCGATAAAGATTCAATATTAATATAGCTCCAAAACTTTTAGATGTTTGTCTTAATTGAACCCATAAACACTAAAAAAAAATCATTACATCAACCTCATACAACCATATAAAAAAGCATAAAATTATGGGTTTAGTTGTGTTGAGGGTTTTCATACCACTCAAGATCTCCTTTGGAAAGAGATCCTCAAGTGGGGAGGTAGAGATTTTGATGAATCTCCCTTGTGCACACTTGACATTTAATTAGATCTAAAGGGAAAATAACACAAGGTTTTCACGTCGTCTACATAAATTGGTGAACTCGACATGAACATTCATTTTGCCTTAAGTAAGATAAAATTTTGTTGAACTTAAATAGACCATCTAATTTTTTTGCTTAGTTTACATCACATTAAATTAAGATAACAAGAACATAACCAATTGCTAATCCTAGTGGGGGAAGGTTAACGACCCCTTGAGTAAACCAGCGTACTAACCTTAGGGGAGCAATATTCTTTGGCATGTATATCGTGGTGGATTAGTGGGATTCACAAGGAGGGTTGCTTATATGTGTGACATAAGGATATCAAACATCTTATCTTCTTTGCTATAAGGACTCTAGAAACAAAACTTTAATAAATTAACCCCCTCTTCAAAGCTAAGTCTTCTAACTATGTCTCAACATCCTTATAACACCCAAAACAAGGGTGTCCCTATTCCTTCACAGGAAGGATCATCCTCTCAAGAATAAATTGAACAAGAAGTAAATCCTTGGTCACAACAAGTACCAAGGGAATTGTTGGGCACCGAATTGACATCAAGTTTTACTTGACACTGTGATTGTCTATCTTCCAATTTTTTGTCCAGGCATGCACCCGATAGTCACAGCTTGATACTCAACATTGGATGGACCAAAGGCAAATTCAATCCAAACTCCAAAGTAGGTTGGTTCCTTGTCAACTTAAAATGGTATTAACATAATTAAATTTCAAATAGGGTTTTGAGATAAGGGTTAGAAAAGGTTTAGGGTTAGAGATATTATGAAAAACAGTGGCCAGATAGGCTAATAGCATAGGCAACTATAACAAAAATCTCCCACAAACTATTTTCGGTGTCTCATCACTCAATATTAATAGCACCCAAACCCATGAAATCTTCATATATTAAAGCATAAACAAAGATATATTGCAGAAAGCAATTCCAACATCTAATATTGATAATCCAAATTAGCAAAATATACCAATAGTTAGATTTAACATAAATAAACTTCCTAACAATACAGATCTAACCATGAACAGATTTCAATTACTCTCACAACTAGTAATCCAATAAGCTAGAATGAACTAATCACTAAAGTATTAACATAAATGTAGCTCAAAGCTTCGAACCTCTTGCATAAATATGATGAAGATGACAAATTTTGAGTAAAAAATTAGAGTAATGCTCCTTCCATTAGCTCACAGGAATATTTACAGTAGGGCAAGCAAACACACTAGAGTCGACCCTTAAAATAAGGGTTTGGCCTTTATTTATAGTTTGTAAAATGAAATAATATTAAGGAGATATTACAAAGATTACAAATTTACATCTCAACAAAGAGTTTTGCTAGCATTATCTTACTGGTTGAAGAAGTCTGAGAAATCCACTGTGAGTAATCCCCCATGGCAGCTTGGCTCTCTGCAACTTGCTATTTCATTGATAGCAGTTGGCATTTAGGTCATTGGATACCACATCTGATCTATCTATAATTCTTGGAAGCTCACTCTTTTGCAGATCTACAACTGCTTTGTAGTTGTCCTTGAAAACCCTTCGATGCTTTGTCTTCCTGCCCTCTAATTGACTGTTCTTTGGTCCAGTAAGAATTCACTTTTAAATACTTCAACAGTGTTAACAAGTTCTAGGTCATTGATCTCCATAATGGATGACTACGATTAAATCTCTAAAAATATTCTACAAATTTGTGGGGAAAGACCAAAGCGTCATTTTGCACTTTTAAATTGTTGACATCATATTTTATGGGCTTGATTCTGTGGAATCAAATTTTGGCATAAAATGCACTAAGGAGTGAGTGGGATGAATTTTGCTACTAATCTACTACTTAGCCTTATTTCTTGGGTTCATGCAAATTGTAATCCGCAAAAAAACGTACGTTGACATCATATTTTTCTTAGCCAAACTATGAAATCACTAATTTGCACCGAAGCTAGTGCAAATAAGACTTTATTGCCATTTCGTTCCTAAAGTAGTGTTTTCGGACTTCATGTCTTCATTATGTATCGAAGCTAGTGTAAAATAGCTTTTTTCAGCATTCCATACTCTTTACAGTGTAAAATCACCTTTGTCACCATTTTGCATCGAATTACTTAGCAAAATCGAGACTTTAACACTTAGTCGTTGGAGCAACAAACAACCATTGCCATTTCACGCTTCTTTTTGCACTGATGTCATCATTGCCCAATTTTTTTGCAGAATCAGGACTCGTCTATGATCCACTTCCAAATACACTATAAACTTAGCATAATGGAATTTAGCTCATTTAAGGCAAAAAAACACTAAATGTTGAGCAAATTGGGGAACTCCTGTTGCATATCTGCTCCAAAATACACTAGGTGATGTGTGGAATAGAATTGTCTCATGCCTTAGAATAATTTTCAATGCTTTCTAAGGATGTGGCCATTTTGGACCTACATTCTAGTGCCTCCCGGGTGGATTTGCTCGCAAAGCCATAGAACTCAGAGTCTTATCCATTGGGCATCAGGAGTCAAAAATGCTTATCTTCAAAAAATGCTTTAAGGAATAATTTCCATATGAACACTACCCTCTGAAAACTTCATGAACACCTTAGAGGATAAATGTTCATATCGAGACCATACTTCATACAACATAGAGGATAATTTTTCACATGGATACTATGCCATAAACATTAATATTTGTGCCACTCCTTCAAAACTGCTTCAAATATTTAGCAAAACACAACTATGTTCTCATTATAAAGCCTTCTTACAATACATGATATAAATGCCTTCACACAAAACTCATTTTTTACCTCTTTCTGACCTCATGCTTTTATTCTTTCCTTCTGACAATGTCAGAGTAAAAATAAATCAGCAAAATATAAAACTTCTACATGACTACATATGTACAAAAATAAAAAATATTAAGCTTATGCCCCTTTAGGGTCCGTAGCTCTATCCGGCTCTTCTTCTTGCTGGGCTTCTTCCTCAGCATTATCCTCTTGATTTTGTTCAGCTTCTTCCTCATGTGAAGTTTGTTCTTCATTTTCCTCTATCACCAAACAACTACACCATCAGTTTCAAGATCTGCAAGGCTTGTTCCCATATTGTTTCAGAGGGGTTGGAAGTCTCCTTCAAATGCTTATAAATGTACTGTAGCTCACCAATATCTTCATAGTTAGCATCACTTACTTTGTTTAAGTCTTCCATTAGGTCTCTAAGCCTAGTAAAATCAATAATTATTTGTGAATCTTGCTCTTGATCAATTGGTTCTTCCAGAGCATCAATTTTAGACTCATCTTGTAAGCTCTCATCAATGCTCTTCTTAATTTCTTCTACTGATAGCAAGCTATGGTCTTCCATCCATAATCCTCTGAAAATTTTTTGAATCATTTTCTTATTAATATCCACTACATCCTTGATCACACCTTCAATTTTTTCAAACAATAGCCAAGACTTTTAGAGGGCTCTGTGCTTCTTCACTATAATTATGGCAACAATTCTAGCAATGTTCCACTCCTTATTAGGAATTGGCTTAGCAAAGTAATTGAGTCTATTGTCCACCAGTTTGTGAATTCGTTCGACCAGAATCACCATAGGTTGTAGCTCTCCAGTTAAATTATCCAGATCCTTTTGAATACTTTGGAGTAGGTGGTTGGCATCATCCAAATAATCAATAATAAGTTGCAGCCCTGAGCATTTCTCTAGAACTTTAGAGAGCAATTATTTTCTCACTTTATTTAGTCCAACCTTGGAAAAACCTAAAGATTTAGCCTTTTCAATTTGAAGTTGTTGCTTCAAACTCTGTATCTCCTTAGCCTATTCTTCATTTTTCTTCTTGTGTTCTTCTATTTGCTCCTTGAGATTATTAGCTTCTTGAAACATCTCTTGCCAGTTCTAGCTTCCTTTTTTAGAGCCTTCTCCACTTGTTTTTTATTGTTAATGGTTTTTTGAAGCTTTTCTATTTGCTTTTCCAAATTACCCACCTTTTCTTGGTATATGTCAGTTTTCACATAAAAATTTTCCAAGCTTTGGCTATGACCAATTCATCTTCTGCAGGTAGCTTCTCAATATCTTTTGTGTACTCTTCTATACGATAATCCTGAGTAGTCATCTCAGTTTCAAGCTTGCTCATAAGGGGAATCATGGATCTAGATGTACTTTGCCTTGAAACTGGATCAACAAACATGCTTCTCCTCTTCATGGCCATCCTATTGGAAGGCTTGGATAACTTCTCTGCACATAAATCTTGAATTTTCTATGAAATTTATTGTTACTTTTGCAAAATTTCTTGGGTAGGTTAGCTCGCAAAAAGAGGAGAAGAGGCTACAAGGTATGCAAGAGTAGAATCAATGGTTGATAATGGCTGAGAAGAAGTAACTACAATGGAATCTATGACCATAGTGGAATCTGTGATCACTATTGTTGTTGTAATTGGCAGACTCATAGAAACTGAAGTAAGACTCACAGATGGGTGAGTGGATGTATTTAAAATTGTTTTCTTCTCATATCAGGGAGGTGGTTGCAATGGCAAGGATGGAACTAAGGGAGATGATGAAAGGGGAATCTCAGATGATGAAAATAGAATTTGAGGTGACCTTGGAGGAGATGGGTTGGTTTGCACCTCAATATTGATTGATGAAACAGGGGGTGAACTATGATGTGGAGAAGGTACCTTAGCTTCAATTTCTTGCTCATAAATGGAGGGAGATTTCCTTGCGAAATTTTGAAGAGGATGAGGAGAAGAAGAATTATAGACCATACCTTCGACTACTAATGTAGGGTGTTGTGGAGTTGTCTCTATGATCTGCTGCTGCACTTGTATCAATTCTTTCGTAGCTGAAACAATTGTTCTTTAACAATTTCCTCTTTATCCAACCTCTGTTTCTTGGAAATCTCCTTCTCAGCTCTTTCTGGTACCCTTTTGGCCTTTCTCTTAAAAAATTGCATGGTGACTTCCTCTCTTTATGTATCTTCTTTAGACAACCCTTCTTGTAATGATTCCTCCTGTAAAGTCTATTCAAAAATAGGATTTAATTCCACTATTGCTACAGTGGTGAAATTCAAAGGTGTAAACCTAAAGTTCTCATCCTTCTCATTCCAATATATATTTGTATATGAAGGTTGTCCACCCAAGGCTAGGTGCTTGGGCTTACTTATTGTCTCTATGATTGGTGTACTAATAACTCTTTCATCAGAATAGTGCATCTTACTCATCAACTGTGCTCCTTTTGCAAATTTCTCTATTTGCTCAATTCTAGGTTGAAAAGTCTTCAGAATTTCGATAGCAATCAATGGAGTATCAGGTTCCTCTTCTTAAACTTATTCTTTTGAAGGTGGGTATGGGAAATTAGACTCAATTTGTGACTTCTTGTAGGCTAGCACTATATTCCTTGGGTCTTTTGGCTTCCAAGTTGTGACATTATTGTCATACCTTTCCAAAAATTCACCATCAATTTTTAATCCAAACTTGAATTTTTCTTTACCAATCTCGACTCTCATCCTCCACCAGTCTGATATTTTGGCTTCGTTCCATTTATATTTTTCTTTTGCTTCATCACCAGTAGATTCTTGAGCCTGAGGATCTTTTTTTTTATCTATTTTATCCTCAACTTCTTTTATGGTAGACTCCTTCAACCAATATTTTGCATTATTATCTTAATCAAAATCAATAATTTGCTCATAAAAGTCTAACCATGGAGGAAGTTGATCCATATTGGAAACATTCCACTCCAAAAGAGGCCTAGGTATTTTCCCTGTTCAAAATGAGGCCTAGGTATTTTCTCAAATTTGTAGGCCTTTTCTCCATTTAGGGCTATGTTCCTCTTGTAGAATACATCATCTGGATCATAACTTCATCTTTGAGGAATGTAAAACAGACCCAACCTATCCAGGTATTGGTCAATTTGTTCACCCTACCGCTTCTTGGTAATAGTTATATCATCAACATTGCGATAGGTCAACATACATCTCATTTTTCTTCCAAAACCATAGTTCAAATCTATGAATTCTGCTTTCCTTAAGTAATATAAAGTGAAAAGTATGTCTGTAACAAAATGGGGCAGCAGAAAAGGCTTACCCATAAAGTCATATAGTTTAATGATTGTATCCCCTGTTAGGAGGTACCAATCTCTCTCCTCTGCACCTTCTGTTCTTAAAAATTTCTTGGCCAAAGGTGGTAGCCTGGGGCATTATCCATACATTATTTTCAATGCTAGCCCTAATATTTCCAAGTTGAATCTATAGAAAGACTCAATGCTTCTAATATGAGAAGTCCAGTAATAAACAGGAATGGGGTCTCCTTGGTATTTCTTATCCTTGATTGAAATTTAGGGCATCATGTCTCTTACAATAGAAAAGAACATCCAAACCGAGCTTGAGTAATGTCAAAAGTAAAATGTATAAAAATCCCTTTTCATTCTCACTAATTTCTCATGAATTCTTTGATCCAGGAAATCCGACCAGTCAAAATAGCTAACTCTAATGCCTTTTTGTTCTACATTTTCTTCATACATTATTTCATTAGAAATGCAGTATGCAGCAGCTATTTACCAATCATTCACTATTTTGTCAGAATCTAAACCCTTAACACAGGCTAACATTGAATATAACTCTAGATGTAAAAACTGCTCAATAGAAATTGGGACCTAGGGCAACCCCTTCCTGGGTTTAGTGTCTTTGAGTTGATTATAAACCCATTTTTTGAAGGGTTCACCATCGTGAGATCACTTTTGCAAAGAGTAGTACCCGACCTGGTTGGTCATTTTAAACTCTTTTGGTCTCATAGGTGGATCCACTCCTATGGCAAAAAGTTTATGACAGTCTGCAGTAGTGATACTAAATAGGGTTTTACCCCTAGCATTTTTTACTGCTTTTGCTATCGGGTCATAGAATTTGAATTTAGCTGCTATCAACTTCGAACAAGGATGAACAAAATCACAAAAATAAAAAGATAAGAAAGAGAGCACGACACATCTACCTTGAGTCGATAGAGCTACTTATTTCTTATATCGGTTGTTGATGTTCCTTTTGAGATGTGTTCTCTGTAAGCACCAGCTCAGTGTTTGCTATGGCTTTCGCTTTGTCGATATAGTGCCTCACCACCCTTTTCACCGATGTTTCAGCCTCTTGAGTATCTTTAGAAGTCATTTTTGCAAGCAATTCTCCATTTTTTTTAAGCAAAAAACCCCTTGTGGGACCGCCTTGGTATAAGAGACCATGAACAGGGGGTTCTACACTGTCAAAGTCACCCGAGAGTCGCACCCGACCCTACCCGCACCAACATTATCAATTGGATTTTGGGTACTGTTGGTCCAAAATCTGCCACAGGAAAGGATTTTACAAGTGCACCCTAGACCCGGCCAACATTGAAAGGCTGGAAGCAAGAAATGGCTCCCAGACCAATCTCCAGAGTGGGCTGGTTCCCTTCACTACTCTAAAATCTGGTTTTAAGATAAGGGTTGCGGGAAAGAAATTGAAAAAGTTGCAGAAAGGAATGGGAAATATGGCCGCAGGCCGAAGTGATAATGATCGGGATAACAACAGCAGGAAACTTAAAGGACAACAACAACAAGTAACAGAAAGCGTTAACTTAACTCTCGCACGATGCATGCAAAAAAAACCCTCCAAAACTACATTCCAGGAATCATACCTTAACAGCAGTATTTAAATCCAATTATGCAGAATTTAAATGCAACGACCATTAAAAATATAAATGCTATTAGAAATGCAAAAGGACAGAAAGGAAAATCATCCACACAACACTTGAGAAATTAGAAGCCAACACTTTTTATTCCTGCAAATGCGCTTCCAGTTTCTAGCAGAAAAACTCCCAACCTTTGTAAATGAGAATTACATTGGTTTTTATAGAGGTCCGTCCTCTCTACGACATTAAATGTTTGCCACCATCCTCCTCGTGATCTACAATTATATGGCGGAAATTAGGAACACGATCCCCTTAATCGCGGCCTCGAGGAAGCAAAAATTAAATGCAATGAGACAATCGCGGGCACCTTCATTAAATTCATTTTTCGAACATGTGCATAACACGTTGAAACAATCCACGAACAGCAGCCTCGAAGAAATAAAACCTTCAATCTCGGTGGCCTGGGCGCTTCTTCAACTTTGACTACCTTGGAAATCCACAAAACATTTAATTCGGGGCAGCATTTGATCATCGAAAACTCAAAAAACCTTCTCGGCCGTTCATACTATTTTTTGGCGGGAAACTGTGTAGGTCGCGAAAACGCGACGGGTCGCGAAATCGTGACATATTTTGATGTCGTACGCTTTTGTCATTTACACCCGCGAAAATGCTCCCTGTCGCACTTTCGCTGCATCTTCGGCTTTGTCTTCTCTATCGCTAGCTTGTTCCGCGAAAATGGAACATGTAGCGATATCGCTACGCATTGCGGCCTTTGGCTATTCCTTCCTTCTCCCAAAGGAACATCGCATCCATCCCTACGTCTTATGGATCAAAACTCACAACTTCCAACCCACTACCTAATCAACCACGATTTTAAGACGTGTAGCGATATCGCTACGCCTCTCTCTCCGTACCAATCCGCTTTTATCGCACACACCTCCCACGCGATGCTGCAACTTTTCCTTGGACTCTTCTCTGCTCGAACATGCAGCGAATCGCTGCAAGTTTTGACAATTGCCCCTTCGAAGCCGCCAGCGTCGCGATTCGGGAACATGTTAGCGACGCGCTACAACTTTTCAACTTGAGCCTTTGAAGCCGACCGACCCGCGATTCTGGAACACGTCGCGATATCGCGACGGTTCCGCCCAACCTGCGTTGACTGCGTTGACCGCGATTTCGCGACATGTCAGCGAATCGCTGCAGTTTTTAGACTTAGTCATTTTTTGCTCATTTTTTCTCCTTTTTTCGCCAAAGCTGCATCAAAGCTGATATCAAAGGTCAGATTTTCAACAATACACTAATGCATTAATCAATGAGAATCAATGTGGCAAAAATGCCAACATTCTTGGCGGCTCGCGGGGTATACAGCTCGCTGTATGCAAGAATCCAGGCCTTAGTCCATTGGGCAAGAGTCATATCAGAACAGGAAGGTTGGCTGCTGCAAAACATGTCGGAGGACTGCTGCTAAACTTCTTCTGCTGCTGAAAACTAGAACCGGAAGAACCTGCATAGAAGCGGTTATAAACTGAAGAAATGGAATGTGATGGTGGAGTGAGCTCCTGCGATTGCGCAGGCGGTGACTGCAATGGAGTGGTGTGAATAATAAAATGAGGGAGCAAAAGTGACGTAGTAGACATAACAACAGCATGTTGATACACTACCAGCGGCAATAGATGGAATGAACGAATGGATGGAACAGAAATGGAAGTTTTGAAGCGTGAAATGAAAATGAACTAAGCTGGAAAATAAATGCTTTTTAAAACAAAAACAAACTGAGAAGAAAGGGATAAGAAGAAATGGGGAAAATAGAAAAGGGGAGAAGAAACAACAGTCGTGGCTTATTCTTTTTGTTTTTTGTTTTTTGTTTTTTATATTGCAGGAAGAAAGAAACAAAAGAAGGAAGAGGAAGATGAAGAAAGGAAATAGAAAGCGGGGGAGGGAAAAGAAGAATTCTTTGGAAGCCACAAACTATCGGGAAAGGAAGGACAAAAGGGAAACAAACACCTACAGCCCACAAGCAACAAGAGCCAAGGTGACAACAAAAGGCAAAACATATATACATACTCTTTTCTTCTTCTCTACTTCCTTTTTTTTTTTTTATATATATATATATATATATATTTTGTTATATTATATACAAACTCAAATTGAACTTGCGAAGTCATGAAAAGTAGGCTTTCAAATGAAAGCCATTAACTGAAATTGGAAGTGGGCTACCATCCATGTCTTCCAAATAGAAAGAATTAGCTGCACTGTCTTTGGAAATGCGGAAGGGACCCTCCCGAGAATGCATCAAACTTCTTATGATTGCCGAGGTTTAGCTTTATTCTCATTCCATTTCAGCACCAAATCTCCTGTCTTGAATGGACGGGCTGCAGAATGCTTATAAAACCACTTCGAAATCCCTTGCGTGTGCTTGTCAAATTCATTATATGCTTTGGAGCAGCTGCTCCTCTAATTCCAACAAGCTGTGCTATTCGCGAGATCCAAGGAACTCAGGTCTGTCTCATCATCTTGAAAAGACTGCAACTGCTGTAATACTGGCAACTCAAGATGAACCGGCAACCTTGCTTCTTTGCCATAGACTAGGGCATATGGTGAGGTTTTAATGGACTTCTTGACGGAAATCCTGTCTGCCCATAACGTCTGATTCAATAACAAGTGCCATGATCTTTTGTTCTCTCCCAATGACCTCTTCAAAATTTTGAGCAAATTTTTGTTCGTTGACTCTACCAAGCCATTTCCCTATGGATAGTAATTGGAAGATGTCTTAAGGAAAATGCCAAACTTGTTAGCGAACTCGGCCAGTTCAGCTCCAATGAATGGAGTCCCATTATACGTAATGATGGCGTACGGAACACCAAAACGTGTAATCAAACTCTCAACGAAAGAAATCACTACGGATTGATTGGCCATCTTTGTAGGTATGGCTTCGAGACCACCTTGTGAAATAATCTGTAGGTTGTTAAGATGTATCCGTGACCAACTGAGGAATTAGGATCAATTATTCCAATAAAATCCAACCCCCATTCTTTGAAAGGGTGCTTCAACTTAGAACTGGATGCAAAGGCAGAGCTGCATTCCTTACTCTTCCTGCGTATCTTTGACACTTATCACAGGCTTGTGCAATCTTGAAAGAGTCTGAGAACAGAGTCGGCCAGTAATAACCAGCTCGAATGATTTTCAAGGCCATCGGTCTTCCTGCATAGTGACCTCCTGAGAGACCTGAATGAAACTCTTCCAAGATCCTATCCTTGTATGCTTCTTTAACACACTTCAAAAGAACACCATCAATATTTTTAAAAAATAAACCATCTGAAAACAAAACATACCGCAGAGCTTGCAACCGAAATCTCCTCCTCTGAGAAGCATTCAATTGTGATGGACATCTTCCAGTTGTGAAGTAATCAATCAGGTCCTCTGTCCAATCCTTTTCCAGAATTAAGAAATTCGTTAAATTATCATTACCAGCAAGAGCTTCTTCCTGATCTTCGCATACATCAAATGCTGCCATCTTTGCTAACTGCTGGCACAGAGCTTTACCACGCACTAATTTAGTTGGGTGAATTTCTACATCAAATTCTTGGATCTTGGTGACCCAACCGACACGTTTATCACCCAACTCTCCTTGAAGAATGAAATTTCTCACATCCGGGTGAATAACATAAACAAATGTCCTGCTCTGGGAAATAAAATGTTTGAATTTCTTCGGGGATTTCATCACAACATATACCTGTTTCTCAATAAAATTGTACTTTGCTTCGTGAGGTAAAATGACTTGGCTCAGAAAAGCAATGGGCCTTTCATTCCCATCATCTCCCTTTTGCGTCGAAGCTGCGAGCATAACTGTCATCTTCTCCAACTGCATATAAGATGAAATCCTTGGAGTAGTCAGGATTAATCAGGACAGGGGCCTGCACTATTCTTTCCTTGATCTCCTGAAATGCTTCCTTTCTTTGAGATTTCCATTGGAAAACTACATCTTTCTTCAACAATTCGGTCATTGGTTTAACAACCTGAGAAAAATCAGCAATGAACTTTCTAATGAAATTTATCTGTCCAAAGAAATATTGAAGTTCCTTCTTGTTTGCAGGGAGTGTCAATTTCTTCAAAGCTTCAACACGGGCTGGATCAATTGCTAATCCATCTTCAGAAATCACATGACCCAGAAGCTTACCTTCTTTTACAGCAAACACAGACTTCTTTGGATTAATGGAGATTCCGAATTCTCTGCATTTCTCAAAAATCAGCCTCAGGTGAGAACAATGGTCTTCCCTTTTATGTGAAAAAACTGTCATGTCGTCAAGGTATATTACAATGATCCTATTCAATAAATCCTTGAAAGCAATATCCATTGCTCTTTGGAAGGTAGCTCCAGCATTTGACAGTCCAAAGGGCATTCGCTGGTATGCAAAAGTACCCCACTTCGTGGTGAATGCTTGTCTTAAAGCTGATCTTCATCTTTTACCCGGATACTGGTTATACCCAAAAAATCCATCCAACAAAGAAAAACGTTGTGCCCTAGCCACAAAATGCAATATTTGATCTATTCTCGGCAAAGGATAATGATCCTTTAATGAAGCACGGTTCAAATTCCTGAAATCAACGCACAATCTAATATCTCCATTCTTCTTACGGACTGGGACCAGATTGGCGACCCATGTGGAGTGCTTGACCGGATAGATGATCTTAGCTTGCAACATTTTAACAAGCTCAGCCTTCATCAACGCCTCAATCTTTGGATTTACAGGTCTCTGTTTCTGCCGAAAAGGCCTAACTCCTTCTTCCAGTTCAATTGTATGCTGTATAATCTGCTTGTTGTAGCCTTTCAAGTCTTCATAGCTCCAAGCTATAATATCAGAAAACTCTTTACAGAGCTGCCTGATTTTTTGCAGTTCTTCTGGGGTTGAGTCAGTGCCAACCTTAATCACTTTGTCAGGCTGAAGCTCTAACTCCATGTACTCTTTCTTATCAACCTCGATCCGATGTTTAGTGGATCGATCATGTTTATCAAACAGGCTTTCCAGAGTTATGAGACCCTTCGGAATATGATTGTTCCTTAATTGAATGAGCCCTTCAGCTTCTTCATTCTCCAAAGTTCTTCCTTCAACATTAGCAGCTTCATGAATCAAGAAATTAACAATCTGCTCATCATTTTCAAAGACCTGCCAGAAAGTTTCTTTGTCTGGCACACTGGGCCTGTATACCATTCTCACTGTCTTGGGTTTGTTCACAACTTGATCAGCGAGGAGAAAAGTTAGCTCCAAGAGATGCTAATAAGTCGGCATGTTTATTCATCTCTCTGGAAACGACTTGAATATTAAGCACAGTGAAAAATTCAAACAAATCCCAAACCTGATTTCGATATGCTTTCAGATAATGCTGCTTTGAGATGCATCTATTTGTGACCTGGTTTACAATAAGCTCGGAATCACCAAAAATATTGAGCTGTTCTATTCCTAACTTCTTTGCTTTCTTCAGACCCAAGCACAATGCTTCGTATTCGACGGCGTTATTTGTGCAACTCCATGTAAGTCGATAAGAATAAGTCCTTTGTACACCAGAGGGAGAAATTAACACAATACCTACTCCGGCACCATTCCTGCATCTAGCTCCATCGAAATACAGTTGCCATAACTGATCTGTAACCTCAGTCTGATCAACTGGGTTAGACAATTCCTGCTTTGTCTCAGTCTCAGGTTTTTGAATGGCATAGCAGCCAATCTCTGTCTCCATCATAGCATTGAAGTTAAGCATTGAAAACTGGTCTTCCAACTGAAGATTGTTTAAAACTTCACTCATTAAAACAGCATCTTCAGACTCTTCAGTGAGCATATGGACCGACTGCATGTCTTTTCCAACATCTTCCAACTTCTCGATGTGAAAAGGGGAAGGCTTTTCATTCTGTATTCTGAGACGTCTATTCTTAAAAGGAATTTCCAGATGGGAATAATCTAATGCCAGATAACCCCCTAATTTTGCAGTAAATTCCCTGGATAAACACATACTAAAATAGGGCTCTAAATCTACTACAACAATTTCTTGAATAACGGTGATACGGGGCATTGTATGCGGGACAATGGGTACATCTTTAATGACACCTACTATTTTCACGGGAGTACCATCTAATTGCGGGACTCCGAGGACTACTCAGGGTATACTCCATTCCCATAGCTTCACGAGACTCCCTTGGGCATGACGGTGGTTGCGGCTCCAGAATCAATCATACAATTGTGTACAACCCAACCTTCTATTTGCAATGACAAGTAAAAAGGAGGAGGTACTGTTCTTACCGATATGAGAGGTGGTTAAAGTTTGGGCATAGACGGTGCAGGTAGGCCCTTTTTCACTCTCCTTCATAGATTTCAATGACTCTTGTAATAAATCTACTTGACCGGGGTAATTGCAAAGCGTCATAAAGGCTTACCTTAGCGGGGGTCTTCTTAAGATCATCAACAATATTATATGAAACTGCAGCAGAGTTTTTCTTCTCAGTCGGTTGCTCAAATCTGGTTCTGTCTCTTTGTGTAGCTTCTACTCTTAACCTCTTGGTCAGTGATGGATATTTCAATTTTTCGCGTGCCTGCTCCTCTGCTTCTGATCTTCTTGGTGCATTGCTTGCCTTTTCTTGAACTCTGTTAAAAGTTGGATCTTTGGGCAAAGACTTTGGAGGTGGCACGGGGAGCTTTCAGTGGCCTCTTCACTTCGGTCGGTACTCTTAACGGCTCTAAGTCGGCAGGATCAACATTCATAGGCTTCTTTCCAGTCCTTGTTAGAACTGAAACTTGGTCTTCCACTGCAGTCATCAAACTATAACCTGCTTCTGAGATCATGTTAACATGGTCACCTGAAGAGCTGGCCGCCAAGGTCTGCACATAATTTAAGTGAACCATACATGTATCTTCTCCATGAGGATCATTACAAGTGGAACACCAATATACTCCATCTGCATGGGCTGCATCTTCATTTGCTAGAACAGCTAAGCCCTTTTCAGGTGTTTTGCTTGTGGAGGCAACTTGATCTCTAGTAATTTGAGGAGGTTGAAATCTCCTTGGCTGGAAATCTCTCTCGGCCTGCTTCCTCTCAATGAGTGTGATCTTATTTCCGATGGCTCTAATGGCAGAATTTGCGGACTTCACCTCTTGCAATAATGTTGTATATGGATCGGGGTTTGCGAGGTGCGGGGAGGTCTTGGTAAGGGCAAAGGAGGCTGGTGGTCTTGGCAAAGCTGGAAATGCGGTGGAAACGGGAGATGGTTGAATGTTGGGTGCGAGGGAGCGGTAAAGGAGTTAAAGGAGCAAGCGAGAAGCGGGACAGGTGCAACTTTGAGGTGCTTTAGAACTCCATGATGGTGTAGGATACATAGCTGGCATGGGGTGTGGTTGTGAACCATATAAATATTGAGGCAAATCCGGAATAAGAGGCATAGTTACCTTTGGAGGCAGTCTTCCTACAGCAACCAGATCAGCTTCTGCTTTAATTGCTTGTTCAAATATTTTTGGAAATGTTATCACATTAGACTGCCGAACCGCCCAGTCGATATCTGAGTGAAACGCTACGAGGTAGTACATCGCGGCTAATTCATCAGCAGGCCGAATACCATCGGGAATCCTTTGCCAAGTTACGGTAAACCGGACATTAAAATCGGGTATCTCTTCTTGTGGATGTCTCTGTATGACGGTAAACTGATTTAACAATGAGAAAGGGTCGACCTGTTCATGAAAATGTTTCACCGACAAATCACCAAAGCGATCCCATGATGCTATGGTGCGGGAGGCGAGTTACGTACCAAAACAGCAGTTTACCTCTCAAAGAACATACTAACAATTTGATCATCACATCTTCATCGGTAATGTCATGGATAGCAGCCAGGGAAGCCACATCATTTATGTGCTCATAGGCTATTTTACCAATACCGTCGTAAGTGGGCAAAGCCTTCAGTGCAGCCTGAGGTATTGGATTACGAGCCTGCAGATTCAAGGCTCCCGTGCTATTCCATGCCAAGAATTTTTTGGGTGGAGGAAATTGTTCCATTGGTGGAACTTGTAGGGGTGCAACACTAGCAACAATACTGGGTATTTGTATAGCAGAAGATGGAAGGGATGAGGAAACTAATCTAGAATGCTCACCACTTCTCGAACTATCGAGCTCAAAAAACTGAACAAGATCGCCAAATTTCTTTGACTGTGATCTTGTGATCATGAAGTATTTCTGGGTCCAGCGAGGTCACCAAAAACAACAGAGTCACCAAATGCTCTAATTTACAGTCTGAAGGCGAACATTAAACCTTCGACCCTATGGGATCTTTTAGAGACAAATAAAATCTGTCCCACCGGGCGTGCCAAAAACTGTTGGTCCAAAATATGCCACAGGAAAGGATTTTACAAGTGCACCCTAGACCTGGCCAACATTGAAAGGCTGGAAGCAAGAAATGGCTCCCAGACCAATCTCCAGAGTGGGCTGGTTCCCTTCACTACTCTAAAATCTGGTTTTAAGATAAGGGTTGCGGGAAAGAAATTGAAAAAGTTGCAGAAAGGAATGGGAAATATGGCCGCGAGCCGAAGTGATAATGATCGGGATAACAACAGCAGGAAACTTAAAGGACAACAACAGCAAGTAACAGAAAGCGTTAACTTAACTCTCGCACGATGCATGCAGAAAAAACCCTCCAAAACTACATTCCAGGAATCATACCTTAACGACAGTATTTAAATCCAATTATGCAGAATTTAAATGCAACAGCCATTAAAAATATAAATGCTATTAGAAATGCGAAAGGACAGAAAGGAAAATCATCCACACAACACTTGAGAAATTAGAAGCCAACACTTTTTATTCCTGCAAATGCGCTTCCAGTTTCTAGCAGAAAAACTCCCAACCTTTGTAAATGAAAATTACATTGGTTTTTATAGAGGTCCGTCCTCTCTGCAGCATTAAATATTTGCCACCATCCTCCTCGTGATCTACAATTATATGGCGGACATTAGGAACACGATCCCCTTAATCGCGGCCTCGAGGAAGCAAAAATTAAATGCAATGAGACAATCGCGGGCACCTTCATTAAATTCATTTTTTGAACATGTGCATAACACGTTGAAACAATCCACGAACAACAGCCTCGAAGAAATAAAACCTTCAATTCGATGGCCTAGGCGCTTCTTCAACTTTGACTACCTTGGAAATCCACAAAACATTTAATTCGGGGCAGCATTTGATCATCGGAAACTCAAAAAACCTTCTCGGCCGTTCATACTATTTTTTGGCGGGAAACTGTGCAGGTCGCGAAAACGCGACGGGTCGCGAAATCGTGACATATTTTGATGTCGTACGCTTTTGTCATTTACACCCGCGAAAATTCTCCCTGTCGCGATTTCGCTGCATCTTCGGCTTTGTCTTCTCTATCGCTAGCTTGTTCCACGAAAATGGAACATGTAGCGATTTCGCTACGCATTGCGGCCTTTGGCTATTCCTTCCTTCTTGCCCCGCGAAAACGGAACATGCAGCGCATCGCTGCACTTTTCGGCACTTTGTACGGTCTTATGGATGGGTCGCGAAAATGCGACGCCTTTTGCTTTTGAATGTCTTCAATTCTTCCTTGTCGCAATTTCGTTGCACAATGAAGCACTTAATCAATTTCCCATAATGCAGCATGAAATTACTTCCGTCTCCATGTTTCTTCCTCAATTTTCATTCCCTCGCGATTTCGTTGCATATTGTCTTGCTTGGTCTTATCATCAAAATTGCGGCGAATCGCTACAACTTTTATGTTACTGCCTTTTAGACCGTAGCGACCGCGATTTTAAGACATGTAGCGATATCGCTACTGCCTCTGCTCTCCGTACCAATCGCCTGCTTTTTATCGCGAAAATGCAACACCTTTGTCTTACAAGAACCCTTCCTAAAAAAAGTGCAGCGATGCGCTGCAACTTTGCCTTGGACTCTTCTCTGCTCGAACATGCAGCGAATCGCTGCAAGTTTTGGCAATTGCCCCTTCGAAGCCACCAGCGTCGCGATTCGGGAACATGTTAGCGACGCGCTACAACTTTTCAACTTGAGCCTTCGAAGCCGACCGACCCGCGATTTTGGAACACGTCGCGATATCGCGACGGTTCCGCCCAACCTGCCTGCGTTGACTGCGTTGACCGCGATTTCGCGACATGTCAGCGAATCGCTGCAGTTTTTAGACTTAGTCATTTTTTGCTCATTTTTTCTCCTTTTTTCGCCAAAGCTGCATCAAAGCTGATATCAAAGGTCAGATTTTCAACAATACACTAATGCATTAATCAATGAGAATCAATGTGGCAAAAATGCCAACAGTACCCAATTCAGCTTTTTGGTAGGGTGGAGATTCGAACTTGGGACCTCCCTTGGAGGATTGCCCTATCCTCTCCAAATCACCTACAACACCTAGGTCAAGCAATTCTCCAATTATTCCTCTGGAATTCTTAGACAATACTCAGCTATCGCTCTGCCCTTTTTTGCTTGGTGAACATTGTTCTTTCTCGAATGAGAAAATTTCTACATTTTCGACCTTTTAAATTTCCATGCATGCACGTCCTCCACCATTAATATGCCCACTGCATGAACTTCCCATTGGCACGCTCTTCAAATTAATTTTCTTTCTTTTGATGGCTTGGAATTACAATTTCACTTTCTAATTGGCCAAAATTTAAATCTGATCTATACCTTTACGGCGTCACTTTGTCCTTTTCCCCCTTTCGAGCGTGGGAAATTTTGAACATTTATTAGTGCACATTTTACCTTTTGGAAGTGGCACAATGTGCAATTCATTTTTCACTCAAAAATATTCTTGTGCTTTGGTGGATTGCAACCTTCCTTATTCCGTTCAACAAGCAGTTGTAATTCTAGCAGACTAGAAAATTGTTACAGAGGGGTGCTATGCAGAATATTTTTTCCACTCAACATACCTTTGAATTTTGATGGATTAGAAATAGGGTATTTCTGCTACCAAATTAGACCTTTTGTGCACAAAAAATAACACATGCGGTATTCCGCTAGTGCTGTAGTTTATCTGAGTGCAGATTGGAGCTCATTTGTCATTTCATTGCTTCCTTAGTGTATTTTAGTGTGGATTGGAGCTCGTCTGTCATTTCACTGCTTCCTTAGTGTATTTTAGCACAGATTGGATCTTTTTGCATTCCTTGCAAACACTTAGCTCATTTTGCACTTTTATTTTCTTTTCTTTTTTTATACAACATGTTGTCAAAACAAAACTTGATATAAAATGCAAAAAAAAATAAATATGATACAAAGTATGTACATATATTAAAATGAATTTATGTTTCAATAAAAATAGAATTTAAGATGAAAATCATTAACTAGAATCGGTTGTATGTTTCCCTCTAGATCTTCAAGCTGGAAAACATTGGTCTCTTTAACCTCTATTATCTTGAAAGGGCCATCCCAGAAGGAGTCACTTCTGATGATGTCCTGGTTTAGCTCTTTCAACATTCCACCTGAGTATAGAGTATCCAACCTGGAATTTTTTGAACCTCGCCTTCTTGTCAAACCATACCTTGATGTCCATTTAATGCTTTTTAAAGTTCTCATAGGCCTGATCTCTTTTCTCTTTTAACTGCATTAGGTGTGTCAGTCTTGTTTCCACTATATTTTCCTCATATTCTTCTTCTGTGTTTACTAGCTTGAGTGTCAAAATCTCCAAATGGACAGGTAACATTGCTTCCTTGCCATACACTAAGGCATAAGGAGAAGTCTTGATGGACTTCTTAATAGTAATTTTGTCTGCCCATAAAGCTTGCTTCATAATTAGGTGCCAACTTCTTTTGTTACCCCTAGTGATCTTCTCAAAATCCTTAACAGGTTTTTGTTAGTTGATTCTGCAAGTCCATTTCCTTGAGGGTAGCAATTTGAAGTATTCTTAATGGTGATGCCATACTTGCTGGTAAACTCAATATACTTGGATCCTATGAATGCTAGTCAATTGTCACTCACAAGGCTTATGGAACACCAAGCCTTGAAATCAAACTTTCCATAAAATTGATTACCACTTCCTGGTCAAATTTCTTGGTAGGAATAGCTCCTACCCATATGGTGAGGTAGTTTGTAGCAGTTAGAATGTACTTGTGCTTAGCTGAAGAATGAGGGTTGATAACCCCTATAAAGTCCAAACCCCATTTTTGAAAGGGTTCTTCCACTTGGATTGGATTAAGGGGGAATGAAGCATTCTTGTTCCTCCCTACATGTCGTTGGTATTTGTCATAAGCTCTGGTGACTTTGAAGGTATCAAAAAATATGGTAGGCTAGTAATAGCCTGCTCTAATGATTTTCAAAGTTGTAACTCTGCCTAAGAAGTGTCCTCTAGATAGCCCTCCATGGAAATATTCTATGACCTTTTGTTGTTGATCATATTTTAAGCACCTAAGGAGAACTCCATCAAGGTTTCTTTTGTATAGGCCCTTTGGTAGGAAGACATACTTCAAAGCTTACAACCTGTATCTTCTTCTTTGTGATGCATTAAGATCAGAAGGTTAATTCCAAAATTTGAAAATACTTAATCATCTGATCTATCTAGTATGATTCGTCTGACTGCAATCCTTCAATCTAATCATCTACTGTTGCTTGACAAGATGTTACCTCTACTGAGATTATTTTTTCTATCAAAACTTGGCATAGGGCTCTTTCTCTTACCATCTTTGTAGTATGGATTTCCACATCATATTCTTGGATTTTAGTGATCCAACTAGCTCTCTTATCTCCTAGTTCACCTTGTAGAATAAAACTTCTTACATTTGGATGAACAACATAAACCAGGGTCTTGCTTTGAACTAAGTAGTGCCTAAATTTCTTCAATGATTTTATTACAACAAATACTTGTTTCTCAATAAAATTATGCTTAACTTGGTACTCATGGAGAGTCTGGATCCAAAATAATATAGGGTGCTCCTCTCCTTGATCATTTTTTTGGGTGAGCATTGATGCATAACTTTCCTCAGCTCCATAAGCATAAAGGATGAAATCTTTACTGAAATCTGGATTGACTAGCACTAGAGTTGTTGCAATGGAATGCTTGATAATTTCAAAGGCTTGTTTTCTTACTTCAGTCCATTTTAACTCTGCATCTTTCTTTAGTAGTTCAAATATAGGCCTCACCTTCTAAGCAAAGACAAAAATTAATTTCCTGATAAAATTTATTTGACCAAAGAAGGACTGCAAGGCTTTCTTGTTTCCAGGCAGTGGAAGAGCAAGAATGGATTTGATTCTATTTAGATCTATGGCCATACCTTCTTTTGATACCACATGACCTAGCAACTTTCCCTCATGTACTGCAAAAAATGATTTCTTAGGATTGAGGGAAATGCCAAATTCTTTGCACTTTTGAAAAACTTGTTCAAGGTGTGCTAAGTGGTCATGCTTGTTGTGGGAAAACATAGTCATGTCATCTAAATAGATTAGAATGACCTTGTTAATCATTTTCCCAAAGGTATAGTCCATGGCTATCTGAAATGTGGCTCCCACATTGGATAGCCCAAAAGGCATTCTTTGGTAGGTAAATGTGGCCCATTTTGTGGTGAATGCTATTTTATACTGATCTTCATTCTTCGCCCAAACTTGATTATATCCAGAGAAATCATCCAGTAATGAGAACCTTTATGTCCCTTCCACTTTTTGTAAGATTTGATCAATATATGGGAGGGGTAGTGATCTTCTAATGATGCTTGATTGAGATTTTTTAAAATCCACATAGGCGAATATCACCATTATTTTTCCTCACAGGTACCAATTTGGCTACCTAGTTTGAATGTTTAATTGGATATATGATCTTAGACTTCAATAACTTCAAGAGCTCTTCTCTCATTATGGCTTAGATCCTTGGATTTATAGGCCTTTGCTTCTGCCTGAATGGCTTGGCATTAGGCTCTAGCTCAATGGTGTGTTGGATAACATTTTTATCATATACTTTGAGGTCTTCATATGACCAAGCCACAATGTCTTGGTACTTCATACATAAAGATTTAATATCCTCCTCTTCCTTAGGAGAACACCGGATTCCAACCTTGAGCTTCTTTTCTTTTTCTATTTCAACTTCCTTATAGATTTTGTCATTGACTTCCATGGATCTGATCATTTTCCTATCTTCATTGTCAAATAGGCTTTCTAGAGTGACCAAACCTCTAGGTATGTGATTTTTTTAAGTTGAATGGCATACTATTGATCAATATCCTCTGTATTTTCCTCTTGAACAGTGGATAGACAGGATTCTCTCACCAAAAAATCAATTATTTTCTCATCACTGTCAAAGACCTACCAAAAAAATTGCTTATCTGGCACCGTAGGTCTAAAAATCATTTTAATTTCCTTGTCTTTCTTAAATCCTATGTCTGTAGAAGGGTTGAAGTTAGTTCCCCTTACTGCCAAGAAATCTTCCAAAGTATTCTTTAAACTAGGAATAAAATTTATGTTTAGGGCATGAAAGGAATCTATTAAATCCCATACCCTATTTTTGTATGCTTTCAGGTAATGATGCTTACTATTGCACCTTTCTCTTATCTGGTTTACTATCAACTCAGAGTCGCCATATATGTTCAAGATCTTAATACCCATATTTTCTGCTAGCATTAGTCCAAGGCATAGAGCCTCATATTCTACAACATTATTGGTGCATGCCCATGTTAATCTGTAGGAAAAAATATTTTTCCCCTTTGATTGGGAATGTAACATCATACTAGCACCAACACCATTTCTACATCTGGTACCATCAAAGTGCATGGTCCATGTTTTTTTTTCTCTCAGAGATTGATTAGATATAACAGGAACTTTCTTCTCTAATTCTACAAAAATACTGTAAGTGCCCATACCTGTCCCAAACTGGTTGTAATCCTCTCTGAAAGGTAGCTCATATTCGATTTCCAACTCCTCAAAGTTATTCGTTGCTTCAAATTCCTCAAGGGGAGTGATATTGCACGTCTCCTTCAATTTTTTCAATGTGGTAAGACACAAGCTTTTCAGGTGTTATCCTTTTCTTCTTTCCCTTGAAGGAATAACCATGCTAGAATAGTCCATATACATGCATCCACCTAACTTGGCTATGAAATATCTTAAAATACATAAGCCAAAATAAGGTTCTAGATCCACCACTACTATTTCTTGTACTATGGTTACCTCAGGTGCGCTATGCAGGCTTCTCAAGATATCTTTGATTACTCCTACTGCCTTTACAGGTGTTCCATCCAATTACAGTACTCTAGGGCAGGATCGGGTATACTCCATATATATTTCCTCGCAAACTGCTTTAGGCATAATTGTAGTGGATGCCCTTGAGTCAATCATACAATTTTGGACCACCCAACCTTCCATCCTCAAAGAAATGTAGAAAGGAGGAGGTTTATTCTTTATAACAGTAGGGAACATTTCTTTCTTTTCAGAGGGTATACTAAGAATTGCGGTGGCCTACTTCTATTGCAAATATTTGTTCAAGGAATATTTTAGTAGGTCAATTTGGCAAGGAATGAAGAGGGTGTCATATAGAGTAGCTTTTGAGGGTATTATCTTCATTTCTTCCATAATTTTGGACTCATACTTAGCCAATGTGGGTCTCTCAGGCCTTCTTTCTGGCTCACCATACTTTCTCTTATATTTTTGAGTGGCTTCTATTCTCTGTATTTTGGTAATAGAAGGGAATCTAAGCCTCTATTTAGCCTCATCTTTAGACTTCATTCTGTCTTCCTCAATTTATTTCTCAGATCTCTTAGGGAGACTATTTTCTTTTCCTTTGGCTTGGGGAATAGGGAAAGTGTCACTTCTTTGGTGAGGTGGGTCACTCTTCTTCTGAGAGGGGACCTAAAACTGACCCATATTCTGTGCATCCACTTGCAGTGTTTTCTTACCAGACCTTATCATAACAATTATAGGTCCATCCTCATCCAGCTCTTTCCCAACCATGATTTGGTCAGGTTGCCATAGCATGTTTACCCTTCCTTTCTAGTTTCTTTTTCTTGATCCATAGCTTGTTGGACATGGTGTTGGTACATAACACAATATTATGAATCATGAGGATCATTACATACCAGACACCATACATTTACCAATATTATCTCTAAAGAACACTCAGGCTCTTCATAAGCTACATTTACTCTTACCTCAGTAATGTTACTAGGACAAGTTCTTTGATATTTATTCACATATGGAAATCTTCTTTGTTGAGAGCTTTCCATTTCTCTCTTTTCTATAAAATTCATTTTGTTGCTAAGAGTTTTCAATGTATTTAGCATATCAAGGATGACAAAAAACTCTTTAGGAGTCTGAGATGGAAGAGGAGGGAAAGGAACTACAGTAGTTGATGTTTTTGGCTAGGGAATGAGAGTCATTTGTGGGAATGGGGATGACAATGTAGGAGGGTCCATATAATATGAAGTAGTAGCTTAGCTTTGGATATTAGTGGTTTCTAGATTGTAAGGTAGCACAACTTTGGGAGGTAATCTCCCCACATTAATTAGGACATTTTCTACATGAATTGTTGCATTATAAACTTGTGGAAATGTTTCCACCTCAGATTTTTGGGTTTGTAGGTCTAGATTTGATCCAAGAGCTCTGATATAATACATATAAGCAAGGCATGCAGCTGTTCTAGCTACAGGGGGAATTATTTTCCAGGTTCTGATAAACCTTAAAATAAAATCTGAGATAGATTCTTGTTGATGCTTCTTGTAGCACCCTAAAATTGGCGCAGTAAACCTTAGCAAATAATTAAAATTACTTTAGTAATAATTCAAATTCAAATTTTAACCCTCGAGCCGCCCGTTAACCGCCTGTTAAACTGCTTTCCTCATTTTTTGTGCCATTTTTAGGATTTGTTGTGACCGTTGGATGATATCATCGCCGATCAGAAGATATCGCCTCAGATCGGACGATTTCGTTTGGACTAGAATGTCCAAACGATTTCGTCCCAAAATTGATTTTTCATAATTAGCTTTTGTTTCAACGACGTCTCTAACCTGGGCAAAAGCGTGTCTGTGCGATTAGAGACTTCCCCCATTGGAGATCTCCCAAATTGGGATGATCTCCAACCTCCCAACCTCCTTCCTATGCCTATTTAATCTTAGGCCCTCCCCTTGACATTCCCCTGGCTGAATTTTCTTGTAACATGAGTTCTATTTGCATTAGACCATCTTTTTTTTGAAAAAAAATGAAAAATATGTTATATTTATAGAAGTTGTATTACAAGGTAAAATGAGCTGGATAGGCATCAAGGGAGAAAGAAAATCCTCCTCCAATCCCTCCTAGCTCAAAAATTACCCATAAAACATTACCTTACATAATGCAGATATCCAAACCCTCAGCACTACCATAGCTGAATTCCAGTTTATCAATTTATCCGAATTCCGTAAACTATCCATTTATCTTCATGTTGTGTTGCTCCGTGGCCTAACTGTGATAGATTCATTAGACTCACTTGTCTACTCTTCTTGTTCTACTATCTGCTTGTATCACCTCCTGCATCCCTTGGATTCTTTGGCACAAGCTTATATGATTTTCCATCTGAGAGTCCACATATTGCCCTTTCTCCAGATCTTTTCCCCATTTTGCTAAATAGTATGCCACCCTATTTCCCTCTCGCTTTATATGTGTAATAAAAACATCTTGAAAAACTTGCCGGATCTTACGGATTGCTTCCACCTTCCTTCTCTCTCCAATTCCTAGCACATGAAAGGGCCTTATCGGATCCAATATTCCATCCCATACCTTAGAGTTTATCTCTATCCACAACTTATGTAGCTGTAGATTTACAAATATCCTTGATGTTGACAAGATCGCTTGTCCTTTCGCTTCATTATTTGTTGCCTCCCCCATGCCTTCTGCTCTCCAATACACCTGTTCTCCTTTCCAATTTCGCATGATAATACCAAAACCAGCTTTCCCAGGATTTTTAGTAGAAGCCCCATCTGTGTTTGCCTTCACCCACTCTTTAGGAGGTGGCCTCCACTCTATGTTATTCAAGGGGATCACACCTGTGTACCCATCCTTAAGTTGTTTCTCTGTTACAGTTATTCCAAGGCTCTGTAGAATAATCACTTCCTCCATTTTTATATTTGTTTCCTCCTGTAATCTGATAAATAGTGTTTTTGTTACCTTGCTCATAATACTCTCCCATACTTGCTCCCTTGTTACGTGCTCTGATCTAAATATGCGTGCATTTCGTTCTAGCCATAACTGCCACCATATGAAGCTAGGTCCTAGTTTCCATGCAATTTTCATTGTTTTAGTCTTAAAGCTGCACTGTTTCCATTTCTCATAAAAGCTTTCCTGGCTCTCAAAAACTTCCCAATGTTGTCTCATTTGTCTCCACCAATTGATCCATATGTCTTTAGCAAAAGAACACCCAAAAAAGAGGTGATTCAAGGTCTCCTCTGCCTTTCCACACAAAACACATTTAGAGGGCCCAAAGAAACCTCTTTTTATCAAATTATCAAAAGTCAAGCACTTTTTGTGGTTAATCAACCATGAGAAAATGTTAATTTTTGGCCATCCTTCCTTTTGCCAGACAAATGTCCATGGAAAGGGTGATGGGGTAATCTCGTATCCACAAACTACCTTGTATCCCTCCTTTGCCTTATAAATTCCCAACTTACTTCCTCCCCATCCAAGTATATCCCTCTTAGAACCATCCTGAATTGGGTGTCTTTGAAGATATCTCCACAGTTTTTCCATTAGTTCCTCTGTACCCCTCACTGGCCATTCTTGGGGATGTTTCCACTGTAATAAATCTGGCACATGTTGATTCCATGATTTCATATAGTAAGAGGCTTTCCACCACCCTGCTTTTTGGAGCTACGATTTCCAGCTCTCCATCTTTGGGAATGTCTGAATAATTGGTTGTGATTGATTCCATGAATCCTCCCAAAATAAAGCATCCTTTCCATCCCCTAACTGCCAATATAGGTATGGCTTTATTAACTCTTGGCCTACTAACATTGTCCTCCATATGGTAGATCCCTCTCCTTCCACTTTGTATCTTGGAATGTTTTTCTCATCCACTCCTGGGTAATATTTAGCTTGTAAGAGTCTACTCCATAAACCCCCAGTAGCTGTAATCCATCTCCAATATAGCTTCCCGGCTAGTACCTTGCTGCTCTGGAATGCTGATCTTATCCCCAATCCTCCTTGTTTTTTTGGTTGGCATATCTTCTCCCAATCCACTAGTGCTATTTTTGTTCTTCCCTTGCACCTGACCATAAAAACTTTCTTGTGTGTTTGTCAATATATTTTAGAATTCTCTTTGGAGCTTGAAGTACAGAAAATTTATAAAGCTGGAAGAGCTTGTAGCACGACTTTAATCATTGTCGGCCTTCCTCCTAAGCTTAGCCATTTATGAGTCCGGTTGCTCGGCTTAGCTTGAAGTTTATCCATCAACCCTTTCCACTCTTTACTTTTTGTTTTCTTTGCAGATAAAGGTACTCCTAAATACTTGTATGGGTAAAGGAGTTTCCATGAATTTCAACAATTGTATAATTTTATCTCTCACCCTCTTCGTTGTATTAAAAAAAACAATTTGAGATTTTTTTCATTAAAAGTTTGCTCAATAGCTTGAGTATACCCATCTAAAACTTCTTTTATGTTTCTTGCTACTATGAGATTGGCTTGACTAATAAGAGCAGTATCATCCACAAGCTGGAGGTGATTTATCTCAATTTGAGAACTTATTTTCAAGCCCTTTAACCTCCCCTCTTGTCTCCCTTTTTTTAACAGTCTCCCGAGACCCTCTGCATAAAGGATAAAAGGTAAGGGGAGAGAGGGTCCCCTTGCCTCGGCCCCTTCCTGCTTGTGAACATGGGAGAGGGACTGCCATTTACCAGAACTGAGAATGATGTAGTTTGTGTACAGGCTCTTACCCAATCTCTCCACCCCTCTGCAAAGCCCATTTTTTCTAAAATCTTTTGCATAAAGGACCAGTCTACTCTGTCATAGGCTTTAGAAAGATCTAATTTAATAAACATACCTGGGTCCTTTTGTTTTGACATTGTGTGTATCACCTCCTGGGCCACTACTATTCCATCTAGAATTTGTCTGCCTTCAACAAAACCACCTTGCTCACTTGAAATCAGATTTGGTAAAAACTGTTTCAACCTTTATGCCATAAGCTTTGTTAATATCTTGTATACTACATTACATAGTGAAATAGGCCTATAATTATCAATTATCTCACTAGATGGGCCCTTAGGAACCAAAGTGATAAAAGTATGATTCAAGGCTTTTAACATTTGCTTACTCTGTCTGATTTCCTCCGATGCCTCCACCACTGCTTGACCCACAATTTCCCAAAAATTTTGATAAAATTCAATGGGGAATCCGTGCGAGTCTGGAGTCTTTCCTGTTTGCATTTTTTGTATGATCTGCGAGGTTTCTTCCAAAGAAATTTCCTCCATTAATAATTTATTGTGTTCAGGTTTAACTAATTGTGGAATTGCCTCTAGTATCTTCTCCTGCCATATTGCATTCAAATTTTCATTACTGCTAAAAAGTGTATGGAAGTCCTGATTTGCTATACTTTTCATTTCACTTCCACTTGGTTTTCACGACCCATCATATCTGTAAGACATATAATTCTATTTTGTTGTCTCTTGGTTGTTTTTGTCTTATGGAAGAAAGCTGTATTTTGGTCCCCCTCCTTTAACCATGTGATTCTGGCTCTTTGCCTCCAATAGATTTCTTCTTGTTCCTCCAAAGCTTCCTCTTTTCTAATAATTTCTGCCTCACGTTGTAACAGTTCTTCTGTGATAGTTCCTTGTCTTATCTCTTGAGCAATCTTCTCCTTTTGATCCTTGATTTCATTCTTTTGGATTCTAGTTATTTCCTTCTTCTGTTTACTCCACTCCTTTAGTTGGGTCCTTACATATTTTAGTTGTTTGTGGAGTTTGAATTGGGCTGTCCCAAATCTTGGTTTCCATGATTTCCACCATTCCTTTATACGGTCCCCTAGCTCCTCATCTTTCAGCCACCATAGCTCAAATTTAAAAGTTCCCACAACTTTATGATTATCTTCTTCTATGGTTAAGCTTACTGGAAAATGATCTGAAGAAAGCCTATCCATGACCCTTGCTTGATGCTTGGTATGCAAATATAATTCCTCCCCCATGAAGAAACGATCCAAGCAAGATTTGACCATCTCACCTTCCTTTCTTCTGTTAGTCCAAGTCATGGAGCTATCCACAGTTGGGATATCTATTAGATTCATTTGACATGTTATTGCTGAAAAAAACCTGTCCTTTTCCTCAAGCATGGCTCTGCCTCCTTGTTGTTCCTCTATTCTAAGCTTTGCATTGAAGTCTCCTCCCACAATCCATTGGTCCTCCGGGTAGTTTTCTATGAAAGTACTGGATGACTACCCATTGATCCCTCTGTAATCTAGCTTGTTTGTGCTCCATAAAAATTAACTATAGTCCAAATTTTTCCAGTTTCCCTATTTTGTAACCGGACCATCAACACCCCTCTCGTAGAGGCCCCCCTATCTCTAGGAGCAGTTGGTGATTCCACATAGTGGCCAATCCACCTGATTTCCCTTGTGACGATTGAGTAAGGATCTCTCCTTTTTGCCATATCCTCCTATTTATTTTTTGTAAGTCTTCTCCTTGCATTTTGGTTTCCTGTAACAAAATTATATACGGACTCATATCTATGATAATATTTTTGACTTGCCTTTTGTGCAGGGCGATTGCCTAAACCCCTCACATTCCAAGTGATTAATATCATTGAGAATTAGGAGAGAAAAAAATCAGCCATCGATTTTACCTTTCCGTTATGGCTCAAATCTCTTCCCTGTTCCTCCATCTTTTCCTTGTTTGACTTCCTCCCTGCAGATTGGTTTGGTTTTTGTTTCTTCTCCACTTGATGAATTCCTAGAGTAGGGCTTTCTTTGTTCTTATTTCCTTCTTTCATCTCTATTTCCTGTGTCAAAAACATCCTCTGCTCTATTTCCCCTCCTATGGTCTCTCTTGTGGGTTGAATCTCCTCTTCCATGAGAGAGGTTGTGTACGAGTCTTGCTCCTTGCTTGTTCCCTAACACTAGATTGGAATATTGTTCTCGATCAAGCTGTTGTGACTTGCTTGAGTATCCTCCTCTAACCCTTCCATTTGAAAATCTCCTTCGGTTTCCAAGTTTCCCGAGTTGTTTGAATATCTCATATCTATTGGTTGTTCTTACAACTCTTTCTCCTTGTCTCTGGTTCTTGTGCTTGATTTTTTTTGTTTGGCCTTCTCATTACTTTTTGAAAACCCTCAGAATCTATTGGGCCTTTCCCTTCCTTTTGATTTCCCTTTTTCTGAAGAGATTGACCTGCCATGTTAAAATTTTCTTTTGTCCCCTCTTGTTCAGATTGATGATCCTTAACTGTTGGGCACATTCTAGCTAGATGTCCGGGGAGCGTGGCACACCCGACATCCGAATGGAATAGCCTCATAATCCGGTTGTTGGCGCCTAGACAAAATCCCCTATTTTTAGGTCTATCTCTGTTGGAAGAGGTTTTTTGAGGTCCATTTCTACACAAACCCTAGCAAACATTGCCGATCCTCCTAAAGCTGTTTCTCTTGATCTACCTTGATAATGCCCTAATAAGTTGCCTATTGCCTCAAGTATCTCCTCTTTCCAAAATTCAAGGGGAAGGGCAAATAATCTTACCCATATTGGTACTATTTTCGGTTCCACCCTCGGGTCAAATCCCATCTTCCATGGCTGCAAGAATAGTCCCATTTGGTCCATGATGATATGGTCCTCCCTCAAATACTTTTTGTCGATCCGCCACCGATGTGAACTCCACGAGAAAAATACCCATTTGCGAGAGTTAGAATTTCGTATTCTCCTTCCAGATGCCATTGTTTCCTTATCCATGTGTGGAGGAAGTGCACAGATGGTTTGAAACCCACAAATTTACCTATCGGGTTGTGTTTTGACTTATAAACAATATCCTCAGCTACCCAGTCCTCAGCTATTTCCAACATCGGTATTTCTTTTGCTTGTGGTAGACATCCGTTCACCCTCCCAAGCAGAGAATCCTCCTTTTGTCGCTTCCCCATGGTGTTTATGATTTTCTTTGCTTGTGTTTGACAGTCGTTGAAACTATCTTGGGTTCCACATAGCTTATCCCGAAATGAAATTCCTTCGTTTGG
The DNA here is from genome assembly GCA_028583015.1 of Wollemia nobilis. Taxonomy (NCBI): domain Eukaryota; kingdom Viridiplantae; phylum Streptophyta; class Pinopsida; order Araucariales; family Araucariaceae; genus Wollemia; species Wollemia nobilis. Next base: position 11,140,222 of record JAQPPZ010002499.1, read on the forward strand.
AGGATTTGGTACCGAAGTACCTATGTCCCCCATTCTTGGCCGTGATCCTTACTATTGACAGCCCTCTACCTCAGCTTCTGAAACCCCAGTTTGATTCCTCAGATCTCCTCTGAAGCACCTCCAAACTTCTGAAACCCTAGCTCTCATGGAGGATGAAGTTAAGCATTCACATTAGACCATCTTAAATCACCATTTGCCTTCGTATTTTTCCAAGTTTGTTTGCAGGAACTTCATTGTTTTTCAGCCGGAGCAAGCTCAAATCGTCGCAGACGATCCTGTACAATCTCGGACGATCACGTCCCAATTCGAGATGATTTCGTACAGATGATTTCGATTGCGAGTCAACATTGGGGGCAATCGAGTGCCCCGAGTTTGCATTCTTTCTCCATCTATCTCTTGTTTTGCTTTGCATTAGTTAGACTTATTACTATTTTGCATCCTGGAGTTCACCCATGTAGCTTAATTGCATAATAAAATCATGATTAGCTATTAAAGCATTGTAATTTACTTGCATATTCCATTGTTTATGATTATCTTATTAACATCCTTATTATCATTTTACATCATTTTCCTTTATTGGAATAGTTGCATTTCTGGTATTTTGTATCTATTTCTCTGATTGTAGGTCTCTGACGAATTCGTCAGATCTCAGACGATCTTGTCTGATCGCAGACGATCCTGTCAAATTCGAGGCGATCTTGACTGCTTCAAAAATTAGAACCTCCATCAGACATCCGGATCAGGTATGGTTTTTCTCACTTAGTTTATTCTCTGTGTTTTCTATTTAATTCTGTTTTTTGTATTCATTTAAATCTGCATTTCATATAGAACAACTTAGATTCATTTGGCCAAACCTAGGATTTGAATGATTAAAGATAAAATTGAACACATCAAACACATTCCCAACCTAGGCGTGGAAAGCTGCCATTCAAACGTTTCCTGGTGAACCCCACCATCCGTCAAAAAATCACCTTAATACACCTCCCCGAGAGGCGGGACCTTCAAAGGGCCTCTCAGTCCGAGGTATTGTCCCATCCTTCTCGCATCCCCCTTTCGGGCACGGATCCTTTAGCCTGAAGGTAAGGGTGCGAAAAATTTGGAGCGATACATTTTGGTGAACCCGACGTGAAACTAAAACCTTTTGAAAACAAAAAAAAAAAAATAGATGCATTTAAAATCATTAGAAAACTACTAAGTTGCATATCATGTTTAGATGGTAGCTCCTAAGAAAAGACTAGCAGTTACTATAAATGTTGAAAATCAATTAATAGCCATAGAGATCGATTCTGTGCTTAGAACATCTCAAACAGATAGAATCCAACCTTTGTGGGACGAACTTAATAGGAGACTAGGTATCATTTCATCTAGGTCAACAGAACTTAAACAAATCAAGAGGCTTGTCCTAGATAGAATCCTAGATCCTCATCAACTCATTTTTTATCATGAACTTCAGAGAGCTTGCCATAGGTGGTTAGCTTATAGGAGAGCTCTTGTGTCTTCAGAATTGTTCACCTTCGAGGAATACCTCGAGAACGCAACCATTATACACCAATTCCTAGGTCGTGTAGAAGACCAAGAGGTCGTTCTTACGGATAGGGAAAGATGGAATAGAGTTCCTAGAGCTGTGTTATATCGAGAGTATTGCCACGAGCTTTACTTCTACCAACCAGAGTCTGAAACAGATAATATCACTATAGCACTTTTTGTCAAATTCTTGAAAGAAAATTTTCAATTTGAAGAAGAACATTTCATGACTCTTGAAGAACTTGAGCCCATTAATGATATTTATAAATTGTTTATAGAAAACTAGATCATTGCTTTCATTATTATTATTTCTTGCATTTTGTGTGTTGTTTGTTATCTTTATAATATTGTTATAAAAAACAAGAAAAACCAAAAACATAACAAAACCAAAACATTTTATTTTAAATATTATAGTAGGTATATAATTAAAATATATACCTCTTAAGCTTGTTGCATATATATATATATATATATATATATATATATATATATATATATATTTGCTGAAATCTAAGTTTAAGCACAATGACTAAACTTAGGAATGGTAAACAAACTGAAGAAGAAGAAGAAGAAGATTGGTTAGGAAAGAAAACAAAAAAATTAAATACCCTTCCTGAGGATCCAATTCCAGAAGAAGAAACTCTAGAACAGCTAGAAGATGACCTGGTTGAAGAAAATGAACAACAAGAAAATGTTAGAGAGGAAGGATCCTCATCCCCTAGAATGGCTCCAGATGGAACTATTACTTTTGATAACTTAGATCATTTCTGGAAATTCTTCAATAATAATATTGGTGCTCTTAATATGGCAGTTCGTATTGATAGGGGACAAATTAGTGACACTCAAGCAGCCATGGAACATATGTTTGACATACACACTAATCCCTTGTCTTTCATTGATCAAGAAAGTGATAAAGCTGGACCATCCAATATGGATATGGCCACTATAATTCAGAACATGCAAAAACAACAGGTTACCCAACCTCCTAAGGAACCTGTTATTGAGCCTAAAATCATTCCCACACAAAAGAGACCTTCATTCACTGCTTTATTTCGCCAAACTATTGATCAATATGCTTCAAATCGACAAAAACCTAAAATGAAGCCAAACACCAATTTTCAACAATCCGGGATACAACATAATACAACTTCAAAACTTCTTCATAACACCCTTCCTACCAACAATTTACACAATAGTAATATAGCATCTAATATTCATGTCCCTCCATCATATGCTCACAAATCTCATATTAATGCCCTACCGAACCAATATGGTGGGCAAACCAGTAATCTGGAAGCCATGGTGAAACAGTTAGCTTCCCGCATGGACCAGATAGATCCCTACCATCCCTCGTACAATTATCGAGAGATGTGTAGTCAACCTCTAGATCCTATAGTTGTAGCACAACCATACCCTAAACACTTTCCCATGCCCGTCCTGCCTATATATAAAGGAACTGAAGATCCCATAGAGCATCTTCGCATGTTTAGGATAGCATGTCATGATATATCACATGATGACTTGTTATTACTAAAAATGTTCTCGAAAAGTTTAGGAGGAATGGCATTAGAGTGGTACTATCAATTGCCCACTCATTCTTTGAGAAATTTTGAAGAGACCGCTGAATCTTTTGTGCATCAATTTAGTGCCTATATCGAGAGGCATGTAACCATTAAAGATTTGTACAACTTAAAACAAGACAAAGATGAATGTTTTGCTGATTTCTTAGCTAGATGGAGGCAGTTGACAAGAAAACTGCACTTTGTGCTACCTTATAGGGAAATGTTGGACATTTTTATTAATAATTTGCAAGAACAAATATCTTATGAGTTATCAATTGCTACCTTAACTACCTTCGATCAGGCTATAGACTTAGCTCGAAGAGTAGAAGATGCTCTCATTAGGAGAGGCCAGCTTAGGAAGAAAGATGATGAGAAAACATCCAGAAATCAATATAAAAACAAACAAGTTGTAGGTGACGGAGTCACTGACAGCGGAAATGTTGCTAATATCAATACAACGAAGACAACAAAAAAATTTATATTGAAACCTCTTGATAAACCTCCTCGAGAGTTTACTAGATTGAATCAACCATTATCAACTATTCTACCCCAATTACTCGAAAGAGGTTTGATTCAATTACCTAATATCCGGGAACCCGATCCAACCATACCCGGATACAGAGCCGATTTACACTGTGATTTCCATAGAGGGCCTGGACACTCTACCAACTCTTGTAAAAGGTTAAAACATAAAATACAAGATCTGATTGATAATAATGAGATGGAGGTGCAAGCCTTCCAACCTAAACAAAATGCTCCTAATAATGCTCAAAAGAACATTCCCCAAAATCAAAATCAAAATGCTAATCAATCATTAGATATATTTCAACATCCTTTACCAAGACATGGTAAAGAGGTGGCCAATCAAATTGAGCATCATAATGTCCCTCCTCCTACCCGATATGTAGGAACTATTAGCGGACATTTACCTAATCATGATTTACAAAAATTTGACACAACTTTATCCATGGTCACGACCAGGCCCCTACATAATATTCAAACACCGGATCTCAGTGATGTAGAATCGGATACTGAAAGTGAAATAGACATCACCTCAAACCAATCGAATAGTTCTGAAAATGAATCAGATCCTATTCAACCTATCACAGATGCTATGGTTCCGGAAGAACCATTTCCTAGAAGAGTTACTACTCGACCCTCTTCTAATCAGTTCCTTCCTAATGAACAAGCTATAAATGCTAGACCAAGACCTATTCAACATCCTCAATATAACATTGTAGGTACCATCGGAGCCATTACCAGACAACAAGCTCAAAATTCTCAACAAGAACCAAATCAAAACGATGGATCAACTCCATTTGTTTTGAAAAATCCCAATAAAGGGAATCATGCTCCTAATGTTCAACCTAAACCTCCTTATAATATTAATGAGCAATTATCCAATACTACAACCAGAATTTCCCTTTTGGATTTATTAAGATCTTCTCCTACCCATAGAGATGAATTAATGCTTACATTAAGCCAAATGATGGTACCACAAAACATTCAACCTGAAGCCATGGCCAATACTATCATCACTAGAGAAGTTGATTGTATTGACTTTCGAGATAAAGATATACCACAACATAGTTTACATAAGGATAACCCCTTATATATTACTGCCCTAATAGGAGATGTAGCAGTCAAAAGGGTCTTGATTGATAATGGTTCATCTCTAAATATTTGCACTTTTGACTTCTACCAAAGATTTGGGTTTAGAAGTGATGAAATGAAGAAAACTGACATGATCATAAAAGCTTTCAATGACGAAACACAAGAAACGTGTGGAGTTATCACCATCCCATTGCAAGTTGGTCCGAGAACCTTAGATACGACCGTGTTTATTGTACATTGCCCCGCATCATACAATATACTCTTGGGTCATCCTTGGATCAATGCAATGCGGGCTGTCCCATCAACTTTACACCAATGTGTTAAATTCGAATTTAAAAATCAGTTGGTCACTATCCATGGTGATCCTAGACCCTTTGATATGTGTGCTTTGGCAGAACCTGTTGGAGTTCAATTTTGCCCTGCTCTGTCATCCACACATCCTAATTCTTATTTTTCATCTAAAACTATGAAACACACACCCATAACTTCATCTATTTCTCCTCCATTAATTTCACCCTCATATATAGATCAACAATCTTCTAAACAAACCACTCTAGAACCTCAAAAAGATCTTCAATCCACAACCAATCCTTCATGTTCCATCCCTATAATTTCAAAACCTATAGACCCATCTATTAACACCTCCACATTATCTACATCTATCATACCTTCCACATCTAAAGATATAGGGAATGATCCTTCTACATCTTATGCTCTTTCCGATGAACTCTTACCCGATTTATCTAAAATTCTTATATCAGAAAAAACAAATGCTTCTATGCAAAATTCCATTATCTTAAGTAATTTGCCGCCATCTCCTCGTACTTTGGGCCTCCCACAACCTATGGGAAGTACTTACCAAGTCGGGAGTTGTGCCTTCATTTATAAGGGATATGACTGGGGAAGAATACCCAGGAACATCAAAACTCATCATGAGGGATATGCTCGATGTTATTTTACTAATGAGTATATTAAAGCTAAACCTATAATGCTTAAAATGGGATATAAAGGGAAAGGCTTGGGACCTTTCCAAAATGGTATGAAAGAACCCTTTGAGGTAGAACCATGGCCCGCCCGATGTGGTGTGGGCCTATTTCCTAGTAAGGGTCAACCCTTCCCTTTTGAAGATGATGATCAACTCATATGTTATCAAGATTATTTGGATGGGCGTGATGATTTGCCTCTAAAAAATCAGCCATTTACATGCAATATGCTATCCATAGCTTATCCTGAAATGATTGTTGAATCCGATGATGAGTTGGAAGGAGATATTTTCCATGATGTCTCCATTGAAGAGATGTTACACAATGGTTTTTATTTTGATGGTTCTATACCTACTATAGCCCAACTTGAGGCCACGACTCCTCAAGATGAATTATCCAAGTTAACCTTAAAAGAATTACAAGAATTGGGCGTTTCACCCGCCCCACCTAATTTTGAAAGAGATCTACACATGGAAGTAGAAAACGTCATTAAAGTTAACATTGGAACTGAGGATAATCCCCACATAATCAATATTGGATCAGAATTAAGTCAAGAAAAACAAGAGCAATACATTGCATTCCTTAAAGAATATGAAGATGTCTTCGCTTGGACATATGAAGATATGCCAGGTTTAGACCCTTCTGTAGTCATGCATCACCTAGTAGTCCATCCGGATGCTAAACCTGTTAAACAGAAACTTAGAAAAATGCATCCCAAAATGGCCTTACTAGTCAAAGGAGAACTAGAAAAACTATTGAAGGTTATTTTTATACAAGAACTTAGTCAGCTAGAACTCCTAGATGAAAAGCGCATCAATGCTTTGGAGCATCTTCGTGCCTACCAAAACAAGCTTAAAAGATCATATGCTAAGAAAGTTCGTCATCGATCCTTTGAGGTCGGCGACCTTGTTTTAAAAGAAAATCAAAAAAATACTAATGCAACTAAAGACCTTAAAGGTAAATTTGAGCCCAACTGGCTTGGACCATATATTATCAACTGCTAAATTTGAATCGGGAGCATACAAATTATCTACCTTAGATGGTAAAGAACTTAAAGAACCCATGAATATTTTGCATCTTAAACGTTACTATGCATAAAAAATTGGTCATTTCATCATTGTATATATTTGTTTAAAATATTTCAAAAAACCACTATCTTGTATTTCTTTCAATTTATAAACTTAAAAATATAAAAACACCAAAAACATTCAAAATCATCAAAATCTTCAAAAACATCTTTTATTTTTGTACTTCTCAAATTGTGACATATTGCAGTTATATTTTCAAATTATTTTGGATAAATTAGCATTTATTTGGAATCCCGCACTTTCACATTCACATGAATAAATATCTTGATTTATTTGGTATGATTACTAATCTCTCTTATATCAAAGTCCACAAAATTCAATTAAATAAAGTTTGAGCATAGAGAATTGATCTTGTTATTTACTTAAACCAAGCATATCCTTTCACAATAAAATGATTATATTTGTAATGTCCATGCTATGCTACATAGTAGAAGTGGTTTCTTGAGCGAAAAGTTTCCCCTGCTATCCTATCATGCACATGGTCTAGAATCTTTGAGAATTGACAAAAGGACAAGCTCACCCCTACCCAGAATAAAAATCCCTTGCTCTACAACTAATCCGAGCAAGTATCCCTAGAATAGGAAGAAAAGAAAAGTTCAAGAAAAAAAAAGAAAAAGCATTATTTCAGCATTATCTCAAATATCAAAGCAAAAGATACAAAAAAAAAATACAAAAAAAAAAAAAGAAAGAAAGAAAGAAAGCAAAATGAGCAAAAGCAAAAGCAATAAAATCCCTTTCCCTACCCATTGAAAAGAAAAGAAGGGTTGATGAGCTTGAATCCCTGGAATTCTCAATTATTCGAAAGCTGTGAGGTAAGCCCCATAACAGGTGGTTTGTGCCCAACCCGCTTGGCCTTGGGTAACTCCTAGCGTGGTGATATGTCTGTCACATTAGCGACCTTCTTTTGTACAGACCTATGTCTGCTTATGGATTAGCTAGCTCTTGATAACCCGACTTACATAGTAGTCTGGTATGGTTATATGCATCTAAATCATGGTTAATGAACACTTATTTGGTTAATTCAAATCACTTGTATCAAAGTATCTTGCTCAAAACTGGTAAATGAACAATACAATCGCACACACATTTGTATTTGAGAGATTTTGTGTATCATTATGATAAATCAAGATCGGAAATGAACTCACATACGCACATGGGATTCCTTATAAATCTAACTTTTGTCTTTAAGATACTTTGAAATATTTTTGCAAATTGTCTGGAATAATTTCATTTTCTTCTCTGAGAACAGTTGTTTAGTATAAAGACAACCACATGCATTACCAAAAAAATCAAAATCATTTTCAAAAACATGCAATAAAGTTACATTTATATATAACTTTTGACTTTCGCGACGATGGTATAGTTCCAAAACCAAAATTGGAATTTTATGCCTAGCACAAGTCCTCATCTTCATATTTTCTGTTTATTTTCAAAAATTAAAAATCAACCATGCAATAAAACTATTTATTTTCTTCTTTGGATTTCGCGATGATGGTATAAGTCTATACCTAAATATTCTATGCCTAGCGCAAACCATTGTTCTAATTTTATTTTCCCATTTATTTAAAAATCATAAAAACATATGACTTAAATCATTATGTTACACAATTATGCTTTACAAACAAACGAACACTTATTCTATTTCATGTCATTATGTTCAAATTCAATATTGCAACCATGGTATAATTTCTAAGGAATTATTCAAAATTTTATCACACTTAGGAATTTATGCCTAGCAAAAATCATTTTAAAATATTTCATGCATACTATTTTTATGAAAATCTGAAAACAAATCACATCATCACCATCATCATTTGCATCATCACAACAAAGTCTTAAGACAGTCTCTTAAGCACTCTTTTACTTTTAACAATATTTCTATACTGGGATTAGCTTGACGACCGAGTGAGCGGCGACTCCATGAAATGGTCTATAATAGCGACAATGTCCTTTGAAATTATTGTTAGAAGTCCCTTTTATTTTTTATCAAATTATCCCACAAACAACCAATTTGTTTACATCAGATTATTTCATTTAAATTTTAAAAGCATGACATTCAAACCATAATATTTCCAAACGACATAATTACATGAATCATCAAATCAATCACACCAAAACATTAAAGCATCATACAAACACATAAGACAAGTCATATGATCAAAAATATCTCATCTATATATATATCAACAATATATACATCATCTCAAAACTAGATCGGTATGCCACAATCTGTACCTTGGCATACTCAATCCTCTATCAAAAATAATAAACACTATGTATCAATCTATGTAGTGCAGTCTATAGCAGCTAGCCTCGAGAACCCCTCGAGCTCTCAGCCTCATCTCCTCCCCCACCCTGAGGTGGACGAGGTGGCCCCATCGTAGTCCGTGTGGTGCTATGAGTCCTGGACACTGATCGTGATGATGTCCTCGATGACCCCATCACGATAGGCTCCGCAATGGGGGCCGACAGTGGTAACCTCTGCCCCTCTGGCACCATATGGTAGTATAGCGTCTGATAGAATGTGATCCGGGCAATAGCCCATGCTAGGTCCCGAGTGCTCGCCCCTCCGCTCCGTGCTCTGAGGGTGGCGACCTCATCTCCGGAGCTGTGGCCTCCTCTCGGTGTCGTGCAGCCTCATCCTGCAAGGCCTGCACCTGAGCCTAGAGACGAACAGTCTCCGCCCGGAGAGTAGCCATCTCGCTACTCTCTCCTACCTCGACACCCTTGCCCTTATCGGGCGATGGTGGCCTCTCTCTCCATGGAGAAGGGGGTCTCTCCTCCCTCCTCTCCCGCTGTTGTGGCCTCTGCTGAGCCTGTGGCCTCCTCTGCTCTCTCCCGTCGTGACCCTGTGCCGCCTCAATGGCCGCCTGGCACCGCCTCCCCATCCGACGCACAACTGCATGAATCGGACCCTGAGCCCTCGTCATCCAAGGAGGGCGGATGCCTGCGTACCAGGCATCATAGCCATCGGCAACCCCAACGTCGTCCCCATCCACTGGCTGGATGGGGGCATCATCCACGTCCTGACTCCAGAATCGCTGCATATCTGGAGCCCCGCTAACTGTAGTGTTATCCCGGATGGTCCAAGAAAACTCGTAGTCCCTGAGAGATGGGATCCCCTGCTGTAGACCGAACTGCCTCAAAACTCGGTCATAGCGGTGGAGCTCCACCTCTCCCCTCTCCATCCTCAGCCAGCAAACTTGCCTAACGTGAGCCAGCTCCTGTCCATCCTCGGCCCACCCTGGATGATCTCTCCAAGGCCTCCAGGTGATCCGGTCGGAGACAAGGTCATCAAGTAGTCTCCGGGACATTGGCAGATCTATCCGCCATTGTGACCCTCTCCGGAGCCACCAGTAGAAAACTCGGGGCCTCTCCCCATCAATCCCTATCAGTGGGAGCCCTATCGGCCTCCGCACCGTGATGTGCTCCCAGCACCAAACCTGTAGTAGTGATGTCATGACTAGACATCGGCCGCCCTTGTATACGACCCCATGCAGGATCCTATACAATCGGCATAGTACAAAGCTCCCCCAAGCAAACCTATACCCGTGGTCTCTCATGTCGTAGACCACATCTGTCAGTAGCCATGGTAGTCTGCATCCACTCTGATGGCATAGCAACAGACCACCTACCACCCCAGCCAAAACCTGTGTCAGTCTAGATGCCCCAGGCATCTGGCGTAGCGACTCGATGTTCACTCCGCCCTTCTCTAGGGCGAAGCTCGGATCTCCGCATAGTCGCATCATCGCGTGGCCCTGATTGGCCATGGGAGTGATTAGCCATCCTTGTATGGGGATCCTCAAAATCCTCCATACATCCTCCAATGTGGGAGTCATCTCCCCTATCGGTAACCGAAAACAAGAAGAACCCGGATACCACCTCTCTGCTAGGGCTGTCAATAGCCCCATGTCTGTAGACACTTGTGGCATATCTGCCACATGCTGCAAGCCGACTTGAGCCAACTGATCTCGCTCTGCCTGAGATAGAGTGGCCAAGTCATCCCTTCAATCCATCGTATTTCCATTCTCGGCTCTTTAGTAATCCTCTCTGCAACATAAACAACAAAACAATAAAAATCATTAATAAAATAATTAAAAATGCAAGTAAAATAAGTTCACTTTCATACAAATGATGATATCGTCCACTATTGGACGATATCGTCCAAAATTTGAGCAAATTCGTCTTCGATTTCGCAAGAGGGAATCGTCCCTTATTGGACGAAATCGTCCCCATATCGTCGATTTCGCCCTTGGACGAAATCGACGATATCGAGACGATTTCGGCGAAATCGAGACGATTTCGTCCCGACGACGTCGACGGCCCAAAAACGGCCGCGATGCTCAAAAATCATTCAAAATTAATCTAAAAAGCATGAAATTCAAAATTAAAGCATTCTAAACTAAGTTTAGACCCTTACCCGTAGCCCGCGTCGGACCTCTGTCGATCTGTGCGCTGTCTCGACCATCTTGTCTGCAGAGCTCTAGAAACCAAGAAAATGAACAGTAACAATGAATTAGGGTTTTACCCTATTTTTCTTAATTTTATTCAAAAACAATTAACAACATTTTTAAAATTTTGTTTTTCGCGTTTTTACCTCAAACGTTCGATTTGGGTAAAAACACGGAGGGGGCACCATAGTAAGTTGTCGTACGATTCGACCTAGAATCGTCGCCTAAAAATGGGAATAATTTTTGCTTTCTCGTAGATCGAGAAGAACTCATCTTTAACGCATTTTCTTCGAAAAATTCGCTAAAGAGGGGGCAAAATGTAGCACCCTAAAATTGGCACAGTAAACCTTAGCAATAATTAAAATTACCTTAGTAATAATTCAAATTCAAAATTTCAACCCCAAATCACTTGTTAAACCGCTTTCCTCATTTTCCATGCCATTTTTAGGATTTGTTGTGACCGTTGGACGATATCGTCGCCGATCAGACGATATCGCCTCAGATCGGACGATTTCGTCTGGACTAGAACGTCCAGACGATTTCGTCCCAAAACTGATTTTTCATAATTAGCTTCTGTTTCAACGGCGTCTCTAACCTGGGCAAAAGCGTGTCTACGCGGTTAGAGACCTCCCCCATTGGAGATCTCCCAAATTGGGATGATCTCCAACCTCCCAACCTCCTTCCTATGCCTATTTAAACCTTAGGCCCTCCCCTTGACATTCCCCTGGCTGAATTTTCTCGTAACACGACTTCTACTTGCATTAGAACATCTTAAATCACCATTTGCCTTCGTATTTTTCCAAGTTTGTTTGCAGGAACTTCATTGTTTTTCAGTCGGAGCAAGCTCAGATCGTCGCAGACGATCCTGTACAATCTCGGACGATCTCACACCAATTCGAGATGATTTCGACTGTAGTCAACATTGGGGGCAATCAGTGCCCTGAGTTTGCATTCTTTCTCCACTATCTATTATTTTGCTTTGCATTAGTTAGATTTATTACTATTTCTGCATCCTGGAGTTCACCCATGTAGCTTAAATACATAATAAAATCATGATTAGCTATTAAAGCATTGTAATTTACTTGCATTTCTATTTGGGATTATCTTATTAACATCATTATTATCATTTTACATCATTTTCCTCTATTGGAATAGTTGCATTTTCTGTATTTTGTATCTATTTCTCTGATTGTAGGTCTCTGACGAATTCGTCAGATCTCAGATGATCTTGTCTGATCGCAGATGATCCTGTCAAATCAGAGGCGATCTTGACTGCTTCAAAAATCAGAACCTCCATCAGACATCCAGATCAGGTATGGTTTTTCTCATCTAGCTTATTCTCTGTGTTTTCTATTTAATTATGTTTTTTGTATTCATTTAAATCTGCATTTCATATAGAACAACTTAGATTCATTTGGCCAAACCTAGGATTTGAATGATTAAAGATAAAATTGAACACATCAAACACATTCCCAACCTAGGCGTGGAAACTGCCATTCAAAAGTTTCCTGGTGAACCCCACCATCCATCGAAAAATCACCTTAATACCCCTCCCCCGAGAGGCGGGACCTTCAAAGGGCCTCTCAGTCCGAGGTATTGTCCCATCCTTCTCGCATCCCCCTTTCGGGCGCGGATCCTTTAGCTTGAAGGTAAGGGTGCGAAAAATTTGGAGCGATACACTTCTGCCTATATGTGAACTGGTTAAGCAAGGAGAAAAGGTCAGTAGATTCATTAAATTCTTCCAAAAAAGGCTCAGCCAATTTTGCCCATGAAGTGATGGTGTTATCCTCAAGAGTCCTAAACCAATGTAAAACTTTTTCTCTAAAGGACAGGGCTATGATTCTCACAATAACATTCTCATTCTTTATATTATGGATTACTGCCAAATTCAAAATATCATGACAGTGCTCATAGGTAATATTTCCAGATCCATCATAAGTGGGAATAGCTTGAGGAATGTCATGCATATAGGCCAATCTAAGGGGACCATCTGTGTTCCAACTGGAATACTTTTGAAAAGGCTGATTTGGGGTACATTACCCTGATCTCGGGTTGTATTTCTGACCATATTTCTAGGTATGGGTCCTACTAAAGGGGCTATTGGATTAACTGTATGGTTTTCCTTCAAAGGCTCTTCTTCTGAATGAAATATTTGTTTAAATTCCTTTATAACATTGGACCCTCTATAAGGTAACTCACAACAGAAAAAGGAGTTAGGGTTATTTCTTTTGAATGACCTGGTATACATGAAAGAACTATGGTCTACAGGGATAATTCTTTTCTGGGTTTAAAGACTATGGAGTCACCAAGTGAATTTGCTATTATCCAGTTAGCAAGGTCAAGACAATTCACCAAATCTTGATTCCTTCGGGTAGAGATAAAACAATAACTCATATGATGTATTTTCATGTTTCTTGTGAACTAGTCCCACTGGGCGTGCCAAAAACTGTTGGGCACCGAATTGACATCAAGTTTTACTTGACACTGCGACTATCTATCTTCCAATTTTCTATCCAAGCATGCACCCGATAATCACAACTTGATACTCAACATTGGATGGACCAAAGGCAACTTCAATCCAACCTCCAGAGTAGGCTGGTTCCTTGTCAACTTAAAATGGTGTTGACATAATCAAATCTCAAATAGGGTTTTGAGATAAGGGTTAAAAAAGGTTTAGGGTTAGATATATTATGAAAAATAGTGTTCGGATAGGCTAACAGCATAGGCAACTACAACAAAAAACTCCCACAAACTATTTTTAGTGTCCCATCACTCAAGATTAACAACACCCAAACCCATGAAATCTTCATATATTAAAGCATAAACAGAGATATATTGCAGAAAGCAATTCCAACATCTAATATTGATAATCCAAATTAGCAGAATAAACCAATAGTTAGATTTAACAGAAAAAACTTCCTAACAATACAGATCTAACCATGAACATATTTCAATTAATCTCACAACTAGTAATCCAATAAGCTGGAATGAACTAACCACTAAAGTATTAACAAAAATACAGCTCAAAGCTTCAGAACTCTTGCACAAATATGATAAATATGGCAAATTTTGAGTCAAAAATCAGATTAATGCTCCTTCCATTAGCTCATAGGAATATTTATAGTAGGGCAAGCAAATGCACTAGAGCCAACCCTTAAAAATGAGGGTTTGACCTCTATTTATAGTTTGTAAAATGAAAGAATATTAAGGAGATATTACAAAGATTACAAATTTACAACTCAACAGAGATTTTTGTTGGCATTATCTTACTAGTTGAAGAAGTCCGAGAAATCTGCTATGAGTAATCCGCCATGGTAGCTTGGCTCTCTGCAACTTGTTGATTTGTTGATAGCAGTTGGCATTTAGGCCGTTGGAGACCACATCTGATCTATCGATCATTCTTAGAAGCTCGCTCCACCACATATCTGCAACTTCTTTTGGTTATCATTCTTGAAAACCCTCTGACACTTCGTCTTCCTACCCTCTTACTGACTATTCTCTGGTTCGATAAGAATTCACTTTTAAATACTTCAACAATGTCAGCATTTTCTAGGCCATTGATCTCCATCGTAGACGGCTATGATTAAATCTCCAAAAATATTCTGCAAATTGGTGGGGAAATACCAAAGTGTCATTTCGCACTTTTAAATTGTTGATATCATCTTTTGTGGCCTTGATTCTGTGGAGTCAAATTTCGGCGTAAAATGCACTAAGGAGTGAGCGGGATGAATTATGTTGCTAATCTACTGCTTAGACTTCTTTCTCGAGTTCACGTAAATTGCAATACACAAAACAAAGTATGTTGATGTCATATTTTCCTTGGCCAAAATGTGGAATCACTAATCCGCATCAAAGCTAGTGCAAATAAGACTTTGTCACCATTTCACTCCGAAAGTAGTGTTTTCGACCTTATGTCTTCATTCTGCACCGAAGCTAGTGTAAAATAGCTTTTGTCAGCATTCCACACTCTTTATAGTGTATAATCGCCTTTGTCACCATTCCATATTGAATTACTTAGTAAAATTGAGACTTCGATACTTATTAGCTGGAGCAACAAACATCCATCGCCATTTTGTACTTCTTTTCGTGCTGACGTCATCATCACCCAAAAATTTTACGGAATCGAGACTCGCTTGTAATCTGCTTCCAAATACATTGTAAACTGAGCGAAATAGAATTTAGCTCATTTAAGGTGAAAAAACACTAAGTTTTGAGTGGATTGGAGAACTCCTATTGCGGATCTGCTCCAAAATACACTAGGTGATGTGCGAAATAGAATTTTCTCATGCTTAGAATAATTTTCAATGCTTTCTAAGGATGTGCCCATTTTGAGCCTACAGGAATAATTAATTGTTGAACAAATCCTTATCAAACTTTAGACCATGTTTGGTATTATATCAAAAGAAAAAAATAAATCATTTTAAATGTTCTTAAATAATAACTTAGAGAACAAGTGGAAGCAGAATCTACCACAATGCATGAAAACATAGGCTATTCCAATGAACAATCAACAAATGCTCAAGTCAATGAAATTTAAAATAAATTGGCAAATCTCAATGTAGTTATGGTACAACCTACTGATTCTACAATACCTCCTACCTTATCAATGGAAATGCCCACTTCAGGAAATCCTTTTTCAACTTTTTCTAGAGAAACAACTAATTCTACAGATTATTTTTTACTCTCAATTTGGGACCCAGTCAAGTCCCTCACATCACAACTTCAAATCAAAATGTTTCAACTCTTACAAGTATGCCTTTTGCAATGCATATGTTTGCTCAATCACATACTCAACCTCCATCAAATGATATTCAAAATATAAATACCAAAATTTTAGACTTATAAAAGAGAGATGCCAAGTTCGAAGAACTTGAGCACCAAATTGCATCCCTTCAAGGGACATCTAAACTTAAATACTCTTTCGAAGAATTCTACAATGAACCTTTAGAACCCGAAATTATTAACCACCCATTTCCAAAGAATTTTGAAACTCCTAAGTTTCACAAGTATAATGGAAAACAAGATCTTATCAACCATTTAAGGCTATTCCAAATAGAATGTAGTCGGTTAGCCTTAGAATGGTACTTCCAAATACATCATCATTCCATTAAGAAATTCAAAAAACTTATGGAAGCTTTCATTAAACAATTTTTGATCTATATAGAAGATAAGATTTCCATATATGACCTTTACCAACTTAAACAAGGCAAAAATGATAAATTCGTAGATTTCTTGGCCAAATAGAAGGCTCTCGTAGGAAGACTCCAATACATTCCTCCTTCTAAAGAACTCTTGCATATCTTCTTACAAAACCTCCATGAACAATTGTCATATCCTTTGGAGATGATAAACTTAACCTATTTTGAAGAATCCATCAACATTGCCAAAAGGGTAGAAGCTATCCTCATAAAACGAGGCCAACTCAACTATAACAAGAAATAGGATGAAAAACCCTTTAAAAAATGATAATACAAAAATAAACATGTCATGAGAGATGGTGTAACCGATTCTCGACAAAACAACAACGTAAACACTACTCAATATTCCCCTCAAAATTTGGTTATCCAAAAAGAAGATAAACCTCAAAGGCAATATACCAATATGAGGTAAAGTCAAACAACCATGCTAAAAATACTCCTTGAATACAAACTAATAGAACTTTTGCACGTTAGACCTTGGGACTTATCAAAAGAAGCATCCTTTTGGTATAGACAAGACGAATACTACAACTATCACCAAACATAAGGGAATACTACCAACAAGTGTAGAACCCTAAAGAACATTATTCAATACCTCATTGAGGAAGGGAAAGTGACGATTAATAAAATATAAAATCCTAACAAATATTTGGAAATCTTCCAATACCCCCTACCAACACGTGATCAAAAGGCAGCTAATTTTGTAGGTTTCATTCGCCTATAAATATCTTCCCATGCCATAACTAGACAATAAGTGAAGAATCAATACCCAACAATTGTTTCGAAAGCAAGAATCAATATTCCTAATAAATCACCCTTAGTGGTTACACCTTCTCAGAATACTTTATATACATTCGATCTTCGTTAACAATTAGAAGAAGTACCTGTAAATATCTCTCTTCTAGAACTCCTAAAAATATCACCCGCTCATAGGAAAATATTATTTAAACTCTTAAGTCAACAAGAAGTCCCTCAAGACCTATCTCCAAACTACATCGCCAACATGGTTGGGTTGACTAGAATTAATAACACTATTCTAGCCTTTCATGAGGAATACACTCCTCTCAAAACCATATCAGGGGATTCTCCCCTTTACATTATAATGTAAATAGATGATAAATACATTAAGAGAGTCTTGGTAGACAACGGGTCAGCCTTGAATGTCTATAATATCAAATTATTACGAACAATTGACTTAACTGAAAATGATTTACAAAAATTGAACCTCATTATTAGGGCCTTTGATAACAAGGAACGAGAAGTAACAAGCACCATTACTTTACCTAGTAAAGTAGGGCCTCATGTCTTAAACACCTTCTTTTACGTCATATCATGCGAAGTATCTTATAATATGCTTCTTGGAAGACCATGGATACATACCATGAGGTATGTAGGCTCTACCTTACATCAATGCCTTAAATACAAATATCAAGGAAGGGTCATCCACGTTCCTTGAGACCTAGAATCTTTCGGCATGTGCAACTCCACAGATTTACAAGAATTTAACCTATGCCCATACAATCAGCTAAGTCAAATGATCAATCAAAAATAGATAAAGAGAAGAAAATATTAGAGGAACCTCTTATAGACTTAGAGGAAACCCCTCAATCATCCCTCAACGCTAATCAAATTAACCACATTTGTCAAAAACCAGATCTTATCATAGAACTAGTAAGCATATTCCTTTCCCCTTGATACATAGGTATGCCTAGTAGAAAGGGACTCAAAATTTAGATAGGATCTTGTACTTTTATCCATGATGGGACTACCTTCGATGAGAGAATCCAAGGATGCAACCTTATGCCTATTGAATGAGCCTACACTACATGTTACATGTCGCCTACCTTCCCCATACTTAAAACAAATGCTTGTTAATATGGTTTATCAGGGTAAAGACCTAGGTTGTTATGAACAAGGTATTAAAGAACCGTTAGAAGCTATACCTTGGCTAGCACGATGTGGGATTGGATTTATTCCCAAAAAAAATGAACCCTCTCCTCTATCTGGAGAAGAAGACAAAGGTGACTATTCCAGATTACTACATGGCTTTCAATTGGGTGAAGAGGATGAAGAAGAACTATAGTCACTCCTCAATCAACCCCCCCACAAAACTATATGATTTGGGAGTATTAACATGTTAGAATTAGTTCATCCATAAGCTATTTCAATCGATGTAGATCTTGAAGAGTCTTTAGACAATTATCATATAGAAGAGTCTCTAGATCATATCTTTAATTTAAATGCAGCCCAACCTTCTAAGTTAAATAATTTCATCCCCATGCATTTATAAGGCATGGTGCACCCATGCCCATTTAGTATATATGGATGGGTGAGGACATTCCTCCATCCAAAGCCATTTATGAGGCATGGAACACCATGCCATCTCATGGGACACCTCAATGGATACCTCAGCCTCTCCAACCTTAGGCAAGTCTATAAATAGAAGGCCATTTCTCTCCTTACCATAGATTACACACTTGCATAATCAAACTCTACAAAAACCGCTTGACTCTAGTGCACTCAAGCCCTCACTTACCATCAACCACCATGGATGCTAGCATTTACCTCATGAAATCCCCTTTTGTATTGTAAATTTCTCTTAGCTACATGTTTAGAAGGCTAGCCAACTCAAACAAGATCTCCAATAGAACTAGAAGGACCCCCTTAGAAAATTAATTCTCTATCTAAATTAAATAGAGCCAACTATATGGACAAGTACGATCAGATTTGACCGCACTTAGGGGTACGATCCCCTTTAAGATCATGTTTTAGCTTACAATAAAACAAGTCACCAAATCGATTAATAACATTGCTTTGAATCCTTTTGTAATTATTTACAGGAATTTTGTAATGTAATGGTCTAGCTTTCATTTATATTTGTCTTTTATCACAAGGGGTTTGATTGAGACAAGTCCCCAAATACTACTACATTTTTTATTGGGTTGTGCAGGTCTAGAGGATCGATGCAGCTAGCAGTGACCTACATGCAGTAATACCACTCCCCTTGAGGTGACCATAGAAGACACAAAATGACATGAACTATTATTTGTAAAGGGTCTCTTCATTAAAGGATCCACATTGTAGCCCATGAGACAAGATTTGTAAAAGGAGCTAATTTTCAACATTTCCTTTTAGAATGAATGAACTGGTCTATTTTCAATAGTCACAAAAGGAATGGTTTGGAGTGCTCTAAAATATGGGAAAGGTGCAAGTCCAGGAGCTTACGTGGTGTTTAGAAGTGGAGATATAGTAACTATTTTAGGTGGCCCAACAAGTGCCACTTTTGGTATGAAGATATGAAGGTGGTTGAGCAAAATGATGAGGAGAAGAATGAGATGGGGATAATGTGCATGGTCCCTACACTACTACTCTAGATTGCTCTTCAATAGGTGGAGACATCATTTGGAACTTTACTTTCTTTGTTTCTAGACCTAGCTACTCCAAGGAAGACCCCAACCTTTTTCGTTTATTACTATTTTTTGGTTGCTTTTCATGGGGCTTTGATATTTGAAACTAGGACTCTAATGGAGAAATGTTAAAGAGTGTCAACACCTAGCCTAGCTTTATCCCTATCAAGAGGTGCCTAAGGATGGTTCATAGGTCCAAATATTGTGGGGCCTGGGTTGTCACTAGTATAGACCATATTTTTCATTATTCTAATGCACACAATATATGTTTTACATAGCAGCTCTTCAGTTGAAGCCAATGGGAGGGCTTACTTCTAGCTTGAAGTGGTAACATTTAGAATCAACTCTACTTGTATCGGAGATTTGGTTTCTTCATTCAAGTATTCTTGTAAAACATATTGGCCCTGAGAATTGATTATTTACTCATCTTTATTTTGAGGGTCCTTGTCAAAAGCTTCTTCAAATATTTTATGAGCATTTGCACCAAACCCAAAGCCTTGTGTGCTTGTCACACACTAGAATATCCACCACTCTTGAATCTTTTTTCAATCCATCCCTTTTGCACCATTGCAATATTTTTTTGTTTGAGCACATGGTTTACGATGTGGGAATCAAGAATGAAGCTAGATATTGCATTATGCATAGTGCTTAAATAGTACAAAATAGAATCAAAGAGGTTACAAGGGTTACAACCAACTGCAACAAACTACTATGCAGGGACAACAACCTGTAACCAACATGGAGTGCAAACAAAAAACAACCCTACAAGAGATAAAAATAGTCTCAACAACAAATCCAATGCACCCTAACAAACTAACAAGCCATAACCAAACATGAGCAAGAAATGCTTCACATGAATACAATGCAAATAATAATCTTAGGCTTAATAATAAGCCTAAGGTTCAATAGTTGTCCTCATCATTCCTCCCCACCATAGAAGCATTGGACCCCAATGCTCTCAAAAAATCAGGGAAGTCATGAGCCATCTGGTGGTGAGAGATCCAACGAGCCTGGTGTGGAAGCTGACCATGACGGGCGACAAGGTATGATGTGGAAGAACCTTGTCGAGTGTGATGAGTCTTCATGTCAAATACTCTATCTGTATCAAGCAAAAGCTAAAATTTAGGTACCACATCTATTGGGTGGTTGATGATAGGCTCAATCTCCAAAGTAGAATCCTGATATGGCTTTAGAAGGTCAACATTAATGACGTCATGTATGCCAAGATGTGTTGGAAGGTCCAAGCGAAAGGTATTCTCAGAGACCTGTTGAATGATGGTATATGGCCCATAGCAAAGAGGTTTGATCTTGCTATGTGCTTTCTCTGAAAAGCATCATTTGTCCAAATAAAGCCATACTCTATCTCCAACCTGAAATGGATGAGGAATGCGATGTTTGTCCATTGCTCATTTTTGCTATTGTTGAGTCTTCTACAAGATCTATGTTACCTTGGTCTGAAGGCTCTGCAAATGTTGAATGAAAGAAGTTGCCTTGTCTTGTTCCTTCTCCATGTGTGTAGTGGCTGGAGATGGCAAGGCTAAAGGCAACTCATATGGGGCCAGTGGTTGAAACCCGAGATAAACCTCAAAGGGTGAATGTGTTGTAGAACTATGGACTACTCGATTGTAGGCATGCTCAATGTGTGTGAGGCTCAAATCCCACTTTGTTGGAGAAGAGTGGTGATAGATCCTCAAGCTTTGCACAAGTGTGTGATTGACCACTTTAGTTTGCCCATCTGACTATGGATGGAAAGCCATGGAGAAGTTAAGAGAAACTCCCAAAATCTTCCACAAGGATCTCCAAAAATGTCCCACAAACAGTGGATCTCTATCAGAAACAATGTTGGTTGGGTGATCGAAGGAGCGCCATACTGTCTCAAAGAGAAGTGCTAAGTCTGGTGCAATGCTGGTCTTTCTGCAAGGAATGAACTTGGCCATTTTGCTAAACCGGTCTACAATCACAAATACACAGTCATGTTGTCGAACTGTTGTGGGGAAACCACTCACCAAGTCCATTGAGATGCTTTCCCAAGGACGAGAAGGAATGGGCAAAGGAACACTTAGGCCCAATTTCCTATTTTCTGATTTGGAGTGACAACAAATGACACACTATCTCAAAAACCATAGCACATCCCTCTGCATGTGAGGCCAGTAGAAGAACCATTGTAGATGGTGAAGTGTTTTTTGTTTTCCAAAATATCCTCCATAAAGTGTCGAATGGGCTTCTTTGAGGAGAGAAACCCTATGCTCTTGTGGTACACAAAGCTTATCCAACTTATACAAAAGTCCATCCTTCATGTGAAAATCCTGAAAAGGACTTAGGTTTGAGGAGGAGGGGTGTACAAGATGATGATAAAATTTTCCAAAGTCAGGATCAAGAGCATATAGTGTAGGCCAAGTCTGGAATCCAACATGTGAGGTGGTCACAACTATCAAGGCTTGAGTTGTTGGTGGATGACTCAAACAATCTACCACTGTGTTGCTTGCTCCCTTCTTATATTTGATCACCAAATGAAATTATTGCAAGTATGTGGCCCATTTCAAATGCCTAGCTTCCTCAATATTATTTTGGGATTGTAGAAACTTAAGAGGCATATGATCTATGTGGACAATTATTTCCTTACCCAAAAGGTAATGCCTCCAGTACTTGATTGCTTGCACCAAAGCATACAACTCTTTATCATATGTGGAGTAGTTCCTCTTAGCAGCTAAAAATATCTTAGAATGATATGCCATAGGATGACCATTTTGCTTCAACACTGCTCCAAGTGCAAACTATGATGCATCTATCTCTATCTCAAAGGGTTGAGAGAGGTCTAGAAGGACAAGGATAGGGGCAGTGCACAATTTGTGTTTCAATGAATCAAAGGTGTGAGCATGGTCCTTTGTCCAATGAAACTCTACTTTGGCTTTAGTGAGATGATGCAAAGGTGTTGCTATGGTAGAGTAGCCAGGAATGAACTTGCGATAGAAGTTCACAAGTCCAAGGAAGCTCCTAAGTTCAGTGACTGTAGAAGGAGTTGGCCAATGTTGAAGGACTTCTACCTTAGCAAGATCTACATGGACACCTTGTTGATTTATAATAAAGCCAAGATAGGAGATGGAGGTTTGAGCAAATGAGCACTTTGGAAGGTTGGCATAAAGTTGGTTCTTCTGAAGGGTGTGGAGAACCTGATCTAGGTGTTCTAGATGTACCTTCCAAGTAGGTGAATACACAAGTATGTCATCCAAATAGATGATAACAAACTTGTCCAAGTTATCCCTGAACACTTCATTCATCAACCTCATGAAGGTTGCAAGAGCATTCGTGAGACCAAAGGGCATGACCAACCATTCAAAAAGCCCAAACTTAGTCTTGAATGTTGTCTTCCAAGTATCTTCTGCTTGAACCCAAACCTGATGGTATCCACTCTTGAGATCAATTTTTGAGAAAAAATTTGCTCCCTATAATTGATCCAACAAGTCATCAATCCTTGGAAGAGGATATCTATTTTTGATGGTGATCTTGTTCAAAGCATGAAAATCAATACACAGTCTCCAAGAACCATCTTTCTTGAGCACCAAAAGGATGGGAGATGCACAAGGAGAAGTGCTTGGTTTGATGAACCCTTTTGCCAATAAATCATGAATTTATCTCTTGATCTCATCGGTTTGTAGGGTTGACTATCTATACATAGGTGCATTTGGGAGAGAGGCACCTGGAATGATTTCTATGTTGTGATTAATATCCCTCTCAAGAGGTAGAGTGGTGGGTTCCTTGAACACATGCTCATATGATTGTAGAATTTTTTGAAGTGAAGCTTGCTTGTTGTGATTCTTAGGAGGTGCTTGGTCTTCATTATTTGTGGGCCTTATGAATATGAGAGCCAATTCTTGTACCTGATTAACCGCCTTGCGTGCTTGTCTGCAACTTAGAACCAAATTTGTGGTTGGTTTAGTGCATTCCACCAAGTATGATTTATTGTGCAATTGCAAGGTGTATGTGTTTTCATAGGCATTATATGTAGCTTTCCTATCATATTGATAGGGTTTCCCAAGCAACAAACCACAACAATCCATATCAGTTACATCACATGTCACCTTATCCATAAATTTACTACCAAAAGAAAAGGACACGATGCATGTGTGTGTGATGTTGGAAGTTGACCCATTATCCTTCCACCCAAGTGCATACGGGTGAGGATGTGGTCTCAAAGGAAGCTTCAACTTGTCGATAATAGACCTCGCAATTAGATTTTTTTGTGAGCCATTGTCGATTATACAATCGACAAAAAAGTCATGTGTTAGGTGAGCTCGAGTGATGAACAAATTATCATGACCACCTTTTGAAGAAATATGAGACATAAGGGTGACTTTGTTTAGTCTACCCTTCAATTCTAGATATGCATCTTCTTTCCCAATAGTCACAATGGGACCATATTTTGGGTCCTCATTTGTAGACTTTACAATTAGGGATTTCTTCTTCATATTCTTGAATTTATAGCATTTCATCTTGCTATGTCCAGGTTTCTTACAAAAATCACAATACAAAGATGAAGAAGAATTTTTAGAAGAAGAAGATGAAGAATGGGAATTGGATGGAGAGGGAGGAGTAGAAGAAGAGGAAGAAGGGGGAGATAATTTCTTCACCTTATGATAGTGTTGATGTTGACTCATCCCCTTGGAAGTGCTTTCCTATGAAGAAGACCGAGGTTTGGAATGTGCACCAACTTTCTCCTCTGCTAAAAGTGCATGATTAAATGCAACATCCAAAGTAGCCAAGGGAGTGAATTTCAACTCCCTAAATACCTATTCTTGCAAACCACTAGAAAATTTGGTGATTAGTGCCTCTGCTGGATCAGTCACTCCAAGAAGAATCCTTAACCTATTAAACTGAAAGATATAGTCTTGGACAGACATATTGTGAGTTTGTCTCAATCTATACCATTTGATTTTGAGATCATTTTGGTAGTTAGGTGGATAGAAGGTATTCTTCAAAGCTTCGATGAGGTCACTCCATTTCTTGATTGGATTTTGGCTTTGTTGCCTCTCCATGATCAAGACTTTCGCCAAACCTGTGAGCTTAAGTTTAGCGAAGGGAACCTGTTCATCGGTAGGAGTTTCTGAATAAGAGAACCAAGTCTCCATATCTAAGATCCAACTAGATAGGACATCGAGATTCCTAGATCCATCATAAGGCTTTACTTCACATTTTGCCTTATTCCAAAATTCATTGTTATATATTTTTACATCACTAGGAGCAATTTGCACTATAATGTCTTGTACTTTGTTCATCAAATCTCCAACTACATGAGCTAGATTTATCATTTGTTCTACTAGGTCAAAAGCCATTTGGAATATGGTGTAAGCTAAGCTAAGGGCACTTAGAGTGGTTGCAAATTGATTTCTAGGCACCTATTAGGAACAATTTGAAGGGTTCCTAAATGCAAAAATTGCCTAGAACTAGGAGATACAAAATTTACCTTCAAAAGTTACAATAGGGGTAATTAGTGATTTTTCAATGCAATTTTACAACAATTTTGGACAAATTACAAGGCTTTTTACCTTTCAAATATGAAATTTGAATGAAAAGGTAAAAAAAATAGCACTATTTTTGACAATTTCACCCCTTAAAATTGCAAAAAGAAAGTTTTTATCTCCTTGAAATGGCAAAAAAAAAAATCACCTTCCTTGGCAGTAAAATTTGAATTTAAATTTCAATTTTGGTGGTAAAATTATTATCGACAACAAAAAAATATTTGAATTTGTCAATGGTTAATGATCAAATGGTTATTGTCATCACGATCGATCATTCTATGGCCTGAGACAACCTGCTAAAATTTCAATGGCCCAAATGAGCCCGTTGAATGGTCAAAGACTACTACATGGAGGAATGAAACCAAACACCTACGCCCACCAACTGGTGCCTTGAGGCGGCCCCATTTGCAAGGCTTCCTAAGCACCATTGGTGGTTGAATCAAAGGGAGTCCCCTTTACCTTTTAAGGTGCTCTAAGTGCCTTCCTATCATAAATGTGGGATTAAAACCTCAATTGAAAATTGCTATGAACACCTACAACCAACCTTGTAGAATGCCACGTGTATGACCTAAATTTTGGGATTTTGTCTACTACGATCATGCCATGTGGAAGATCCTTAGTGGTGGATTAAGGTATCCTCCTCAGGTTTTATGTTTGCATAGCAATAAGACATATTTTGGATGGTCTGTGTCTTGTTTATACTAGGTAAGCTCCTTGCCTTTAGAGAGTGACATGTCAACAGATTACACCAAGCTCTCTGCTTGGCTAGTTTGCCTTCGACTGTAACTATGCCTCCCTTTTCATAGAGTTTCTTTAGGACAATCATTTTATTGCATAACTAATTATCCATTAGTGTGTTTATTGGTTTATTTTCCCATGCTTTCTCATGGAGCCCTTATTCGATATGGGAATCCCTAGTACGGGTCTTATAGAGTAATCATGGTACACATTCGATTGACAAGAACCTTACACAATTTCGACCAAAATAGACAGTTGGTTTACCCAATGATTAGTATTGGTAGGTTTGATGATCAAAAGGTTGTTTTTCTTTAGTTTTTCATGACAAAATTTGATACTTCTGTAGATAGTAGTTTGAAGAAGAAATACTATATAGAACTGTTTGACAAAATGTCTCCATAATGTTGGAAATTTTGATAAAGTAATGTTTTTGCAATGTAAATAATTTGTCATGATTAATACCGACTAATTAATAATATTGAATAAAATAACAAATTGTATAAATTACCCATCATGATTTAGTTAAGTTAGAATAGTTAATTAGTCTGAGACTAGTAGTTAAGCCATACTAGTTAATTAGTCTAAGATTGATTAGTTATAGACTAGTTAAAGGTATTAACATAAGGATAGTTTGGGATGGTTGAGCTAGGTTGGTTCCAGTAACCACCAAGGTTGTCTTATAAATACCTTTCCTACTCATTTTGTAAGTGTTCATTCATTCATGATCTATTTACTATGAGGAAACAATACAGTAATCAGTATTATTATGTAGATTTTTGTGTGAATGCATTATCCTGTGTTAGAGGTATTCAAATAATGTATGTTGTAAAATAGATTAGAGAAGAATGGTATGGTGTTTATGTTTTGTGTAAAGTTTTAGGAAGGAGTGCTTAGAAATCAGTTCACATTCATAGGATGAAGCACGAGATTACAGACTAGTGAGTTGCATAACCTATATAGGCCTATCCATCTAGGCCTTAGCTATATGTGCTACCTATCTAGACCTATGACTACCCATCTGGTGCTCAACCCATCTAGACCTATGACTACCTTTTTTAAATAGAGCTACATGTCTAAGCCTACCCATTTGAACCTATCCGTCCAGGGTAACCTGTCCAACTAGCAACCCATCTAGTACATTACCTGTTTGGGACGATACATGTCTAGCAACAACCTGTCTAGATTGGTTTACTCGTCTAAGGTCATAAATCACTAATTATCCACATAGAGTTGAATAGTATAGGTTAGCAACATATTTTTTAGCCAATTTTGCTAGTCCTTTTCTTCCTAAACCTCGATCATTCCCTCATATTGGGAAGGCACTCACCCTTATCTACATTTGGCATCGTTGCCTTGATCAACTTTGGTTCAAGGAAGAACTATACGTGACAAGGCAAAGAGGTGAATGATAGATTCCAAGATACAAGGAAGAATCAGATACCACTTAGATGAAGTGCATGACTGGTAAATCAAAGGATACAGATTCAAGATGAAGTTTCACAACTAGAGGTGAAATATGTGTGGAACCCCTTGGAAGACAAGAGTCCAAGAATAGAGCAAGGAAGGTTGGAGACATTATTGGTGACAACAAAAAAATGAAGTACAACATCAAATAGTAGAGAAAATCCCTAACATTGGAAGCAAGGAGTGAATGGTAACACCTGATCTAGTGAAGAGGATTTGGCCAACGGGTATAGAAGAAAGAAGTTTTATTTTGAAGCAACCATGCCTAGGTTCTTGGGGAGGAATACCAGAACCACACATTGTATATTCGTAAAGAAGATCATGAAGTAGTGACATACGAGAGTCAGGGATAAGGCTATTTGAACATGTACTTGAACAAGATTTTGAACCACCCACAGTAGCAAGGGAGTGGAATAGAACTCCACAACAATCATCATCAAGTGGTAAGCCTAGTGGGATAGTCCCAATGGTAAATGTTGCCAAAAAAGGATGCAAACAAAAATACCCACCCTTCACTAGGGAAGGAAAATAATGACACGCCACATAGGTACTTGCATCACAATTTGGGAAGCGAATGGAGTATCACAAGAGGCAGAGTGGTTACAACTGTTACCAGCCACCTTGCAAGGAATGGCTATGGATTGGTATTTAAAAAGATAGAATGTGCAACCATTTACATAGTGTACTACCTTGAAAGATGCATTCGTAGAATAATTTCAATTGTTGAGGGATGATAAAGATATTATCACTAAACTATTTGCAACAAAACAAAGGCCAGAAGAAGATGTTAGAAGTTATAATCAAAGATTGAAACAATTGGCTAATAAAATGCAAATGCCACCTGTAGATGAAATGGTGAAATGTTAGTTTTTGGATGGACTACTATCAAAATATAGAAAGAAAATGAAAGCAGTACCATCCTCCACATATGCGAAAGCTCTTGAAAAAGTAAAGAATTTTGAGAGCAAAGCTAAGCAAAAAATAGCAGGAATTGAATGACATTTAAGGAATGACGATTTTGATAGTGACAAAAAAGACAAATTAAAAAGCACCATACACTCCTTTAGAAATGAATTTGATAAAATCGTGAAGGAAAAGGAGAAGTAAGGAAATATCAAAAGGATATCTGGTTCTCAAAATATAAAGTAGAGGAGCATACAAATATCAATTGCCCAAATAATACATATTATAACATATGTGATATATAAGGGCATCCAATGGTAGATTGTTCATTCAATTTTAAAGGAGCAAGGTATTAAATCATGATAGTTCAACAGGAGGAACAACCAAACACCTCAAGGAATGGGCAAGGTGCAATGGGTGACAAATTTAGGAATAATTGTCGAGGTGGAAGATAGGGCGTATAAAGTCACCTATAATATGAGAAGATCGATCATCCAATACCAAAATTGTCAAGAGTGGAGACACTTTGCGAAGAATTTCCCCAAGCCTTAGAATGTAGGAAATACTAGTGGTAGTAATGCTATCCAGATGTGTAGGTGGTGTGGACAAAGGAACCACAAAGAGGTAAATTACCCAAAAATGGAAAGTACAAGTGGTAGAAAAATGTCAATTAGATTAACATTGGAGAAGTTAGCACGAAGATGGAAAAATAAAATGAAGTCCTAGAAGTAACTAGAGCACAAGCTAGAAAAATAGAGTAATACTAAATCCTTCCAAGGAGAAAGAGCAATGGCAAGATGCTCAAGAAATGATTAAGACAAAACTGGAAAAAGTAAAGCAGGAGAGGCTAGTTCAAGATAAAGCCTTAAAAAAAATAGATTGTACCAGATAAATAGGCATCAGTAGAATGTTTGGTGACATAGGTACTTAATACGACTTTAGAAGTAAAACTATCAAGTCTATTAAATATCGTACCTGAATTATACGCTATAGTTGAGGAGGTGATGAAAGCAAAGAATAGGGAGGAAGTTCGATAGGTAGCCAATATCAAGATCCAACAATACTAATGATTGAACAAGGAAAAAACTAATTTTGGTTCACATGAAGATGTTGGATTATAAGCTAAATTAGGTAATCATGGATGGAGTATCAAGTGTAAATATGATGCTAGATAATACATGGTAGAGTATCAACCCCTCTAGATGATGTCTGCCCAAAACTAACCATCCTAAATTTTATAGAACTCGTATAGATGATGGCAAAATAAGTCAAAATGACATCAAAAGGGAGAGACATCAACGTTAGCCACAAGGAGGAAGAAGTCATCTACAAGAAGACAAAAGGGCAGATTGGTGCATTATTCATATTATAAATAATGGGTAGGAAGAACGACCACATATGGAAACCCCTCGAAGTTGAGGAAATCATCGAAATTGCCAACAAACCAAAGTAATGTATGGCAATGATAATTTCAATAGTCAAGAAACTAGCAACCATCAATAAGAGGAAGCATCGTTTGAAACACTAGAAGTTCGCATTGGCATTACCATGTGCTTCACCAGGCGATGATGAGAGAAGAGGCGTATGTTTGAAAAAATAATAAGAAAAAGAAAAGAAAAATATATAAACAAATAAAAATCGAAAAATAGATAAAAAATATAAAATAAGGGAAAAGATGACAATTGCATGCAAAGGTGGCGAGGTGGCACACATGCAAAAGTCTAGGAGAAAAGTGGCAGTTAGAGAGGTAGTTGCATGGGTGGCAGCAAGTCTATAAATTGGACGCTAAAGGGAAGAATTGTTCATTTAGTCTAGAGCATTTTGTAGGCAGAGAGCAAGAAAAAAATTACAAAGGAGAATAGGGTTGGAGCTGAGGTAGAATTATCAGTGCACCAAGATATTACTTTAGATGAAAGCAAGACATCATAACACATCTGACGTATCAAATGCTTCATGATAGTTTTCCAAAATTACAGTGTAAGTGCAAGCCATTTTACCTCTTGATTTGTAATAAGACAAAAGGTGAGCATAAGAATAAGTTGTGCGTATTAATTTTGGTTGTAATGCATCTAGATCTACGATGTCTAATGTAGAGTTGTTTGCAAACAAAAATCATCTAAGCATACACGTATGAGATTGTACCCATCTAGCATTTCACGCATTTGAAAATTTCACCCATCCAAGACTGCACCCATTTGATATTACAACCATCTAAAGTGCACCCATCTAAGACTACAGTCATTTGAGTGCACCTATTTGAGACTGCAATTATTTGAAATTATAGTCGTCTTGTAGAATAAGTCATGGAAATGGAGATGTCTAATAGGAACTAAGGTGATTGTTGTAAGAATGAGTCATCATAAGTTAGGCCAAATTTAGATCAATGAGCCTGAGTGTTGTGGAGGAAGTAGAACACCAATAACCTCAATATCTAAATACTTGCTAGAGTTAGTTGCATCAAAATGACTCTACCATCATCAAGAGCATGACTAGGCTAAAGGGATGATGTAGGGATAATTTCCAAACCCAGAGCAAGGGAAGGATCAGGGTAAACAAGGGCATGCACAAGAAGCAACACCTAAGAAAAAGAATAAAGAAGTCTCATAGTTTGAAAAGGATTAGGTACCAATTGAAGATATCACATGGATTTATGTGAAGGGAGATTTTTGTAGGCAATGGTGGGAGCAAGTACTGGTAAAAGATCCAATCAAGCAAAAGCTCAAGATATTTGGAGTGCATTTTATTTTATAGGTTTTGATCTTCAACAAAGACTTCTTCAAGGAGTAACTGATAAAGATGTTACGACCCTATGATTTATTGAGGAATGTCAACAAGGTACACATGGGAGATTAGGAGTTGGTGGTAGACTTCTCTATTGAAGCATTTCAATGAACATTTAGATTTTCAATAAAAGGCCAACCTGTATTGAATGAACGAGTCGACCCCCAAAGACTCCACAATTAATTCAAAGTATTACACTCTTGATAAGGGAAGAAATTGATGTCTTTTTATCAACACATGGTAGCTGAGGAGTAAAACAAACTCAATTGGCAAATCCAAGATTACAGTGCATCATGAATGTTAGGAACCTAGGGTTCCTAGCACATAAATTGATAAATAAATAATAAATAACCTAAATCTAAAATAATCGCTTTTGAATTGTCGAGAAGTCCTTCAATGATTTAATAAACCATATATTATATATTTCCTCCATATTTTTTTTTTTGTATTTACATGGTGGAATCGGTAGCCACCACAAATCCGGACAGGCTATCCAGCTTTTATGGCCACCATAGTATTCTGCGCTGTCCGCCTCGGAAGCCGCCACACAGATCTTCGCGCAGTTCGCCCCTATAACCACCATGCCACAATCATTTTAAACCTTTTACGCCGCTGAAAGCACCAGGAAAGGGACAAGCATTCAGTCCGACGAGGCCCGAGATTTGAACCTTGGACCTTCGCCCAACTTATGGGGTTTGGATGAACCAATTGGTCTACACCTCGGACCTATATTTCCTCCATATTGGAATGATAAGTTCTTACAATATTTTATACCCACTCTAGGGTTATAGGTGAAAGGTTGCAATGCTTCCTAACCCTAATCTTATAATAATAATAATAATAATAATAATAATATAATTAATTATATTAATTATTATATTATTTTATTATTATAACTATAGGATATGAAATACATTATTACTATTATTATTATTAATTAATGTTAGGATAGGACCCTAACAATGAATTTACTAATGACTAGGCTGTCTAGAGAATAGAAGATCTCAGATCTCCCCATCTAGCTAATTTTGTATATGCAGGGGATCGAGCAAGTAATTGCCTATGATTGGGCAAGCTACTTGGCACTTCATATTCAAAACTTTTTGATGTGGACCAATAATTTTTTAGTGATTTTTCATGCAATTGGATTACTTTTGGACTCAACATCTAGAGCAGGAGTACAAATACTTGATTTTGACCCTCCAAAGCTTTACCAAATTTGGCATCGATGATGTTGCAGTGGAAAGATTCAAAGTCATAGGTGAAGCTTCAAATGCCAATGAAAAAGCAAAGAGTGAAGCAGCACTTTAATAAGACTTCATTGGAATAAGGGACGATGGACAAGTTAAAATGGGAGGATACTACACTACCATTAATAGAGGAGACAATGCCAGTAAAAGAAGTTGCTACACCAACATAAGAGGTGGTAAAACTAACAAGGAAAAGAAAAAAATTTGATCCACAATCACCAGATTCAGTGGTAGAAATAATAGTAGAGAAGATAGCCCATAGTAAAGAAGTGGCCCAAAAAATTGAGTAATAGACGAGAGTGCACAGTAAGGAGACCAAAACTATGAAAGTAGATTTTAAAACCCCTCCTATTCTTCAGAACGTGCCATTGGTACCCATTATAGTTGTGTATGTGGGGCCTATGAACTATTTGGTACAGGCCCAATTCAAGGATCGAAATGAGTCACTTGAAGAACCCCCAGAGTCCTTGCTTGCAAAAACCTCTTTTATTAACACTCTATGGGCTTTCTTATTTGAGGTATGCTCGTAGTAGTAGAAGAAAAGGCAACAGGAAAATCAACAGACATCAACATTCCCAAGGAAGCAAAAAAAGATACGATAAGTATAAAACTGCCACCACAAACTATTTAAAATATTATGGAAGGGACACAACATCACCCTATTTCAGTAGAAGAGGTCTCTTTGGAGCATGAGACTAGAACAATGCACGGAGAGAACCCCCAACAACTTGATGTACCACAACATACTGTTGGAATAGCTGGTGAAAGTAGCCAAGTACAGGTACCTATGGAGCAACCAATGGTTATGGAATAAAAAGTAGCCAAGAATCCTATTGATCTATCCAAAAAGGGGAAGGAGCATTTGGAAATAAGGGAGGAGAAGGAATCCAAGGATGCATGATCAGAACACATAATGTTGAAAATGATCCACCAGACATGGGTGCTTGCATTGATCAGTAGGCGATAACATGTTTTACCAAATTGATCCATGTGATGGATAATTTGAGACTACAATTTGATGTAGCTTGTGTTGGCCAGTGGAATAAATGGCAATTGATGGTAGAGGAGGAACTAGACAAGTTTGTGTAATGGGCTGGAAAGGAAGCTTGGCGAACATAAATTTCTAATGTCTACCAAGAACAACCATGGACCCTGTCTACTAAATTCTTTAAGAGTATGAAGAGAGTTGAGAAATTGTCCGATAATATGGCTACCCTCTATTTGGAGCCAACACAGGTATATGTTCTCAACCATGATAACAATTCCCCTTTCAATGGCACTATAAAACAAAGGCCACAAGTGGAATTAGTACCCAAATTGTTGCCAATGTATACTCAGATCAACTTTCTAACCCACTTGTTGTGTTGGCTAGCTGAGGGGATCAAGCACTTGAATCTAAAATGATAGAATCTTTCCAAAGACCTACTGTGTGACCTACAACTGACACAGACATAACTGTAAAAAAAGATCGACAAATGGCATAAGAGGTCAAACATTTGGATGACACCCTAAGATATATTTGGGAGAAACAACAAGAATTATTGAATCTTAGTGCCCAACTTTGGTATAGGGAACAAGTGATTATAGATATGGAGGTCAAAATGTTGAGTCAAAAGCTATCTAAGGAATTACTACTAAAACATAATGCAAACTTAGTGGCCTAGAAGAGTCAGAGTGAGGTGGCTTGGTAGATGGAATGGAATGTGTTGCATAATGAACTACTTCAGTCACAATAGTGCGAAGCAGCTCTCAAGGCAAAATTGACACAGAGAGAACCATATTCTTCAACCTTGATGATACAACAGATGAAGGTGATCTTTATTCAATGCAAATCAAAGTTTCTATCTAAACTCCAAGAAATGGAAACTAGAGCCAACAATATGGGAGTGGAATGGGCCAAGTATTTCACTTATGCCAAGCAAGTTCGTGATGAACACAAAGCTTTCAAGCTACAAGTACAAGAATTAGAAGAAGGGATCCAAGCTACTGAACCAAAGGATGTTGAAATCCTAACAAGACAATCTAGGAAGTCATTGAGGACATTGACTACTTTAAAGAGGAGGATAGATGTGGATAATAGTTTGAAGAATAAATAATATCTAGAACTGTTTGACAAAACGTCTACACAAATTTGAAATTTTTATGAAGTAATGTTTTTGCAATGTAAATCAGTCGCCATTATTAATACCAACTGATTAATAATACTGAATAAAATGATAATTTATACAAATTAGCTATCATGATTTAGTTAAGTCATACTAGTTAATTAGTCTGAGACTGGTTGTTAATCTAGACTAGTTAGTTACATACTAGTTAAAGGCATTAACGTAAGGATAGTTGGAAATGGTTGAGCCTGGTTGGTTCCAATAACTACCAAGGTTGTCTTATAAATACCCCCTACTCATTTTGTAAATGCTCATTCATTCATGATCTATCTATTGTGAGGAATCAATACAGTAATCAGTATTGTATGAGTGTTGTGTAGAATTATGTATGAATGCATTGTCCTATGTTACAAGTATCCAAATTATGTATGTTGTGGAATAGATTAGAGTATACTAGTGTTGTTTTTGTGTGTTGTGCATAGTTGCAAGGAGCGCTCAATAATCAATTCATATTCATAGGATGAAGTACGAGATTGCAGACTAGTGTGTTGCAGAAGTTGTCTAGGCCTATCCACCACTCATCTAGGCCTATCCATCTAGGCCCTAGCCATCCATGCTACCCATCTAGACATGTGACTACCTATTTGGCAATCAACCTGTATAGACCTACGACTACTCATTTGAACTGGAGCTACACGTCTAAGACTACCTGTCTGAACTTATCCATCCAAGGTTACCCGTCCAACCAACAACACATTTGAGACTAACCATATGGTATGTTACTGTAGGTCTAAAATTCATGCACTCCTTTCCTTCAACCTAATGGATCTGTGCCTCAAAGGGGAATGTGGGAATGATAGGTCTACACTGTAGAGGAGAGGTATTTGATTTCGTACCCTCTTTTGGTGATTTTTCGACGAATTAGGTGGGTTCACCAGGAAACATTTTATGGCAATTTCCATGCCTAGGTTTTGGGATTTGTTTTGATGTGTTCCTTTTATCAAATCACGCATGTACCTAGTTTTGTCCAATATGCAACTACATTAATCTATATGCAAGTTTGATTTCTATGAAGACAACAAACAACATAAAAGTGAATTTAAATGAACTATGCAGTGCTTAAAAGAAATTTAAACTCTCACTTGTATCCCAAAGTCTGATGTAGTTTCTAATTCTTTTTTGTAGACAAAATCAATTGAAATCAAGCAAGATCGGGTGGTACGATTTGATAATTGGGTGATTCGATTATGCAGAAATACATCCGATCAGAATAGGATGCTGCAGTTTGATAACTTTGATACAGAATACAACAGATTTACAGAATAACATGCATTTATTGAAGTGAATTATGATCAATAATGAACTTAAAAAGGACAATGATTGAATACATATCTATGCTAAATACATGAACATTCATGAAAAAGTGATGAAATATGAATATAGAAGCTAATGTATCAATGACAATGGATTTAAAATGATCTAACAGATAATAAATATGATCTAAAATAGAAGAAATAAGGAAATAGAATGCAAACAGTGAGGTTTGGATGTCCCCAAGTAGCTTTAACAACAAAAATATTTGATGTAGACAAGATCAGGAAGTTTTCTGTGATATCGGGTGGTACGATCCTGCATGAATCTAGCCGATGCATAAATCCAACCTACAAAAACACAACAAAGATGCGAAATACTAGAGCGAAAGTATATGAAATTTCTAGGAGGAATCCAGGGTGAGGAGTCTCACCTTGGATTAAATAGAATTGAATAGGTTGAGAGGTTGGGCTAAAAATGAAGAAGGTTACAACCTCCCCTATTCTAAACAAAATCATTCGAGCCGATCCCGCAACCGTCATGCAGTTGGCCAGGTAAGGACAAAGAAGTTGCAACCATTTTTGTCGCTTTACTAAAGCAGGCAATTTTTAGTTTTGGATGAGATCCAGCAATCCAATCTCGTACAAAATCATCCGATATCAGATCGGGTGATCCGATATTGCACATTTAGGTCCTATCTCAGATCGGGTGATTCGATCTCAGAATGGGTGATCTGATCTTGCATAGGAGGTTAGACACGTACATAGTATTTTGGCAATTTTAGGGGTCAAACGATGTCAAAATTGGACATATAATATACCGTTGGAAAGCTATTTTCGAGACCTATCCAATGGTGTAGGTTTTGGGAAATTCGAAGAGGATTTATTTAGGTAAAATTAAGCTCAAATATGAACTTACTTTTCTATGAGGAAAACTAAGGGAATGAGTCAAATTTTCATGTCTACAATTACCCATTTTGGGATGATACACATCTAGAATATACCCATCTATAGTCATCAGTCATTGATTACCCGTCTAGAGCTGAATAGTATAGGTTAGCAACATATTTTATAGTCAAGTTTGCCAGTCCTTTCCTTCCTAAATTTATATCATTCCCTCATCTTGGGAAGATACTCACACTTATCTACAACTTCCATAGTGTTACATGGTTTTACCATGTGCTATTGAACAATGAGTCATAGGGATTTCCTTCATGACCATGAATCAACTAGAGGTAGTCGTGCGACCACTTATTGGTTGGAGGACCTCCTTTTGGCTACTAGTTGGCTAATTATGTCGTGTGGCCTCATATTGGTTGAGGGTCCTCCTCACATCTTAGATTAGTTAGGATCTCTTAGATGTTATCTTCAAGCTAAATGGATCACCTTTTATACAACCAAAATGATGCCTTGAAGCCTTTTCTCAAAAATCCTACTATGGGACTTGTATCTTTCTTCAATTTTCCATTTGAGCATACTGATTCCAAGGTGATGCCCAACTAGCTTCGTTAGTCCTTCTAAGGGTTTTCTTAGGGTACTTGGTGCAGTGATAATTGGACACCTTTTTGCACCTTGGAGCTTTAAACACGATACTACTAGTTGACCTAAGGAGATCGAACATAACACCTAGCCACAAAATGTGTGTGTTAGTCAGTAATAACCCAAAACTAGACACCTAAGCAATAAACAAATTTGATAATTTTTCCATACCTTCTTACTAGCCTTCTTGTAGCTCTGATACTAGTGATGTGGGAATAAAAAATGAAGCTATATATAGCATTATGCATAATGTTTAAGTTATACAAAATATAATTAAAGAGGTTACAGGGGTTACAACCAACTACAACAAATTGCTATGTAGGGACAACAACCTATAACCAACATGGGATGCAAACAAACAACAACTTGCAATAGATAAAAATAGTCTCAATAACTAATCCAATGCACCCTAACAAACTAACAAGCCACAAACAAACGTGAGCAAGAAATGCTTCATGTGAATACAATGCAAATAATGATTTAGGATTAAAATAAGATTAAATTCCAATGTTGTCCTCATCAGTTTGGGTTGTGCTCAAGGTCATTGTCATTTTTCTTTTCATAAAACCTCCTCTATGGGGTACATCCATATTTAGACTTTGCTTTTGCCATAACTCCCTATTTTTCTATTAGATTCTCTTCCTTTTTGAGTTCTGGCCTTATATTAAGCTAAAATGTAAGGGGAATTTTATTTATTTTGGTGAGGCAGGCTTTCTAGATATCGTCTAGATCATAGCTCCATTTGGCTGGCTCTATTTTCAATTTTAGGTTTAGGAGCCTGTGTTTTAGCAAATCAACCATTTTTTAGGACTTAAGAGTGATTGGACCATAACTCAAATACAAGTTATACAAAGCGCCTTTGTTCGCTTCAACACTTAAGTGTGCATCGACATAGTCCATTTGGGAAAAAACTCAAGACCAAAAATCCAATCTATGACACAATAAGAGAGCACAATTGGATTTCTAGTGAAGCCATATACCCTTATTATGGTGTCTTTTGGTACAAAGTACCAATCTTCGGTTTGTGCTTTGGTTGTTTATAGTTGAGCCTTTGCTTCTTCAATCAATCAGGGAATATCTCCCTTTATGCTTGAGAAAGTAGGGCCAAGGAAAATCTTATTGAAATTTACATAAATAAACATCCTAAGGGTCGGTGTCCATTCTACTACCAACAAATTTCTCGCATCATCAACTTGATTTTCAATATCAAGGCTCAAATTTTTTTTTCTTTGCAAAATAAGAAAATCCAGGCCAAGTAGGAGGGATAGCTAAAAATTCCTACCTGATTAAACCCAACTAATTGCTTATGAATTTGAGAGCTAAGGAACAAATCCCAATAAAAAGAGATGAGGCTTTGGGGATTAGTACTTGCATAGGCCATGGACACCTAATAGTTGACATACACTTGCTTGTCTAAATCTAAGCCAAAAATGACAACTAGCATAGAGAAAATTTCTTGTGCATGGACTTGAAAATTGGCCAAGGGAATTGGACTTTTAGGAAGACTTTTTACAGGGTTAGCTAATTTCTTATTCAACTAGGGCATACAAAAATGTTACTTAAAAAATATATAGGATCTATGGATGTAATAAAAAGGTGAAGGAAATAAAATGATATTAGCTCAATTGATTTATTTCCTCATATTTCAAGGAAGAGAACAAAGCTCGAGAGAGAGAGATAAACTCCAAAGGATGCTTTAAGAATTTTCACATATTTTCTTATAAAAGGATGATTTGGTGTGGAATCTAGAAATTAGATGAGTTGGTGATTTATTATATGGTTAGTTAACGAAGGGGATTGTAATTTTCTACTAGTCTAATGCTTCATTAAAACCTTATCATCTTATATTTTTAATTCAAAATGGCAATCATTAACATGAGAACATCAATTCTAGATCTTAGATTTATATTAGCAATTTGGTTGAGGAAGAGGACTTCAAAGAAGCAACACACACTTTAAAAGATGCTTTAAGATTTTTCGCACATTTATTTATGAGAAGATGAATTGGAATGAAATCTAGAAATTGGATGAATTATGATTTTTCTAATTTGATTTCAAATTGAGATATTTATTTGGATAAAAAGTAAGCTAAATATAATATTGGAATTAAGGTGAGGAGCCAAGCTCTTATGGCCAACGCCAGGTGTGTGCATGGAACCCCTTGACCTCCACCTCTTGTACAATCTTTATGGTTTGATCTCAAAACACCTTAAACTATGCCACTTCACTTCATAGGATAGTGATAGGCTAAAATAGAACAATGCCACTAAAAAATGCAAGTTAAATATAGTCCAATTAACCTAATAACAAACATGATTTTGATAAAAAATATTTAATAAAAAATATTATAATGACAACATCCAATTGAGTTACGATTTTCCTATATACCAACAAAAAAAACATATATAACTTATTGAAAAATATTAAATAAACATTACAATTAAATTCTCTCTATATATTAAATTGACTATGATAAGTTCAACTCTCCCCTTATGAGAGGTCATGGTTGGGATGGGGATGCCCCCAACCCTGAGCATCGGTTGTAGGGGTTTCTCACACTAACCTAATTAAAAAAAATGGTTATAATGGAACCATTTTTTTTTATAACCATTTCTTTGTAACTTGGGTTCAACCCCATGACGGATGTATATAAGAAGTATTTCTCAATTAAAAAAATGGTTATATTAAATTGAAATAGGATTCAACCATATTCCATCAAGGCTATTGTATTATTAGGATATCACAACAATAATTATGCATTTACTATTTAGTAAGATTTGAACCTTAGTCTTCACTTGGAAAGTCAAGGTATTTAACTAGGTGAATTTCCACCATTTGATTAAAAATGTTGAGACTCATTGACAAGATTAAAAATGGTTATATTAAATTGATATAGGATCCAACCATATTACATCATGACTATTGTATTATTAGGATATCACAACAATAATTATGCATTTACTATTTAGCAAGATTTGAACCTTAGTCTTCACTTGGAAAGTCAAGGTATTTAACTAGGTGAACTTCCACCAGTTGATTAAAAATGTTGAGACTCATTGAGAAGATTGAACCTTGGTCTATGATGTGAAACTCCTCACTCCTCACAGTTTGCCCCAAATATCATAAACATGAATTAATACTAATATTTATTTATTTTAAAATTTTAATTTTAAAAATATATTAGATCGTAAACAAACACCTAAGGTTTTCCCTATAGTTTTTTTTCAATGACATAGGTTTTATGAGGGGTCTTGGTCCCCTCATACTGAGTGGGGTTTGAAACTTGGA
Organism: Wollemia nobilis; assembly: GCA_028583015.1. Taxonomy (NCBI): domain Eukaryota; kingdom Viridiplantae; phylum Streptophyta; class Pinopsida; order Araucariales; family Araucariaceae; genus Wollemia; species Wollemia nobilis. The sequence continues at coordinate 11,180,943 of JAQPPZ010002499.1, forward strand.
CCTCTCAAAGAGAGGCCAAATCCCTTACCATTGCAGTAAGCTTGCAGCTCAAGGTTTTCCCTATAATTAAATCTAAATAAATATTTTTTTGTAAATATAATTAAAAATAACCTAAATAAATATATTTTTTAAAACATATTCAAGAGTATAAATTACTTTCAATTTTTTATTGGTTATATGAAATTAAAAGAGGTCTCACTATATTACATGGTGGTCTTACATGTCAACAATATTAATAGACATTATAACAACATTTTTTTGTGTGTTTATTAGAGGAATCGATAAGTCGTTACATTTTTCATCGGCTCTTCTTGGGTTCAAATCTTGCTTCTTGTTGCCAATATAACCTCCAGTTGCATCTGGTAAGCTTTTTAACGTAGTCGATAGTGCTGACGCGACATGCTCTCCAGGGTTACACACGTCAAACGAGGCACTTTACCAACCGACCAAACCCTCATACCTAATATTTTTTAGAATTATACATTATCTAATAAAATTTAATCAAAACCTCATCTCTTTTTAAAATTTAAATATATAATATGTTTTAGTTAAATGTACTACTCTGAGCCCTCTTAAAATTTTTGAGATCTATCCTTCTGAGGATGAGGATATGCCATGTATGGATGTCCAAGATAGATTAATTGAAAGATCAACAAATAGGTAAAGTTTTAGTTTAGTTGGGAAATTTATTGGTTTTCGATCAAATCTAGATATTATTCAAAAATGGGTAGCTTGCAAATGGAATATTAAGGGTCATCTAGATATAGTAGCTCTACCTAGAAGCTTTATGCTCTTTACCTTCACTATCATGGAGGATATGGTTGATGTCCTGCTGAAAGGACCTTGGTTCTTGAACAAAAAAGGTCTATATTTGAAAAGATGGAAGCGAGGATTCAATTCTGAGACATAATATTCACCTAGCTCCTATATTTGAAAAGATGGAAGTGAGGATTCAATTCTGAGATATATAATATTCACCTAGCTCCTCTCTGGGTGAGACTGTCAAGCCTCCCGATTGAATATTGGGATGAAGACATAATGAGGGGAATTACCAGACCTATATGACAATTGATTATCTTTAACCCAACAACCAAAGAAAGGACTAGATTGATTTTTGCTAGGTTTTGTACCAATGCAAACATGGAAAGAACCCTATCATTCTCAGTCTAAATATGGAACTTGGGCGTAAAAAATTAAATATGAAAACTCCATAGCCTCAAAGAGGGTTAGTAAAAGAAGAGACCATCTCCTTGAAAATTGTTTGTCCAAGCAAAAATAGGGTAAAATTTGGCAAAGAAAGGAGTCTTAATAACAAAACAAAGAGGTGAAAATGCTAAAAAAATTCACCAGCAAGAAATAAAATTAAGGAGATTCCTCAAAAAGACAAAGAGCAAACATTAATAATTCTAGTTCCCTAGCAAGTGAAGAAGAAGGGGAGGTCTTTGGAGAGGAAGAAGAAAAGTGACAAGAACAACAATAAGTGTTAGTTCCTTGAAGTTCGACTAAAGCCCATCAAACATCCAATAAAATGGAAAATGAGCCCCCATTTGTGGATGTTCCTATTGAGGTTGCATATGAGATCACATAGAAAGATAAGGGAAAGGTTTCTTCTTCCCCTATTAAAAAAAGCTTTTCTACTCCATGTTTGAGAATAACCAGAAGTACCAAGAAAGAAGAGGAAGACCTAACCTCAAAGAAATCCAAAACAAAGAGATCAAGAAGGAGGTCTATGATGGGAATTAGAGAACTTTGGATTTAAGCATAGCTAGAAGCTAGAAATAAAAGACAACAATGTAAGTTGATTGTTGTTTTGCTATCAAAAAGTTGTTTTAGTGTTGTTAGTTTGCTAACTTTGTTTCAAATTTGTTTCATTTTGGGCTTCAAAGCCTTGTTCTTTATGTAAGCTTATTGTTTTATCCATAGTTTTGTTATGTGCAAAGTTGTAGGACCTTCCAATATATATAGGTAAATAATAGGGTTTTGAAAGGGATCCTTCCATTTTACAACTCTTGGAAATATAAAATTAAAAAATGAATCAATCCAGACACAAAAAATAACTTATCTCCTTACAAATCAAATTTTGCATTTTCTAAATGCTATAACCTTTTTTGACCAAAAGTGCAATAACCAAAATAGTAACAATAAACCGTCCTACTGCTTTTTCTACATCTACCATCTGAATCTTTCTATAGTAACCCAAATATTCCAAGATAGAAAATTCGTTTTGTATCAATTTGAGGATGTTTTCCTCTTCCCAAAGATAATTATTTGCTAACCATAAACTACATCCTTAGCAACGACTCTAGTTCTCAATTCTTGGAGATTGGGCCTTCCTTGAGAAACTAAAATTCCCAAATCAACCTTCTTAGATTTCCTTCTACTTCTAGTAGAATTTTTTTGGATAATATTTTCCTCCTTTTCCAACTTTGAATCACTAGTAGAAGTCCATTCTCCTCCATCTTCTTCATCCTTAGACTCATTTTGAATAATGTTAATATTTTTATTTTTTTTTCTCATATAGCCAATCAATTTCACATTTTGCTAAGGAGTCGTTTCTCCCCAAACCCTTGTTTCTATGCTCTTGACCTTCAACCCTACTGGAGAGTGTGGCTCTTTCTCAATAATCTCTTTTACATGCAAAGAATAATTCTTTATATTTTCAATAAAAACCTTAGTCACTGGTTGTTGAATTTCTGGAACAAAATCTTCCCCTCCAACAATGCCATCCCCATCAAGGGTAACAAGAACCTCAAATCTATTTGATGATGGACCCTTACTACTTTCACCAATTTCTTTTTACACTAGAACTTCTCCTTGCTTAGTTTCCTTTTTCCTCCAAATCCTCAAAGGCTATCCAAATCGATTATTCATAGCTTTCTCCTTAGGATTTTCTCGTCATGTTTTTCAAATATGCCCTACCCTTTTGCAAAGCTTACATAAAGGAATGAGAGTTTCATACTGAATCTCTTGTTCCCATTCCATGTAATCTGAAACTAGCCTAATAGATTTAGGTAGTGGTTCAACTAGATCTATCTATACATAAAAACAAGTCGCTATTATTCTAGTTCGAGATTTAGTAGCTGAATCAAGAGAAATTATTTTTTCAATCACTTTAGCTATCTCGAGAATAATATTGTCAGCCTAAGATTCCATTGGAAACCCCAGTAAACTCACCCATAACTCACCCATAAGGATGTCGATTAAAGAGTGGTTGTAGCTAGATTAAAGCCCTAGCTTTATTTTTGTAAAAGTAACCCTCTTCTCTCAAAAAACCATGGGTCCCTCAAAAAAGCATTTGCCATATTCTTTAGATTTGCAAAATTAAACAACAATAAATTATTGGGCAAAGCCACCATTGCTTTGTGCCCCAAAAGTTTCCATTTATCCCGAACCCACTTCCTTATTGTATCTAAATCCGGTCTATTACCCAAAAATTTCTTGACCAAAGAATTTTTCCTTTTTGAATCACTTTGTTAGCCAAATTTTTTGGGACCTTAAGAGTAAAACCCTTTTCATCCCAATCCAAAGACAACAAATTCCTCTTCTTGTGAATTTTAACCTCTTCAAAACTTGCGCCCAAAAAATGCTTCCCTTTGACCTTTCTGTTGTTGCCAAATTCAGATCTACTGCTCCTGGATCCCAAGGGTTAGAATCTCTCCTATTTACATCTTTAGGGGATTCTGCTACAACTGAACCCTCGTCTATCGCCTTTCTTGTTCCTCCTGTCCCCGTCTCTTCTTTCTCCCAACGTTCTTTAGCTTCGGTGATTTTCCAAAACAATATTCTATGCATTCATGGTAAGAGTTTGAAACATTAATGTACTTGGAATGAACCCGTTGCTCTTCGGCCATGACTAATTTAAATTTAATCAAAAATTTCAATATTATAAAATCTTTAAAAATAAAAACTTAATATAAAAAACCCCGACTAACCTGAGAGGTATACCCGTATAGAACAGGACACATGGAACGAAAAATCCTGACTTCAAGGAATACAGAGAACGATTTTCATTAATTAAAATTTCCAAAAAAAAAAAAAAAAAAATTTAATATAAAAAACATTTTTCCTTAATTAAGATTTCAAAAAAAAAAAAACTTAATATAAAAAACAATTATTTTTTCTCAATATTGGTGAGTGTGTGAGAGGGGTGGGTGTGTGTCTCCCTAGTGGAGTTGTTGTAACAGGTTGGGGGATTCCTGATCAAAACCCCCATCTCTTAATATTACCGGAAAAGAAAAAAAAAATTTCTCAATATTTAAAAATTAGAAAAAATAAAAACTGAATTTATTTATATATATTTAATTGTATTAGAAATTAATTAATATTATTTTAAAAAGTGATTTGAATTTGTTCATTCCATGTAATTTAAACTTAATCTCTAAAAATCAAAACTATACCATTATAATATCCCACTAGACTAATTTTCATAAGCCATTTAAGTATTGCGGATATAATAAAAATGTTTCATTCCATTCTTATCCTTGTCTCCGACTCTCTCGGGTTCAAAAAAAGCTCCTCTCACTTATATTCACACATTACATCAGCAACATCCTTGACTAAGTTGAGCTTATAACACCTGCCACGCCAGTTTAACACCTTATCTCTCGAAGGCTATATTTAAAACCAAACAAGAGGCAGCATAATAAACAGAACAGTACAGAACGTTCAAACGAAAAATGACAATATTTTACGCAAGCGTATAAGCTCTTAGATTAGAATTCATAACACCCATTTGAGGATAATTCGAATGGCTTGCTCCTGGCTCTGCTGCTCCTTCACCGGAGACTCATTGGTTACCAGGGTCCAGTGTTTCTCCACAGTTAAACACAACGTGGCTTCATACTCAGGTAACTTCCAACTTCTTTCTTACTTTGTGGAATTCCCAATAATTTGTAGATGTAGGCAACGCTGTTTTCATAGTGTTTTCTTATTTTTTGTTTTTGTTTTTCCTTCTCATTTGATTTTCGAGTTTTAATAGCTATTTTGGGATGTGGGTATTACTGGGTGTATGTCTACAAAGTTTGGGAAAACGTAGCTGTACAGAAAAAAACATGGGTCTATTAATGTATGTGCACGGATTGTTTTTGTAATTGGCTTTAGAGGCTTCATAAAAGTTACAATTATATCCGTTATAAAATATAACGGGAATGTTACAAAAAGTAGTTTTTGATGTTTACTAGCTCATAAGTTATATATCTCCATTACTGAGTATTATATACCCTTGATTTTAACTTTGGATTTTTTTTAGTTCAAAAGCCTTACGGTGAAGAGCCATGTTTGATGCATCTGAGATATCCAATTGGTCACTCTGAAAAATTTATGCTGATGCCAGGACATTTTGGGTCTCTTCACTTTGAAAAAAACAAGCACTACTAGTACTTGTATATTATTGGTAACTCCCAGAATTGAAGATACAAATGTTAGAATATTCACCTGGTGCACTTTTGTGTGTTTCGTGCTTCAGTTTTTAAAGGTGAGTTATAAGCGGATAACTAGTGAATGTTGTGAACCTAATTATATCATGTCTTACGTCTGTTTTTTCTAGTTGTTGCATGGTTGGCAATTGGCAAGTGTCTTCCATGTACAAGCAACTTAGTATATATGTGTGGGGTTTGTTTCATTATGCAAAGCAGTGAAAGGCGTTAATAAAATTGGTAGATTAATTTTACTTATGTTCTGAGCCCTTGTTTTGAGTGTGTGGGCTTTGTTCAAGTTCTATAGTAGGAGCTTATGGTAACAAAAAAAAAATGAGCAAAATAAGCCATGTTAGGTAATCTTAGGGGTCATTAGAGGATATCCTTAGTCCAAATTGAAAATTAAGTAACACCACATGTTGGAGAAAGGGGTACAAAGTACAGAGGAACTGCATAGTGTGTTATCACTTTCTTCAGTAAAGGCTTTGCACTTCTTCGTTGATCAGTTGAGTTGGTTCCTGCTTCGTGGTAAAGATCCGAACAGAAATATTTTAATATACTGAAATTACTAATATTTTAATATACAGAAACAACAAAATAATATTTTTACAATCATTACCTGCAAGAGGAAGCTGAAAATAATTACTTTCACCCATGGTTACAAGGTGCCTAAACTCGATTCTTTTTTGGAGGATGGAACCTAGTTGGATGACCTTCCAACTTTTGTTCAAAGCATTGACTATGACATCAGCCATTTTTTGGCTGCATAAACCATGTTTTCTAGGGGTTTATGCAGCCCGCCTACATGATGTCGCTCATTTCTAGGTCCTTATCAACCTGCATGGTTTGACAATCAAATGAATGCATAGATTTAGAGTTGACATCACTGTGGTGGTAGTGCAGATGCATTGCATCAGGATATTGGTACTAATTATATCAATAATAATGAATAAGGTCGTGTAGCAGGTTCAAATGTTGCATGATGTATTAAATTTTATTATTATTATTATTATTATTATTTTCCCTTTTTGGTGGAAAAAATATTTTATTTATTAAACTGTAACTAAAATAAGCAGCCTGCCTGCTTTAAACAGGGTCATGGCACAAATACTTTTATGTCACAAAATGAAGCCAAGTGGGCTCTAAAAGCTTCTGACCTGTTGGAGGTCATGAAGTATAACATCAATGTTGAAGTTTCAGAATAAGACTCCCACTTCCTAGACCAGACAGATAGCTGAAAGAAACTAGGACAAATCTATTCGTCCTTTTCCGATAACTAACAGAAACAGACAAGAAGTCCAACTTTGTTTATAAAAGCTAACATCTCTACAGAAAATATGCTTGGAAATACCAAACTTCATTGTCAAGAGATCAGAAATAGACCTCCATGTTGTTCCACAGTTGCTACCTTGGAGTATACATGCCCAATTTAGTCTAAAAACAATACAAACAGCAAATATATACCAAAATGAGTCAGAATATGAACCTTGGGCAAAACCCTGTAAAGGGAAAGTCCACCAAACTCCTAACCAGCTAATAGAGGGAGTAATTAGGAAGTTGAGAAACATTTCAAACTTTTTGTTAACAGGCAAATAGCAAATCCAAAGAGACCTATAAACCATTCTTCATACCTTGAGCTCTTGATGGACAAGCTTTGGAGGAATAGAGACGGACTGCTCTCTCTAATGCACAACTTCATTGTCCATTTTGATGGTCTCTGAGTTAGTTGTATGCTCCATCGCTCTCTAAAGAAACTTCATAGTGCAAGTCATGGCCACTGCAATATCGCGCTTGAAGTTCTCCATCTTCATCACTGCCCTCTTCATCTTAAAATGACATTTTGAACCATAACTTTGTTGCCTAACTGTGGTGTAGTTTGGCTGTTCTAGCACTTCCATGCTCGTTGGATTGTCTTTCATGAAAGGCAATTTAGTTGTTTCCAGTTTCCACGATGGCCCTTCTTCTGCCTTACAAAAAACTCATTTCCTCAAGGCCTTTCTGCCAAGTCTTGGACCTTATCAATCTTTTTATCCAACTAAGCAGTGCAAGTTTTGTGGCCATGAAGTTCATAGAGAATATCCTTGTCATGGCTTTCCTCTGTTTTTCAATGAGTTTACACAGGTTTTTATGAGGGGTCCCGGTTCCCTCATACTGAGTGGGGTTTGATCCTTGTCATGGCTTTCCTCTGTTGCAATGTGTAAGTGTTCACTTTTCTCAGGGCCAACATTGTATAATGTAGTATATTGTATAGGCCTATGGGCTGACATTGTATGAGCCTAGGGGCCATAGTTCACCTTGTAAGGTAATCTATGTGATATTCTGTTTAACCAGTAATGTGTTGGTCTGATATTTATTCGATATATTCCATTTTAACTAAAAGGAGTATCTGTACTGCACACTCCACCAATCCATTGTATCTGTGTGAGACCATTCTTTCATTATTAGGGATGGATGCCCATACCTTCCCCATATTTTCGTGTTATTTCCTTTTTTCCCCTAAAATCTGCAGATCTGCTGAGATCCTTCCATCTTTAGCTACTTGAGAAGTCCCTGGATACTTACCAAACATACCTGCTAGGGTTTGCAGTCTTTCCTCTTTCCAGAAAATAAGGGGTAGGGAAAAACACCTGACCCAGATAGGTATTTTTGATGGTAGTTTTAAAGAAGGGACAAAGCCTGGGTGCAAGGTTCCCAAATCAAAAAAAAAGAAGAAGAAGAAAAGAAGGTAAAAAAACAAACTATTGTAATCTCTGATTTTGTGAATTCAACCATAAAATAACTGTTTGCTGCCAAAGTCACCTTCATATCCCTTCCACGTCTTTTGGATCCATTCCTTAATGAGTTTGAGGGTGGTCAGGACCCTCATAAATTTGCAGTAAGTGTATGCTGTTGGCAGTGCATGATATCCTCTGCCACCGATTCTAGGCTGATTACTATCCATGGTTTTTGAGTGCTCTTCAGAAGACATCCATTGATTCAATCTACTTTATTCTTTGAAGAGGTTGTTATCTGCTTCTGTGCCAGGGCATGCAGAATGCATGTTGGAGAAGCCACATTTTTTTCCGATTCCTCCCCTAATCCTGGCACAGTTTGTTGGAAATAGGGGGCCCCAGCTGGGACCACATTTGGCTCTGCAATGGCCAGGGCCTAGCAGACCAAGCCAATGCACTATTGATCTGTGGGATGAGACTTCCGCACCTTAATATGTTCACCATCCACTCAGGACTTATCTCTTGCTGAAGGTTGGTTATTATTATTTTTTATTTTTATTTTTGAATTACTGAGGATATTGGATATTGAAATATCTTTTTATACTATGTACTGTACTTTTTCTACACTTACGCATAATTTGTATATTATAGTGTCAAACCTTTTTCTCAACCTTCTCCATATTCTAAACTCTAGCAATCCTTTCCCTCTGTGACCTTCCACACTTTTTGAACCTTGTATCTATGCTTTTACAGTAAGTCAGTAATCTTATATCTAAATGATCTGATAACACTTTTATGATCAAGGATTAGCATATGGCAGCTGTAATTGACATTGGGCAATCACCAAATTGTGATCATAAAAATGATGGTATCAGAACTAGAAAATGTTCTACATATTACTTAAATAGGATAACCGATAAAGTTCCAAATCTCTGCTCAGTACACAATGTTCAATTAAATCATGACAGGTATTTTGGAGAGAAGGCTTAAATAGACCTGGCCAAACAAATTGATAATTTTCTGATATGTAATTTATTGTTCTCTAATTAACTATAAGATGAATGTTCTTCAAAAAGATAATACAAATATTTTGTATACTTAGTAAGTAGTAAATACTGTTAGGCGGTGAAGTATATCCAGATCTCCGATGTTCTTCAGCAGAGTGGAGCATGGTGGTGCAGCATATAGTAACCCAACCCCATGCGCTGCTCGTATGCGCTGGGTGCGCCGAGGGGGGTCGCAAGGGGGAACCAACCAGGTTTCCCCCTGCCTGGAGGTTCCGGGTTGGAGCCCCCAACCCGAAAATTTACGTCCGTACATCCGTACGATGTGGACCCATGCGGTTACTAAAACGCAGTAAAGCGCGTTTGTTATAAAACACAGTTAATAAAGCGCTTTTATCTGGAATGTGCCACGGTTTTTTGGAATCTTCCTTTGTATTTCTATAAAAAAGGGGAATGCCCCTTGCATTTTGATAGTGCGAATGTATGAAAGCTTGCTGAGAATAATAAAAGAGAAAAGCTGCCATTGCCCCGTGGTTTTACCTGCACACTGCAGGGTTTCCACATAAAATCTCGTGTACTGTTTATTGTTGTTTTAGCTTGCTTGTTTTTAATTTCCTAACAAATACAGAATTTGAAAAAAGGATTATTTGATAATGGACATCTTCTTAATTGCATCTTCCAAGACCAAAATCCAAAACAATAATAAATGGTAGCAAAAAGCCTATTTGTAATCCATCCCTTTAAACACTCTTTTATACATCTATTGATTCTATAATTGCTTCCCAATATGCTTGTTATATAAGAACTGTACTCATTGACTAAAAATAAATAATTAACTAATTGATTACCATTTGCAATATTCCTAGAAGACACCAGTGCACGAGCGAAGAATAACTGTAACATTTTATTATGCTTAATTCTGACTGTAGGGAATGATATTTTGTCATCATTGGAATAATACAGTGAATCTTTGAAACGAAACAAACCAAGGGATGCTTCAAATAAGATGCTGCTTTCCCTGTTTCCCATGATTGCATTTTATTAAGGGCTTACATCAATCAGGGAGAACTTACTCAGTGCTGGTCATAGTGTCAGATTGTTCATTCATTTTCTAGGGAAAAATTCATCTAAAAGAGCTTCCTTCTCTCGGACAGTAAATTTGGAAGTTTTTTCTTTCCTATATCATGGAATGGCCATTGAAAGGCACATGATTTTCTAATAATGAAGGGTATGAAAAATCTTCTTTTTATCTACTTGTTGTGGTGCAGTGGTAAATGCCCTGGGTGCTGGTAGAGGCCGACCTAGGTTCCATTCCCCTTGTCTCCATCCTGCAGATATATGGTATAGTTAGGAATGTCCTATGTGCTGGTAGAGGCCGACAAGGCTCCATTCCTCCTATGCCCAACCTGTTGAAAGTGGCACCTCGAAAGGGGTGTTTTCCACTATAAATTAGTTTTTACCTAGGTGTTGTAGGTGAGTTGGAGAGGAGAGGGCAATCCTCCAAGGGAGGTCCCAGGTTCGAATCTCCACCCTACCAAAAAGTTGAATTGGGTATCCAAAATCCAATTGATAATGTTGGTGCGGGCAGGGTCGGGTGCGACTCCCGGGTGACTTTGACGGTGTAGAACCCCCTGTTCGTGGTCTCTCAGACCAAGGCAGCCCCACAAGGGTTTTTTTGCTTAAAAAAAAAAGAAAAAAAAGAAGGGTATGAAAAATCAAAAGAGTGTAAATTTATATAAAGATCAAGGAATTTTTGACTACTAAATATGGGGATCCTCATCTTGCAAAAGAGATTGCCATCAGAACATTGGTTCTTGGACTGAAGGTTTACCTCTTCTGAGTTCCTTAACTCTCTATTTGTGGATTTGGAAAAATCAACTTCTGGGATTGATGATTGACACAAGAATGAGTTCTGCTCCTGGTCTATACGTAATTTTTCTTAAGATGTCTCTGTTGATACAAATGAAAGGAAAAAGAGCTCCTGTACACGCAATCAAACATCGGGGTGAACCAAGCTTAAATAAGAAGGGACTTGATCTATATTTTTAAATTTTAAATATAATTTGTTTTAACCCTGGGTGGTAAACCACTCTTTTGAACACTGAAGAGGATCCTGAAGTCCACACATGCACAGAGAATCTTGACTATAACAACCAGGTAATTACAGGGAGCATGCCTCCAATGTTTTGAAACCTGGGTTATCTGAGCTGTAGGTGCTTCAACTTACTGCTGAGCCACATACTGATAGACAATGATGAACCTCAGTTATTAGCTGTATTTCTCTGGTATTTCCAATTCTGAAGTTGACATGAGCACCCCAGAATGAGTGTCTGCTAAATGGGTGTGACTAAAATAGATGAATTTTCTATCAAATTTGCTAACAGCCAGGGAAGAGGAGTACTACTTGAAGGATACATTTCTGCTTATGAAGCTTACGTACATACTAATGGTCATCACTTTGCTCTCATCTAATACATTTTGTAAGAGGTAAAAGCACATTATCAATATGTTCAAACATCCGTTTCTGCAAGACATGTACAAGACAGCCACTGTGGGGTTAGTGGTTACAGTACATGCTTCTATTTCAAAGCACAGTTAAGGAGATGGTCTTAAAACTTTATTTCCAAGGACATGAATAAACAAAAATATCTGTATTGTTCTCTGAGATATAACTTTCTGACACAAGTTAATCCTTTAAAGGGGTTGGTGATATTGATGTGAACTTACTTTATATTGATGCTTTGCTTTTAAATCATATATTACTATAGTGGTCATTTTAAGAAGTTAAATTATTGAAAAGGCATCTCTTAGGAGTAGACCAAAGATACTTTCTTTCATTGTTGATTCCAATATATCTTATAGAAGAGATTATATGCTCATTTTTCAGGAAATATACTCATCTAAATGATGTTAGACATGCTTTTGTTTTTCTGGGTAAAGCACCTATAATGACAAGCTTATAGCTGCAAATTTTCTCATTCTGTTGCTTTGTAAACCTCCCATGTAAAAGTCATTAGCCTTTCAATATGTATTTCAAAATTTCAGCATAGTTTAGCTCGTTGTGGGAAAAGTGCAGATTGTCAGACATTGCTTCAATATTTGTGATTCTGGCTGTTATAGCGTTTCTTGCATTGTTTTCTAATTTTATTTTTATTTTCCATTTGATAAAATACATTTTACCATACCCTCAATATTCTGTGATGCATTATTTGTTCCTTGAATATTTTTAGTTTGTTGTTTTCTTATAAAAGAATTTTGGAATATCTATCCTAAATAAGAATTATTGAATCTAAACAACAAACAAACAAGAAAAGTGCTAAGTACAACTTATAAATTGTAGTTTGAAATAATGCAACAGTTAATCAGTATTTGGGAATTCTTTAAGACCAAATGGACAAACCCTGGATGGGCAGGTGGATAGAAGAATAATAGATTATTCTAATAAATATATACTTCTTTAATTGGGATTCAAATATGAGTAGCACATGCCCATGGGGTTTAGGGCAATTGGTCAGGAACGATAATTTCACACCATAGACCAAGGTTCATTTCCCATGGGTGAAGCTTAACATTTTGACCCATAGGGTTTAGGGCAATTAGTTGGGAGTGAAAATTTCACACCATAGACCAAGGTTCAAACCCCATGGAAGAATCTTAACATTTTGCCCCATGGGGTTTAGGGCAATTGGTTGGGAGTGAAGAATTTCACACCATAGACAAGGGTTTAAATCCCATGGGTGAACTTTAACAATCAAATGGCAAGATCTCAATCAGTTAAATTCCTCAATTTACAAGGAGGAGACCTAGGTTCCAATCTTGCCAAGCGATACATGCATAATTGCCAAGCTGTTGTATGTGGTTCTGATGTAATATGGTGGGGTCCGTTTCAATCCTATATAACCAATATAAAAGAAAATAAGTATCACATACTGTGGTTATTACATATTGGAAACAATTGATTGATTGACTTGGTTATCTCTCACTTAAGAATTAGGCTTCTAATACAATAGCAATGCATAGACTTGCACTTTTTGAAATCTTTATTTTTTGGAATTATAATGACTATTATTATTATTTAAATTGGTTATATTGGGTTGAAATGGGCCTCACCTATATTACTTTCAAACCACGTTTTTTTGTATTTCAATGAGCTATATCATCATCGTATTACGATAAACTGTTTTATCATGAGCTACGTTATCATGGGTGTCCCTCACAATGCAAGGATTTGAACTTGGGTTGTGTACATACAATTGCATCCCAGTTACCATTCCTCCACTATGACTTGGGATTTTTTTTTATAATTTTTTCCACCATTCCTCCACTATGAAGTGGAATTTTTTTTTAAAATTTTTGCTATTAATATCGCCATCTGTTTGGGATTTCATATTGTTTGTCAGTTAATCTCCTTTACTATATGATCAAATAGGAATTGCTTTGTTTGCAGGATATAAATGCAAGCCGAAACCTCTTCTGGTAGTTGCAAGAAGACGTGGTTCTGCATTAGAGGAAGCCATGTTGATAAAAAGGTATAAACTGATTTTTCTAAACTATTCTTGCAAAGAACTGTTCTTTTTCCTCAGAGGCAAGAATTAAATTTTACTCATATTTCAGAAATAAGGTACAAAGGTTTTAGTCTAGTTTAGTCAATTGTACAAGCAGCTTTACAAAACCATGTCTGCTACTGTCTATATAAGAAAATAGCCATGATAGGTAGAAAAAGGGCATTAGCAATTATAGCTAACTTAATATGTAAATTTCATCGTGTACCTAACTATTAATTGATTAATTTACTATTCAAGTTAGCTTCATTATGGTTTAACACTACATTGTATCCCATTATGCCCTAACATTACCTTATAGCACAAATAAGCATTACGCTAATAGTCTCTAATGTTTGTTAGGATTCTATTTCATTCTTAAATGTCTTCCAAGTTCCTCTAATGTGATTTCTACTTTGAATATTTAAGATCGTTGTAGGATGTTTCTGGATATTCTGCATCTTAGTTTATTAGATTTCGGAATTTTGGGTCAGTACTTCATGACCCCTCTCCAGGAGATATCTTGGATGATTGTGTTTTTCTCGCCTTTTCTTAATACAAGACCATGATGTCAAATATGTCATGGTGGTCCCACTATGTAATAGAGATTATTGAAAATATATATCGATCATGTTTCAATATTATTGTTGTGGTTGAAGACATTGAATATCAATAGCAACCCAAATACTTACTTTGACCCCTACTCATAGTACATGAACTTTTGGCCTTGATACTTCTGCAATAGCCTATAACCTCCAAGCAACTATATCCTCTATTTTATTTCTTTGAAGTCATCTAAGAAGCGCTGGGATTATGAACTTATCTTATCCCTAATGTTCATCACAATCCAATTCCATTCTTCAAGGTGTTTTTATAAATTGATATGTTGAAAAAATTGCTATAGACCTGTTGGCCACGAATCCGCCTCCTGGGAAGGACTTGGTGTATCAATGCGCCCTAGACCCGCGGACCAACATTGAAAGGCCGGAAGGAAGGGATGCCCCCCGTGCCAATCTCCGGAGAAGGCCGACTTCCTATGTGAACTTTCGGTTTTAAGATAAGGGTGCAGGCAAGAAATAAAAGGGATAAGGGTTAGAAGTGGTGCGTTATCAACTTTGGGTAAGAGCACTTAGCAAGGTAACTACTAGCAACTAAGCCTAACAACATTCAAAACAATACATGTAACAGAAAGCACTTGTGGGATTCTCCCCTATGTATCCTTGACCTTAAATTCCAGGCTCAGATGATTGCCAATGCTAAAATCCAGGATGCAGAATAATCAACAAGCAGCAATATAAATGAGTAAATGCAGAAATCAAAGTGACAAGGCAGCATAAAGAGAAGAGACACAATTGAAGCCAAAGGATGTATTATCAGAGGCAAATGGTCCTAGTTACAGCAGCTTTCCTAGCAATATGTTCCCCCTGATTACAATGATATCAACTGCCCCCCGATTACAATGTGGGCACAGATACCTAGACCTGCAAAAGCTGCCAAGGTGCCTGCAAAAGCTGCCAGGCTTGACCCTTTTCGTCCTTGGCTGTACCTGCGGCGTGTTTTTCCTTGTCGTCGGAAAGAAAAGGGTGCAACACCGGGACTTCCCAGGAGGTCACCCATCCCAGTACTACTCCGACCCAACTTGCTTAATGATGGAGTCTGATGGAATCCGACACACTAATGTCGGTATGGCCGCACCCAAATGCATCTCGGGGTAGGTGTCGGCCATATCTGTCCTCGTAGCATGCTCTTTCCTGATTCTGGTACGGCTTTTGACAGATTTGGTAGCTGGAAGGGGATGGCCTGTTAATGTGGTGGGTGTGGCGTAATCCGGTCTTGAATTTCTGCCACTGTTGCCTTCAATGGTCAACCACCCCACTGCTTGAGTATGGCCTTGGCTGTACCTTAACGGGCCCGGTCCTTGAAAACCCTAACTTTTCCGCCTCGAGAGCCGCTCTGCTTAGCTGGATGGATTTGGGCGATTAACGGCCTTGAAGACTCAAAAATGGAAGACTGCTGTCCTGGAGCCGCCCTGCTGTCACAAAACCCTGAAATCTTCTAACTGCCGGAAATCCTCCCTGGAGCGCTCATTTTGTCATGTTTCTCCTTCTTGAAGGCCCCAACAATTTCGGCCCTTGAGTGCTTGTGAAATGTCTTTTAACCCTGATGCGCTCCCTATTTGCAATTTTTCCCTAGAGCGCACATGCCTTTTAGCCCTCTAGGGAGATTTTTTCACTTAGGCAAAAAGGACAAATTAATCACTTTTTCCTTATTTGGCACTTAGTCAAAAAAAAAACAAAAAAAAAAGTCACCTTTTTTCATATTTTCCGTAGCGCGCGAATGAGTGGGAAATTTTCCCCAAAGCGCACATGCTTTTTAGCGCTCTAGGGAGATTTTTTCACTTAGGCAAAAAGGACAAATTAATCACTTTTTTCTTATACTCCCTAAAGCGCACATGAGTGGGAAATTTTCCTCGAAGCGCACATACTTAGAGTGCGTGCTAGGGAGGATTTTGCATACTTAGGGTTTTTCAGCCTCCAATGCGCCCTGAACTGGCCAATTTGCTCCATAGCGCTCCCAGGCTGCAACGACCTAGGGTGGGTCTCATACTTAGAAATTTTTTCAAATTTTTAAATTTTGCTTGGTTGCTCCGGAACTTCCGGGGAGGTGTCCTTGGCCCTAAAAACTGGATCTTAGGCACCGAAACTGGAAAATTGACAGGGGAAGGAGGTCTGCTCGGACTTTTTCAAAATTTTCAAATTTCTTAGCCCCGAACAAAATGTGGCAACATTCCTGGCGGCTTGCGGGGTATTGAGCTCGCCTCAATGCAAAGATCCCAGGCCTTTATCCATTGGGCAACGGAGTCAAGGCCTTTATCCATTGGGCAACGAAGTCATCCTCGCTGTTCTCCTCAGACCGTCTGCTGCGACTAAGGGCTCTTCCTCCAACCTCTCCTTGGCGAACTAAAAGAAACACGAACTAAACTGAAAACAACAACTGAAACTTTACATGCTAGCCGGCCTATTTACATTATTTACACAAAAATTTTGCGGCATGAGTGGCATGCCGCCACCGCAAAGTTGGCTTCGGGTGTCTATCCGGTGAATCTGTAGTGCTCAAACCAGATCTGATTGTACTTCAGTCGATCTTCGAAGTCCAGCTGGCCTCCCAAAGTTTGCCAGGTTGCGAACAGGCTGCAACGTGACAGGTTATCATTCATGCCAGCACCCATGCAGTTGATGAATAGTGTGGCGAAAAGGCTTGCCACATTAGAGCCCTCTTCGGGTACCGGTTGCAATGATGGTTGGAGCCAATACCACCACTTTAACGAGTCTACTCGTTGCGGACTCCTGAGGTAGGGTTCCTCCAAATCCTCCTTGATGCGATAGCAGGGTTTTTTCGGTGTTAGTTCTTTTGCCGGGAAATCCTCAGGATCAACCTCCTGATGAGGCATGCTTGTTGGGTTTTGGCAGAATGCTTGCGTGCTATGCCCTGGGACACAAAAAGGGTGCAAAAGTGTGCTCTCTTTGCTCTCAGGTTCTGCCACTAGGTCCTGTTCCTCTTCTTGGCCCATCTTTTGATGGAAACTGGAAGCAACCATATTATCCATTGCCTGGGTCGTGCTTGCATATCCCCATTGTAGGCCTTGGATGAGATCTGCTTCTTGAGCTCCACACGACTGCATTCGAGGTCTCTGCTCAGTATGAGGGATTTGCCATGGATACTGCGCGGGATAGACAGGAGCTAGAGCAGCAACTATCGGAGAGAGTGACGGAGTTTCTCCCGACTGCCACTTTCCTGAAAGGAGCAAAAGATGCTCCGCACGTATTGCTTCCTCAAAGATTTGAGGGAATCTCCGTTCTCTTGATTGCAGTAGGAGGAGGCTTATGTCCGGGTGGAAAGCCCGAACGTAGAAGAGGTGGGCCTGGGCGGGTGTTGGTTGGATCTCCCCTGGAATCCTCTTCCAACTCCTCCAGAATCGGACATTGAAGTCTGTGATGTCCTCCAGAGGTGCTCTTGTGATGGTGGAGAGGTGCATCAAGAGCTGGAAGGGATCCTAAGAGCCGTCAAATGTGTTGATGTGCGCTCTCGCTAAGTCGCCCCATGAGCAGATGCTCTTAGGCCCGAGCAATATGTATCACTGTAGCGCCCTTCCTTCTAGAGACGAGACCAGAAGTCTGATCATGACATCTTCGCGAGTTATGCCATGGAAGCTCGCTAGAGTAGCAACATCTTCAAGGTGCTCTTGGGCCATTCTTTTAGTGCCATTGTATTTTGTCAGGGTCTTCCGGGCACTTTTGGGAATCTTGTGCCAACTTTGGAGATTGAGAGGGCCATGATCATCCCAGCTGGGATAGTCTGCCATTATAGTAGTGGTTTGCAGAGATCACGGTTCTTGCCACTAAGTTGGAGTCGTCAGGTGAACATTCTTTTCTCCGCTTGTGAGGTCAAGGCTGCTCACCAAACCTTGATTCCTCCGGGGTGTCTTCTTTTAGCTTCAAAAGGCGCCTACGATCGAGAAATCTAGACCTTCAGCTCAGTCAGAGTCGCCAGGTGATTTTGCCAGATGAAGGCAAGCCAAAGATTCACCAAACTCGGGCTTCTTTAAAATATGGAGACCGTTTGTCCCACCGGGCGTGCCAGAAACTGTTGGCCACGAATCCGCCTCCTGGGAAGGACTTGGTGTATCAATGCGCCCTAGACCCGCGGACCAACATTGAAAGGCCGGGAGGAAGGGATGCCCCCCGTGCCAATCTCCGGAGAAGGCCGACTTCCTATGTGAAATTTCGGTTTTAAGATAAGGGTGCAGGAAAGAAATAAAAGGGATAAGGGTTAGAAGTGGTGTGTTATCAACTTTGGGTAAGAGCACTCAGCACGGTAACTACTAGCAACTAAGCCTAACAACATTCAAAACAATACATGTAACAGAAAGCACTTGTGCGATTCTCCCCTATGTATCCTTGACCTTAAATTCCAGGCTCAGATAATTGCCAATGCTGAAATCCAGGATGCAGAATAATCACCAAGCAGCAATATAAATGAGTAAATGCAAAAATCAAAGCGACAAGGCAATATAAAGAGAAGAGACACAATTGAAGCCAAAGGATGTATTATCAGAGGCAAACGGTCTTAGTTACAACAACTTTCCTAGCAATATGTTCCCCCTGATTACAATGATATCAACTGCTATTTATAGCAGTGCAGACCCCCCGATTACAATGCGGGCACAGATACCCAGACCTGCAAAAGCTGCCAGGCTTGACCCTTTTCGTCCTTGGCTGTACTTGTGGCGTGTTTTTCCTTGTCGTCGAAAAGAAAAGGGTGCAACATCGGGATTTCCCAGGAGGTCACCCATCCCAGTACTACTCCGGCCCAACTTGCTTAATGACG